>OY725338.1:15396654-16019779 GCA_963243735.1 Neocrepidodera transversa
TTCTTCTCATTTATTACTGTTTTTTCAATTTTTCTATATTATTTTATATAGTATTACATTTTTCAAATTTTTCATTTTTTTCATGTTTTATGATTTTAATTTCTGTTGATTTTCTTGTTTTTCTGAAGCCCAAAAGCAGCATTAATTTCGTGATGGCGAAAAAAATCTTACTCCCACTTTGAAGATTGTAATTTTTGCTGGTTTTCTTTTTTTATTTTTTTTTCACTTTTCAAATTTTTTTGGTCAGTTTCACATTTATTTTTATGTTTTTCTTTTTATTTTTTCTACATTTTCCTGATTTTTCTATTATTTTGTTTGATTTATATTAAGCTTTACACTTTTTTCTAATTTTTATTTATATTATTTTTTATTTTATTCTTCTGATTTGTTACTGATTTTTTCTATCGTTCTGTATTGTTTTTTATCTTGTTGCATTTTCAAATTTTAATTTTTTTCATATTTTATAATTTTTGTTGATTTTCTTGTTTTACTTAAACCCAAAAATCCTGTCTGGCCTGTCTGGATGTCTGTCTGTCTGTTTGTTTGTCTATCTATCTGTCTGTCTATCTGCCTTAAATTTTCAAATTCGATTTTTAAATTTTTTAAAGTTTTCATGAAAGTTTTCGTTTTTTTTTATTAATTTTTTTATTATTTTTAATTTTTTCTGATTTATTACTAATTTTATCTTTTTATATTTTTCAGATTTTTGTTTTTTCTCATTTATTTTTTAGATTTTAATTTTTGCTGGTTTTCTTTTTCAAATTTTTTTATATTGTTCTCATTTTTTGTCATTTTCACATTTGTTTTTATATTTTTTTAATTTTTCTACATTTTTCTATTATTTTGTTTTATTAACACTTTTTTCTAATTTTTATTTATATTATTTTGTATTTTATTCTTCTGATTTATTACTGATTTTTTCAATCTCCCTATATTGTTTTTTATCTTGTTACATTTTCAAATTTTTAATTTTTTTCATATTTTATGATTTTAATTTTTGTTGATTTTCTTGTTTTACTGAAGTCCAAAGCAGTATTAATTTCGTGATGGCGAAAAAAAATCTTTCTCCCACTATTCTCGACATTTCCGAGTTCGTAGAATCCGAAAATACAAAAAAATAATGTCTGGATATCTGTCTGTCTGTCTGTCTGTCTGTCTGTATGTAAATAATATATCTCTCAAAAAAAAGCTTTGATCGAGTTCCGGTTTCCACTTTACTATTTAATTTTCTCTTGTGTGTGAGAAGTTTGGCCACCGTTTGATTGTCCCTAAAATTATGTTTCTGTTTTGATAAAATAATTATGAATATATTTTCTACGTATAAATGAGTTTTCCAAGAAACCACAGAAAAGTGTGCCACTGATGGCACGAACTAACCGTTTGACTCTTTAATTTTAATCGTATGCGCGTCTCGGAAGATTAAGGAACCGTGGAAGAAACAACGGAAGTTCGTTTACTGCAATTTCTATATTTCTAGGATCAATGTGAGATATATTTCACAACCAATGATGAATCACCCATATAAAGTGTTTTTTATTCATTTTTTTTATATTCTTTATCCTTAAATCTTGCTAATGGATTTTTTTATTGAATTAAATTACATGAATGTGTATTTTTAACATTTTACATCACTTGTTTTAACAATTGCATATTTAGAAATCAAACAGAAAAATAGTTGTACTTAGGTAGATAGTTAACGCCATCTACCAATGGAACACGGTATATTATTATTACTTTCAAAAAAGCTTCCAAGATTTTACCAGTGTAATAAGCGCCAGTACATACTGGAACCGACAGAGGGCCCATATCTCTAAAGGTTAAAATGGAAGAATTTAATATATTAACATCCGGGAAATACATTTTTACAGTACGAGTAAGATGTTTCCGGACGAGACGACTGTGCGAGTCGGGAATTTAAAAAAAAGTACTTGAAAAGGTTTACCGGACATGTGACGTACAACATTTATTTCATACTTTTTACAAATGTCCAGCAGCAAACTTTTACCGGACTAATCATGTAAAATAATGTTTTTACCGGACTATAGTCCTGCAAAATTCATATTTTATTAAAAATATCTTCTTTGTTTACGTAGTACAAAATAAGTCTTCTTTAGGTCAAATATGAATATATTAAATATAATTCATGATTCATAGTTACCTACTTCCGCTATTTTATTTATCCACGCCACTGCCCATCAACTAAATAATCAACTGAAGCATAACATTTAACATCAAACTAGGCGAGAATTTAATCCTCCATAAAAACTCAATAGAATACCAACAAATCAAGAATAAACTAATATCTTTTCATTAAAATCTATTTTGCGGAGGAAGTTGTGAAGATTTTTCGACCTTGGTACTGTACTGTCCCGCATGTGCATCCGCCGAAGTGAGTAACTTTCGTTTTTGTTTTTTTTTGCAGACTGCAAGAGTTAGTGTTGGACCAGAATTTGTTGAGTGTTTTGCCGGTGACCATATGGGATTTAAAATTTTTGATTACCTTGAAAGTGGCTAATAACCGATTGGCCGTACCTCCAGATAAAAGGACGGAAATGCGAGCTTTAGTACTGTCTGTAAGTAAATTTAATTATTTTATTAATAATAATTATTATTATTATTAATTATAAAAATTTAAGTCTAGAAGATATCTAAACACTAGAATAATTGAAGTGCAGAAATAATTTAGTACAAAAAAAATAATGTCAAAAGTCTCAAAACAGTTAGAACACCATTGTTTTTATTTTTATACAGTCAGAAAAGTTTAAAATTTTAATTTAAGGTAACTGTCTTAAATGGTATAATTAATAATGTCAATTGATTGTGATAAAAAAAAACTGCTGAAAGAAGACTAAAGAAAGAAAGTATTAATGCATATTTAAAGTAGTTTATATTTAAAAGTGAAAAAATAACTTAACGTTAATCCAATTTTCTTTTAATTTAAATACTGAACCTGTTATAAATAAAGTAATTAATATATTTAACTTCTATAAGTTCAGTATACTAAATTACTATTTTTTTTTTGTAAATGTGTACGTTGGAGGATTTTTCAAGGATTTTTCAAAGATTTTTTAAGAGTATTTCAGGTATCTTTCATTGTTTCATGATTGTCTTTCAAGCAGTATTCAAGGACTTTTTAAGGTTTCTTCGCGAATTCAATTATTGAGGATTTTTTCAAAAATGGTCAAAGGCTGTTTTTAAGCAGTATTCAAAAATAATTCAAGGATTTTTCTAGGTTGTCTTAATGATTTTTCA
Organism: Neocrepidodera transversa; assembly: GCA_963243735.1. Lineage (NCBI taxonomy): Eukaryota > Metazoa > Arthropoda > Insecta > Coleoptera > Chrysomelidae > Neocrepidodera > Neocrepidodera transversa. The sequence goes on from OY725338.1 coordinate 15,399,907, forward strand.
AGTATTTTTCAAGAAGTTTTCAAGGAATTTCGAGGTATCTTTAGGAATTCAATTTTTGGCGATTTTTCAGAAATTGTCAATGGTTGTTCAGGACTATTTAAGTATTTTTCAAGGTTTTTTCGATGATTTTTCAAGTGTTTTCAAGAATTTTTTAATGATTTTTCAATGTTTTTTCCAAGAATTTTTTAAGGATTTTTCAAGGATCTTTCAATGTATCTTTAGGAATTCAATTTTTGACGATTTTTCAGAAATTGTCGAGGGTTGTTTAAGGTGACTTTCAAGTGTTTTTCAAGAATTTTTTAAAGATTTTTCAATGTTTTTTCAATGAATTTCCAAGGATCTTTCATGATTTCTTCAGGATTTCTATTATTGAAGATTTTTTAAAAATTGTCCATGGTTATTTTCCAGCAGTATTCAATGATTTTTCCAAGATTTTTCAAAGATTTTGAATGTTCTTCAAAGATTTTGAAGTTTTTTTAATGATTTTTCAAGTGTTTTTCAAGAATTTTTTAAAGATTTTTCAATGTTTTTTTCAAGAATTTTTCAAGGATTTTTCAAGGATCTTTTAATATTTCTTTAGGATTTCAATTATTGAATATTTTTGAAAGATTTTCAAGCCTTGTTCAAGGCCTTTTCATCGGTTTTTGAAGGACTTTTGAAGTATTTTTCAAGAATTTTAAATGGTTTTCTAAAGGATTTTCTAAGATTTTTTCAAGGACTTTTCAAGGTTTCTTTATTAATTTAATTAGGGAGGATTTTTTAAAATTTTTAAAAGGTTGTTTTTCAGGCATTATTCAAGGATTTTTTCATGTTTTTTAATTATTTTTCATGTGTTTTTCAAGGATATTTTAAGGATTTTTGTTAATGAATATTTCAAGGATTTTTTCAAGAATCTTTCAAGGTCTCTTTAGGATTTTAATTTTTGGAATTTTTTAAAAATTGTTAAGGGTTGTTTTTCAAGTAGTTTTCAAGACTTGTTGAAGGATTTTTCAAGGTTTTTTAATGATGTTTCAAGTGTTTTAAAGGCCCTCTTAAAGTTTTTTCAAAGATTTTTCAAATATTTTAAGGATGTTCCAAGAATTTTTCAAGGATTTCTTAACTTTTTTGAAGTATTTTTGAAGGTTTCTTTAATGATTTTTCAAGTATTTTCAAGGCCCCCTTAAAGTTTTTTCAAGGTGTTTTCAAAAATTTTCAAAGGTTTTTAACGTTTTTTGAAGGATTTTTCAAGGTTTTTTGTTAATGATTTTTCAAGTATTTTCAAGGCCCCCTTAAAGTTTTTTCAAGGAGATTTCAAAAATTTTCAAGGATTTTTTAACGTTTTTTGAAGAATTTTTCCAGGTTTTTTAATGATTTTTCAAGTGTTTTCAAGGCCCTCTTAAAGTTTTTTCAAAGAGTTTTCAAAAATTTTCAAATATTTTTTTAACGTTTTTTGAAGAATTTTTCAAGGATTTGTCAACGATTTTTCAAGGATTCTTCAAGGTTTTTTGAAGAATTTTTCATAGATCATTAGGATTTCAATTTTAGAGGATTTTTTAAAGATTATTTAGGCATTTTTCTACCATCTTTCAAGGCTCTTTACAGGTTTTTTCAGGATTTCAAGTTTTAAAAATTTTAAAAAAATTATCAAGGATGAGTTTTCTCTATTGAACGACTTTTCAGTGATTTTTTAACGGTATTTCAAGGATTTCCGGCCAATATTTTTTGCATAATTATCGCAAAAATATTTTTTTCTTACAAAAAAACTTTTTATTGCGTCTAATAACTGAAATTTACCATAATTTTCTACAAAATTCATATTATGTCTATGTTAACTGAAGTTTTTTATTGAAAATTTTGAAATTTGTGATGAAATTTTCATGGTGGTAGATTATTTCCCCCCCCCCCCACTCATTTTTTCTCCTACTGTTTTCTAATTTATTTTTTCCCCTACTTTGTTACCCTCTTTTTCTCCCCTTACTGTTTTCTAAGTTTCAAAATTTTTGTTTATTATATTTTCTTTTCCTTCATTAGTATTTTATAGAGAAATTTTTTCGGCAACGTGCTGTTTTGTTTTTTAGTACTGAGAGGGGAAGGGGAGGGTTCTTCACTCTTTTGTGAGCTTTAGTTTTCCTATCTTTTCTTATTGTTTTATTTTCTTTTTATTTCATTTTGGGTTTTTGCCTTTTGACGTTGAATTCTTCAAGATTTTGACTTTTTTTTTCTATTAGAAATCTAGATCTAATTTTATTAAAACCACATTTGTAGAATCTACAATTGTTAATTCACGAAATAAATCCTTAATTTGAAACATTCGTTATGGATCTGCCTCATCTTGATTATTCTTTATTATAGTTTAAGTACCGACACTGAGTAGAATTAACAGTAACATAACGTTCCTCAATAGCTTTACTTCACCATGCAAAACTACTTCATTTATAAATTTAATAATAATGTATATTGCGATAACAATTGTTTATGCTAGCATGTCTTACATACATCGAGATTTGTTTTACTTTCTCTTATGTAATAAATATAGATATTATACAATGCGTATTTGATTTCTGTTATGTTTTAATAAAATTAAATTGTTTAAACAATCATTTATTGTTGGGATTATTCAAATAATGAATTAAAAATAACTATTATTTTTAAATGCAGTTTCAAGAAAATATTTACTCTTTTAGTTTGAGCTCACATTAGGGATAAAAAAAATCAAAAAAATATTACTCAAAATAAATTAATGGAAAGAAAACATGATGGGAAATTACTAGCATTATAGATACCTATTTATATTTTTAGGAACCAGATGACAAAAATGATGAATCTAGAGGAATAACGACTTTGAATTTAAGATCCAATAGGCTTAAAGGACATATTATTCTTGGAAATTATGGGGTAAGTTTATGTAAACATTTCTTAAATTATTCGTGAAGAACTAAATTTATTAAAAATATTCGTGACATTTCTTAAATAATAAAAAAAATTTTTTACGTAGTCGAAAAGGGGAATGTACTTTAGGTTTTATTGGTGAAAAATTAAATTTAATAAAAATATTCGTGACGTGTCTTAAATTATTCGTGAAGACTTAAATTTAATAAAAATATTTGTGACGTTTCTCAAATTATTCGTGAAAAAGTAAATTTTATAAAAATATTCGTGACGTTTCTTAAATAATAAAAAAAAAATTTTACGTAGTCGAAAAATGGAATGTACTTTAGTTTTTATTGGTGAAAAATTAAATTTAATAAAAATGTTCGTGACGTTTCTTAAATTATTCGTGAAAAAGTAAATTTTATAAAAATATTCGTGACGTTTCTTAAATAATAAAAAAAAATTGTATGTAGTCGAAAAGTGGAATTTAGTTTAGTTTTTATACGTGAAAAATTAAATTTAATAAAATATTTGTGACGTTTCTTAAATTATTCGTGAAAAAATAAATTTTATAAAAATATTCGTGACGTTTCTTAAATAATAAAAAAAAATTTTTACGTACTCGAAAAATGGAATGTACTTTAGTTTTTATTGGTGAAAAATTAAAATTAATAAAAATATTCGTGACGTTTCTTAAATAATAAAAAAAAATTGTATGTAGTCGAAAAGTTTAGTGTACTTTAGTTTTTATTCGTGAAAAATTAAATTTAATAAAAATATTTGTAGCGTTTTTTGAATTATTCGTCAAGAATTAAATTTAATTAAAATATTCGTGGTCTCTTAATTATTCGTGAAGAAATAAATTTAATAAAAATATTCGTGACGTTTCTTAAATTATTCGTGAATACTTAAATGTAATAAAAATATTCGTGACGTTTCTTAAATAAAAAAAAAATGTACGCAGTCGAAAAGTGGAATTTACATTAGTTTTTATTCGTGAAAAATTAAATTTAATAAAAAGTTTCGTTATGTTTCTTAAATTATTCGTGAAAAATTAAATTTAATAAAAATATTCATGACGTTTCTTAAATAATAAAAAAAAATTGTACTTAGTCGAAAAGTGGAATGTACTTTAGTTTTTATTCGTGAAAAATTAAATTTAATAATAATATTAGTGATACTTTTTTTTCTCGTAAAGAATTCTTATTTACATGAGGTCCAAGTTAGTCTAAATAATATAATTAAAAATGAATTGATTCAAAAGAAAACAAATTGAATGCACCTTGGCCAATAAAAATCTACATTGTTACAAAAAAAACTAATAAAACTCTGCCTAATATCAATTTATTTAAACCCAATAAACAATTAGATATTGAAGTTCTTATTAAATATAGTTAAAATAATAATTATATTCATTTTCAGAGTTTGACTGAATTAGACGTAAGCGAAAACAATATTGAAAATCTAGATCTCAGTGCTGTTGGACAACTGCAAATATTACAATGTTCCAGAAACTCACTAACAACTTTAACAATCCATGGAAAAAGGCTCACTTCAATAATTGCAGGAAATAATAGTAAGCATCTAAAAAAAACTAGCATAACATGCATTTTACTTCTTCATTTTAGGGATTAAACTGCCACTTTTACTTCTTTAACACTAAAATATTTAATAAATCCTACTTTTACTCACTTGGGACCAGTGATTTAGATATTTACCACCTAGGGACTTATTGTAAATTGCACCCCCCCCCCCCAACAATATACACATTCTAACCCTGAGCCTCTGGTAAACCGGGATAGCGCTACAGCCTAATCGAAAACTTACGGAAAACCGCCAATTAGGTCATCTCTTTGTCGGAAATCATTTTGAGGCAAATCTGATTCTTTTTAGACATAACTAGCACATCCCCAGATTACCGTCAGCTCTTCCCAATTTCATTTTGTTTCCTTGTTGATAATAAGGTTAGGTCTACTCTACACCAAAAACAGTAAACACCACCACCATTAAACATAACCTTGCGATCTTGCGAATGGCGTTTTGACAGGATTGAAACAGTAGTGCCAACTGAGCCTAGGAGGACCGCGAGCGTTGCGTAGTGGCGGCCCATTCTCTCGATCTAGAGTAAATTCGTTACCTGCAACACTGTTGACGTGGGAGCTCCTCTTATCAAATGATTTTTTCATGACTATAACTTAATCATCAAGTCTCACTCAAAAAAAAACAATAGTGTAACATACCGATGAAAAAAGCCATAATAGAAAAAGGAAAAAAAGAAAATTTGCCGCCCCCTCGATTCTGCCGCCCTGGACTGCAGCCATTTCAGCCCCCCGCTAAATCCGCCACTGCTTGGGACTAAAATATTTAATAATCTCTATATGCCAGTGTGATTTTATTTCTATAGGAAAATTGATCTGTTGCATGCTTTTTGTATAAATTATTTCGATTATTCTATAAGAATAAAGTCGAGAATTGAGGCACTGGTCGGAATTTTTAATTTTTTTTTTTTTTTGAAACTTTTTATCCCTGCGGTGAAAAAATAGCGTATGTGCCACGAGACTAAAGTGCGTTTTAATCCCTCGAGTGGTTGTTGCAACAATCTTCAATTTTGGGATTCCAAGTGTCACTTTAGTCTAGGACATGTAAATGAGCAAATCCTAAGGGATTAACCAATAATTCTATACCTCAGTGACGGGGAACACGAAATTGTTTTAATATAAAAAATTGTAAACTGTCTATATTAAGTACCCACATTTATTTTTATAAAAATAATATACTAGGATATTTCCTTTGGGATTTTTAATAATTTTAGGCAGAAAATCAAAGATTTTTTTTACGAATAATGCTAAACATTTTATTTTAGAAATTCTCTGCCACTGATTTATGATGTTATATTAGGGTTTACCTACTGGGTCATAAAAATTGTGCTATCAATCATTTTCCAATAAACTATAGTTGTGTTACTCAACTTCTGGTTCGATCAAGGGTGCTGGTCCAGGTCCCTCGATAATGACTTTGACACTAACTTGACTAAATTTGACTATGCCTTGACTCACAATTGACTGGAATTTGACTAGGACTTGATTCTTAATTGACTAGTAGTTGCCTAGGACTTGACTCATAATTAACTCCTAATTGAAACTGACTCCCAAACTAGAAAAAATTCATTTAATGAGTAACAGACACTTTCTAAAACGAAAATTCGTGCTCTTCAGTTTTAATAAAAATGAATAGTATATTATACAACAAGGTCGAGAAGTAATTTTTCTCATCCGAGCATTATTATTATCCCGAGATGCTTCGCATCTCGGGATAATAAGTTGTGAGACACTATTTTTTCCACTACTAGAACATTTAATCATTTTTACAATGATATTTTTTGGATTCTTTTGGGTACGTATTTGAAAATAATTTAATGGCAGAGAAGCATTTTGTGAAAACAAATGAATGAGAATATTCAATAAATTAAATTGACATTTCATTATGTTAATTGAACTGTGAATTTTAAAACTTCCAAGTAGCAATGAAGACATGAAGAATTCGTTTCATTTGACACTTAGATTTGAAAATCTATTAAATTGATTTTTAGGTTAATTTTTGAAATTATTGCATATAGCACTAATTAATATCAAAATATTTATTACATAATCTTAAACTATTTCAAACGAAAAAATATCTGATAAAGAATTACTTACCCCTGTTTTATTTGATTAGGTCGAAAATTTACTTTAAAAATATAGGAATTCAATAGAAAGCGCTTATTTGCTGTCGAAGTTTTTATTGTAATTCAAAAAAAAGTCCTTTGACAAACGCAATGACAGTTGCGTATAATTAATTTGACAGATTTCCTAAGATCGCCTACCTCTGATATCACGTTTAGTCTTCAATTGTTTTTATTATCTACTAGTAGTAGATAATCAAAAATTATCTACTTGTAGGAGAGTAATTTAACTCGACTCGAACGCAGCATAAATAATGACATCTTCTAATACTAGTACTGGAAAAAATAGTTTATTATAGTTAAATTTAAAGTTATAGAAAGAGGAACTATGAAAACAAAATGTTGTACAATAATTTAAAATTTTATTAAATTAATTAAGCACTTAAAAATGTCAAATTTTTTGAATATTTTTTAGAATGATTTTCAAGGATTTTTTAAAGATTTACAAAAGTTTTTTTTCAAGATCTTTCTCTGATGTTCAAGGTTGTTTTTCACGTAGTATTCAAGGTTTTTTAAAGGATTTTTCTCGGATTTTCCAAGAATTTTTCAAAAATTTTCAAGGATTTCTCAAGGATCGTTCAGTATTGTGTCAGGATCTCAATTTTTGTGGATTTATCAAAAATTGTCCAAGGCTGTTTGTCAAGCAGTATTCAATGTTTATTCAAGTTTTTTTCAGCTGTTTTTCAAGGATTTTTTAAAGATTTTTCAAAGTTTTTTCAAGAATTTTTCTAGAATCTTTCTGTGTTGTCCAAGGTTGTTTATTAAGCATTATTTAAAGATTTTTCAAAGGTTTTTTAAAAGATTTTCAAGGATTTTTCATGGTTTTTTTTTAAAGGACTATGAAAGACTTTCATGAATTTTTTAACGATTTTTCAAAGATTTGCCAAAGATTTTTCGAATATTTCAGGTATCTTTCAAGGTTTTTTCATGATTGTTTTCTAAGTAGTATTCAAGGATTTTTCAATTTTCAATGTTTTTTCGATGTTTCAACAGAATTTCAAATCTTGAGGATTTTAATTAGAGGATTTTTCAAAAATTGTAAAGGTTGTTTTTCAAGCAGTATTCAAGGTCTTTTCAATTAAGCGATTTCTTTGCTTTTTTTTATCTGGGCCATTGATGAAAATGTCAACTCGCAAAGCCTCAGTTGTCAATTCCGGTATTCTGTTTTTCTCCTTAAACAAAAGGTATCTAAATTCCCAGTGTAACATCCCATCGGTAGATAATTCTAGAAGATTCTCTTTGAGCTTAGTTGGCAAATTAACCTCATTTATAGCTGCATTTAAAAACGGATTTAAGATCCACTTCTGCCCGGTGTTCTCCGGTATCTCTTGCTCTGAGAAGTAATGACACAATTTTTCTTTCAATTTATCTAACACCATTTTCATACCTGGTATATATGCCTTGATATTTATCTCTCATCCTAATTCTTCAGTAAAAAATTGTGTCGACGAAAATGAATCGAAGTTATTTTGATTTATAGACGACGACCACAAGTCAATTCTTTTTGTAAAGCCATGTATTTTGTTTTTTATTCAAGATATTTAATAGGTTCAAATAAGTCAGAAAGAAAAGCTAATTTCAAAAGAAATTCCGGGTCGCAAATGAATGTTTAGTAGAATTTTAGTAGAATTGATAGTTTTAGTAGATTTTTTCCCATATGTTTCTTTTTATTTTATTTGAATAAGCATTTTCTTTGTTCGTTTCAATTTCATTGCCAAAAAATAATAATTCTCCCTCTAACGGTAGCGGTAGTAACTTATTTATATCAAATACGAATTAAGTATTTCATAAAATTTCCGCTAGATATAGGAAGTAAAAGGAATTCAAATATGAAAATTTGGGTTATGAGGTTTTCGGGGATTCTCAATCGATCTAAAATATTTTGAACAACCAGCTACTTCCGGTTATAACGGTATTTGGTATCAACTTCCTTTTTTAAATAGAACATCCTGTATATTTTTAAATTTTTGAATTCTACGAACAATTTTGGTAATATTTTATGTACCACACCCTGTACATAAATTATACCGATTATTATTCTTTTTTTCCATTATCATTAATTTTTGCTTCCTTAAATTTATTTTCTACCATGTTTTTTAGCAAACTTGCGATATTTTTGTTAGATATAGTGAATTTAAATGCGGAAATCGCTCTGTAAAAACTCGACAAGTTTTTGTCGCTATTTTAATATTAAATTAATTAAATCCTGATCGCACTAGTCTTACTTTTTTGGAAAAGAATTCCAAATGCTTATTTAAAGTAATAAAATCACTTTTGATGATTAGTAGTTGCTATCAACTTTGCAAGGCACGCTATGAAAAATTTGAAACAAATTTCAAGTTGAAAGAGTAATTTTAATTAAGATAAATAATATCATAAATGACTGCGTTCAGGTATAGAAATTATTATTACTCATACTGTAAAGAAAAATGGGGTAATCCATTTGAAAAAATTATTTATTCAATTTTTTGTAGTTAAAAGTTTGAGGCAAAATTTTTTACACCCTGTGTTATAAACGAAATTATGTCTTATGCTTATAAAATACGATATGCTTTGTTTATAACGCTACATAATGAATTTTGTGGAATTTTGTTTTTTTACCAACTTTGAAGCATTTATACAAATTACACTGCTATTATCAATTTTTTTCAAAAATGATATAATTTAGGTATAGGGTGTGGTACATAAAATATAACCAAAATTGTTCGTAGAATTCAAAAATTTAAAAATATACAGGGTGATTCATTTAAAATAAGGAAGTTAATACCAACTTCCGCTATAACGGGAAGTAGCTGGTTGTTCTAAATACTTTAGATCGATTGAGAATCCCCGAAAACCTCATATTCCAAATTATCAGATTTTAATGTCGCCTACTTCTCCTGAAACTTCTAATTAGCCCTCTTAAAGAATCACCCTGTACAATCAAAGTATCGCACTTTCTCACGTTACCAATTTGGAAAAAAAAAGTTAGGAATAACTAATAATCGGCTTGGAATATATTCAATTTATAAATTTTGATAGCAGATAACTTTTTGTAGAGGATATTAATTAATTCCAAATAACGGTCAGAACGGCACTATTAAAAACAAGACAATTTTATACAAGACGGGCAAGAAACTTAACAATTGTTTGCCAAACGATCATCTATTATATCTAACTTTTATCTCATATTATCTCTTCTTTGCTGGTTTTATTAATAAATATAAAATTATTAACAATTTATTAATTACTCTTTGTTTTCTTTTTCAGCCTTAAAAAGTATCTCAGTAACTCATCCTCCGAAAGGTCTCAAGCATTTGGATATTTCCTACAACGAATTGGAGACGCTACCTGGTTGGTTATCTGAATGCAATGAATTAAGATCTCTATTTGCTAGCAACAATAATTTATTGTACTTACCTGATTATTTATTTTGTACTGAATTTCCGTTCCTACACACATTGCAACTAGCTTATAATCAACTACAATGTCTACCGAATATTACCAAAAGATTACCGATTCAAGATTTTTTTATGCAAAATAATAGTTTATCAAGTTTACCGGAATCGTTTTTTAAATTCCTTCCTAATATTAAAGTATTAAATTTATCGAATAATCGGTTATGTGATCTTCCAAAACCAGACGAACTTTTACAGATAGAAAAATTGTTTTTAACAGCGAACTGTCTTATCGATAAATCCTTGGATCGTTTAGCTCCGTTTTTAAGAAATCTACGTAGTCTTCATGCAGCTTACAATAATTTCACAGCACTTCCTGAAAATTGTGCAATATATTGGTCGGAACTCGAAGAATTAGTTTTATCAGGAAATAAATTATTAAAACTTCCAGAATCTATTGAAAGTATAAAACATTTATCAGTCTTAAGGGTGCATTCAAATTTATTACAATCCATACCAAAGTTATCATCACTTTTATGTTTAAGAGTTTTAGATTTAGCTCATAATCAATTAGATCGTATTGATTTAACTTCACTGATACCTCCAAATTTAAAGTTCCTAGATTTATCATGTAATACTAAATTGCATGTAGACTCGCATCAGTTTAATACATATAGAACGCAAAGACCTATGAGTTTGGTGGATGTATCAGGAAAAAATAGAACATCTTTACCATTAACGCCTTCTCCGTTTTGTGAAAATGATTTTACTGAACATTGTTGGTCTGTCGGGTTTTCTGAAACAGCTGGAAGTAAACAGAAACTTTATATATCTCAGATTCGTTTACCTGCGTTTTGTAACACTGAAGCTTTATTTGGTATGTTTGATGGTGAATCTAATAATGAAATACCAAGTGGAGTTGATAAAATAGTACCAAGGTTATTACTTGAAGAAAGAACTGTTAAAGAAACTGCACATGATTATATGAAATATACGATGTTATCTGTACATCGTATTTTAAGAGATAAAGGACAAAGACAAGGATTAAACGCGATATTAATACACATCCTAAAATCAAAACAAACAGCTGAATATTCATTTTGCGGAAGTATTAAAAAATATATAATGAAAATAGTAAGTGTAGGTGATATTAGGATAGTACTAGGTAGAGTATCAGGACCAGTAAAAGTACTTCCAAAAAAACAAAGAAAACAAATTCGAACTAACCCACAAATCCAATTAACAATACCAGATCCAGATATAACAGAAATATTTTTAGAAGAACAAGACGAATATATGATAATAGCAAATAAAAATTTATGGGATGTAATTACACCAGAAAATGGAATAAAAGAAGTCACATTACAAAGAAACGTAATATTAGCTGCTAAAAGATTACAAGATCTAGCACAAAGTTATGGTGCTGAAGAAAATTTAAGTATAATAGTAGTTAAATTTAATGTTTTAAGTTCTGACGTAGATTTGTTAATGAGAGAACTAAGACAAACGATTCGTAAAAATAAATACCAAAGTGAGATTAGTAGTTCGAATAATGCTTGCCAACCTGGTTGTTGCTGTGAAGCTTTAAATCAAGAATGTTTAAACTGTTTAGAACAAATTCCCATACCTCCGCCTATGTTACCATGCGATGATAGATCTTCTCCAAGCGGTCAAAGCGAAAATAATTGTAGCGACTGTAATTTTTCAGCTAAATTATTTATAACACAGCTTAATAAACAAAACGAAAATAGATCAGTTAGAAGTCTTACTCCATCAATTTTTGAAAGCGCTGAAGTAAAATCAAATCCAGAACGAAGAAGCTATAGAGGAGTAGCGAAAGCTTTGCGTCAAAGAAAAGAAGAAGAAAGAAATCGCGATGATTCAGATTCTGCTTTATCAGAAGAACAATTTAAATGCTGGGAATATATGTTAGAACAAAACACGCAACTTTTATTCGATAAAGAATTAAATACTCTAAGCAAAAATTCTAAGAATCGACCTAGCTCTTTAAAATTAGCTGCTTTATCTAGGAGCTCTCCTCAACTAGCAGACACTAGTAGTAACTACCAAAGTTCTTTTTTATCGAAACAATTCGGTAGTTCTAGATCATTTAATCCTTTAGTATCAAAATCAGGTTCTAGATATGCTATAGATAAAAAACAGATATTAGGTGGACCACACGCTGCTTATTTTGGAAGCTTACAAAGACTTATGCCATATAATTTGGAATATGATTTTTCTTTAATGCACGAACGAGGTTTAGCTGATTCATTGGATTTGGATAGAATGCAGCAATATTGGGGAGTTACGACTACGGAATTGTAATTAAAAATGATTTATACTGTCATAAAATTGAATTTTAAAGAGTTACAAAAATTACTGTTTTTTAATTTCAATAAATATTTTTGTAAGTATGCGACACTTTTACTTTCCCGACCCAACTCCTAGAAGGGAAAGTATTGAGAACGAGCTAAAAACAAATTCGAGATAAAAACGAAAATATCCATTTTCAGGTCCCCTGAGACGATTAAGACCATTTCCAAATTTAAGTCTGTCTGTATGTGTGTGGGTATGTGTGTGTGTATTCTTCCACGATAGAGGCCACACGTTTAAGCCGATTGAGCTGAAATTTGGTATAAGGATTTGGGTTACCCGTCAGAATAATCCATTAGTTTTTGTACGACATCTATCAAAGGGAAGTGTCACTATCAGAAAATGACAGATCCAATATCCCACAGAATTTGACTTGCCATATGTCATTTGAAAGACCTTGAAAAACTCTATTTAGAACTGTCAAAATTATTTCTCCAAATGTCACCTGTCAATTAAAAAATGTCAAAATGTGAAACTTCGAAATTAAATATCTGAAAAAGTATTCGTGGATATTCAGGAAACTTTTGGGGCGACGCAACCGTTTTTTTTTACTTTTTTGGCATTATTTTGGCTTATTTATTTTGTCTCTTTTTTGCTTTTTTTCGGTCTTTTTTTGTTTTTTTATTCTTTTTCCTTTATTGCCCATTTTTTGGCTCTAATAAGGTTATTTCTTTTTGCCTTTGTTGTGCCTTCTTTTACCATTTTGTTTCTTTTTGCCAAGTTTTTCCCTTTATTTTACCCTTTTTTTGTTTTTTTTTGCATTTTTTATCTTTTTCTTTTTTTGGCCTTTTTATCGTTTTTATTTTTATGCATTTTTGGCCATTTTTGCATTTATTTGCCTCGATTTTGCCCTTATTTTTGCTTTTATACCCTTTTTGGCCTTTTTACCACTATTTTGCCCTTTTTTTGCCTTAAAAAAAAATTGTCATTTTTAGTCTTTTTGAACTTTTTTACCTTTTTTTGACTTTATTTTGACTTTTTTGAAAACTTTTAAATTTTTCTTTTAACTTTTTTAATCTTTCTTGAAATTTTTTGCCTTTTTTTGCTTTTATTTTGCCTCCATTTTGTCTTTTTTTACATTTTTAAAAGTTTTTAAATTTTTTTGATTACTTTTTTGGTATTTTTTACCTCTATTTAGTTTTTTTAAACTTTTTATTTTTTTTAACTTTTTTTGCCTTTTCTTGCCTTTGTTTTGCCTCTATTTTTTCTTTTTTTATACTTTTTTGGCGTTTATTGCTTTTTCCCTTTTCTTGTCTTTTTTTTGTACTTTTTGTTGATTTTTTTTCCTTTTTTTCCCCATTTTTTCTTCTATTAAGCCTTTTTTGCTTCTGTATTTTTCCTTTTTTTTCCTTTTGTTACCTTTTTGCTTTTTTTTTTGCATTTTTTGCCCCTTGCCAATTTTTACAAATTGTATTAAGATTTTTATGCTATTTTTGATTGTTGCCTATTATCACTCTTTTTTTATTATAGTTTTATTTTGTCGTGAAATATAGAACGAGTATTTTTATTATTCTTATTATAAAAAATATAAAACGTTAAATAAAATGAACGTATGTTACAAAAAAGCACGTTTTTATATTTCTGACCTATTAAATAAGAGCACATATAGTTTCATCATGAGTAATCAAAAAAACGAGAATTTAAATATGAATTTGAAAATAAAGATAAATTATATGCGTTTCTTGTACGTTTATAGTATCTTTTCCTCAATCCGGCTCGAAGGACCATGGATTTATTTACGCAGAAATTAAATACAAAAAAGTGTGATTGTTGCTAATTAATATTTGATCCTTCGAGTCTAATTAAAGATACGAAACGTAAACAAAAATCACAAATAGGAATACATATATTTAATTCAAAAAAACGAGAATTTAAAAAAAATACCTGAATATGAAAAAAAAAGATATGCTTAACACAATTATATGCAATAAAGAATAATAAAACTCCAAATCATACCACACAAATGTAATAAAGTGACAAATAGTCAAGGCAGCAACATGTTTCGGTCTACAAGACCATCATCAGGAATATAAACAAATATTGTTGTTGAAATTGTGTTACAATTATATGCGTTTCTTGTATGTTTATACGTAATCTCCTCAATCTGGCTCGAAGGACCATGAATTTATTTAAAATCTCCATAAACGATAATGGTCCTCAGTTTATGTGTTTAGAATTAAAATCTTCTGTTATGATAAATATTTTACATGAATTTTAAAGTAATGACTTATATTCTTGGGTTTATTTAAAAAAAATAAAAACTATTATTTTAAATTTCTTATATTTATCGATAGACATTATAGAAATAATAAATAAAATTGAATAGTTTGACGACTAGAATATTAAAACAGACACAGATCATTTTTCTTTATTGACTAGAGAGTAGGTACTACCTACGTACATGATTTTTTTTTATTAAAAAACAATTGTTTTTGGTAATTTTTTAAGAATATCAAAACAATTAGCACATCTAATGAATTTGATAAATAATAAACTGAAACTACCAATAAATTACAAAATCACAGTTAGATAAATTATAATATATACATTTTCTTATCAAATTCATAAGATTATAAAAACAAAAGATAAATAAACTAATGCTTTTGTTTATGAATCAATGGTTTTGATATTCACTAACAAATTGTCTAATAAATTTGGTCACAGCCAATTTCAATATCTTTTTTTTTTTCAAAAACTTTGTACAATTTGCTCTTGAAATTGACCGATTGTTGTGCATTCTAACACACTTTTTAGGACACTTTAAAGAAAAGAACCAGACAAACAATACAAAATTTTCCTTATTAAAATTAAGTTAGGAGAAGATGTTACATTTCCTATCACAGTCCAAACTAAGGAAATAACATAATCTATATATAAGGAATAAATCACAAAGTCATGTACCACAAAATTTTATTTAAAAGTAACAGGAGGTAACTAGTTTCGGTCACTGACCATCATCAGGCCGTTATTAGGTACTTCCGCACTTCCCTTAATGGGTGTCACATATGTGAAATTTTCTGTTTTCTTTGCGGAAGTACTTAATAATGGCCTGATGATGGTCAGTGGTCTCCTGTTACTTTTACATTAAATTCTGTGATACCTGACTTTGTGCTTTATTTCCTTAAAACTCGGACCACATTGAGATATGGATAACCTTTGGGATTTAATTCCTGAATGTAAAAAGCAAAACCCAATTTTATTGAAGTTTCGGTATCTTACAAACCTGTTTCTGGAAAGGCAATAGAATTTGGTTTTGTTGATTTAATTGTTTTATATATTATGAAGCAATTTGTCAAACTGCAAAAAGAACAGTACAGTATGTGGAGCCCATTATAACGTAGCTACCAGAGATGTTCAGTTATTCCGTATTTTGCATTTTGTAGAAGAAAAACAAGAAAAAAATTACTTGCAACGTTTCGCATAACCAGCCCAGACAATCAACTCCTCTACCCAGATCTAATTTTTAGTTATCAAATTGGGCCAATTTCGATAAGACCATATGCTCTATCCCCCTGACTGCACTTTTGCTGGTATAGTTATTACTACAACCAAAAATACGTCCCTTGAGTGTCCTGAAGAGACTATGTTTCTGGCTGTAACGAGCAAAGTGAACTTCGTTATAGGAATTTCATAGGAAGAGGTGACCCTGAGAAGATTTGGATTCTGCGAAGCAACAGAAATGGATTGAGACCGTTAAAGGTATATGTTTCAAACATACTATCTGCAAAACATCTTCGGAAACTAGGGGATAGTGAAAATGGTGTCAAAAGCAATTAAACAGTTTCTGTAAATTATATTACAAAGAATTCAGAAGAAAACTAAACCTGACCAAACTAAAATCTGATTACCAAAGAAATCGTAATTTTCGACCAAGTGCGTAGATAACTTTTTTTTCTCTGGAAGGGGGTACTTTTTTCCGGGGGGGGGGGGGGGGTAATAAAACTTTTAGACAAATATGTTTGTCATTTTGTACATTTCTTATTTTGAATTTTTTCTTTTCGTGCTATTTTTTGGTATCCTGGGTGGAGGAAATTACCCCCTATATATACACCCTTGTTTTCTACATCTTTTACAACCTAAATGATCGGAATAGCACTAAGGAATATGTAAGGTGACAGATTTTGATGGTATACAACCAGAATTTTTAGTCTTGCTCCTTGAACCATTGAGGCCAGAAAATGATGAAATTTGAGAAGCCAATGGCGTGGAGGAAACCGCAAACTATTTTTATTTATACAACTTAGAAGAAGGCCAAGGATTCTATGCTGATCTAAATAGTATTACTCCTCCAAGACTCCTTCAGAAATAACACATTAAGACAACGAAAGAGAGGAAGTAGTCTTTGAAATCGATAGTCAGAGATGTATCGAACCAAAATTTTATGCCCAAGAGCGTTTAAGTGATTTTATATGAAATCTAAGGATAACTGGTGTTAAGACTGAAGGAAAATCTTTTTTGGTACCAAAAACAAAAAAAACAACTGTTTACCAAACGAGAGAATAAGACTTCTTGAGACAAATTCTCAGTAGGCGGAAAATCTGCAGCTGATTTTTAACAGAAATTTTGATATTATTATAAATGAACATAATTAATGTATTCAAGGTTATGAATCTCGTGGAATTCGCAAAAAGTTGAACCAAAGTCAGCTTATTTGCGTATCCGCAACCAAATTGGCGAAAATTAATTTAAAATCGACCAAAACATTGGATACAGAAAATCCGCCTGCACATTTTTCGCCTTGTGGGAATCCATCCATACCCTATTCTCGATATTAAAGGTTTAATGAATCAAATATGAATCAACAGACCATTGTTTGAGTGATTTGATCGATGTTACTAGCTGAGGTTTAGGCCTCAACACTGCAGACTTAAGACTTATTGTGCTATGCCAATTACATCGTTGTAATCAGGTGAAGAGGTTTGTTATCTTTATCAGGCAACCGCCTCTTCGCCACATTTTCTCTGGGGAAGGCCTCCAGTGAGTTTTCTGTCCCCAAGGTTATACCTCCAATGTATAAGTGCTTGATACATAATCTACATATGGGTTCACCTTGATAGATGCCCATTTTGTGTAGTTATTCCGTAATGTTAGGTAATATCCAGTTATTAGTCCTGTGATATGCCTTATTTGATTTCTTAGCTGCAGAATATCGTTAGTTAGTACTTTTAATACTTTTTTGACCATGAATTTATTGTTTTTTTTGACTTGGCACGAGATTCCAGCTTGACTGACGTTCTTCCCTAATAGCACAGGATCTTGCTGGTATATCCCACTACGGTCCTAAAAATCTCCCAATGTTTCCAAATACAGGTAGGACATACCAGAGATGTCTCTTTTGGGACATCCCTCAAATGTTTTTATTAAGATATTCTAGAAACATCCTTTATTATAAAAAAATATTTTCTTCATTTTAATTGATTAATTTGGTTGAACAGTTTAAACAGGTGTGGAATTTAATATATTGTATTTTTCGCATTATTTTTTTCAGAAATGTTCGTATACCTACTAAATATTAAATAAATCAAAATAATAACTGAATATTTACAATAAGTTTACCTAGATTCTTCACTCTGTTATTTAATAAACGACTTAAAAAAATCTTTTCATTGATGTAACAATATATAAGGCACCTGTTTTATACTTATCGAGGTGTAATTATTATTTAAAAAATAAAAATATACAAAAAATACTTATTTATGCTGCAAACTTGCAAAGAAGAAGAAGCAGCATGACATTTTATCAATCGAATGAATGAACTTGACGGGTGTCGTTTGGAATGGAAAATAGTGCAATAATTATTATTTTATAAGGTAAGTGAAAATTTTTGTTCAATTTTTCATGATGGTTTCCCGAGAAAAAAGAAAGCTTTTAAATAAGTTCGAGCAACGATTTAAACGCATAAACAAAGGTGAAAGCTCTAAAATTAATCAATTTCTAATAAGGTATCAGAAAAAGGGTGTATTGAGTTCAACCTGTTGAATCCAATATTACAGGACAGAATTGGACATAATACATTAAATTTGTTTCCAATTTATTTTATCCTGGTTTCATAAAAAACAATGTTTTTTTTTTCAATGAAAATCAAAGAGAAATGATGGTTCTTTACATCACTAATTTATGTATCATTATTTTAGAAGGGGCACAGAAATCGGGTCATGCATCTAACAACAAGGATTGATGATTGGCTGCGAAGAGCGAAAGAACGAAATATTAGAGCACAAATTAAAAAAAAAAACTATCACATAGATATTTTATTTATTTTTTTGTTTTTTTCTTTTTGTATTTCTCAGAAATACTTTGGTTTTATTTAAATAAAAAATATGTTTAAACATTTTTTTTTTATTTTGAATCCATTTTAAATAATTTAATAAACCTCCCAAAACTATCTTTAGGATGTTTTATAGTAAGTACCCTGAATGTCTTAAGTACATCCCCTGTCATGCCACATATTCTAAAGGGATGTTTATAGGACATCGCAAATGCTGACATGGGTGTTGCTAACAACATCCCAAGAATGTCCCACAGAAAATAGGGATTTCCCAGAGATGTTTCTATTCTCCCATATGGATGTTTCTAAAATGTCTTAAATATGTTACTGTGTTATTAGGGTCTAGCAGTCCACCCAGTCAGTCAAAGTCGTAATGAGGATTTCGGAATGCCAACCACCGACTTTGCCAGAGCGTCTGCTTCCTCGTTGCCTATTGTATCCAGGAACTCATTTAAGTGTTACCTTGTTTTGGTTTACCAGAACAAGTATGGTTTGTAGACAGTTCCAGACCAGTTTTGATCTGAGACCATGAGAAGCGACTCTTTATTACCCTAATAATACAAAGTAGTCCTACAGATATCCATAGGACGTCTTCTTCGGACATTCTGGACATCCTTAGGACATCCTTTTCTGGTACACTGGACGTTCTATGAACGTCCGAGGGACGCACTAATGTCACAACTTTAAACTGAATTCGAACGTCCGCCGCGGACATCCATTGGATATCCACCTGGGACCATAACTATATATCACTATGGACATTTACAGAACGTCCTATTTTGGTACAGTGGACGTCAGAGAAAGTGATTTTTTTTGTTATATTATTTACACCAGTTCAATTGTAATTGTGAAATTTCTATTTCAACACCTGCTCGTGTCGGAAACTTCATCTACGTGAATAATAGCCACCGTTTACGCTTGTTGAGCGAGCTCGGAGCAGACTCAATAGAATGTTTTAAATCGCGATATACCATACTATTCGTGGTGTCTAAAAAGCACCAGCGCAAGTGTCTCCATCTTTCAGGCGGAGCTTTACTTTTGGTCCATATTATGTCGAGTGAGGACCACTCTTAGGTGTCTGCCCCGGACATGTTTTTGACATTGAGTGTATTAAGTCGGCGAGGGACTGTTTAAAGACTATGGTATGGATATGTTATATAGTCCGTATTATATCCATCACGGACAACTACTGGATATCCGGTATGGACATTGTACATAAATTGTACAAACAATGGATATATATTTTGGACGTCTTAATACTGTCCAAAAACAAACATCCAAAGGACATACATATCAAGTCCATGGACGTTCCAACAGTAAATGGACATAAATTGTACGTCCCAAGGACGTGTGCTATTAGGGTATAAGTAAGAGTACCTGGAAAGCTGTAAATTGGGTCGCTGAAACTTTTCTTGCCAGAGAGTCTGCTTCTTCGTTGCCTATTGTATCCGGGAACTCATTTAAGTACTACTTTGTTTTGGTTTGCCAGAACAAGTAGGGTTTGTAGACAGTTCCAGACCAGTTTTGATCTGAGATCATGAGAACCGACTCATTATTTTAAGCAAGAGAACCTTAAAAGCTGTAAATTTGGTCGCTGAAACTTTTCTTGCCAGAGCGTCTGCTTCCTCGTTGATTATTTTATCCAGGAACTCATTTAAGTAATACTTTGTTTTGGTTTGCCAGAACAAGTAGGGTTTGTAGACAGTTCCAGACCAGTTTTGATCTGAGACCATGAGAAGCGACTCTTTATTTTAAGCAAGAGAACCTTAAAAGCTATAAATTTGGCCGCTGAAACATTTCTTGCCAGAGCGTCTGCTTCCTCGTTGCCTTTTGTATCCAGGAACTCATTTAAGTGTTACCTTGTTCTGGCTTGCCAGAACAAGTAGGGTTTGTAGATAGTTCCTGACCAGTTTTGATCTGAGACCATGAGAAGCGACTCTTTATTTTAAGTAAGATAACCTTGAAAGCTGTATTATTGTAAACTATAAATGTTTATGCACCACTATCGGTATTACATTTAGTCATCATGAAAGAGGAATATTGTAATTTGAAGTATTTGCTCCAGAAATTGAATTTTGATCAAATTTAGTGCTACATTACTTCTAGGTTAACATGCAGGGTATAATAAACATCAGTTTTTATTATGTTTATAGGTCATTAGATCTAGTACCACAGCAGAAAATAATAGCCTGCACGTTCAGAGTTCACACGTGACGCGAATAATAGTATCGGAGAGCGTTTAGTTGATATTTGGTAAAATTCTGCTTCCAGCTTTAAGCTCGGGACTATGTAAAAGATATTTTTCTCTAAAAAATGATACAGTGATCCAAATTTTCTGGAGAAAAAATAAAGATAATCACGTTGAAAAGTATCAACTTTTGGGTTACAATATGAGGGTAAAATTACATTTTTTTTAAAGTCTTGACTTTTTTCCAGGAACGGAACCATTAAGAAATTGCACTAGCAAGAACCGTGAAAGGATAAAAAACAAACTAAGAGGAGCAATTACAGACCCAGAATAATAATAATTTCAGTGCATATGGTGGTTATAAGAAGGTTTCTGGTACAGGATCAGTAAAAAGTCCATCAAGCTAAGTAAAGGAGCAGCAACAGATCCTCCGCATTCCCCATGTTATATCCCATAAGAAATTGCTAAAGTCCAGTCTGGCAAAATTTGTCCATATCAAGGTCATTCGTCATCGCTTAGAGATAACGCCGTCATTTTTCGTCGTTTTCGTCGTTTTTAGTCATTTTTTCAATTTAGGTTTTACTATATTACGTTACCCCTCGCAGACCTAAATCGAAGAAACGACGAAAAATGACGAAAAACGACGGCGTTATCTCTAAGCGATGACGAATGACCTTGATATGGACACATTTTGTCAGACTGGACCTTAGCGATTTCTTACGGGATTTAACATGGGGAATGCGGAGGAACTGTTGCTGATCCTCTACTAGGCTAGTTTGGGATAACTCGACTGATATTTTTTTGGGTCACAGCAAATTCACATTCATATTTTCAATGATTGAAGGGTGGTTAATGAATTTTCCCCTATATCGGTTAAATTTCAATAAAGTTTGTCTGTTTCTTTTCTAATTAGTATCCACAATCCAATTTTTGCATTTACATAAATAAAACTCTGCAAAACTTCAATATCATTTGTAAATGAACTCTGGATAAAATGTTGTATGGGGGTCAGTAGTGTGCACTGGACGGTTCACCTAACCAAGAATCAGGACTCGGAGGAAAATCAGGATACCCCCGAGGACTACTATCGTTACTAATATCAGTATCAGCACCACCTGGAATGTTATGAGCTAAAGACATACCCGTGTGCGCTCCTTGACCTAAAAACGAAAAATTAATAACAGTTTAATTAAAGTAGTTAGTGTCACTTACTATATTTCAACTTACTTAGGCTTGCGTAAACTGAAAGTTGGTCTGGATATGAGGAAAAGTGATCGTGGCCGTGTGGCGACGCATGGCCTGGTAAGTATGAAGGAGATGTTGTACCGTGAAGGAAGGAAGGTCGTCCTATTCCACTGTGAGGGGATGAACCGTCTTGGTCCATACCCATATTTACTACTGTTCCGTAACTATCGTCACTAAGGTCTACAAGAAAAAACAGTTTATTTGTAAATGATTTAAATAAACAAACACCAGTGACGCAAAACTGTAAGTTTTCATTAAATATCTAACAGTCATTTATTGGGATACAAATCCATCTATAAAAGCTACTGGCCAAGTACAACTTAGCGCCGTTAGATTAGAGAGAGTAAATTTTTGAGATGTTTCATGCTTGTACTTTATCTATCATGATAATTCCATTTTGCACAGCCATAAGTTGAACTTAACCAGTCGCTTTTATAGATGGCTTATATCCCAATAAGTGACTGTGACCATGGTACCTGCGATATATGGTGTGACTATATATCATTTTTGAAATGCATAAAAATATTTGGGGTATCATTTTCTGATGAATTCTGTAAGGATGAAACTCTCTCTGTCTTGATTTAATAAATAATTGGGTCTTACCATGATGGCTAAAACTATCTAGGTCCACTTTCATTTCATCTTTGTCTAATAATTTATCATGTCGAGGCGACGATCCTCCTTTCATAGATCGGAAATATTGGCTCCATCGTGTTCTTCCGGCATCTTTCTTTAGTCTTTTTTCTTTTGCCCTCCTAAAACACATTCTATAAAGAAGACTTTGACTTACTATTTGAAAATATCAATAAATAATCAACTTGGATGGTATAATAGGTGAAACAATAGTGTCCAAGTAGTTAAATGGAAGGTATGATAAGAGATAATGATGAAACTCAAATTAAAATAGCAAAAATATACGAGAAACATATGCAATAATAATTTAAAAAAGACAAATGAAACAAAGATACAAGTAATTAGGAAAAGGAAAGCAAATAAAGAAAACACATAAAGTTTGACGAAATATTCATTGTTCAAGGAATGACATAGTGAACAAATAATTAATCTTAAACAAAACATGGCGTAAAATACTAAAAAAGAGTAATGGCAAGTCACCTATTTTCGGATAGTTAACTAATTTTGAATACCTCTCCCTGTCGAAGGTAAGTAAAGGAATCTATATATCTGTTAATATTTTATATTTCGACACCTATGTAAGATGGCAGCACAATAGTTAAAAACCGTATAAGTGTTTAGAATTCGTTTGGAAAATTACGGTTTCGATATCTATCTTTGTTATAATACGATTCGATTTTTTATGGTTTTGATCAAATATCATTTTGCTATAATAAATGTTTGCTTCTTCAATAATTTAATATGATATACTTTTGCAAAAGTATCAGTTTGTTCTTTTAAATTCTGCTAAATTGTGTTTTCCATATCTTTTTATAACTTCCCAAAAAAAATACAAAAGGAAAGAATTATTGTAGCAATAATGATTTATTAGATTCTGGAAGTGACCCAGAGGATTTGGATATATATGTAGATGACAAGGACACACAAAACGCATCATTGCAACGGTTTATACTCTGAAAATATACAAGGTGAGTAGTGGATTCGTTGCATGAAGTGTTTTAAGTGAGCCATGAAGATTATCTAACTAAGGAAAAACTATTTGTTTGACTTTTATTTGGAAAAATATCTGATTTAGAAAAATTGCTTCTAATTTCGGACACTATCGAAAATAAGGAACCTCTTTTTTATTTACATAAAAATATACCTTTTTGTAGTTTTACAGCAGGATCCAAAATTAGGTAACTTTTCTCTATGACTATTTATTTATTAAAAAAAATGGATTCTTAAAGGAAAACTATAAATAAAGGGTAGAAGTAAATGTAAAATATTGGAACAAACCAAAACATAATAAAAAACATGCATAAAGAAGAATTTAACAGTTATTTGTTTAAAATGAAACAAAGAAGATTTCACACGAAATCTTAAATCGTATTTCATTCGGTGCTGGAAACTGATTTAACAGGTAAAAACTAGATGATTTCTGCCTTGTTTAAACAGATATTAAAATTGCTAATTTCAATATGAAATTATACTTGCAAGACATTAAAAGAAATACTTTTACTAACCTATTTTGAAACCAGACTTGTACTACCCTCATATCTAATCCAGTATCTTGACTAAGTTGTTCCCTAACATGCCTGGCAGGTTTTGGACTATTGTTGTACGCTGTTTTTAATGTTTCTAATTGTTTGGCGGTTATTGTCGTTCTTGGCCTTTTGTTTGGTTGGTCTCCATCTAAACATTCAGCAGCTATAAAATAAGAAAATAATTTATAGAATACCTATATAGTTTTGATAATGATAAATATGTCACATATTGGACTGATTATGAATCTGAACAACGTTAATCAGTAGCGTACAATAATAATTTTAGGTAGATCTTGTACGTGGAGCCCTATTAACACAAATTTATTGTCACCCACTCCCGCTTTCGACTTGTGATTTTTTATAAATATATACTGAATAATTCTTAAAGGATCCGGGTTCCTTTATATTCCTAGAGCAGTAAGAACAAAAGAATAAGTTTTACACAGATACTCAGATAACATAGACGTATCGTAAAATAATTTATAGAGAGACCCAAGTTGTAAGTTTTGGTAACAGTTTAGTAAAGCCAGTTAAGTTGGAAGCTGAATTTTATTGTGAATTTGCTTAAAATAATTTAGTGCTATAGATTTGGAAGGAAAAGAACGTACTATCCAATCCAATTGTCGTAGCTGTCTTTTCTAATTATATAATTGGAAAATTAAAGCAAAGTTGCAGATTTACGTGAATTTACGGAGGTTAGTTTTGGAGTTAGCTTTATAATAAAATAGATCTATTTTTCAGTTTTTTTACATAAAAATCCAATATGGCCGACACCCGGTTTGACCGGTACATTTCTAAATTATTGGATTCTACGACTTTAAATACATACCGATCGACTGTCAAATGTCACTTGAGAAGCCAGTTTTATTTTATTTTTAATTTTTTCTTATCCATCCATGATATTAGGAAGTCCGACACTTTGGAGACTCCCTCCCTTTTCTAAAAGGTGGTGGATGCCACGCTCCTATTGGTCGGGAGAAGCTTCCTTATTGTTAAGGACCCAAAATTCAAAGGACCCCCTATTTTAGGACAGCCGAATTCAGGATCTCCAATTTCAGGACCCCCAATTTCAGGACCCCAAATTTTATGACCCCCGAATATTTGTAAGGTAGGAGGGAAGGAGTCAAAGTTTTTTTACTTTTGCGCCACCAAAATATTTTTATGTGTGCTAAGGGGTAGAGGTTTCAATATTTTTACATGGGCATAGGTCTAATAAAAAATAGATATACATATTTTACTCCTTCCGCAATACATTAAAAATATTCGGGGATCCTTAAAATATTCGAGGGTCCTGAAATTGGGGGTCTTTAAAAATATTCGGGGGTCCTTAAAAATAATCGGGAGTCCTTTGAATTCGAGGGTCCTTAAAAATATTCGGGAGTCCACTGAATTCGGGGGTCCTTAAAAATATTCGAGGGGCCTTAAAAAATGTGGGGGCATGGCTTCCCCGACCAATAAGAGCGTGTCTTTCCCAACCTTTTAGAAAAGTGGAGGGGGTCTGCAAAGTTTCGGACTTCCTAATAATGGTTGGTCTAAATTCATTATATTCAAGCTAAAATTACCTTAAAGGTCTAAATTTTGTCAATTATTTATTTTTGTTTCTTAACAATATTTAAAATATGATTTGCAAATTTCATTTTTTTGAGTTCTTCAGAAAAATTTTGTATCAAAATAAAAAAAAATTAACAGTTCTCCTTTATTTGAGAAAAAAAAGAAGAATTGTTATGTAGGTAAATCATTTTAATGGTAATTGAGTGAACAATTTTTAATACTGGTGGCCCATCTGTATTTTCTTTAAAAAAATTGATTTTTATTTACTGAATTAAATATTTCATAAAAGATACAAAAATAAATAATTGACAAAATTGAGACTTTTTAAGTAATTATAATTTAATTATAAGTAATTTTTAGATCAAATCATGAGCACCTAGAATGGATAAAAAAAATTAAAAAATAAAACAAAAATGATGTCCCTAGTGATATTTGACAGTCGACCTATACGTATTTGAAGACGTATAATCCAAATATGTAGAGATGCACCGGGTGTTCAATTTGAATTTCCAATTTTCATGTTATTTCCGGACAAACCGGATGTCTGCCATATTGGATTTTTATTTAAAAAAAATAAAATAATAGCTCTTTTATAATCGACCAAAATTTGGTATAAAACTATTAACCCGTTTAAAAATTATAGAGGTGGCCCATGATCCATTTACAGCCGGTATATCAATGGTATATTTTAAACACGGTCCCGTCAAAATTTTGATATTATGAATATGAATTAATTTAAAGTAAATGCGTGATATTGGTATGGAGAAATGTCATTTTTGCTGTGTAACTTTAAACAAAACAAATTATTAGTTGGAGGCAAGTAGCGGCACAACTCCGGATCTAAGTAGCGCCGAGGTTGTTGTCTGGTGAAGATTTCGGTGGAATAATATCCTATAATATCCTATATTGCCATTGGCAGTAGTATTGATACACTCCTCGATATCCGGAATAAAATGAGGCCAATTCTATTGTTATCCATGGCAATAGGTCCGGAGCATCCATCCAATTTCTTTCATATAACGCTCGGCTGGGTTCGAACTGACATGCCAAATCGAAGCAAACTTGATTTTATTCCTAGTTTGTAATATTCCCTCCTTCCAGATCTTGGACGTAAACTGGGTGACATGGTCACTGAGGATGGTTCGAAAGGGTAGGAGGAGCATCCGTCCTTTCAAAATATGATACGTGGTGGAGACAGCGTTAACGTTCTTAACAGGAAATAACTTAAGTAATTTAGAAAAAAACATCAAGTACCACCAATATGTACGCCACTTCTACCGTACCTCGAGGCACTGCTCCATAATTCTCCAATGGAAGTTGGTATAATGACTTGGATGGAAGCAGTAAAAATTCTATTCGGTTTCTTTGACCGCTGATATAGATCCCAGATCCTGATGAGGCGATGTCCCAATAAAAAAAATCCCTCAAGACACTGGATATAATAATAATAATAATAATAACCTTTATTAATTCATTTAGACATACAAGAATGTATTGGACAGGTCAGTTCAGGTGGAATGTATTGGATAGATCTTCGAGGTGGAATAATGTCCTAGTTATTGGTGCTAATGCCAGGTCAGATTCTCTTCTAAACCGTCAGGGATAGCCAACCTCTTAACTTGTCCAGGAGGGTAGTAACATTGTTTTCCCATCGGCAATTGCGTGCGACATCCTTTGGAAAGAGGCCATCTTTAAGACCCAGGATTATCGGTCCTAATTTGGGATCTCTTTCTTACAACTGGAGTAGCTGATGGAGCTTGGAACGTAGACTTAGTGATCCTCAAAAACGAATTTCGCTACCACAGGGTAGATGGTTTCTTATAATCGCTTAGACCCATCGTGAGGGTATTGGAATAAGACATGGCTTATCACACTGTCTATTCCCCTAATATGGTGAATCTTAAAATCGAACTATTGAATGATTAACAGCCATTACGTAATTTAAGAAACGGCATTTTTTAAGGAATACCAGAGCATGGTGGTCGGTACAAATGGTACAATCGGAACTTCTGAAGTGCGTAGAAAATATAACTATATTACGTATTGCTGTTTCTTGGGAATAATAATAATAATTTAAACTGTTTACTAAAATATGTGTCAGGCTTAAGGATCAGCATTGATTTATGGCTTTAATACTTTCTCGTACATAGAAATAAACTATAGTAAAACAATTTTCATTGTAAAAAGTTGCGAGAATTCGATTTATATGCATCCAGGCCATATACTGGACAGCTGTTTCGTCTGTTAAGAACTCATCATCAGCCCAGATGCATATAAATCAATTCTCACCTGTAAAGTAAGTAAAAAGGATACAAATGATGGTAGACAGCTAACGCCATCTACCAATGGGACACTATGTCACTTATTACTTGAGGATAGGATTCCACCTGTGCAATAAGCGCCAGTATTAACTAGAACCCATTGGTAGATGGCGTTACTTGTCTACCATTGTTTTACATATTTTTACTCAATATTGCACTATTGTGTTTCGAGGTTAGATTTGAATTCTCTGTATCTGGATCCATATAAATCAAATTCTGACAACTTACAAGTATTTAACATTGAGATGGGCCTTCTGTCGGATCCATTTACTACTGGCACTTATTATACAAGTGGAATCTTTTGCCTAAGTAATAAGTGACTTATTGATAGATGGCGTTAGCTGTCTAGCATCGTTTTACTTAAATTTTAAATATGATGAATTATTTTTTGATGGACATTTGATGATATTTCACCGAGAAATAACGATATCGATTTTTCTATATTTATAGTTCAGAGAAATTAGACATTGCCTTCAGAAAAAATTCGCGGAACTCTTAATTTTAGTGTGATCCAAGTGCCGCTAAAAAATTAACAACTCAAATGTCACCAAAAACGATTTTTTTTGTGAAATTTGTTAATTATTTTTTTTGTAAATTTACACCTCTGGTAAAATATTTAGCGGTACTCTGATAGATCTTCTTAACATTTTCTTTCTTTCACCATCTTTCCGGGAATTTTTCAGAAGATGGCTTTTTCTCTGTTAAAAAATATTAGTTTACCTTTATTTTTTGCTGCTTCGTAATCCGGTTTACAAACCAATTTCCTATCTTCCATGAGGTAGAACTCGTCGCCGGTGTTGAGCTGTCTGGCGCACATGATGCACGCGAAGCACTGCAAATGGTAGACGTTGTCTTGAGCTCTTCGAACTACTTGCGTCGGAGGGATGCCCAACTCGCAGCTCGCACACTTCGTGCCGAATCGTCTGCACCCACAGCACGTGACACATACACAAGCTGCATTGTTACATCTGAACTACTCTACTTTGCTAGTTTTAACTACTTGATATTTTGACCATCAACAAAATTACTACTGGTTTATTTATAAATGACAAAAATACAATTTTTTTTTAATTATTTAAAACTTGTTACAACAAAAATTGTGGATGTTATTTAGGGTGATTTTTTAATGGTAGCGAGCTACCATACCTGGAGAATCATTTTTTGGAAAAAAAAATATAAATAACATTAACGGTTTTTTTCACTTTTATCAGTTATTGAATTTATTATACGTAAAAGTGCATTTTTGATACTTTTTGAGTGCATCCCTAAATTATGTTTTAAATCCTAACCACCAAAGGCTAAAATGTATAAAATTTTGATTCTTTTTACTTATAATGATATTATAACAAATTTTTCATAAAAACTGGACAGAATGTATATTTTGATAGTACAAAAATTATAATTTTACGATCAGAATCGGAATTTACGAAAAAAAAAAATAAATTGGCGACAAAATCATAGAAGGGTATATTTTTTCTAAATTTTTTTTTGAAATTCCATTCGCATTTTTAAATTTGTTTTTTTTTTGAAAAATATTTTTTTTACAATAATGTGGTGTTTTCAGATTTTGTTTAAATTTAAAACTAATTAGGATTTTCTTCTCATCTAACTTATCATAACTGATTTTGTTAAAAATTTTATTTATTTCAAATTTGAGTATTTTTCAAAATTTTGGATCTGTTTTCTAAAAAATTTAATCACAAATAAAATTTTTGAAAAATTTAGATTATTTTTGAATTTCTTCGTTATTCTAAAATTCTTAACTAAGAAACTAATTTTGATTTTCTTCTATTTTTTTCGTGAATTTAATTTTTTTTAAACTGTATTTGTTCAAAATTTAATTTATTTCAAATTGAATATTGTGTCAGAATTTTAAAGTTTTTGTTTATAAATTCAGTCACAAATAAGATTTTTGAAATTCCTTTCGTTTTTCTAAAATTCTTAACTAAGAAATTAATTTTGATTTTAATCTATTTTTTTCGTAAATTTAATTTTTTTAAAACTAAATGTGTTCAAAATTTAATTTATTTCAAATTGAATATTTTGTCAGAAATTTAAAATTTTTTGTCTATAAATTCAGTCACACATAAGATTTTTGAAAATTTTATTATTTTTTTGAAATTCCTTTCTTTTTTGTAAAATTCTTAACTAAGAGAACTAATTTTGATTTTTGTTTTCCTAAATTTAATTTTTTTAAAACTAGATTTGTTCAAAATTTAATTTATTTCAAATTGAATATTTTGTCAGAATTTTAAAATTATTTGTCTATAAATTCAGTCACAAATCAGATTTTTGAAAATTTTATCATTTTTTAAAATTCCTTTTGTTTTTCTAAAATTCTTAACTAAGAAACTAATTTTGATTTTTTTTCGTAAATTTAATTTTTTTAAAACTAGATTTGTTCAAAATTTAATTTATTTCAAATTGAATATTTTTTCAGAATTTTTCTAATAAATTCAGTCACAAATCAGATTTTTGAAAATTTTATTACTTTTTTGAAATTTCTTTCGTTTTTCTAACATTTTTAACTAAGAAACTACTTTTGATTTTCCTCAATTTTTTTCGTAAATTTAATTTTTTTTTAAACCGGATTTATTCAAAATTTAGTTTACTTCAAATTGAATTTAATATTTTTTTTTGGAATATGCTTTTTGAATTTTCTAGAAAATATTTTTTTTACATTTTAAAATTTTTAACATTTTTTCTTTTTATCTAGTTTTTTAAAAAAAAAATTGATACTGGCTTTTTCAAAATTTAATTTATTTCATATTTTAAGTACTTTGTCAGAATAAGGTTTTTGGAATTAAATTTGATTTTTTCTTGTAATTATTTTTGTTTTTTCAAAATTACAATTAGAATTTGAATTTATAGGAAATATTTTTTTTTTAAAAATTAGATATTTTCAAAATCTAACAAAAGTAATTTTGATTCCTATGTAAATAATATTTTTGAAAATTTTATTATTTTTTTGAAATTCCTTTCGTTTTTTTTTAATTCTTAACTAAGAAACTAATTTTGATTTTTACCTATTTTTTTCGGTAATTTAATTTTTTTTAAACCCGATTTATTCAAAATTTAATTTATTTCAAATTGAATATTTTGTAACAATTTTAAAATATTTTTTCTATAAATTTAGTCGCAAATAAGATTTTTGAAAATTTTATAATTTTATTTCAAATACTACTTTTTGATGTAATTAAAATGTGGATTTTCTAGAAAATATTTTAAGTATTTTTTCAGCATTTTAAAAATCCCTTTTTTTGAAATTCAATTACAAATAAAATTTTTGAAATTAATTTTGATTTTTTATTGTAATTCTTTTTGTTTTTCAAAATTATAATTAGAATTTGAATTTATAGAAAATATTTTTTTTAAAAAAAATTGGTTTCAACATCTAACAAAACTAATTTTGATTTCTATGTAAGTAAATAAAATTTTTGAAAATTTTATTATTTTTTTAAAATTCCCTTCGTTTTTCTAAAACCCTTAACTAAGAAAGTAATTTTGATTTTAATCTATTTTTTGTTTGTAAATTTAAATTTTTTTAAATTGGATTTGTTCAAAATTTAATATATTTTAAATTGAATATTTTGTACGAATTTTAAAAATTCTTGTCTATAAATTCAGTCACAAATAAAATTTTTGAAAATTTTATTATTTTTTTAAAATTCCTTTCGTTGTTCTAAACTCCTTAACTAATTTTGATTTTTATCTATTTTTTTCGCAAATTTAATTTTTTTAAGCTGGATTTGTTCAAAATTTAATTTATTTCGAATTGAATATTTTGTCAGAATTTTAAAATTTTTTTGTCTATAAATTCAGTCACAAATAAGATTTTTGAAAATTTTTTTTTTTTTGAAATTCCTTTCGTTTTTCTGAAATTCTTGACTAAGAAACTAATTTTGATTTTTATCTATTTTTTTCGTAAATTTAATTATTTTTTTTAACTGTGTTTATTCAAAATTTAATTTATTTCAAATTGAATATTTTGTCAGAATTTAAAAAAAATTTGTCTATAAATTCAATCAGAAATAAGATTTTTGAAAATTTTTTGAAATACTACTTTTTGTTGCAATTACAATTTGAATTTTGTAGAAAATATTTTTTTTACATTTTTAAATTTTTAACTTTTTACTTTTTATCCATTTTTTAACAAAAATTATAGTGGATTTGTTCAAAATTTCATTTATTTCAAATTGCATATTTTGTCAGAATTAAAAAAAAATTTGTCTATAAATTCAGTCACAAATAAGATTTCTGAAAATTTTTTTATTTTTTTCTAAATACTACTTTTTCTTGTAATTAAAATTTGAATTTTCTAGAAAATATTTTTTTTAATTTTAAAATTTTTAACTTTTTAATTTTTACTTTTTATCTAGTTTTTTTTTAAATAATGTATACTAGATTTATTCAAAATTTTTTTTTTTAAATCAAACACTATAACCGCTCGCAATAGTTTCGGCACTACTAGGTATGCAACCCTCCTTTGGAAGCAGAGCTGCAGCACCCGTAGTCGTGACGTCAACATCTCGCCCACACCTACATAACTATTCAGCTTATAAGCAGCCGTTTCGAAGAGAACGGCAATCCGAAAATCCAGCGCTTTGGACATCGTTCGAGACGAGACGCCAAAAAGGACTAAGGATATTTAAAACTAATTTTGGTTTTAATTTTGTTTTTAGAGTTAATTATTTTATTTTCTACTTGATATAAGTATTATATATTTTTTTTGTGTGTGAATAAATAATTACCTTTCTACATCTGGCGCCCAACGTGGGGCTTTAGCTTTAGGTTTCTAGAATTCTAGTTCTAGATAAACAACAGCTGAT
Organism: Neocrepidodera transversa; assembly: GCA_963243735.1. Lineage (NCBI taxonomy): Eukaryota > Metazoa > Arthropoda > Insecta > Coleoptera > Chrysomelidae > Neocrepidodera > Neocrepidodera transversa. The sequence goes on from OY725338.1 coordinate 15,432,789, forward strand.
TACTTGGCATTGTTTGTCAGACAGAAATCTGAAACCGAGCTTCTCTACTACTGTTTGCGAAGATTGATGATTCGGCAAGACCAATTTTAATTTTAGATAAACATCAGCTAAATATTTTTGGCGTTGTTTGTCGGAATTTTAAATCGATCTTACACTGAGAAACATTGGTTATTCAAGATTTCGGAAACTACAACTACTCCACGTCGTAGGCGTCGCAGCAAGCGTCAAAACAAGAAAATCTCAATCAGCACAATGCAGATGTCTGAAGAACAATTTCAAAGGCTACTTCTAACGGTTAATAAGCCAGATCCGGTAGCAACAACAAATGGTTCTTTCAGTAAATGCACAGCCAGGTTTGATGGAACGAGATGTGATACTACTGTAAATACGTTTATTACAACAGCTACGATATATAAGGAGGTCGAAAAAATAACAGACGGCGACGCCCTTAAGGGACTGCCACTATTATTAACTAGCACCGCTTCAATTTGGTGGCAAGGGGTAAAAAATGAGGCTACAACATGGAATGAAGCCACCGCACTGATTAAAGCAGCTTTCTCACCACCCAAGCCCTCATACCAAGTTTACCTAGATATTTTTTGTGAACGCCAGCAGATTGGTACCACAATAGATGAATTCATCTGCAAAAAGAGAGCCCTCCTGGCACAACTACCACACGGGAGACACGATGAGTCAACGCAACTCGACATGTTATTTGGTCTACTCCATATTAATATCCGCAAAAAGATAACGCGAGACAATTGTAACACCTTTGCCGAGCTGTTACAGAGAGGCAGAGAAGTGGAGTCCGTAGAACGAGAATCTAGGCCAACAGAAACTGCGTCTAATAAGATTACAAAACCAGATAAAAATGTTTCATCTTTGACAACAAGCAGAAATAAAAAGAATAGGTGCAACTTTTGTCACTACAGAGGACATACTCAGGAAGAGTGTCGAAAACGACTAGCGTCGGAAACAGCTGACAGAAAACATCCCCAAGCTAAGGAAAGCACTTCAAAATTAGACTCCATACACCAAAACAGCATAACCTGCTATGGATGTGGAAAACCAGGTTATTACCGAAGTAACTGCCCTGTTTGTGCAGGAAAGAATGCAGATATCAGCACTCAAGCTGTAAATTTTTACTCTCTGAACATGATATTAGATCTGACCACTCAGGTACCCACAATACCAATTGATATTCACGGTATTTCGGGGATCGCTCACATAGATACGGCAGCCAGGACCAGCGTAGCCGGCAGATCCCTCTACGAACAACTTAAGACTATCCCCTCGGTCAAATTTAAGAAAAGGTTGGCTAATGTTACTCTCGCCGACGGACACAGCCAAGAACAAGAAATACTGACCACCACCGTTAATGTAGGCATACAGTATAAAAACTTTTATATTGACTTCGTCATCCTACCTAAGGCCGAAGACAATCGAACCTTACTCGGGATTGATTTTTTGGAAAAGGCAGCCATGGTTCTCGTAATTCCCCAAAGATGTTGGTATTTCGCTGACAATCCTACACAGTTTTTCCAATTTATGAACGTATCTCCTGGGCGCACTCCTGAACTTAGGTACAGACCTTCAACGACCCCAAGCGACACCGATCCTGGAACGTCCTTAAATTCAGCAGAGGTAACAGAGTCGAGATCACCGTTCTTAAATATATTTGCTTCACCATTGCCGGAAGAGCCAATGGACTCAATGTATAAACTCTGTGAGATTGAAGTTACACCGCCACCACGGCGAACACCAATTCCTGGATTGCAAAATAATGAAACAGGTTACTCCCCTAGTACTATTGACAGCATATTCCAAGATGCAATGCCAATATACTACAGCAATAGTCCGCCGATAGATCCTAGAAAACGAAGAAAACTTCAACTATTTAGTATCGACATACTGCTCCAGCCAGACGAAGCTCCTGAGCTCAATAAAGAGCAAAGATTCGAACTTAATGAACTACTCACACAATACCAAGATAGTTTTTGCAATGATGGCCCTCCAACGACTTACGCCGTTCATCGAATCGATACTGGAGACCATGCACCTAGGTCAGCTGTCCCGTATAGACTTAGCACTAGTCGCCAAGCACTGCTTCGAGAGAAGTTAGATGATATGCTGGAAAAAGGAATTATAGAAGAGAGCCATACGCCATGGACATCACCTGTAGTCCTAGTTCCCAAAAAGGACCAAGACATTAGAGTATGTGTAGACTACAGACGTCTCAACAGTATTACGGTACCAGATCGGTACCCATTACCTCGAATCGATGACCTACTTCACGCTGCAAAAAGTTTACCCTACATGACCACGTTAGATCTACAATCTGGTTACTGGCAGATACCAGTTCACGAGAACGACAAAGATAAAACAGGGTTCATCACTCCATTTGGTGTTTATAGATACAACCGAATGCCGTTTGGGCTATGTAACGCACCAGCCACATTCCAGCGTCTCATGGACAGATTTAAAATAACATTAAGTAATGTTTATCTCCTTGTATATCTTGACGACCTTATAATTAGATCTCCCTCATTCAAGCAGCACCTCCAAGACTTGAGAGAAGTTTTTGCACAACTTCGAATATTCAACCTGAGAGTCAATAGATCGAAATGCAAATTTAGCTGCCAACAAATTAAATATCTGGGACATCAGATTACCCCGGAAGGGATAGTCATGGACGCAGAGAAGGTCATATCGATTGTGGGCTTACCGCCACCTTCCAATTTGAAACAACTATTATCTTTTATTCAAACGTGCTCATGGTACAGAAGATTTATACCAAACTTCGCTACAATGGCACGCCCGCTTACCAATCTCACAAAGAAGAAAGCAGTTTGGAAATGGGGATTAGAAGAACAAGACGCTTTTGGAAAATTGAAACATTGCCTTACAACCAGTCCCGTTCTAAAACAAGCGGACGACTCTCAACCTTATATTATTAAAACAGACGCCAGTTCCTATGCCATAGGAGGGATTTTGGTGCAGGGAGAGAGAGAGGATGAGCATCCCATCGAATACGCCAGTAGGTTATTGACCAGCGCCGAAAAGAATTACAGTACAACGGAACGAGAGGCTTTAGCAATAGTATGGGCCATTTCTAAGTTTAGGGGGTACATAGAAGGGTCCGAAGTAGTGGTGATCACCGATCATCAACCCCTGAAGTGGTTGCTTACCCTGAAAACGCCAACTGGAAGATTGGCTCGTTGGGCTCTTCAACTGCAATCTTATAATTTGCATGTTCGCTACTCACCTGGGAAAATGAACCGAGTAGCTGATTTCCTCTCAAGACCACCTTGCAGAAATCATTCTGATACTTGTCAGATTTGCCACATTCAAGTAGATCTTCCCAGTAAGACTGAGAAAGATATCCGAGAAGAGCAATTGAAAGACTCAGAGATAAAGGATATCATAGAATCTTTAGAAGATGTTTCTAACGACGAGAATAATCAGAAATGGATTAACCGAGGCTATTTGCTGCATAAAGGGGTACTATATCGTTATACCGACGATCAAGACGATGAGGAAGCCAGGCTAGTGGTGCCGACTGAAGAAGTCAAGAATATTCTCCACGCTTATCACGATAGTCCAACAGCAGGACACTACGGTGTTGACAAAACTACGCAAAGAATTTCTAAGCGCTATTTTTGGAGCAAAATGAGACAAGACATCGCCAAACACATAGCCTCCTGTTTGGAATGTCAACGATATAAAGCAGCCAACAGGAAACCCGCAGGATTAATGCAAACGCAAGTAGTTAATCAACGCTTCGAAGTATTAAGTGTTGACCTTTTTGGTCCACTGCCTGAGTCACCCAGCGGCAAGAAATGGATTTTTATAGTGGAAGATACTGCGAGTCGGTGGGTCGAATTATTTGCACTCGCCGAGGCCACCGCGGAAAACTGTGCCCAACACCTACTGAACGAAATATTTTTACGTTTTGGATTACCCCGTCGTATCATCAGCGATAACGGCACCCAGTTTATATCATCTGTAATGCAAAAACTTACCTATTGTCTTGGAATAAGACAAACTTTTATCCCCCTGTACCATCCTGAGACAAACATGGTGGAACGGAAGAACAGAGACCTAAAAACCCAACTAGGCATACTCGTTGGACAAGATCATCGTACATGGCCTGAGCATCTACCTGCAATACGATTTGCTATGAACACTGCACGCTGTGAAAGCACTAAACAAACCGCTGCCTTCTTGACGTTCGGCAGAGAATTACGTGCTCCCCAAGATATCACCGACGATCTAAGCACAGTTGTGAGAAACGAAAATTTCGTAGAAGAAATTACGCCCAAGTTACTACAACTCGCTTCTACCCTACAGGCCTCGAAGGAAATTACGGAGTTGAAGCAAGATCGAAATCAGCAAATTCACAACGAACATCGTCGCCCTCATCTCAAATATAAGGTTGGCGACAAGGTCCTGATCACTGGACATTTTCTAAGTAATGCATCCAAAGGATTTACATCCAAGCTTGCACCACGACGTGATGGGCCTTACATAATCCTTCGTCAACGTGGACCTGCCAGTTACGAAGTAGCAGATTCAAGAACACCTACAGAAGCACTCGGCATATATCACGCCTCCCACATTACACCATTTATGGGTTCCCAGGAAAATACCCCTGAACCTATACAGCCAATTCGCAAGCGTGGTAGGCCAAGAAAGAAGACAGGAGATTCAGCGATTTCCTCTTCCGAAGACACCTCAACTCCAGGCGAGCGATTAACTGTTATTTCTGGTTCCTCATCCTCCCGGACACTTCGGAACCAGAGGGGGAGGATATAACCGCTCGCAATAGTTTCGGCACTACTAGGTATGCAACCCTCCTTTGGAAGCAGAGCTGCAGCACCCGTAGTCGTGACGTCAACATCTCGCCCACACCTACATAACTATTCAGCTTATAAGCAGCCGTTTCGAAGAGAACGGCAATCCGAAAATCCAGCGCTTTGGACATCGTTCGAGACGAGACGCCAAAAAGGACTAAGGATATTTAAAACTAATTTTGGTTTTAATTTTGTTTTTAGAGTTAATTATTTTATTTTCTACTTGATATAAGTATTATATATTTTTTTTGTGTGTGAATAAATAATTACCTTTCTACAACACAAAGAAGATTTTTGAAATTAATTTTGATTTTTCATTGAATTTCTTTTTGGTTTTTCAAAATTGCAATTAAACTTTGATCTTTTTAAAAAATATCTGTTTTTTCAAAAATTTGGTGTTTTTAAAATATTTTTTTAACAACAAATCTAATTTTGATTTCTGTGTATTTTTTTTAATATAGTTTTTTAAACATTAGTTGGTCAAAATTTAAATTTAATTTGAATATTTTTTATACAAATTCAATCACAAATAAGATTTTTCAAATTAGTTTTGATTTTTTATTGTAATTCTTTTTGTTTTTTCAAAAATTACATGTAAAATATGAATTTTTAAGATAATAATTTTTTTTCCAAATTTGTTTTCAAATTTTTAACTTCAATACTAATTCGGTTTTCTTCGTACATTTTTTTTTAATTTTAATTTTTTTTTAAACTGTAAAATGTTCAAAATTTAATTTATTTCATATTGGAGTATTTTAAAAGAATTTTAAAAATCTTTTTTTTAATTCAATCACAAATAAGATTTTTGAAATTAATTTTGATTTTTTATTGTAATTCTTTTATTTTTTTCAAAATTACAATTAAAATTTGAATTTTTTAGAATATATTTATTTTTTAAAATTTGGTGTTTTCGAAATGTAACAAAACTAATTTTGATTTTTATGTATTTTTTTTTTAATTTAGTTTGTTTAAACTTTACTTGTTCAAAATTTAAATTTAATTTTAATATTTTTTCAGAATTTAATAAGTCTTTTTTCTACAAATTCAGTCACAAATAAGATGTTTCAAATTAGTTTTGATTTTTTATTTTTATTCGTTTTGTTTTTATTTTCAAAAATTACATTTAAAATTTAAATTTTTTGGATAATAATTTTTTTCCAAAAATCTGTTTTCAAATTGTTAACTTCAATACTAATTCGGTTTTTCAGCTACATTTTTTTTTAATTTTAATTTTTTTAAACTCCGTAAAATGTTCAAAATTTAATTTACTTCATATTTTGCCAGAATTTTAAAAATCTTTTTATCTACAAATTCAATCACAAAGAAGATTTGCGAAAAATTTTTTTGTCAAAATTGCATTTAAAATTTGAATTTTTTAGATCACATCTTTTTTAAAAATTTGGTTATTTTAAATTGGTTTTTTAATTCGAATTTTCATCTAATTTTTCGTTTTGAATTTATAGTGGATTTATTCAAAATTAACTTATTATAATTTTTAACTTTATTTGGTATAGTCTATACGAAGTCAGTTGGAACAGCATAAAAACTAAATATCTACCATCGGCGAATTCTTTGTAATGCATTGGCGGCGTGATATAATTTATATTCAAAATTATTTTTATTTTTCATATATTTTTTATTAGTAATATGGAGTAATGTAAAAAACACTAGTTTGTCCTGCCCTGAGAATTTAATAAAAAGTTAAAATTCATTATCTGAATTTTCAGAGCTTGAATCTAAATTTGGGGTTATAATAATGGGGTCAATGGAAGGTAAAATAAAATATTTATTCATCTCGATCTGATTGAATTCGCAGTTATAGGGGGAAGACAACTCGGCATCAAGAAAAGGTCTCCACGACGCCATCTTGATTAAATAACGTTACAATTCTTAGGTTATAATTCTTCCCATCAATTTCAATCTGCTTCTCCTCTTCTTCTTCTTATTCATACGTTATATTAGTTATCTGGTGGTTGTTCAGTTCTTCAGTGTCAAATTCAATCTGTCACTTGTCAACATAATTTGTCATTCTTTCTCTTCAGCCATTTGCCGCATGGTGTATAACAAAATTTGCTACGCAGTTAATTAAATTCCAATTTTTATTGATAGTTCATCGTAGGATGCATTTTGATGTAGGCCTGATAATGGTCATCGTTTGGTCGAAACATGTTGCCGTCCTTTGTTAATCTTTTACAATTTGTGATAAACTATGACTTGGCAAGAACGCAAAATAAACTAATTTTATAAATCCTAACTCAAGCCCCCAAGCCGCACCGCTGACAATTCACTCGAAATGCAAGCGTATATGTTCACAGCGGACCCGACATTTTTTGACCATCATATTTTGCTTGAATTTCCACGTAATATTATTTTTTAGACTAGATGCTGATAAAAAATTCATCCGAGGGAGTTTTTATATTATATAAACTAGTAAATTTATCAGACCTGGTACATTAGTCTTTTTTTAGCTGTTCGGATTGACTTCGTATAGACTACAATAATTTCTATCTGAAATAATGGTCTAATCATTCGTAGGGTTTCTAACTACCTCAAACTAAACTAAGGAGCTATTAACTTGAATCATTTATAAATGCACTTCATTAAGATTTGAGAGGTTTCTCTCGGGTTTGCGGTTTCTTCAATTACTACTAAAATTACCATAACATGAAAAAGGTTATTATGGTTTCTCTATAAACAACAAAATTAAATTATTTTTTATACAAATATAAATATTATTATTCCCTTATTTTAGTTACTAGATTAAAACAATAATACTGAACATGGCTTTTTGTTTAACGAAATTTTTTTTATTAAAGTTGAAGTAAAATGTGTTCAGTTTTCTTATGATTAATTAATTTTAAAATTTATTACACCAGGTCAATTAAAATATTTAAGTCCGCCTATGTATAAAGAGAAAAATTGGTGGATACTCGTAACTTTTTATATTTTTCTGTGGTTATTATACACCTTTAAATAAAATTAATTTTTATCATGTGTATGCTGAAAAACAACCTAAAGAGCGGCGCCGCGGTACTGAAGTTTCCCGAGTAGAAAAGTTGAGTGCATTATTTTAAGCTGTATTAAGATACTTGAATTACATCTTAAAGAATCTCAAAGTAAATTAATTTAATTTTTAAATAGTTACAACGTTATTAAGCCATTTCTATTAAAAACCAAAAACTAAAATATCAATATTTTCGATCACAAGAGTTGTTCCACTTTATGATAAATTGTAATTATATAATCTTTTTGGTTTTTTTTTAATATTTAGCTTGCTTTGATTTTTACTTTTCATTAAATAATACATTTCTTGCAACTCAAAAAAATAAATGGCAATTGGAACGTATCTCACTCTGGTTTCATGTATTCAGTGATTATTCATTTATGAAAATATTAAATGTCATGTGACAGTTTTCATACGAATTCTCATCTTTCATAAAAATTCCCTGCACAGTCGCCATCATTTTACTCGTTTTAATGAATTTGGAATCAATATTTTTCATAGAATTTGATAATATTTAAAGAATGGTCGTCAGTTCAAATGAAGAATTAACTGCGAAAGATATAAATCTACTTTATGGATTGGAGAAGCGTAAAGGGGACTGGATAAAAGATAAAATCGAAAAATTGCAGAATGAATTAGATAAACGTAGATATGAGAAGAGTAATAATCATCAACAACCAGTTAAATTAAATAATTTGTAAATATAAAAAATGTAAAAAAAATTATTACATACTAAAAAAAAATGTTTCGTTATTTAATTATTTACAGGATTAATATATTTTTATTAATTTTTACTAAAACACCATAACGAAAATTAAAGTATGAGATATCGATAATATTATAAAAGATTTTTTTTTAATTATTAAAGTACTAATCAGAAAATCTTGAAAATTACTTAATACAAAACGTAATGATGCGAAAGAAGAATAGGGCAATATAAAAAACGGCATAATAAAAGTAATATGTTAAAACAAGAAAGAAAACAAAAAGGAATGGTACAATGCGAAATGCCAAAGTTAAAATAAAAGCGGTCAAAATGGATAATAACAAACAAACCAGAAGAAAATATGAAAGAGAGCAAAAAAGTAACCAAGAAAAGAAAAAGGCAGTTAATGGATCTAAGGATACTACAGGAAATAAAAAAAAATAAAAGAAATTAACAGGACTTTCAAACACAAATTAAAAGGAATAAAGTATAAACAAGCAAAAATTGTGGAGGGTGAAAAATTACAAAGAAATATGGACAACATTAAAGAATTACTAAATGAACTAGATGAATTAGGAGAAGAAAGAAGAAGACAAAATATTACACAAGAACCAACATTATGGAATAAGTTTTCAAATTTTTTGATATTTTTCATTTTTAAAGTTTTTGAAAGTATTGATATTTTTGATTTTTTAAATTTTTGAAACTTAAATTTTTTAAAATTGGTAAATTTTAGAAAATTTAGATATTTTACATATTTTAGAAATTGCTAAAATTTGGAAATTCTTTAAATTTAGAAATTTTGGAAATTTAGAAATTTTGGAAATTTACAAATTTTGGAAAGGACCCCGCAAAATCCTTATGGAAATTGGGTCTCGGTGGATTTGTTTTAATTTTTGATATGATGTAGTCCATGGAATTCTGAACATATGTTAACATTGCGCCAACCCCCAAATATGAACAGTTTTTCTGCTAGGGGGGGGGTGGCTTAAATTCACATATTGCCCATAATAGAATATTTATTTTTGAAGACGGGAATAATATTTTCAAATATTTTATTCTAGTTTTTATTGCATACCAGTGTTCTTAAAAAAATATATAACCCCCACCCCATATATTTAACACCAACCCCTATTTAAAGAAATAAAAAAATATTAATTGCTGACTCACTTCAAAAATTATAAGGGAATGTTTTAATAAGTTAAAAATATCGGTGGATTTTGCTGAATTTTTAGTATGATATAGTCCATTTGATTTTGACCAAAAACTGATTGGGTGCCAATCATCAAAAATGAACGGTTTTTGTGCTAGAGGGGGTTACAAAAATAAATGGTCTATTATGAGCAAAGTGTGAATTTTGGAAATTTTTCAAGTTTGAAATTTTTAATCCTTTTGGTTTTTAAATTTAGACATTTTAAAATTTTTGAAATTATTGATATTTTTGGTTTTTTAAATTTTTGACGCATAATTTTTTTAATCTGTTAAATTTTAGAAAATTTAGAGATTTTAGGAATTTTAGGAATTTTTTAAATTATTAAATTTTAGAAAATTTAGAAATTTCACATATTTTAGAAATTTTATAAATTGTTGAAATTTGGACCGTTTTGGAATTTAGAAATTTTTGCAAGTCAGAAATTTTGGAAATTTAGAAATTTTTGAACATTCTAATTTTTAATATTTTAAATTTTTGAATTTGAGGAATATTATAAATTTTTAAAATTAGACATTTCTAAAATTTGTTAAATTATTTTTGGTTTTTTAAATTTCTAAAGCTATTTTTTTAATTTGATAAAGAGAAAATTTAGATATTTTAGGAATTTTAGAAATTTTTGGGAATTGTAGGAATTTTATGATTTTTTTTAAATTTTTGATATTTTTTGCTTTTTTTATATTAGGAATTTGTAAAATATAGAAATTTTTGAACTTGTTGAAATATAGAAATTTTTGAAGTTTGAAATTTTTAATATTTTTGATTTTTAAATTATTCGATTTTTTTAAATTTGAGGAATATTATACATTTTTAAAATTAGACATTTTTAAATTTTTTTAAACTATTGGTTTTTTAAATTTTTGAAACTTAAATTTTTTTAAATTGTTAAATTTTAGAAATTTTAGTTATTTTACATATTTATACATAATTATAGTTTTGAAATTTAGAAATTTTTGAAATTTAGAAATTTTGGAAATTTAGAATTTTTTGATATCTTTGATTTTTAAATTTACGGAATACTTTAAATTTTTAAAATTAAACATTTTTAAAATTAAAGAATGAAACAACTCGTCATATGAAGTTATTGATATTTTCGGTTTTTTAAATTTTAGAAGCTAAAATTTTCCTAATTTTTCAAAATTTAGAAAATTTAAATATTTTAGGAATTTTAGGAATTTTTGGGATTTATAGGAATTTTATAATTTTTTGAAATTTTTGGTTTTTTTTTAAACTTAAATTTTTTTTTTAATTGTTAAATTTTAGAAAATTAAGATCGATATTTTTGAAATTTCAGGAATTTTGGAAATTTGTGCAATTTAGAAATTTTGTAACTTTTTGAAATTTAGAAATTTTGGAAATTTACAAATTTTTGAAGTTTGAAATTTTTAATATTTTTGATTTTTAAATTATTCGAATTATAAATATAGTAATATTATAAATTTTTAAAATTAGAGATTATTAAATTATTGATATTTTTGGTTTTTTAAATTTTTTAAGCTTAAATTTTTTAATTTGTTAAATTTTAGAAAATTCAGAAATTTTAGTTTTAGGAATATTAGGAATTTTAGAAATTTTAGGAATTGTTGGAATTTTAGGAGTTTTTAAGATTTTTGATATTTTTGGTTTTTATAAATTTTTGGAAATTTTTCAAATTTTTGGTATTTTCGTTATTTTAAATTAAATGTTAATTTTTTTTAAATGATGGAATTTTTTAAATATTAATTTTTTTTTAATTAGATAATGAAAAAATTGCATTTGTTTTTAATTTGGTTTATTTTTATTTTTTTTAATTTGGTTTATTTTAAATTTTGACAAATCCAGATTTAAAACAAAAACTTAATTTTGACCATTTTACTTGAATTGAGAAAAACTAAATTTTGAAAGAAAATCAAAATTTTTAAAATTAGTAATTTTTAACTTTTTTAAATTATTGATATTTTTGGTTTTTTAAATTTTCTTAAGCTTAAATTTTTTATTTTGTTAAATTTTATAAAATTCAGATATTTTAGTTTTAGGAATATTAGGAATTTTTTAAGATTTCTGAAATTTTTGGTTTTTTAAATATTTGAAAGTTTTTGAAATTTTTGGTATTTTCGTTATTTTAAATTAAATATTATTTTTTTTAAATGATTGAATTTTTTGAATATTAGATTTTTTTTTCAATTAGATATTGAGAAAATTGCATTTGTTTTTAATTTGGTTTAATTTTAAATTTTGACAAATCCAGATTAAAAAAAAACCCAACGTTTCTCAAACTGCGTTTACCCTACCGAGTGTGATTTCTTGTCGACACATGAAACAGATAAATTAGGGTCAGTGAATGACAGCATCTAGCTACTTGCAGTTTGAATAATCAAATGTCAATGTTGGGGTTGGTTACACTGATTTCATGATCATATATAATACAACGAGTATAATATTTATACTGTCCTTCTCACTTGACGTATTTTTTTAAAACACCAGTTATTAGTCCAGTACATGGTGGATGATTATCGATTATTAATCAAGTAACCGTATACGACATTATTACGTTATGAGTGATATAATCAGAATAAGTGTAGACTTAGGAGAGGTGTTATTTATAGTAAATAAAGGATAAGATCATCTTGTATTACTTATACTATCTTTATCTAACAGGAAGCATGTAAGTAGAATTGCTATTTTATGATATAATTCCCAGCAAACCTTTTTATCGAAATAGTGCATTTATAAATGTATTTGTTCAATCGATAATTAATTAATTAATCTAATACTATAGTTTAGAGCTGATACTTACTTGAAAAAATCATCTTTACAAAATAGTTGTCCATTTCTAGCGAAACACTTATCGGTTAATTGTACTCTACAATCACTACATTGAAGACATTTGGCGTGCCACGTTCTATCTGCTACTTTTAAAATGAATCTGTCCAGAATAAGTTCATGGCATCCACCGCATTTTGGTATGGTAGCTAGAACAAAAAGAAACATTAATAAAAATGTAATTTTTTATTTATTAATTGTACAACAAATCTTTCAAGACCAAATTTCACGTGGTCTTATCTCTAAGTTTAGATTGTTCATGGTGATTGAGTTTAAACAGTATTCGACCCAATACGGAATTCAACGTGTTAGAGAGAGAACGTCTGTATCTCAGCGAATCAGAGAGAGAGAGAGGGAGAGCCCTATCTATGACCTCACCAGCCAGCTTTACAGTTTCCTTTAATACAATTTTATCTAGTTCGGCTACTATCCGACAGAGGGCGTTACTACTAAGCTTTATAGTTTCCTTTAATACTTTGGCTACTATCCGATACAAACGTTCTCTCTCTCTAACACATTGAATTCCCTATAGTGGGGTTAGAATCGGTATATAGTATTTACTCTAAAATATAAATTATGAGTTATTATTTCTGTAAATTTTTGTATCTACAGGGTGGACAAAATCTGTAATTATTTTCTTGATTTTTTATTTCCAAAATAGTGTTTAATCGAATTTAAAAAAAAAGAGGAGCTAAAACTATAAGCGTTAAAGTGAATTTTTTGCCGATATTGTGCTTAAAAAAAATAAAAATTGTTTTAAAGCATGTCATGAATAAATATCTAACTTGCCCATAATGAACAATGTTGCAAAATTTCAAATAAAAAAAAAAATGAAAATAAAGATAAATTTGTATTAATAAATATTTTTTTAATTATTTTTCCCAGTATTTTGACCATGTTTTTAGTAAAAAAAAAATTTGCATTGAAGGTTTAAGAGATTAAAAAAAAATGAAAAAATTGGAAAGAATTAAAATAAACCTGAAAAAAATCAGAGGAATAAGGAAAAATGAATAAATATTCGAAAAAGATTGAAAAAATCAAAAAAAAAATCAAAAAAGTAGAACAAAAAAATTGAAAAAAGGAAAAAAACGAGAAAATTATCGGAAAAAAAAATGGAAAAAAAGGAATCATTGGAAAAAAGTTGAAAAAGCAGAAAATACTGAAAAAAAAATGAAAAACAAAATTGTGAATTACGAAAAAACCGAGCAAATCACAAAAATTGTAAAAAAAAAAACAGGAAAAAACGCAAAAGAAAAAACCAAAAAAAACGCCAAAAAACGAAAAAAAGTCTCTAAAAAAATACGAGGAATCGAAAAATATTGCAAAAAATAGGAAAAAACGTAAAAAATTGCACAAAATCGCAAATAATAAAAAAAATTTAAAAAATATGAAAGATTTGAAATAAATCGCAAATATTTACAAACAAATATTAATCAAAAACGGTAAAAAAATCATGAAAAATCTAAACAAAATTCCAAAAAAATCGCAAAAAAGAACCGCAGAAAACAGCAAAAAACATCGAAAAAAAAAACGTTGCAAATTTGAATGCACCAAAAATCGGAAAAAAATTGCACAAAAATCGCAAAAACAAACAAAAATATGGTAAAATATCGCAAAAACCAAAAAACGTGACAACAATCTACAAAAATTAAAAAAAAATCGAAAGAATTGAAGTAAATCGAAAAAAATCAGAGGGATAAAAGCAGACAATCAGAAAACAAAAGAAAGAAACAGAAAAAGACATAGAATGAAAAAAATGACTAAAAATTAGAAACAATCGAAAAAATCAGAAAAAAATCAAAAAAATAGGCAAAAATAGGAAAAATGGAAAAAATAGAAAGAGCATGAAAAAAAACAGAAAAAATAGGAAAAAATGGACAAAAATAGGAAAATATGGAAATATTTTTTTTATTTGAAGTTTGGAGTAAGTCTTGGAGAAGGAATTCTGTGTCTTCGTAGAACTGTGGATTGAAGTTTTCGGAGGATTGAATAGAGATTTCTGGAGGTGGCCTTTGAATATGAAGGAATATAAAGGATTTGACCAGGAGATAGAAATGGGTTTTAGTTTTTTGGCCTGAGTACCTGAAAGCCTTAATCATCCTTGTTCATAGCTTCAACAAAGTTTTCCATCAGACCTAGCTTTATATAAAGAAGTGGAAGAAATTTTTTTCACCTTGCACCAAAGATTCTTTAAGTGTTAAACTCGCTATTCGTGGATAATTTTGTACTACAAATTTCTCAAAATCTAGATGTGAGTAGATATTCTACGTTTGTTCTACCACAACTATAGGGAATTCAACGTGTTGGAGAGAGAGGTATAGGAAATTCAGCTTCTCACTCTTCAGGTCTCACAGATGCGTCTGGTCTGACAGCTCCACCAGAGGGTGCTGAAGATCTGTACCAACGTACTTCAGGTCTGTCAGGCCCCTCTACTATGGCAGCACCCTCTGAAGGAGCTATCAGACCTGACGCATCTAATACCCTGAATTTCCTATACATACCTCTCTCTCTCTAACACATTGAATTCCCTTTAGTTGTGGTGGAACAAATGTAGACTATCTACTGATGTGATAGAACAACGAGAGGAGATTCGTAGTATTGAAATATTCATAGTTATGATAATTTGATTTAAAGGAGGATTTCATTGCAGACCAGTGTAATTTACAGACAAACGATAAAAAAAAACTGTAAAAAAGATTTTTCTGATTCTTAAAAGATAATTTAACAAAAATCTTTCTACTATAAGTACCATAAGAACATGGTTAACCAAAACGAGAACTGCGTAGTTTAAAGAAAACTTTATCTGTTTATGAGCCTCATCTCATTATCTAGAACCATTTGAAAGATAAAAGCTTTCAAAAACAGTCAAAATATAATGAAACATCCTGTACAGTGTTTGCGTAAAGTATGGAAACATGAAGATATCTTTATCTAAGATACAACAACAAAATTTTGGTTACATATGTATTAGATGGACAAGCGATTTTAAATTTTATATTTTCAACATTGCCAAATGTACAGTTTTTGAGATATACAATCAATATGTTTATTTTTAAATGAGACAACCCGTATATTTACAAACTGTTAATGGGCAATATTGACCATTCATTTCATACATAGAGAACAATACGTAAAGAAAAAAATTAAATGATATGTTCAATTCCAGAATTAGAAAGACTCTTTCCTGATGATATAAATCCTCATATCGTGAATAGATCAATTTGGATTCAGCAAGATGGATTCGTGAGTTTCTCGTCATTACATTTCCAAATCGTTGGATTGGAAGAAGAGGAGCTATCGAATGGCCAGCAGGATCTGCTGATTTGACACCTCTAGATTATTTATTCAAGGGTTATTTAAAAAGCAAAGTGTATGTGAAGAACCACAGACTATCCAAGGACTGAAGACAGAATTGCAAAGGAGCACTAATTTTTCCGGAAATGATCAGAAAAGTCTTGGACCAATTTTCATTCAGTATGGACAAGGAGGTCACATTGAACACCTCCTTTAATTTATTTCTTAAAATTAATGGTCAATATTGGCCATTAGCAGTTTGTATGCTGCATCGGCACAAAAAAAAAATGTAACAGAAAATTGTTAAATATACGGGATGTCCCATTTAAAAACAGTAATATTGTTCGTATATATTAGAAACTGTACATTTGGCAACGTTGAAAATCTTAAATTTAAAATCGCTGGTGCATCTAATATACATAATCAAAATTTTGTTATTGTATCTTACGGGGTGTCAAAGATATCTTCGTGTTTCTGTACTTTAAGCGCACACTGTATGTATAAAAAAAATTTAAGTCCTCTTTTGATATAATATTTGATTTTTAGTAACATATAACCATTAAATAACGTTGTTACAATAATAACACATCTCTACTTTTAGTCTTATGTCAATTTCAAAATATCACGTGTACCCACTTAATGAACATTTTTAACAATTATAATCAGATTATAATCAAGAATTGTTGAATATTTTCATGCCAGAATTTTTTTTTTATAAAATTTATTATTTTAAAAAGTCAAACTTACACAGCAACATATCAGGTATATCATCTAACGAAATCGGCGGAACTCTAAACATTTCAATATCCAAACCGTTCTTATCGTCTCTATTACCGCTAATCATGTTGCCCAGCACTGATCACAGGACACCCGGCAGGATTAGCAGGATCCACTTTATCCTTACAGCAGCACGGAAACAACTGAGGATCGAATTCCAAAATGCGCCGCCGCGATCCATGAACTTTTATCGACCCTTTGTACGCCTACCGTGATGACACGTACTAGATTTGTATGAATTGAACTTTATTAAAGAGACTATCCCTTGTTTTTCAGACCGTGTCGTCGATTGGTGCACGGGAGGGATGCCCCTCCTTAATTTATACGCCCTTAAATAGGGGACTTTTTTTTTAACTCGATGATCCCGTGCGGATTGAATTTTGGGATTCATTCGTTATGCGGTGGTGACTAGAAAGAGGTACTGATTTTTATAGACCCTAAAATGACATTTATTATTTATTATTAATGATATTCAAAAACAACCCTGTAAATAATATACTTTATTACCATTAGATAATTAAGTAGAATACACCAATGAAAAGTCAGAGAGAGATAACGGACGTAGAATAAATACGTAAAGAAAAATTATGTACAGTAGCAACTACAAAAGAGTACTAACATGTACTTCTCTTATTAGTCGTCCAATTTTAATTAAAAAACACAATTGTATTATAAAATAAATGCGAATATCTCTATAATAAATTTTAATGTCGAAACTAGAAAAATGGCTTGTATAAGGTCATTCGTAACGTCAATAACCTCAGTTAAGCTAATTGCTTGCAAATTTATTATGCAAGCTCACTGCAATGAACTTGTAAACTCATTACAAGCTTAACTGTAAGATAATTGCAAGTTTAACTGTAAACTCATTAACCTCATCGCAATGGAATTTGTAAGCTTAATAACTTTATTTTTAGCTCTTTGTAAGCTTAACTCTAAGCTTATTGCAAGTTTAACTGTAAGCTCATTACAAGTTTAAATATAAGATCACTGCAAGTTTAACTGTAAACCATTGAGATCAATACAATGAATTTTTAATCTTAATGATCCCATTATTAGCTTAATGCAAGCTCAACTCTAAGCTTATTGTGAGTTTAACTATGATGTCATTGATTTCCAGGTTAGCTCATTGCAAGATCAATTGTAACATGATTACAAGTTTAACTCTAAACTCATTAATCTCATTGATCTCATTGCAATAAAATTTGTAATCTTAATAACATTACTGTTAGCCCTTTGCAAGCTTAACTCCAAGCTTATTGCAAGTTCAACTGTAAGCTCATTGCAAGTTCAACTAAAAGATCATTGCAGATTCAATTGTAAACCATTGACCCCATTGCAATTTATTTGTAATCTTTAATGATCCCATTATTAGCTTAATGCAAGCTCAACTCTTAGCTTATTGTAAGTTCAACTGTTATATGTTATAGAATTTGTAATCTTAATGACCTTATTGTTAGCTCTTTAGATGCTCAACTTATTGCAAGTAAGATCATTGCAAGTTCAACTATATGATAATTGCAAGTTTAATTGTAAACCATTGAGCTCATTGCAGTATAGTAGTTTGTGCAACATGTGTGGATATGATGGCCATATCGCACGCGGACGAAGTTTGAGCACGACGCCGTAGGCGGAGTGCTCAATCGTCCGAGTGCGATATGGCCAATCCGCACGAGTTGAACAGTACATTTTTTCTACAACCCACTAAATTTTTTCTACGACCCACTAAAACTACAAAATATTATGAATTTTATTAAATGATATAATAACTTCATATTACCAATATTTAACGACACAAACATTTTAACATTATATACTAATTTAAGTTTAACTCTTTTGTATATTAAATTATACTAATTTACGACATTTTCTGTTATGTTTTTTATTCCGTTTACCAATGTCCAATCTATGAACTTTTTATAACAAAATTTATATTTACTCTTCGATTTTTCCGGCAATAATGTGTTGTACGTTTCTTTTGCGACCAATCGAATTTCTGGAATGATTCTTCACTAGAATCGGTCATTTTTACAAATATTTCTATACTATTACAAAAATAAATTTGACAGTTCTTTTGACAGTTCTTTTGACAAATTATTTAAAACTGAAAAAAATAGGTGCCAGGTTACTAAATGTGAACTCTGATTGGTGGATTTTATATATGTTAATGATGAACTCTGATTGGTCGCTTTCATATCTAACGCTGATGATGAACTCTGATTGGTGGAAGTTCATATCTCATGCTAATGAAGAACTCTTGATTGGCGGCGTTCATATCTCACGCTAATGAAATTAAATCCGTTCAGTAGACTGATATTGCCTACATATACATTCTGTAAAGTGTGCGTAGAATAGGCAATATCTATGTGGGTGTAGAAAAAATTTGTAATCTTAATGACCAAATTGTTAGTTTAATGCAAGCTTAACTCTAAGCTTATTGTAAGTTCAACTGTAAAATGCAATAGAATTTGTAATCTTAATGACCTTATTCTTAGCTCTTTACAAGCTCAACTCTAAGCTTATTGCAAGTAAGATCATTGAAAGTTCAACTATAAGATAATTGCAAGTTCAACTATAAGATAATTGCAAGTTTAATTGTAAACCGTTGACCTCATTGCATTGAATTTGTAATCTTAATGACCTCATTATTAACTTAACGGAAGCTCAACTCTAAACTTATTGTAAGTTCAACTGTAATATGCAATAGAATTTGTAATCTTAATGACCTTATTGATAGCTCTTTGCAAGTTCGACTGTAAGCTTATTGCAAGTTCAACAATAAGAACATTGCAAGTTTAACTGTAAACCATTGACCTCATTGCAATGAATTTGTAATCTTAATAACCCCATTATTAGCTTAATGCAAGCTTAATTCTAAGCTTATTGTGAGTTTAACTATGATATCATTGATTTCCTGGTTAGCTCATTGCAAGATCAAATGTAACATCATTATAAGTTTAACTGTAAACTCATTAATCTCATTGATCTCATTGCAATGGAATTTGTAATCTTAATAACCTTATTGTTAGCTCTTTGCAAGCTCAACTCTAAGCTTATTGCAAGTTCAACTGTAAGCTCATTGCGAGTTCAACTAAAAGATCATTGCAATTTCAATTGTAAACCATTGACCTCATTGCAATTTATTTGTAATCTTAATGATTCCACAATTAGCTTAATGCAAGCTCAACTCTAAGCTTATTGTTTTCATTGGTTTCATGGTTAGCTCATTGCAAGCTCAACTGGTTAGCTTATTGCAAGTTTAATTGCAAGATCACTGAATTTGTCTTGAGTAAAATTGACAAATCTTGTTTATTATTTTATTTATTTATCTGTTACCCCTTTTTCCCAAAGTAATTTTTTTTATATTTTGTGATGTTTATTATGATTTTTTTAAACTTATAGAACCCACTCCAAATTGAGATAAGTTAAATAATGTATATTAGTACAAATGGCGAACAACGTGGGGCGCCATTTTTATTGATTTATTGAATCTCTTATTTTTGGGTTGGATTCTATAAACATAAAAACATTTATTTTATACCTTTTTTTTATACAATACGTTCTTGCGATATCTAAATCAATATTAATTGATTTTTTTTGAAACTATTTGACAAATCTTATCAAAAAAAATTGTCCTTCTATAATTGACCTTCTTGTTTATTATTATTTTCTATCATGTGTTTTTTTAACATTTTCTTACTTGATAATTTAAAAATTTTTATTCACTTTTGTCTATCTCTTATCTAAAAATTTTCTTTTAAATTTTCAAAATTATATTTACTATTTGTAATACTTCTCTGTTCTTTTTTCCACTTATTGTTTATATATTGAAATATTCCATTCAAATTTTTTATCATTTTTATTATTTTCTGTCTTTTTTTCTTCTTATTGTTTTTTTTTCACTCTTATGTTTTCTTCTATAATTGATACCTTGATCTGTGACATATTTGTTGTTTTAGTATTTCCTTGACTCACAATCTTCTCAAATTTTCTTTTTTACTCTTTTTTTCTTGTAAATTTTCGATTTTTGTTATTCTGGCAATATTTTGTACTCCTTTATTTCTTCTTATTTCTTCTGTCTTGATCTTGAAGATCCATTCTTCTATTTTCTTATCCTATCCCTTTTTGACTTTTATGTGATGATTATCATCTCTTTTTGACATATTTTCTTTCATCGTATTCATTATTTGTATTAGAACATCGATTATATTTTCTTATTCCTTATGTTCTGATTTTATTTATTTCTTCTATTCTATTAATTTCTTCATTTGCTTCATCATCTAAATTTTATTCTCTTACTCCTTACATATATTCTTACCCTATTTGATCTAACTATTCATATATTTGTTTTTCCCTTATAAATCTCTAACTATATACTTTATAAGTCTAAGAGATTTATATATCACCCGTTTAGAATAATATACATATTGAGTTTATTTTCGTCTTGTATTTGTTTTGGAGGCATAAAGTTCTTTATGGTTTCGTCCACTATAAAAATGATATGGCCTGCACGGTTTATTGTTAGCCGTAATATTAATATAGCATTGCATTTTTCTCGTTTCAATAACTTCTAAGTCAACAAAGTTTTATGAGTAAGAAATCTTTACGAGTATATGGAAACTTCAATGCTGCAGAAAAATAATAATAAATACGAATTTATTTTAGTATAAATATTAGGATTAGTATTAGGATGTGTAATTTGGTTTGAAATAAAAATAATTCCAAAAAATAATAAAATTACAAATATAAAGCTCAAGAAGTTGTTTTAAAAAAGAGGAAAAATAGGAAAAATTGTAAAAACAGAAAAATAAGAAAAATAGGAAATAATGGTAAAAAAACAGAAAAAATAGGAAATAGTTGGAAAATTGGGAAAAATAGGAAAAATAGGTAAATGTAAAAAATAGCAAAAACAAAGAAAAATTAGAAAACTGGGATAAAATAGGCAAAAATTTTACACAACAGAAAAAATATGGAAATATAGGGGAAAATAAACAAATCGGAAAAAATATAAAAAAATATTAAACAATAAAAAAAATAGGAATAAATTGGAACAAATAAAAAAATATAGGTAAAAATAGGAAAAAGGGAAATATAGGTAAAAATAGAAAAAAAAGGGGACAATAAAAAAAAACAGGAAAAAATGGTAAAAATGAGTTAAAACAGTTCAAAATAGGAAAAAATGTGTACAAATAGAAAAAATAGGAAAAAACGGGAAATAATATGAAAAATTTGAAAAAGATGCAAAAAATTGCAAAAAATTGGAAAAAGAGAAAAAATATATTAAAATAGAAGAAAATCGAAAAAAAAGGAAAAAATATGAAATACAGTAAGAAGAAGGAAAAATTAGGAAAAACTAAAAAAAAAACAGGAAAAAATAAGTAAATTCGAAAAAAATTAATATAGACATAAAATTGACATAAACTTTAAATTTTAATGATTTATGGTCGAATTTCAACTGCTGGGTGACCACTAGTTTTTAATAAAATTAGGTTAAATACTAAAAAATAAATAAAAATAAACCAATATTTATTCCTTCTTTAATAATTCAATTTATTTATTTAGAAATACCTTGAAGAAAATTTAGAAAAAATCCAGAGTTGTTAAAAAATTCAATGTACGAAATTACTTAAAATTTTTCAATATAATTTTTTTCCTTATATTTTGATCTCAAAAAAAAACCATAAAAGTTATAAATTATAAAATACAAAATTTATTAATTGTCGTATTATTTTAAATCCAATTTCATATTTTTTAAATTAGTTTCAAATGTTTATTTAAAATTGGATTTTTTATAGTTTTTGGTTTTAAATTTATTGTTTCCAAAAATTGAATTCGAATTTTTTCAAAATATTCATTCTATTAAAAATTTCCTTTTTGTCTAAAAATTTATATCAATTTTCTTAAAATACAAAATTCAATTTTTTTCCAATTTTGCTTTATTTAATTCTTATAAAAGCCAAATTTTTCTATAATTCTACACTTAATTTTTTTCAGAAATTTTGGTTTTAGATTAAAATTTTCCACAACTTGGATTTTTTCACAATTCGGAGTTTTTTAAAAATCTTGAAATATTTTTAAAATCTTGATTTTTTTTGTTCTTATATTTTACTTACATAGTTAGCGAAACATTTAACATAGTTTAAAAAATTTAAAAAACTGAAAAATAGAAATAAATCAAAGAGAGTATTAATGATTTGATTAAACAATATTTTTTACTACATATTTACTACGCATATGATATAATTATTAATAATAATTATATTATGAATTTAGAAAGTTAAAATTTACTTAAATTAACATATATTTATTAATACATATAATTAAAAAATCCATATAATTATTACATTTATATAAACCATAATATGATAAAAAATAATAATAAACTAGCTAATAATTTTTATTGTTCACAACAAAAAATGCGTTAACCTTGATCATGAATAAATTATATAACAAAATAGTTCAATTGTTCAGTCATGTATTTTATTTAAATCTATACACAGATTACCCGGAGATTCAATGAATTAAATATGCAAGGTTAAATAAGTACCATTCTAAAATATCAATAAAGGATGATAAAAAAAAATCCAGTTTAATTAATACCCTCGTAAAGAAATTTATAAACTCCATAAACATTTTCCCTTGAATATGCTTCTAATTACGGTAAGTAGAGGACTTGATCCAGCCACTTGGAAAATAAACGGGGTTAAAAGCGTCTGCCACCACATTCATGAATAAGTAACATTCACTTGCACCCCAAAGTCATTTGGTTCAAGTGGTTAATATAGCTGGACAAATATTTTATTCTAAAAATATTTATAAATATTCTTACTCAAAAAAAAAATTTACTGTTTTACTGTTAGTATGTCAGTATACAGAGTGTCCGGAAATGAAACCGATAAAACTTATAGTGACTGCCAATATGATTGCAAAATGTCATATACAAATGTACAAAACAGCTGCTTTACTGATATACAGAGTGATATGTGAATTTTGACAACAAATTAAATACAGGGATTAGCCGATTTGGTTTATATTTGGTACGTAGCCCTTTGAACGAAACCAATATCAGGACCGGATTATTTTTTTCTTCCATGTTAAATTCTTGTAAGAAAACTCACCCTGTATAATTATTATCAAAAATCTCACCTCAGATTCGAAATCTATAGAAAATATTCAACAGGAACTTGTTAAAAAAGTTTTTGGCAATATTTCAGTTATTATTATTATTATTTTCAATTTTTTACTCAAGAAATTAATTGTTGGATAAAGTATTATCAAAATGGGTTAATATAATAAATATTTATTAGGGCTTTACACCAGTCGAGGTAAAGCGAGAATTTCAAAAATCTCGTCTCGGTCTCGTTAATTGTGAAAAAAATAAGTCTCCTGTGAAAAAAATAATTTCAAGATAAAGATGGAAATATCCATTTTGAGGTCACCTGAGATGATTAAGACCACTTCCAGATAGAAGTCTGTCTGTCTGTCTGTCTGTATGTCTGTCTGTCTGTCTGCCTGTCTGTCTGTCTGTCTGTCTCTCTGTCTATCTGTCTGTCTGTCTGTCTGTCTGTCTGTCTGTCTGTCTGTCTGTCTGTCTGTCTGTCTGTCTGTCTGTCTGTCTGTCTGTCTGTCTGTCTGTCTGTCTGTGTGTATTCTTCCACGATACATTTCACACGTTTAATCCGATTGAGTTGAAATTTGGTATATGACTTTGGGTTACCTGTCGGACGAACCCATTAGTTAGTTTTTGTATGACATCTGTCAATCGGAAGTGTCACTACCAAAAAATGACAGATGCGAAATGTAACGGAATTTGACTTGCAATATGTCATTTGAAAGGCCTTCAACTGTCACCTGTCAAAAATAAAAAATGTCAAAATTTTAAATATCAACATTAAATATCTGCAAAAATAATCGACTTTTTCTTTTTTTCCCATTTTTTCCTGTTTTTTGTTTCCTATATTTTCAGGTTTTTTTTTATTTTGTACCATTTGTCTATATTTCCATATTTTTTGTTTTTTACTGATTTTTTTCGATTCATTCTAATCTTTACTAATTTTTATCTCATTCTGTTTTTTTCCTATTTATTTCTTTTGGTTTCTGATTTTTTATTATTCCTCTGATTTTTTTCGATTTAGTTCAATTCTTTCGATTTTTTTAAATTTTTTAAAAAATATTTTTAGATGGTTACAATTGTTTTCGGTTTTTTTGTATTTTACACCTTCCTTTACCATTTTTTGTTCAATATTTTCTGATTTATTTCTTCAATGTTTTTTTTTTCTAACTTAGAGATTTTTTTCTCGTTTTCTTTTCTTATTTTTCAATTATTTTATTTGGTTAGTTCTGATTTTTTCTCGTTTTTTTCTGATTCCTCATAATTTTTTTCGATTTATTTCAATTCTTTCGAGTTTTTTCATTTTATTTTTCTTAGGTTGTTTTCAGTTTTTTGGGTTTTTTGCGATTTTTTACTAGGTTTTTGTTTGTTTTTGCGATTTTTATGCAATTATTTCCGCTTTTTGGTGCATTCAAATTTGCAATTTTTCGTTTTTTTTTCGATGCTTTTGCGATTTTTTACAAATTTTTGCTATTTCCTGCTGTTTATTTTTTATATGGTTAAAAAATTTTTTTGCGATTTTGTTCTCGATTTTGTGCCACTTTTTGTGATTTTTTTCTATTCCCCTATTTACATATGGAATTTTTTGTGATTTCTGTTCGATTTTTGTTCCTCATTTTACTTTCCCGACCCACCTCTGAGAAGGGAAAGTATTGTGAACGTGCTAAAAAAAATTCCGGATAAAAACGGAAATATCCGTTTTTAGGTCCCCTGAGACGATTAAGATCATTTCCAGATGGAAGTCTGTCTGTCTGTCTGTCTAAGCCACACGTTTAGTCCGATTAAGCTGAAATTTGTTATATGGGTTTCGTTTATCCATCGGAAGAACCCATTAGTTTTATATATCAGATTGACTTCATATTTGGTACACTCTTTCTTATTTTGATTTATTTCATTTTTCATATCTTCCATTTTCATCATCATTTTTATTAGTATATCCATAATATTTCTTTATTTTTCTCTCTTTGATTTTTTCTTCACAGTTTTTAGTTTTTTTTTTTGGTTTTATTATTTCTTTCTCACTATATCATTTATGTTTTTTTCTGTACTTTTATAACATTTTGTTTCCAATTGTTCAACTTTCTTACTCCAACTTAAATCTGTTCTAATATTTACCACTCTACACCTTTGTTTATTATTTTATACAAACTGTCAATTTTAATACTAGTTCCACATTGGGCGCCATTTGTTATACCGCACATTTATACTGGGTGTTAATAATATATATATCACTTTAGAAGCTTTTCTAGCAATATTTTTAATGATTAAATGGATTGTATAGCTTTGTACGAGCCGTAGTCGAGTTTTATGAATTCTTAATTGTTTGTGTGGATTAATTCTTAAAATTTATTTATACCATATGAAATTTTATATTATTGCTTATATTTAAAGTGTGTTATTGCATATATGCTAAATTCGCCATTTGAACCACCGTAACTCATCGAGGATTTACGACTGGGGTACGGTGACATATACTAAATGGACCGGATTATAACATGTGCCACCCTTTGGAGATAGTCCGCTAAATGCGAACCAGACTATACTTATAAGCTATTGACTAATGGATCGGATTAGGATATATTCTACATGCGCAACACAGTGGTGTCGGTCCATGAATATTTAATTTACTAACGAAATAATAGACAATAATAACATTGTCATCAGCATAGAGTTTATCAGGATAAATTAACTCCAACATTTTATGTCAGTACTTTTGTTCTTTTTACCTCTCGCCCTTCAGATAAGAGAGGTATAGGAATCATGCTAAAAATTGGGTAGTGAGTTTTCAATGAATAAACACGTTTTAGGGTCCCTAGAATACGATTTTAATATTTTCGCGATGATGTCTGTGTGTGTGTGTGTGTGTTAGTGTGTGTGTGTGTTAGTGTGTGTGTGTGTGTTAGTGTGTGTGTGTTTGGATGGATGTTGTAGTAACGATAACTCAAAAACTACTGAATGAAAAAATTTGAAATTTTGCATACAGGATTCTGATACCCTAGATTAGATCTGATTAGATTTTGGTACCTATCGCACAACCGGAAGTGGCAGTTGTTATGGGTGATGACGCCATTATTATACAAAACGGCAATAAAGTTTTACACATATATTTTGTATACCCTACAGTTTATTTTCATCTCATTAAAATTTTCGAAACTTTTGCCATTGTTGCCAGATTTACAAAAAAATAATTTTTTTTCATACTTTTTTGTGTCAACCTGTAAATTTTTGATTCAAAATGGCGAGAGGTCATGTGTTGGCCACATCAGATTTTTTAAGCATATTTATATTAACCCTATCTGTAGTAACGTTTTGTTTTAGACTTTCAGCAAAAACAGAAACGTTTATCGGTTAATACAGAATATTGTGTAACGAAGTTACTTTAATTTCCGTAATAATTAAAATATTTAAATTAAATCGCTCACAGCACTGGATTAGAAATAACTTAAAATTATAGAAAAGCGAAATGTTTTGAATACAAGGCCAGTCGTACTAGTTGAACCTCCGCCCGATAGATGGAGATACTCGCGTCCGTACTTTTTAGTTCTTATCGAGTACAGGGATGGATTTAGAGGTTTGCTACCCAGAGGCAGTAAAATTCGGCCCGTCTTTTTACACTCGATACCACCACATTTGAGCTGCATCTGGACTTTTTAATCGGTATAATTGTTTCAACACAAACTATCTAATAGTTTGTTGTACTTTTTAAAATCAAATTACTTAAAAAAGCTTAAAGTAAACATAGAAAACAAGTTCGTCCAACTTAAACGGGATCGGCTTTATTTGATGCCAGTTTGTATTTATTGCGAGCAAAAAACGCTAGGCTAAGTTACTTGTATCTCTCGGATAGCACTGTCTATCTAGCACGCAGGAAAATAGTTGGGATTATCGCTATCGCTATCTCTCTCTCACGCTGATTAGGCTACTACACGAATATTTTCATTTCCCACCATACGTATTTAGTTTTCTGCTTCCTAAAAATTGTCATCCCCATATTTTGTAGCTCAAGGCACGCCTGGTCCGCCTGGTTGCAAATACATCCCTGATCGAGTAGGATCAATTCAATCTGTTGTCAGTAGTTGCTGTGGCAGTCCCAATTGGAGTTCCAGTTGCAGTCCGGGTTCGAGTTGGAGCTCCAGCCGAGTACTTAGTACTGGTTTAGAGATCTTAATTTGAGCCGAAAGCCGAGTACTGAGTAACGGTTCAGAGATATGTCGATTTGAAGGAGAGAAGCCAAATTCAATTATACCGGAACTGTTAATTTGACCGCCAGGCCAGCCTGGAAGTGGTACCTGTACTGTCCGACACATCAGAATCGAACCGTGTTACATACCTTTTCATCCACTCAGCTAAGGGTCTTATCGGGGAGTAGAAATGATGAAAGAAAGTGACGTAAAAGTAGCGAATTCTACTGGTCCCAAGTAAGAGAAAATGAAAATAACAAAACATAACCTAAAATACAGTCGAAAACGTGTTTTTATCAGTGATTTTTTTTGTATAAAATGGATGTAAACAATGTCCCATACTGGAATCATATCATGAATGGTTATGTTGTGGAGGGAATTGAGGATCTCCAAATAGGTCGGGATGTCTTCCAACCAACAAACCCATTTTTATTATCTGATAGAAAATTTATGCAAATGTTTAGGCTGTCCAAGGATATGGTAACATTACACCAAGCACTCTTTTTTAGATCCATTGGGATGAGCATTTAGAATTGTTGCAAGTTCTTGCCACAACTCCCTAGATTGTTTTTTTGTAAAATCTGGTGAAAATTTTCTGGTATAAAATTTTGGTGTGGCCTTCATGAACTCCACATTAGTTCTTTTTGTTTTAAAAAATAGGGTTAGAGCACAAAAATCCAACAATTTTGACCTTGGTTAGTTGTCTATCAAAAAAGGGTCAATTTTTTGCATGTCTGCTTGTTCAGAATTTTCTAATGACATTTGGATCAGTGTTCGTGTTTTCTCTTACTCCTTTCAACTCCCTAGTTTTAAGAATATGGCTTTCTAATATCAAGCATAATTTTCAAGGAGTAATAAAGTCTCGGGGAGTAAAATTTTCTCTCGATTTAAGAATAAAGGTACTGGAGTATTTATTTTCTACTGACGCTGCTCGTGCAAATTGGCTTTTACAATATAAATGAAAGATGGCGCCAGAGACAATCCGAAACCTGGACTGAGGCTGGAAAATACCGCTTGACGACGCAACTGTAAACTTTTTCTCCATTTGGCAAATTTTTTGTAAAATGTTCAACTAAAAACTGCTTTTTTTGAATCTGTTGGAAATGTTTCGTTCTGTTTTTTTTTGCCCATTTTTAAACAATTTAATTTGTCTCCACTTAATATTAAGTCTAATAGAACAGGATCTATAAATAATATATTTTTATTCATTTTAATAAGAAATTGTATTGACAATAATAATAATATTTAAAAACACATTGTCAGAATTAGAAATGTGTAAATATCATCCCACAAGGAACATTATTTGGTAAGGTTTTATCATTTACATAAATTCATATACAGATAACACAGTTTTATTTTTTTTATAAAACTTCTAAAAACACTAAAATAAAGTTATTACGAGCATAAATATATCTTACAGTAAGCTAATATATAAATTTTATTAAATATGAAAATCTGTTTTTATCTCTTACTTTTTTTAAGCATAAAACTCATCATAGTTGTATGAAGATTTAAAACAAAAAATTAAATTTTTGTTGTTAAAATGACCTCAGTACAAGTCCCTGAGGAATACTAGTTTTTTTTTATTAGGAAAAAAACTTAGTAAGTTTATTTTTAAGACCATTATTAAAAATGCAAAAGAAGACGTTGAAGACTAGAAAAATGGAGAGAGCGCAAGAATACATATTTTTAAAATTAAAATGTTTATAATAAAATTAAAGAAATAAAATTTTAGTCATATATACTAGATAATTTAGTCTATATAAAGGTGAATTAAAGATAGCAGTGCATGATTAGAAAACGAAAAAATCCAACAAAAAAATTAAAAAAAAATATATAACACCGATAAATTCTAATTATCTATGCACCAATTTTTATTCCAATGGAATAGGAAATTCTATAGTCTATTATATATTCATTATTATTCAAGAAAATTATTTATCTATATAATTAACAGATTAATCACACATTATAAGATTTTAATTAAAAAAAAATGGTGGAAGCGCCATCTATGTATTTTGTAAATTAATATGTTTATAACTTTTGAATGAATAAAATTAAAAAAATAAAACATTACACATACATACTAGATCATATAGTCTATGTTTAGGTAAGTCAAAGATAACAGGGCATAATTATAAAACGAAAAAAAGTTAACAAAAAAAAATAGATGACACCCATAAATTCTAATTATCGATCTTTCTGTGCAACCAATTTTATTCAAATGGAATAGGAAATTCTGTAGTCTATTCTATATTTATTATTATTAAAGAAAATTATTTATTTATATAACAGATTAATCACATATTATAAGATTTTAATTAAAAAAATGGTGGAAGCGCAAATTTTATGTATTTTGTAAATTAATATATTTATAACTTTTGATTGAATAAAATTAAAGAAATGAAACATTACACAAACATATTAGATCATTTAGTCTATGTATAGGTAAATCAAAGATAACAGGGCATAATTATAAAACGAAAAAAAATCAACAAAAAAAAATTATAAAAAAAAATAGATGACACCCATAAATAATAATCTGGCTTTCTGTGCAACCAATTTTATTCAAATGGACTAGAAAATTATATAGTCTATTCTATAGTCATTATTATTGAAGAAAATTATTTATCTATATAATTAACAGATAAATCACATATTACACATAAGAATTTAATTAAAAAAATGGTGGAAGCGCCAATTCTATGTATTTTGTAAATTAATATGTTTATAACTTTTGAATAAATAAAATTAAAGAAATAAAACTTTACACATACATAATAGATCATTTAGCATATATATCGGTAAATCAAAGATAGCAGTGCATAATTAAATAAAAACGAAAAAAAATCGACAAAAAAATTATAAAAAAAAAAGATGACACACATAAATTGCAATTATCTGTCTCTCTATAAACCAATTTTTATTCAAATGGAATAGGAAATGGTATAGTCTATTCTACGTTTATTATTATTATTAAAGAAAATTTTTTATCTATATAATTAACAGATAAATCACACATTATAAGGTTGGAATAAAAAAATGGTGGGAGAGAAAATTCTACGTATTTTGTAAATTAATATTGAATCAATAAATATCAATTAATAAATAAAAAGTGAAAAAATTCAATAACAAAAACATATGGCACCCCTAAATTATAATTCTGTATCTCTATTTATTCTCCAATTTTCATTTCAAACAGTTTTTTTTTCAGGAATATTTTGCAAAAAATATATTTTTAGCCAACTTTACTAAAATTAAAATAAACTCTTTAAGGTTCTGTTAATTTATTTTCATGATCTGGCAAATATTTTCGATAGTAATTCAAGCACTAGGGTTATTGTATTTCTACGCCACTGTACGCATAGGGTTCACAAGTGGAAGTGGAACAAGTGCGTCGAATTCAATTATTTTGGCAGATTAACACCAATTTGATTGAATCCATTGATGGATTTGTATCTGCTTCAGTTTCCACGACAAATAAACATTTATAGAAATAATTTTTGATTGCGGTGCAATTTTCATCAAAAAAAATGATTAATTTCTTAATGTTGTGAATAATTTTTACAAGTCACGTACAAGTAATATTTTTATGTTTCCACTTGGTTACATATAACAAATTATAATAAAAATAACAAATAAAACCGCTATTTAACCTTGATATTTGCTATTGTTATTTTTGGTAAAAGCTTAAAACGATTAGAAAGTTCTTTCCTACATTTGATGTAAGTATAAACTTCCTTATTTTTGTATAACTCAAGGTTTATTATAAAAAATTGACAATCGATATAATATCCTTCAAGATGATACTAATAAAATTTTTGATTAGTTACAGAAATTTTACTTTAGAAGGTGCTTTTATTATAGATTAAAATAATTTGACACCATAATTAATCAAAAGTAATAATTACGAGTCCTTAAAATTTTATCGATAAATTGGTATTTGAAAAGATTATTTTTTGAACCGCTTTAGAAAAATTCTAAACTTAACAAAATTTAAATTTAGGAGCTCACCGCCTACTTTGATGTATTAAGTGTTGCCAAGTTCCAAATGGTTATTTTAATATTTTTTAAAGAAATCAAAACTTACATATGAAAATCAATTAATGTGGGATATTATTGGTTTCACTGCTTAGAAAAAGAGGAATTATTTTTTCACGTCAAATTCGATAATGTGATAATATACAGGGTGTTCCTTTTAAAAATATATAACTTTGATATGAGAAATTTTTTTGGACCGCCCTATAAAGTTACAAATATTTTTTAAATGTAGCTCTTATTAGCCTACATATACCGGGTAGCTCAGGAGGCCGGGCCAAGTTTATATTTTTACTTTAATTTGGGTTAGTGTCATTTTAGACTTAACTTTAAATTAAGTGACATAAAAATTAAAAATGGCGGACTTCCGGTTTCTTTGAAATTGTCG
The DNA here is from genome assembly GCA_963243735.1 of Neocrepidodera transversa. NCBI lineage: Eukaryota > Metazoa > Arthropoda > Insecta > Coleoptera > Chrysomelidae > Neocrepidodera > Neocrepidodera transversa. The sequence goes on from OY725338.1 coordinate 15,465,153, forward strand.
TAAAAACTCATTTGTAAACCGAACACACAGTATATTTTTACATATTTGGATTTTATCAGTCAAATTAAGTACAATTCAAATGTAAAAAAAGATTTTGGCTGTTAAAAAAATTATAATTTTTTAGATTTTTTTTTTAATTTGACAATGTTTTTTAAAAACCATTTTGAGATTCTGTATATCATTTCATTTATAATTAAACCGTCAATTTAATGACCAAAAAATTTTTTCATAAAAAACGGCTGTGGAGTAATTAAAACACTAGTAAAATGAAAAATATTTAAATTTATGCAAAAATAATATTTTTCAGTACCTTTTGAGAAGTTTAGATCAAGTCGCAGATTCTTCGATTAAAAATAATTTTTATTTTTGACAGTCAAAATCATTTTTGACATATGGATTATACGTAATTTGACTTGTAGAATTAAAATATGTACAAATATACTGGGTGTTCCATTTAAAAATTCAGTTTTTACGCAAATTGTAAAGAAACAGGAAGTCCGATATTTTGGGTTCTTATGTCATTTAATACAAAATTAGGTCTAGAATGACAACCCCAAATTTTAAAATAATCGGTTCATTCATTCTGAAGATATGAACTTGGCCCGACCCCCTGAACCACCCGGTATGCATATAAAAAGATTTTTTTAAACTGTTATGATTTAGGCGCTAAATTCCGTGCTCTGTATATTCGACAAAATTAAAAAAAGTTCATTATTGAATCTTATAAGTCTGTGTGTAAACATTTAAATTTTAAAATTTTGTTTACAGCATCAAAACGTAAACAAAAAAATTAATAAAAAAACAGAAGATTATCCATAACTAAAATGTGGTAAAAAAATTATTCAACGAATAATTAAAACTTCAACTCATACTACAAAATTTATTAATAGGTTTAAAAGTGAATTAAATTTGCGACATGTTTCGGCCAAACGATGAACATCATCAGGCCTACAATACAAAAAATACAATTGGATTATAATAAAAAACATACTCAAAAAGGGGTTATTTAAAAACATAACGAAGAAATTGTACATGGTGTTAAAATTTCTTATGATTTTTTTTGTAAATATTACTATGTTAATGTTTAATTTTCAGACCAAATTTTAATACCATGTACAATTTCTTCGTTATATTTGTAATGACTTGGAGTTTTAATTATTCGTTAAAAAAATGAATTATAATAATTTATAGGGTCTGAAATTTTAAAATTCTGGTAATTATTTATTAAATTTTTAACTGGTCTTTTATTTTTATTTAATAACAGCAGACAATTAAAAATTTTAAACCAATATAAATTTTCTTGTAAAGAAGCTATTTTAATATATTTAGTTACAATTAATAACTTATTATTTACGCAGTTAAATTGTCCCACCTACATCACATTAAATCTATTTGTTATAAAACAATTCTAATTAGTGTTAATAAAACTTTATTATTAATGTATATAAATATAATAAAATTAATAATTGCTTTATAAATATATGTTAATAAATATATAGTCCATAATTATCTTAACCAATTACAAATAATATTGAACTAATTTGTATGTATTGATTTAATAATAAAATGTTTTAAATATTGCATGTCATGTCTAGGATTTTAAATAATATTAAAATGTGTACGCCACTGGAATAAGCAGTACATAAAAGATAAAAGAAAATTTGAAATATATTTGAAAATATCTAAAATATTTGATCTCAAATAGAAACATTATAGAGTACACTGCACCCCACTGTGGGATGCAAATTGATAATTTATAAAACTTATATTACTGGTTTCTTGATTTTCTGGAAGAATTTAAAACATCGAGCGCGTGATTTCCAATACGAGGAGAATCTGGTTAAAGTGCAAATAAATATTAAGCTTTTTAATATTTTGTTTAATTTCTATTGATTTTTAATATTACATTCATAATTTTACTTTTCGGATTTACCAATTTACTTTCCCGACCCACCTTTTAGAAGGGAAAGTATTGTGAACGAGCTAAAAAAAAATTTCGAGATAAAAATGGAAATATCCATTTTGAAGTCTCCTGAGATGATTAAGACAATTTTCAGATGGAAGTCTGCCTGTCTGTCTGTATTCTTCCATACGTTTAATCCGATTGAGCTGAAATTTGATATATGGGTTTAGGCTACCTGATGCAATATGTCACGGAATTTGACTTGCAATATGTCATTTGAAAGCCCTTGAAAACTCTCTTCAAAACAATCAAACTTATTTGTCACCTGTCAAAAATAAAAAAATGTCAAAATTTGAATCTTTAACATGAAATATCTGAAAGAGTATTCGTGGATTTTTTCACAAATTTTGTCCAATTTTTTTTTCAATTTTTGATATTTTTTGAGTTTTTTGATATCATTGAGGTTTTTTGAGCTTTTTGAGATTTTTTGAGGTTTCTTGATATTATTTGAGAATTTTAGAGGTTTTTTGAGTTTTTTAGAGGTTTTTCGAGAGTAGTTCTGATTTTTTGGGACTTTTTAGATTTTTTAGAATTTGTAGATTTTTTGAGAATTTTTTGAAGTGTTTTAAGATTTTTGAGATTAATTTGAGTTTTCTAGAGTTTTTTGTGCTTTTTTAGTATTTTTTAAGATTTTTTGAAATTCATTTTATTTTTTTGAGACTCTTTAAATCTTTTGAGATTCTTTGAGAATTTATGAAATTTTTAATTTTTTTTTAATTTTTTGCGATTTTTTAGAGGTTTTCAAAGAATTTTTGAGATTTTTTTATTTTTTAAGGTTTTTTAAGATATTTTCAAATTTTTAAATTTTTTTTTTGTTTTTTGAGACTCTTTGAATCTTTTGAGATTCTTTGAGAATTTTTAGAGATTTTATGAGATTTTTAAATTTTTTTTTTTTTAGTTTTTTGAGATTTTTTGAGGTTTTCAAAGAATTTTTGAAATTTTTTGATTATTTAAGGTTTTTTAAGATATTTTCAGATTTTTCTATTTTTTTTTTGTTTTTTGAGACTCTTTGAATCCTTTGAGATTCTTTGAGAATTTTTAGAGATTTTATGAGTTTTTAATTTTTTTTTCATTTTTTGAGGTTTTAAAGAATTTTTGAATTTTTTTGATTATTTAAGGTTTTTTAAGATATTCTCAGATTTTTTTAATTTTTTTTTGGTTTTTGAGACTCTTCGAATCCTTTGAGATTCATTGAGAATTTTTAGAGATGTTATGAGGTTTTTAATTTCTTTTTTAATTTTTTGAGATTTTTTGAGGTTTTAAAGAATTTTTGAGATTTTCTGAGATTTCTTGAGTTTTTTTGTGGTTTTTTAAAATTTTTTTTTGAAATTCATTTTAGTTATTTGAATCTTTTAAAATTCTTTGATAATTTTTAGTAATTTTATGAGATTTTTAATTTTTTTTTCATTTTTTGAGATTTCTTGAGGTTTTAAAGAATTTTTGAGATTTTTTGAGATTTCTTGAGTTTTTTTGTGATTTTTTAATTTTTTTTTTGAAATTCATTTTAGTTATTTGAATCTTTTAAAATTCTTTAATAACTTTTAGTGATTTTATGAGCTTTTTAATTTTTTTTTTGCATTCTTTGAGGTTTTAAAGAATTTTTAAGATTTTCTGAGATTTCTTGAGTTTTTTTGTGATTTTTTAATTTTTTTTTTGAAATTCATTTTAGTTATTTGAATCTTTTAAAATTCTTTGATAATTTTTAGTGATTTTATGGGGTTTTTAAATTTTTTTAGATTTTATGAGGTTTTCAAAGAATTTTTGATATTTTTTGAGATTTATTGACATTTTTTGGTTTTTTGAGGTTTTTTTAAGACTTTTTTCAGATTGTGTTTTTCAAATTTTTTTAGGTTTTTTGTTTTTGAGATTTTTTGACTTCTTTGCATTTTGAGAGATTTATTGATAGAATTTTTGAGTCTTTGAGATACATACTATTTTGATTTTTTTGAGATTCGACGTTTTAAATTTTATGAGATTTTTTTTTGAAAATATTTGAGATTTTTTGATGATTTTTTTTGATTTTTGAGATTTTTTATGGTTTTAAGGTATTTTACCTTTTTTGAGATTTTTGATTTTTGAGGTTTTTTTAAATTTTTTAAGATTTCAGGTTTTTTGACCTATGAGATTTTGTGAGTTTTTACTTTCCCGACCTACCGAGATAAAAATGGAAATATCTGTCTGTCTGTCTGTGCGGATTCTTTCGCGATGGAGGCCACACGTTTAAACCGATTAAACTGAAATTTGGTATATGTGTTTAAGTTACCCGTCGGAAGAATCCATTAGTTTTTGTACGACATATGTCAAACGGAAGTGTCATAATCAAAAAATGACAGATGCAATATGTCAAGAAAATTGACTTGCAATATGTCATTTGAAGCTCTTGAAAAACCCTATTCAGAACAGTCAAAATTATTTCTCCAAATGACACCTGTCAAAAATGAAAAAATGTCAAAATTTTAAACTTTAACATTAAATATCTGAAAAAGTATTCGTGGATATTCGTCGGGAAAGTTTTGGGCGGTACAACCGATTTTTTAATTTAATTTTTCTGTCTTCTATAACTTTTATTTTTCAGTCTACTTTATATTCTGCTGTACATAATTTTTTCCACCTCAAAAACTTTTTAATTCAAAGGCCAAAAAAAACCAGTGTTGTATTAAAGACCCAAAGGAAAAGACGTAGAGGGAATCTTACGAAAAGTCTAATATTTCTCGTTTGAGAGAGTCGAAACTCCTCCAACTTCGGTTCAGATTAGCTGGGAATCCATTAATAATTCAACAAACTCCGGTAAATTTTCTCGTCTATCGGCTGCAAATGCTAAAAAATGCATGAAGGTCGAAAGAACAGATTCATAAAAGAAAAATGCCTGCAGACCCAAGAATACAGTTTTAATTTATCATGAAATTTTTATTAGGGTATAATTTAATGAATTTACATTAGAAAAAATATAAAATTATTCGCTCATTATATTCTATACATCAATACGTTGTGGTGTTAAAAAGTGAATGGATAAAGAACAGCTTTGGCTAATTGAGTTAACTTAACATGCAAAAAATATGGTGTATATTTCGTGCGAGGATCGTCAACAGATGGTGCACTTTTCTATCCCATTTGAGCATTAACGCCCCATTTGGAGAAGTTGACTGCAGCCACTAATTCTGTGCCATTTGGGTCAGTTCAGTACCGGCATTAATATTTTCGGAAAAAAATATAAAGCTAAAAGTAAATTTCGTTTTTCCGTATTTTACATTTTTTTTCCGACTTTTCTTTCAATTTTTTCCAATGTCTTATGTTTTTTTCATTTCTTCTTATTTATGTTTTTTTTTTTATTATTTCTCATTTTTTTTCTTATTCCTCCGATTGTTTTCGATTCATTTCAATTCTTTAAATTTTTATGGTTACAATTGTTTCCGGTTTTTTCTGCTTTTCTTTGGTTTTTGAAAATTTTTTTGGGTATTTTTTTCAATTTTTTGCAATTTATTGTGATTTTTTTCCCGATTTCTTGCGACCTTTTGGTTTTTTACATTTTTTCTGATTTTTTCGTTTTTTCTGTATTTAACAATTTTTTTATTTTTTTTTAAATTTTCCGACTTTTCTTTCAATTTTTTCCAACACCTTGCTTTTCATTTCTTCTTATTTTTTTCTGGTTTTTTCGATGCTTCTAATTTTTCTCGTTTTTTTTGTCATTTTTCTAATTTTCCGTTTTTTTTTTTGATTTTTCTATTTTTTCTAATTCTTTCTTTTTTATTTTTTTTCATTTTTTCGTTCTTTCCGATTTTTTCGATTTTTTGTTCTCATTTTTCTAGCTAACTGGTATTAAGTACAAAATACGCAATAATAATTTTTTTGTAGCCAGAAAGTAAAAAGAACGGTACACAGCTGTATAATATATTTATCCTCCAATAATTACCCAATGATATGCAAAAATATCCAAAAATGAGAAATTCCCCACAAATCGATATCACTGTTGATTACAAAATACCCAGAAATATGAAATTCCCCACAAATCTGTATCACTATTTGATTACTGACTGAGCTACGCGTCTAGCATATTATAAAGGTATACTGATTCGAAATATTTCTGTCATTTTGACATTTCTCTAATTAATTCTTATACACCATTTTTTTTAATAAAAAAAATATTTATTTCTAAATATTTAATAAACAAAGAAAAATTTGTTTCTATTTCTTTTTTTTTATTTGTTTCGATCTTTTTTTCGATTTTATTTTTTTACATTTTTTTTTGTTTTCTCATTTTTATATATCTAATGCTTAAAATTTTTATGACTTATGATTTTCTTTTTTTTTTTAATTATGTTAAAATTTTTCTTGTTTTGATTTATTGTAATTTTTTCCCCAATTGTTACTGATTTTTTCCATTTTTTTCATTGTTTATCGATTTTTTCCGAATTATGCTTTTTTTGAAATTTTTTCCGATTCCTTCAAATATTTTTCGATTTTTCTTTCTTTTATTTTTTTTTAACTTTTTTCAATTTTTTTTTCATTTTTTTGATATATTCGTTTTTTCTTATTTTATCTTTAAACAAAGTGGGAAAAATCAATGGTTAAAAAAAGAGGCAAAAACCAGGCAAAATATAAGAGTTCTAAAAATTAGCAGGAAAAATAGGGAAAAAGCAATAGTTTTAAAAAAAGGGAGAAAACTGTGGCAAAAAACAAAAAAAATTAAGAAAAAAATCAGTCATATTAGTTGTAAAAAAAAGGGGAAAAATTGGTTCTATAAATATGTAAAAGTGGGAAAAAATAAGGTGGGAAAAATTGGATAAAAAACACAAGTAGGAAAAATCGAGGAAAAAATAGAATCGAAAACAAAACTGGAAAAAAAGGGGAAAAGTGGGACAAAAAACAAGTGTGGGAAAAAACAGCAAGGGAGAAAATGGGGAACAATGGGGTACAAAACAATTTGGAAAAAAAGGAGGAAAAATGACACAAATAACAATAGTTATACAAAAAGGGATAAAATTGGAGCAAAAAACAAGACTGAAATAAAAATACGGAAAAACCAACAATAGTTATAAAAAAGGGGAAACTGGAGAAAAAACATGTAAAAAACCCAAGTGTGTAAAAAAACGGGGAAAATGAAGTAAAAAACACAATTAGGACACAAAATGGGAAAAAAATGCGAAACAAAAACAATAGTTGTAAGAAAAACAGGGAGGAAAAATGAGACGAAAAACAATGGTTACAAAAAAGGGGAAAATGGGGAACAAGCATGAAAAAACCATAAGTGTGTAAAAAATGGGGATAATGGAGTAAAAAAACACAATCAGAACATAAAAGGGGAAAAAATGGGAAACAAAAACAATAGCTGTAAGAAAAAAAAAGGAGAGGGGGATGGGCCAAAATGAGTATGGAAAAAAACAGTAAGAGAAAAAGTGGAAGAAAACTATAGGACAAAAAACAATGGTTCTTAAAAAAAGGAGAAAAATGGGAAAAATCGAGCAAAAAAATAGTTGTACGAAAAAGAGGTGAATATTGGTCAAAAGACAAAGTGTAAGACAAAAAGGGAAAAAAAAACAAAGTTGTAAAAGAAAAGTCGAAAAATGGAACAAAAACTAGGATGGGTGAAAAAAGTGGAACAAAAATTAGGATGGGGTAAAAAATTGGAACAAAAAGCAATAGTTGTAAAAAAAGGAGATATGGGGCGGCAAAATCAGAATTAGTTAATTACTAATTTTGTTCTCTCTTTTTTTGCTTCCCTGTAAATCAAATAATATATATTTTTATTTTTTAATTATAGGACAATTTTAATAAAAATAATAAACAAATGATTAAATATTGCATTTATTCTCATTGGAAATACAGAAGTTGTTTAAAAATAGTGTAATAAATTTAAAGACAGATATTAATTATAAAATTTAAATAATAAAAATAAATAAATTATGTTTTTAATATTATAATATTGCAATGTAATCAATAAATTTATAATAATTTATTGATTCGTTTTGAAATAAAGTAGATTTTTATAAAAAGGATTTTTTTAAAATATAATATTCTAAAATAAAACTGTAAATTTATATAATAATAATAAGCAAAGATTTATAAAAAAAATCTACTGTATAGTTAGTTTAGATGCAGCCAAGTTTTTTAAAATCAAATTACGCGAAAATATTAAAAAGAATAATAAAAGAAAAATGAAAGAATATACTTTTTATCTATATCAAAATTAATAATTTATTCTATGAATTCAATTATTTCCTGAAGAAAACCTTGGACATGTAAAAAAATATTTACCCTGTATTTATTAAATAATTTATGTGGGAAATAATTTAAATATCATATTTATTTTTTCTATTTTGTAAAATTTTATAGAAACAATAAATAATTTTGATATGTCTAATAACATCGGAATTATTTAAGTAAAATCAATAACGCTAGTACAACCCTGGGATAGAGCTAGAGATCTGGGGTTCGATTTATCACTAAAGCTTTTATCGTTCGGCCGCATTATAACAGTAAATAATTTAAATTTATATTCATCAATCGTGACGATATAATGCAATAATCTATGAATGGAACATTTAAATGCATTATAATTATAGTTGAAGAAGTGTTTTTATTATTGTAGTTAATTATACAAAAAAAAAATAAGAATTGTATTTATTTATTGCGACATAGTTATGCAAGGTATAGTGGAAAAAATAATACAATTACGGCAAAATAGTTATAATAGCAACACAAGCAAAACTAGTAGAGAAAATAATTTTAATCTAAACTAAATGAATTCCAAAAAAATCTGTTTAAGTGAATTTCCACTCCTTCTTAAGCCTAAATATAAAACTTCCTTTAAAAATTTTCACCCAGGATTATTCATTTTTTTAAACTGTTTTAATTTTTTATGTACTCTTCATTATTTCTAGAAAATACCAATTTGTCACCAAGATAAAAACAAATGGTACTACTTTAAATCTCATCCATGACAATTGTGCCCAGGAAAAAACCTTCCCGGACGATCCTTCCAGGACTATTCTTAATAAATATCAATCAAATTATGGAAAAAATTGTAGTATAGAATAAAGAACGGGTTCCGTGTACATTCGCGTCCCACCCCATATCTCTAGATACAGAATTTTTTCCTATAGCTCATTTTTCTAAGGACACCAGGTGTGCCAAGTTTCAAAAAAATCTCTCGGTTAGTTTTTGAGATCCAGTAGACAACAAAAAAAAAATGAAAAAAGTGTATTAATTAGAGAAGATTGTGGATAAATTTTCTTAGGAAGGATTTTCCGGGAAGGATTTTTAAAGGAAGGATTTTCCGGGAAGAATTCTTCGAGGAAGAATTTTCCGGAAAGAAGTATGTGGAGAAGGATTCTTGAGTGGAAGGACTGTCATGTGGAAAGATTGTTTAGAAAAGACCGTCTGGTGAAGAATTTTCCGGTTAAAATTTTCAGGTTCACTACCAAAAATTATGTTTTAGTTCTTTTTTTTTTTAATCTGATAAACCTCCTCCGGACATACCTTCCCGGACAAACGTTCGCGGACAATGCTTCCAGGACCATTCTTGCTAAGTATCAATCATATTAAGGGAATAATTGTGGGTAAATTGTTTTAAGGAATGATTTTTCGGGGAAGGATTGTTTGAGGAAGAATTTTCCGGGAAGGATTTTCGTCTCCACTACAAAGAATGATGGAAGGTCTATTTTTGAAAATATCTGTGCCCTTGTAATTCATGATAAACCTTCCCGGATAAACCTTCCTTGATACACCTTCCCAGACAAACGTTCCCGGACAATCCTTCCCGTACAATCCATCCAGGACAGTTCCAATTATTAATCTTATTATGTGGATAAGGATTGTCTGGAGAAGGATTGTCGCGGGAAAGAACATCGTGAAGAAGGATTCTTGCGGGGAAAGGTTGTCGTGTGGAAGGATTTTCCAGAAAGAACTGTCTGGAGAAGAATTTTCCCCTAAGGATTGTCGTGTCCACCTCCAAAAATTATGTTTTAGGTCTATTTTTTTAAATATATAATAAACCTTTTCCAGACAAACCTTCCAGGACCATTCTTCCAGGACAATTCCAAGTATTAATCTTATTATGGGAATAATTGTGGGCAAATTGTCCTAAGGAAGACTTATTTGAGGAAGGATTGTCTGGAGAAGAATTATCACAGGAAGGATCATCGTGAGGAAGGATTCTTAAGGGAAAGGATTGTTGTGTGGAAGGATTGTCCAGAAAGAACTGTCTATTTAAGAATTTTCCCCTAAGGATTGTCGTGTCCACCACCAAAAGTATGACTTAGGTCTAGTTTTTAAAATATATAATAAACCTTCACCGGACATATTTTCCCGGACAAACCTTCCCAGACAATCCTTCCAGGACCATTCTTCTAGGACAATTCCAAGTATTAATCTTATTATGGGAATAATTGTGGGTAAATTATCTCAAGGAAGGATTATTTGCGGAAGGATTGCCTGGAGAAGAATTGTCGCGGGAAGGATGATGGCGAGGAAAGATTCTTGCGGTGAAGTATTGTCGTGTGGAAGGATTGTCCAGAAAGGAGAGTCTGGGGAAAATTTTTCCACTAGGGATTTTCGTGTCAACTACCAAAAATTATATTTTAGGTCTATTTTTTAAAAAATATAATAAACCTTTTTCGCACATACCTTCCCAGACAAACCTTCCCAGACTGCCCTTCCAGGACCATTCTGCCAGGACAAATCCAAGTATTAATCTTATTATGGGAATTATTGTGGGTAAATTATTTTAAGGAAGGATTGCTTGAGGAAGGATTATATGGTGAAGGATTGTCGCGTGAAGGAACATCGAAGGATTTTCCAGAAAGAACTGTTTGGGGAAGATTTTCCCCTAAGGATTGTCGTGTCCCCTACCAAAATTATGTTTTAAGTCTATTTTTTTAAACATATAATAAACCTTCTCCGGACAAACCTTCCCAGACAATCCTTCCAGGACCATTCTTCCAGGACAATTCCAAGTGTTAATATTATTATGGGAATAATTATGGGTAAATTGTCTCAAGGAAGGATTGTTTGATAAATAATTGTCTGGAGAAGGATTGTCGTGGGAAAGGATTGTCCGCAAAGAACTATTTGGGGAAGAATTTTCCCCTACGGATTGTCGTGTCCACTACCAAAAATTGTTTACGGTCAATTTTTTTAAATATATAATAAACTTTCTCCGGACATACCTTCCTGGACAAATCTTGACAGACATTCTTTCCAGGATCATTCTTTCTAAATATCAATCATATTATGGGAGTAATTGTTGGTGAATTGTGTTAAAGATGGATTTTTTGGGAAAGGATTGTTTGAGGAATAATTTTCAGGTAAACATAATCTGGAAAAGGATTATCGCGAGAAGGATCATCTTCAAGAAAGATCCTCGCGAGAAAGGATTAATGTGTGGAAGAATTATCATACGGAACGATTGTCTAGAAAAAAGTGTCAGGGGAAGAAATTTCCGGTAAGGATTGTGGTGTCTACTACCAAAAATATTTATGTTTTAGGTCAGTTTTTTTACATATATTGTTAGACCCACCAGGTAGGCGAAACGGTGTATGTAGGCGAAGGTACGTCTAACGTTCATGCGGGTCGGGCGGACGATAATACGGAAACAGGGACACGGTCAAGTTGGCGCTGGACAAATCGGCACCGAGCAAGTCGGCACATCAAAGTCGGGGCAGGATAAGTCGGCGCCGGGAAAAGTCGGCACCGCGACAAGTCGGCACTGGGACAAGTCGGACCAGTCAAAAATAAATTATTGGTGATTTTTTTAAGGTAATTTCTGATAATTTTACTTAGCCTGTCTATATAGTTTCAGAATTTTCAGTTATTAAATTTATTATTAAACATTGTAGGCTTTTTTAGTTATGACTAGCGTGTTTAATTTCTGGTGTTACCCATTCTTTTAAGATCTCTGTATTTCTCATCTTGTTCCTAGTTATCTTCAATAGTATTTTCTTTATTTTAATTTGTGTTATTTTTTCTGGATTTTCCATTATTTTTCTTCTTCCTTTTCATTGTCCTGTATTTTGTTCTTATCCTCTACATTGGATGAGACATGATTTATATTGTAAAATACTTATTAACAAAGACAGATCAATAAAACAGTAATAAATATTTTAAGAAAGTAAATTTTTTATTTTTATTAATTTTGATTGCCCCACGTTGGCAAGATTTATTTTAATTTTTCGAGTTTAAATTGAATAATTAAATTAATTACTAAAAGTGTGTTAGAACTTGATGGTGATTTTTATTACATATTACAAATTATTTATTCAATTAATTTACAACTTTTTTTGGCATTTTCTTGCAGTTTATATTTAATAACTTTGATCCAACAACATATAATTTAAAAGCTTTTAGAAGTATTGCATAGTGGGTATGACTAAAAGTGAATCCGTACAAACAAAGCATAATTCGGGAATTGTATTCAATACAAGTCACGAGTGTTTGTCACCCTTCGTAATCCGTAACTTTAACAATTGTACCCATTTTCTGGCATACCGTTCGCCACGCGTTACTCTAAATACTATAGAATTGTCATCTACTTATCGTCTAGTGCATGTTATCTTACAGATTAATAAATGGTCGAGGGATTTGTTATAAGTTTATATAATTTCGGTGTATTCAGTCGTTTTTCCGTATAAATGAGAAGCGTCTAAAATCTCTGGTATATTTTCAACAACAGATGGTCCAGAAGGGTTCATCACAAAAATAGTATACAACACCCTTCTGAAAACAATAAAAAAACATCGGTAAGTTGTTCTTACGTGACAGGTGTGGCTGCACGCGACTCGAATAATGAACAAATCAAGCCCTTATGGGCTTTATGGATAGCAAAAGCGTAATTCCTGAGGGAGTGCTGTTTTGATGCATGCCCTTTATCTAAAATCTATATTTCAGATACCTTCCAATTTGAATATTCATTAGATACTGATCGATACCAAATAACTTAGTATTTGGTTGGACTTCGTAAACAGGAATATATTTTCACTAGTAATCTCCCTAGAGCTTGAATTATTACCGGAATAATTTTCTTAAAAAATCGTGTACGAGGAAAATTTTCCGGTTATTAATTCAAGATCGTGGGGGATTCGGTAAGAAAATTTCACACCTAAAAAATTTAAAAGTAATTAATTATTTATTTGACATTAAGATTAGAAGGAAAGACTAGTTTTGGTCTAGTTAGTCATGAGTGTTTGTTGATATGTTAAAAGTTAAGTCGTAATTGTTTAATTTTGATTTGCACAAAAAGTAAACAAAAAGTCTTATATGAATCAAGCCCATTACAAGTGTCATTATTTTGACATAAAAATTTCCACTTATTAATTTCGTCCAGGGTATCCTGGAGGATGAAAATTTCCGGAAATTTTTTGGGTTACCATGGTAACCAAACAAAAAAATAGACTCTGATTGGCTTAAAAATGGCGGTGTGAAATTTTCTGAATAATCACTTCTTAAATGTTTATGTGATTAAAATTGGTATTCAAGGCTTTAACCATTAATTCTAATTTAATAAATTTTAAAATCAAATCAAAATATATTTAATCCTTAACTTCTAACTTCCTCTTATTTATTATTATCAAACTAATAAAAAATCTAAATTTCCATAATAAATATTTTCAATACTAAATGAATTCTAAATACTGTTCTTAACTATATATTTTTCTCTCTTTTTCATAATTTTTTTTCACTCAATAGTAGACATTTTGGTACTTGGCGGTAGCCATGGATACGATTGACGTCAATTAAAAAATCTATATTCAAAATCACAATTTGACGTAAATTTGAGTTCTTATTTTTAAAACTTTCTACAGATTTATAATTAAATTGTTACTAATTAAGAGCAATTGCTTCGCGCTCCAACACCGTCGAAACCTTTAAATTTCATGCATTTGGTTTTAGTGATAGAGAATACAATACTGAATAAATTTCACTACTTTTTGTTTTGTAACAAAGAAAAAGGATTAATCTACAATTTCGTCGAATTTTTTTTTTGAAAAAAACAACCATTCCGCCTGGAAAAAAATGAAAGGTTTGGTGAAATTATTAAAAATAATAAAACTTTACCTTACAATTACTATATTAAAAATGTATTATTAAAAAAAAAGAATTCGAGTAATCTGCAGATTCATCTTTCCGTAATATAATGCATAAAACAAATTAAATATTCAATTCGACATGAGCTTCTAATCATTAAAATACTAGATATCGTTCTGTTCCTAAAATAATTATAAACAAGGCAAATATTATCCCTACTACTAAATTTGCAATTCTTTCGTTAGCCGACGTTCGTAGAGTCTCGGTTTCGATCGGTTTGTCGGGGACGTTATTTAAAGAACAGAGTCGGACTCCAAGAGTTAAATTAAATATTTTAATTCAAACCAAGCGAAGTAATTTTTAGAATTAGTTTGAAATTTTGAAATGTATACAGTGTGTCCCAAAAATAAAATTATTGTACGATGTATACGGTATGTCTCAAGCCGGTTTTTTTAGGAATACATTTTCTAAATAGTTGGTATATAATATTTGTCTAACATTTTTTGTTTTCAGAAAATCTCTTAGTTTATACCAGTAAATGTAAAAAAAAACTTCTTGTAAGATATATACAGTATGTCCCAAAAATGAAAATTCTTCAAAGTTGTATACAGTATGCCACAAATATGAAAATTCTTATAACAGCATGTCAAAAAAAACAAGTTCTTGTAAAATGTATATAGTATGTCCCAAAAACGAAAATTCTTATAACAGCATGTCCCAAAAACAGAAATTTTTGTAAGATGTATACAATATGTCCCAAAAATAAAAATTCTTGTAAGATATATACAGTATGTCCCAAAAATTAAAATTCTTATAACAGCATGTCCCAAAAATAACAATTTTTGTAAGATGCGTGCAGTATGTCCCAAAAATGAAGATTCTTGTAAGTTGTATACAGTATGCCACAAAAATGAAAATTCCTTAACAGAATGTCCCAAAAATAAAAATTCTTGTAAAATGTATACAGCATGTCACAAAAATGAAAATTAGTGTAAGTTGTATACAGTATGCCACAAAAATGAAAATTCTTATAACAGCATGTCCCAAAAATAACATTTTTTGTAAGATACGTACAGTATGTCCCAAAAATGAAAATTCTTGTAAGATGTATACAGTATGCCACAAAAATGAAAATTCTTATAACAGCATGTCCCAAAAATAAAAATTCTTGTAAGATATATACAGTATGTCCCAAAAATGAAAATTCTTATATACAGAATGTCCTAAAAATAAAAAGTCTTGTAAGATCTATACAGTGTGTCTGCAGTTGAGTTTTTTAGGAATACATATTCTAAATAGTGGGTATATATTATTTGTCGTTAAAAGATTTTTCCTTTTCAAAAATCTTTTGATATTTTTACCTACAGTATGCCCGAAAAAAATTATTGTCAAATGTATACAGTTTGTCTCACATAAGAAAATTCTTGCAAGTTGTATACAGTATGCCGCAAAAAATTAAAAATTTCGTCATTTATATTCTTCCCTCTTTTCTTAAGAAAATATCGTTTTCCGATTAAAAGAAAATTTTTAAAAAATCCACAAATAACACCGCGAAACTAAAGGCACTAAAAATAATCTCAACAATACTGGGCTTGAAAATTTCTTGAGTCCGTATTTTAAAAGTCGACACAAAACACCGTGGTTGAAGCGCTGTTAAATAAAATGTTTACGTGAATCGCCTCGGTCGCTTAAAAATTTGTGGTGGGGGTCTCACAGGAGAAATTTCCCCTTTATCTGAGATACGGTGCACGAAGCAATTGCTCTTAAGTACAAAACATAGTTTAGTTGCTATGCACATTAAATGTTTAAGCCAAAATTGAGCTGAATATACAAAAATTTAAAAAACCAAGCAAAAATACAAAGAAACAGTGCATTTTTTAACACACAAATTTAAAAACAAAGCAACAGTGGATATTTCCACATACGAATTCAAAATATAAACCACCAATGTATTTTTTTTACACACGAATTTAAAAACATATCAATAATGCTTTTTTTCCAAATCGAATTTGGAAAACCAAGTAAAAATACATTTTTCTACAAGCGTGCAGAAAAGTATACTTTTCCGCACGCATTTGAGTGCGGAAAGTTGTACTTTTCCGCACTAGTGCGGAAAAGTTACTTTTCGCACTGATTTTATCAATGCTAAAATGATTAAAAAATTAATTCTTAATTATTAAGAAGCGCTAAGAAAATTTTTGTTTACTGACAAAAAAATATTTTTGCTAAAATTGTTTTTTAATTCTAGGCGCTTGTAGAAAAAATATTGTTCCTAACACTTGCGTAAAGTATCTTTTCCCCACTTAATTGCATGCCCGAACTCCGCTTCGGGTCGTTCGGGCAACTGCAATTGCGTGCGGAAAAGTATAAGTTTCCGCACTTGTTAGGAAAATAACTATTTCACACACACGAATTTGAAAAATAAAGCAACTGTTCATTTTTTCATATACAAATTAAAAAAATCATGTAAAAATGCATTTTTTCACTCATGATTTTTGAAAACAATGCAGTACCGCATTTTTCCACATACTAATTTTAAAAACGAACCAACAGGGCATTTTTTCATATACAAATTTAAAAACAGAGCAACAGGACATTTTTTCAAACACGAATTTAAAAAATGAAGCAGGGGTGCATTTTTTTACACCCGAATTTGAAAAACGAAGTAAGAACGGATTTCATAAACAAATTAAAAAACATACCATCAATGATTTTTCCATACTAATTTGGAAAAACAAGTAAAAGTGCATTTTTCACTCAAGAATTTGGAAAACAAGCAACAATGCGTTTTTTTAATGCACGAATTTAAAAAACAAAGTAACAATGCTTTTATTCTCGCATAATTTTAGAAAATAATATATTTTTTTATCAAACAGATTTAAAAACCGAAATGAAAATGCATTTTTTACACCCGAATTTAAGAAACGAAGTAAAAACGGATTTTTTTTATACACGAATTTAAAAACAAACCAACAAAACATTTTTCTCTACACGAATTGAAAGACTAAGAAAAATGCATTACTACTCACATGATTTTAGAAATCAGAGTAGAAATGCATTTTTCCATGCACGAATTTAAATAACAAAGTAAGTTTTCCCTGGCATAATTTTAGAAAATGAAGTAATACATTCTTTAATACACAAATTTAAAAACCGAGTAAAAATGCATTTTTTCAGACACGAATTTGAAAAACAGCGCAAGAACGCATTTTTTCACAGATAATTTAAAAAAAAAACTACGAATTATAAAACGAAGAAAAAATGCATTATTTCTCACACAATTTTGGAAAATAAAGTAGCAATATATTTTTCCACACACAAAATTAAAAAGCAAAGCATTCTTGCATACACGAATTTAAAAAATAACACAACAACGCATTTGTCCATATACAAATTCAAAATATAAATCAATGCATTTTTTGCACTCGAATTTAAAAACATATCAACAATGCTTCTCTTTTTAAATCTAATTCGGAAAACCAAGTAAAACTAAATTTTCCACACACTAATTTGAAAAACAAAGCGACAGCCCCTTTTTTCATATACAAATTTGAAAAACAAAACAACAGTGCATTTTTTCACAGACAAATTTAAAAACAAAGCAACTGTGCTTTTTTCAAACACGAATTTAAAACATAAAGCTGCAAAGCATTTTTCCACACACGAATTTAAAATATAAAGCAACAATGCATTTTTCCACAAAAGAAATTAATAATAACAATGCATTTTTTCAAAATTTTAGAAAACTTGTTACTTCGTTTTCTACATTTTTTAACACACAAATTTAAAAAACCGTGTAAAAATGCACACACGAATTTGAAAAAAATAGCAAGAAAGAATTTTTTTCACACACAACAAACCACGAATTATAAAACAAAAAAAAATGTATTATTTGTCACACGATTTTGGAAAGCAAAGTAGCAATGTATTTTTCTACACACGAAATTAAAAACCAAAGCAACAGCGCATTTTTTCACATACAAATTTAACAACCATGTAAAAATGAATTTTTTCGTAAACGATTGGAATTTCGGGAAACGCTACAGATACAAAGTAACCACCTGGTTAAAAAAGTAAAAAGTTGAATATTTTTAATACAAATTGAACGGTTTTTTCAAAATCAAAATATCAGGAGCGGTTTATTGGGTAAAATCAAAATTGACGATTATCATTCTATTCAATTAACATCTTAATTTTAGAACATAGAAAAAGAACTTAGTGTATCCAATTTTTTAAAACAACGTTTTGTCTTTGCAGGCCAACCTCAGCTATTTTTTTAAATACGGACCTGTACTTTTTTCATTTTTAAAATGTTTCAGTATCAAGCCTTAAATTTTAATAAAAATTTAAAAAAATCTACGATACAATTTTTTATTGATGTAATTTTGTCATTCAATTAAAGTTCAATACTGAAATTTTAATAAAAGTTTTAAAAAAATCCACGATATATTTTTTTTTTTAATTTTGTCATTAAATTAAAGTTAAAAAAAATTTTTTGACCTTGGAACTTTGATGTTTTTTTTGGTCCCTCTATTTTTACCAATTTTTACCTCTCGCCTTTCAGATAAGAGAGGTATAGGAATCATGCTAAAAATTGGGTAGTGAGTTTTCAATGAATAAACACGTTTTAGGGTCCCTAGAATACGATTTTAATATTTTCGCGATGATGTCTGTGTGTGTGTGTGTTAGTGTGTGTGTGTGTGTGTGTGTTTGGATGGATGTTGTAGTAACGATAACTCAAAAACTACTGAATAAAAAAAATTTGAAATTTTGCATACAGGATTCTGATACCCTAGATTAGATCTGATTAGATTTTGGTGCCAATCGCACAACCCGAAGTGGCAGTTGCTATGGGTGATGACGCCATTATTATACAAAACGGCAATAAAGTTTGACACATATATTTTGTATACCCTATAGTTTATTTTCATCTCATTAAAAGTTTCGAAACTTTTGCCATTGTTGCCAGATTTACAAAAAAATAATTTTTTTTCATACTTTTTTTGTGTCAACCTGTAAATTTTTTATTCAAAAATGGCGAGAGGTCATGTGCTGGCCACATCAAATTTTTTTCACTGTGAAGTGGACCAATATCCAAAATATTTGAACAAAATATAAAATTTTATCGATTCAAAACAAGAATTTTAAAATTTCATGATACACTTTTTATTTATATAATTTTGTTAATAAATTAAAGTTAAAAGTTTTTTTGACCTGCCAACTTTGATAAATTTTTACTGGTCCTTCTAATTTTACCAATTTTTTCACTCTGAAGAGGACCAATATCCAAAATATTTGAACAAAATATAAAATTATCGATTCAATACAGGAATTCTAAAATTTTACGATACACTTTTTATTTATATAATTTTGTTATTAAATTAAAGTTAAAAAAGTTTTTTTAATTGCAAACTTTGATAAATTTTTTCTGGTCCCTCTAATTTTACCAATTTTTTCACTGTGAAGTGAACCAAGTCAGAAAATATAAAATTTTCATGGATTCAACACAGAAATTTTAATAAAAATTTAAAAAAATCCAATATACATTTTTCATTTATGTAATTTTGTCATAAAATTAAAGCTAAAAAAGTTATTTTGACCTTTCAACTTTGATAAATTTTCTCTGGTCCCTCTAATTTTTTCCACTGTGAAGTGGACCAAAATCCAAAATAGTTGAACGAAATATAAAATTTTCATCAATTCAACATAGAAATTTAAATAAAAAATTTAAAAAATCCACGATACATTTTTTTAGTTTTATAATTTTGTCGTTAAATTAAAGTTAATAAAGTTTTTTGACCTTTCACCTTTGATAAATTTTCTTTGGTCACTCTAATTTTACCAACTTTTTCACTGTGAAGTAGACAAATAACCAAAATATTTGAACAAAATATAAAATTTTCATCAATTCTTTTTTTGCAAATATGAAAATTTTTATAATTGTGTCATTAATATGTAAAAATTTGTATGAATTGTTATGAAATTTAACATTATTTTGCTGTTATATTTTTTTTTAGCAATTTGACCTCGCTATGAATTCTTGTATTTCTACGTGAAATGTTTTTTTCCTATTCATGAAAAAAAACACATTTTTCACTTATTTATACTCTCAAATAAATTCTTTTTTTTTTCAATTGATATTAGCCAAAAATAATAAACTTAACTGATCACTAAATACAATCACTACTAACTAATTTCATAGATAGGCGTTACTGTCTCTTCGTGACAGAAGAAGTGTTAGACAGATTTCCTGTTGAAAAGCTCAAAGCCAAATTCTCCTTGACAATACGTACTTAGGACCCTAAAATTCGTCCCCTTATATTTGTATTCGTAATTTTGATCAAAGGGATGATTACGGTAATGGATTAACTGTTTGTTTTTTCAATTTCACTTCAAGTAACTACTTACACGTATTTTTTAATTTAGGTAATTAATAAAACATTAGATTTTTAAATTAATATTTATCCTTTTATTTACTATTATAAATGTTAAAAATTATTTTTATTTATTTTTATGCTTCACATATGTTCCATTTAGGATAAGTTATAACCACTAGACGCGGTCGTTAAACGCTACGTAGCATGCAACAATAAAAAGTTTTAATTGTCCTTTACAATCCATTAGAGATATTGTGTTTGCTATTGCATCGACAAGAAATTATGAATTATGGCATGAAGTATCGTGTTTTACCCTCATATATTTTTTATAAGGTGAATTAAAATGACTATTTACTAAAAATATAATGTCTAAAACAGAGTAATTTATATTTTAGTTACAATTTTACTTTCTTAAAAATTTGTCCATCGAATATGAAAAATTCTAGTATTATAGTTTTTTTGTAAAGAACAAAGAACCAAAAATCACACTAGGTACCACTATCCACTAGATTATTTTCCTTCCTTTCTTTTTTCCATACAATATTTTAAAAAATACTCGGACAGCCCCGGCTGTCATTCGCGTATATTCGTTTAGATGCGATACTTTAGGCACAGAACACAGAAGCGAAAGTCCACCAATCTGTCAAAATTTTATTTGAGAGCGCATGTGCAATGCTAAGTATTACAATTGCCAAATTCAAACTTCTCGCTGTTTTTATTAGTTTTTTTTTGTATTAGAAGTGTCCATTTTTATTTCGCTCTTCCCAAGTGATTATTAAAGCAATCGAATGACTCTACTTTTTTAATATTTTACTATTCTTGTGTATTGATTTACTTCGATGTTATTTTGTAAAAACAATTATTAATTATTTTTGTTGAATATATCAAAGGAGGAACTGGGTGTGCCTTCAGAGAATATTCTCCTATAATAATAATAAGAATTTATCTTTTTTCAGATTTCCAATAGATGTGGAAAGGTATTGTTATTATTTTTCCGCGGTTTATCAAGAAAAGTGATTGAGGATTCAGCATGCTGTCCTCGCTATTTTTCAGATTCGTTCAAAAGGCAACTTTAAGAATATGACTAAAATTTACAAAAATTAATACAAACGTCAACTGCGAAGAAAACCCAGAATATATTTTTGAATCGAATCGATACACTAAAAAAATATGCTTTTTTAATTTAAATTTGCCGCTCAAAAGTGACAGAGAATCGAGGTCACGAAAATTCACCACTTGAAGATTAAAGTGAAACCTTTCGCTTCTGTACAGTTAGGGTGTTCTGTTTTTTAGGGGCCCTACGTGTGAGTCCTCAAAGCTACGTGTGATGTATCTCAATAACGTTGCAAAATCTATACTGCGCATGCTTAGCTGTCATTAGATACGATTAAGTTTCTGCATTAGGAACAACTT
Organism: Neocrepidodera transversa; assembly: GCA_963243735.1. NCBI lineage: Eukaryota > Metazoa > Arthropoda > Insecta > Coleoptera > Chrysomelidae > Neocrepidodera > Neocrepidodera transversa. The sequence continues at coordinate 15,486,924 of OY725338.1, forward strand.
TAGCTCTCTAGTGTCCTGAATATAATATCACGTATCCATCGCAACATTCGCATCAGTTAATTGACAGAACACATTTAATCTGAATCAGTTTTTTACTCTAACAATAAAAACCGCAAGGTTTAAAATTTAATAAACAATTAAGTTTATCATCAACTCCTGATGATGCTAACACAGTTAGCGAAACGTACGTATGGGATAAAAAATTGTAGTTTTGGTTAGTGGTGACGATATTCTTCAATATAAAATCCTAATTTTTTTTGCAGTTATAGTTTTCAGTTTGAATAAATAATTCCCTATAAAATTCCCTATGACAGATGAGTGCAATGGAAATTTTTGAAAACCCACTTTTGAATACCTCTAGTTTTAGAGATAGGTTTAGAAAAAGGTTTTTTTATTATAATTATGAAATTATTTTTTGTAGTAAATTGTACCTTTAAGAAATCAGTAAAAAGTCGTCATTTTTTTATAATTTTCATTAAAAAAAGTACAAAAATATATGTTGGAATAAAACAATTTCTTTTAAAAAAATGTTAAATTGCAATCTTCTTTTTTTCTTTGAAAAAAAATTTGCTTCGGTGAAAACCTTAAAAACATATTTTTCTTTTAAAAAATAAATTTAAGACAGAAAAGTAATTTATACCTAAAAAAATAAGCATTAAAAAAAATTTCTTTCGCAAAAGTGATTTTCCTTTTTAAAAATGAAATGACTAAAACCCAAAAGTTTCGTGATGACGAAAATAAATTTTTACCACACTTTTATCACTTTTCTAGACGATTCCAAGCTCCATGGATCTCCAAAAATGCAAAAGAAATCCTGTCCGGACGTCTGCCTGTCTGTCTGGATGTGAACACTGTAACTTTTGAACCAAAACTCCGATCGAGTTCCGGTTTTCACTTTACCTAGTTAGTTTTATCCAAGGAAGAACACAATTAAATTTGAGCAAGATCGGACCAGCCCTTCCGGTACCAGCAATACAGATTAAAGTGGTTTACACGGGAAAACTTTTTTCCAATTCAAATTTTTAGAACTTTTCCACTTCACATCATGAATAATATTCCCCTACATGTATGTGAAAAGTTTGGCAATTATTGCACAAGCCACTCCGGTACCCGCACCACCACAATGATCCATAAAAATCAGGTTCTCAAGGGATAAACTTTTTTACAGTGCAAAATAAAAAATAAGTTACGTCAGATCATGTATTTGAGAAGTTTGGCCAGAATCTCACAAGTAGCCTAAGTAGCGCCAATGATTCACAGCAAAAAAAGTGTTTGCTCGATGGGCCGAAGTCCCGAAACGGTGCACCACCGTTTGAGCTCTAGTTTCTTTTGTCCTTCTTAAGACCATTTATATACGTACAATAAAAAATAAGACGGTGACAAAATTGATCCCTAAATTTTACGTATAGGGCTGGTAAACAATATAGGATCAGGGTAAGGGTAAGCTGTAACGAGAGAAAAATTATTACCTAAAAAAAAAATTTATTGGATCAAGGCAACATTTTTTGACAATATCTTTTCATTTCAAGTGAAAAAAGCCAAAAATGATTTTATTGACCTCGGATTATTAATAATTATTAGTATATAGACAGCGTTACAGGAAATTGTACAGTATATGTTCCCTTATGGCAATATGTTATATTTACTCCAGTTCTATGTTGTTTATCTGAAGAAACCCGATCTGATTTACCGTATCAAAGACCTTAACAGGGCTAGGAAGACATAGAGGGTAGTTTTCTTTGATTATATGACTCATAATGTAATAATGTCCTATACTGTTACTTGATTAATAATCGATAATCAACCACCATATACTTGACTAATAACTGATAATCACACTTGATACATTTAATGCTAAAAATCTAGTAGGTATGCTGTCATCTTTGTCATTGCTTTTGTAAATTATTTAGCTGTCAATTTTTTAAAATATCATTAATTCGTGACATAACCTAATGAATACAACTCTTGGTATCGGGTCTATCGATAATGTCATAAGTTAATGCACTCAACATGTTGTCAAATTATAATTTGCGGACTCATGAAATTAATATTTGACAACACGTTTGGTGAAATAATTTATGCGATTATCGATAGTCACGATACCACTCGTTGTATTATATATGATAATTAATTCAATTGTAAAGTTCGTTTATTATTTTAGTAATTGCACTTCTCGAATAATTGAATTTTTTATCAAACTGTTTATTTGTTTTTGATATATTTTTCATCCCCTTTTTAGAAATTTAACCTACAAATATTTTTTTTAAATCTGATATAACTATAGCCTTCTGAAATACCATGTGTTAATTAGACAAAAGTAAAGTAACTTCCACACTAAAAATCACAATACATCCCAAATAAATTTTCTAATAAAATCCTTTCGATATTCTTTTTGTTATTACTAAAGTTACTTTCAATATTCCTTTTCTTTCTAACAAAAAAGACCATAATATTTCGAATAAAAGCATAACACCACCAGCATTTTTATTTTAATCAATCTCCTAAATACAACCAAAAGAAAAACAATAAAACGAGTACGGACATGACAAAAGAAGAGTAAAAGGGGAAACACTGAAGTAAAGAGCAGCAGGTTCAAAGTCGCATGAAGTCGTAAAATTTAGTACAGGATCGGTTTCATCTATATTAGGCACAAACCAGGGTGCACTTGTTATCATCTCAATGATGTTGATATTTGAGGAAGATGCTGATCCCCATAGCTGAATTCCATATGTCCAAATGAGTTTGAGTACGATAATACCTTTTTCTAAAGAGACAGTTGAGATTTACTTCCAATTATCCAATATAATTGTCCAAGTTTTATTCCAAGCTGTTTTATTTTTGTGAAGATATGTTTCTTCCAGGATAGTCTTCTATCTATATGGATTCCAAGATATTTGGCATCTTCTGACTGTGGTATTGCTTGACCATTTAAAGTAACAGTAAACTATTTGTGAAGGGTGAGCCACATTTTTAACCATTCATGTAAATTGTTAAGATTTGTTTGAAGAGCCAATATAATTTGGAGTCCAATATATTCAAATCATTTTTCCCAGCTTGAACGAATCCAGCTTAAGTTTTTTAAATCGGCATATTTTGCAATTGATGGTATTTATCCCACGAGAGGACTTCCTCAGTCTTACTACCTTGGTCGTTTTAGTTCAAGCATTCCACAAAAAAGACGAATGCTGCACTCAATAGTCTTTTTACCTAAACATCTGAATAACACTGTTGATTCCATTTCGCTAAATGAAATGTTGAACTTTCATGTTTCACGAATAAACTCTTGGTCTAATTATACTTTCTACCAATGATTAGGTACATCGAACCAATATCTACAAATCATCTCCTCTGTATCAAATGATCGATAATCTCTCAAGAGTTGAAACTGATCTTGACATTTTTAATTGCTCTGTTGCATCTATTAAGTTCAGTTAAAGTAGGATGTAATGAGTGTAATCTGTTTTTCTTTCTTGTAAAGTTTTCTTGTTTTTATAAGTTGCACTCATTACCGTCTATTTCTTCTTCAGTTTTTTATAATTTTTTTTTGTCTCATGAGAAGTATTGCATTACCTTATCCTATAACTGGGCGAAACCCTGTTGGATATTGTATTGAACTAATTAATAAATAGATACAATTTTAAAACTGTTCAATTTTGGACACTATAGACTCCAAGAAAGTCTTAGTGGAACTGTAATAAAATTTAATTAAAATTATAGTGTAGCTATAGTAGAAGTTCAATTACATTACTAATCTTGATGTAAAATAATGACAATTAATATCTTTATTAGATTAAACAAATCATATAGTTACTAGGGCAGTGAACATCTAAAACAACAGAATAATATCAAAACGGATTAGACCAAATTCATGAGGATCACCAGACAAATAATTGGACCACTACCATTCATAATGGCAACAGAAGTCATATACATTACCAAAGTGTACAAAAATACAGTGAGAACGCTGGTAGATAGATAGGTTCAATGTGAGTGGAGCGTTTGCTCGCCCCTCCACTGCGGCCAACAGAGGCCTATTGTGGCTCACCCCTATGGGCTATAATTCACCATACAATCCACACCTTCTTACGAAGTCTATGTTTGATTTAGGTGAAGCTTCCTTGAAGTCCAACACCACTTGTGGTCTTTAAACCATCTGTATACAGTACATAAGCCGTCCCTGGAAAGAGGATCTCCCCCTTTTCCCATTCGTCTCTTCTCGGAAGAAGAACGTTGAAGGACTTCTGTATGTGAGTTCTGGGGGAGAGCACATCCGAAACCATACCGAGAGTGTGGTGAGTACTCATCTCTCGCAGCAGTCCAGAGTTGTCCCATAGCCTCTCCCCCTCAATTTGACCAGCCACCGACATGGCTCTATAGGAGGTCATTCTGGCCTCCTGCTCCAGTAATATATGGAGAGGAGTAAGACCCAGAAATATTTCCATTGCCACTGTCGGGGTAGATGACATAGCGCCTGTAATAGCCACACATGCTAATCTCTGTAGTCCAGATAATTTAGCCGCCGCAATAGACTGGAGCCCCTTCGTCCACCATGCCATTGCGCCATATGTGACCATTGGTTTTATCACCGTTTGATAAATCCAGTAAATCTGTTTAGGGTTCATTCCCCACGACTTGCCGCATACCCTTCTGATATTCCAGAGGGATGCCCTGGATTTATTGATTGTTGTTTCCAGATGGGAGTTCCAGGTAAGTTTTCAATCAAGGATAATCCCTAGATATTTTACCTCCTCCGCAAACGGAATGGTTACGCCTTCCAAAATTGGATGACGTAGCTTATCAAGCTTCCTCCTTTTTGTAAAAGGAACTACTACCGTTTTGTGGGGGTTCACAGACATCTGTTCCTCCTCACACCATCAGTATACGATGTTAAGAGCTTCCTGAAAGATATTGGAAATAATCTCTTCAAATAAGCCTCTAACCATTATTAAAAGGTACGGGGTCGACCAAGAGTGACCAAAGAAGTGGAGACAGCACTCTACCTTGAGGACACCCCTTCGCCACCCTAAATCTAACAGTCTCCTCCTGCAGTGATGATGTGACAAAACGATTTTCAAGCATGCATTTAATCCAGTTGCAGATAAGTCTGCTTATTCCTCTTCGCAGAAGTGCAGCGTAAAGGGATTGAGGCAGGGCACTGTTGAACGCCCCTTCAATGTCTAGGAAAGCTGTCAGCGCAATCTCTTTATGCTGTAAAGAGTGGCCTATCTTTCCTACGACGTTATTTAGCGACAAATCTATGGATTTTCCAACCTGGTAGGCATATTGTCTAGGGTTGAGGGGAATTTCCCTGCAGTTCCCATCTCTAATATGCCTATCTAGAATTCTCTCTAGAGTTTTTAGTACGAACGAGGTAAGGATTTAGGCAGGTAATTATTTACCTTCCCCGCTTTGCGTATATATACGACCCTAGCAATCGACCAGCCCTGTGGTATGTAACTCCACACCAGGCTCGCACGATATAGTTTCACTAGAAGAGGCAACAGCTCCTCTGTCCCGTTTTGCAACATAGCAGGAAAAATACCATCTTCTCCTGGTGATTTGTATGGGGAGAAAGGCTTCAGCGCCCATAGGATTGAGTATGGAGTGATCACCTCAGTGCAAACCTCCAGTCTTCTTTAACTGGTCGTATAGACGAGGCAGTTGGAAGTGGAAAGGGTTGCGAGCGATCCTCCAGAAGCATTCTACCCGAGAAGTGATTCCGCATGAGGATCTCTAACGTCTGCCTTTTGGAGTCCGTAAAAGAGCCGTCCGGTCGTTTTATCGACCCTACCTCTTGATTCAGATCTCTAGAGAGAATTTTGAGGAGTCTTGTTCCAGCAGGTAAAGCAACTGGCTAAAGAAGAACTGAACACTGGAATATCTGGATCAAGAAACTAAATCACAAAAATCGGGATTATGGAACACTGAGAAGATAATGAAAGCCAGTAAAAACGGAAATATCCATTTTAAGATCTTATAAGACGATTAAAACCATTTCCAGCCACACGCTTCGTAACAAAGTACAATATGAATTCATTCTTCTTTTAAATAAACCTTTGTTAATAGGTTATTTTGCGGTGCTCAGTTGTACTAGTTTCTTATTTTATTGGTGGACTCTCTTCCTCGAAGTAAGTTCCATAATTACTTATAGATGGCGATTTTAAACGTTAAGATTTTTGCATTTTCGTATTAATTCCTAACTGATGTCAAAATTGACCTTATCGATGATGAAAATTAGAATTTTATTGTTTTAATTATATAATTCTCTTTATTTTTTTTCATATTTTCCATCTTCTCTATTTCTTTTCCAAACTTTTCATTCTTTTCGTTTTGTTTTTTAAATTTTTCATTCTTCATGAACATATTGTGCTTGCATCGTCCTTTGTGTTACCTCTTGGGATGAACATTCGCAACCATTTTTTCTCTTTTCGTCTTTATGTCCAGTTTTATCTGTCTCTACTCTATTTTCAGTTCTCTCTTCTACATCCATCTTCTGATTGATTTTGAATTGGAAATTAAATATAAAAAAAATATTAAAAAAACTACATAGAGGGTAGAAAGAAAAAAAGGAAAGGCAAGAATCAAAACCGGAGAAGAAGAAATTGTATTAGAGATAACAGGAAAGATATAGGTTCATTGAACCCATCCCAAGTGAGAATTGGTTTTTATTACAAATGGCTCCCAACATGGGGCACGATTTGAGGCAATATAGTAACTGAATAGCCTTATTAATAAGGAAAAGACGATACTAAAAATAAGACCAAGGCTGGTAAGAAATTTTGTACTATTTACATTTTTCTTTATTAAGGCAAACCCTTGATTGGTAGAACAGAAAATGAATATACTATGATTAATAGAGTAGAACTTCTAAAATAAAATAACAGAAATAGAAAGACAATAGTGGAAGAAGGAAAGAATCCGATATTAGAAAGTAGTGCCACAGACAATAATAGAAATAATAGCTGGGATTATGCAGAAAATGGGTGAAAAAATTGACCATATTCACAAAGAAATGTAAAAGTTATTTGAAAATAATCAAAAAGAAATGCAAAATATGGGCCAAAAGATGGAGAATAGCCAAATAGAGAGGGAAAAGAGTTAACAATAATTGCAAAATATGGAATAGAAGATGGAGAATAGCTGAAAAAAGACAGGAAGAGAGTTAAAACAATAATTGATACAGAACAAAAAGGAAAAGCTTCAGAAGAATTGAATAATTATTGTTTGTATAAAATAGAAGAAACAAGAAAAGAGATAGGAATAGGAATAATAGGATAGGAAGAGTAGTCGAAGTTGAGAAATTACAAGATAAAAAATTTAATATACTTCAAAGAAAAGAATATAATTTACAGAAAGAAGAAGAAGAAATAGAGAAAGTAAAATTAGGAAAACAAAATATCTCAGAAATAATGGAAACTTTGGAAAAACGATGGAATATAGAAGAAAATATAAAGGAATATAAAAGAGGCAGAAGAAAATATGATAGTGTTACGTTTTTTTGTGCCACCCTGTATTTCTATTATTCCTTTGCTCGGAATAACTAATTTCAGCTTGCTTCATATCCCTTCTCTAGATCTCTGTCGAATGGAACTGTAAATGTCAAAATATGACAGAAGAAATATATCATGGAATTTGACTTGTGATGTGTCATTTGAAAACCCTTGAAAATCTCTATTCAAATCAGTCAAAATTATTTCTCCAACTGTCACCTGTCAAAAATAATAAAATTCAAACTTTAACATAAAATATCTAAAAAAATATTTGTCTCTGGATTTGTGGTTTTAAGGTTCGTGTATGATAAATAAAATGTTTTAAAGACGGTTCTGCATTTACTATAAGAAAGAAAATAGCTGGGGTGAATACGGGTAGACAAGTGAATAGAACATAGCGAAACCCTGATGAAATAGTAGGGTTCGAAGCCGAACGGCATTACACGGCTTCAATCAGACTGGTCGAGTCGAACCGGGGAAGGGTATTGTTGTGAAAAGTCAGCGGGTTTTGTTTGATTAGAAAAGCAGAGATCGTTTTGTCCCTAATCATCGTCATGAATACGTTGAATGGGCGCAGATTAAGAGCGGGGTATTACTTTACTTGCTCAACAGATTGCACGAAAGGATGAATTGGGTGGATTACCCAGATGACCTGAATACTAGCATGTTTGAAATAATAAAATACACAGGATGTAATAGACCAATACGTGCATGATGGTTTTATTGCTTGTACTTATCACGAAGTTGCATCAAATGATGCAAAAATCTGGGTAATTTTTTTGATATTTAGATAAATAAATAGCAGCTTTTGTCTATATATCTATACGCAAAGACCTTTTTAAGCGTAATGCGCAAACGGAGGAGTGTGAGATTTTGTATAGTTAAGGTTTATACAAGAGAGGAGTGCAGAAAACTTAAATTAATATATATTTAATATGTGAAGCAAATAAATTTAAAATAAATTAGTAAAGTAACACCAGAAAAAGTAAGAAACATGAAAAATAGAAAATAGGAAAAAAATAGGATAAAATAGAGACAAACTGGAAAAATGTGGAAACATAAAAAATAAGAAGAAATATAGAAATATAGGAAAAATGAGAAAAAATAGGCAAAAATAGAAAAACACAAGGCAATATAGAGAGAATTAAACAAAAGGCGGAAATATAAAAAAAATGATAAAAAACAGAAAAAACTAGGAAATAATAGGGAAATGGAAATATATGAAAAAATCAGAAAAACAAAAAAAAATAGTAAAGAAAAACAAAGTAAGAAAACTAAGAAAAAACATGAAAAAATGGGAAACAATAGGCAAAAATAGGGAAACAATAGGCAAAAATAGGGAAACAATAGGAAATTGGGTCACGTAAAAAAATTTGGAAGAAATAGAGAAACATAGGAAAAATGGAAAAAAATAGGCAAAAATACTAAAACACAGTTTAATATAGAGAAAAATAAACAAAATGGGGAAAATAGAAAAAAATCTAAAATAACAGAAAAATCTAGGGAAAATTGAAAAATATGAAAAATAGAAAAAAAATGGTAAAGAAAGACAAAGTAAGAAAAGTAGGAAAAAACAAGAAAAAATGGGAAAAAATAAACAATAGGGACATGTAAAAAAAAGTAAGAAGAAATACAGAAATATAGGAAAAATGAGAAAAATAGGAAATAATAGGGAAATGTAGGAAAATATGGACAAAATGAGGAAAAATAGAAAAATTAGGAATACGTAAAAAAAATATCTTAAAATAAAGAAAATAGGAAAAAAGGTAAAAATATAGAAAAAAGGGAAAATAGTAAAATAAAGGTAAAAATAAGAAATATGGGGAATAATAGAAAAATAGAAAAAAACGGAAAATAGGGAAATATACAAAAAAAATGGAGAAAAACAGATCAAATTGGAAAAATAGGAAACAGAAGTATCGAAAAAGCAGGAAACAATTAAGAAAAACAGAGAATAATGGAAAATAGGTGAATATAAGCAAAAATAAGGCAAATGTGAAGAAAATTATAAAAAAATATGAAAGAACAAAAAAAATAAGAAAAAATCGAAAAAAATAGAAACATAGTAAATAGGGAAATATAGGCAAAAAATAGTAAAAAATGGGGGAAAAAATGGTAAAAAATAGGAAATGATCAGGAAAAATAGGGAAAAATCGAGAAAAATACGAAAAACTTGGAAAAAATAGAAAAATAAGGAAATATAAGGAAAAATAGAAAAATGAGGGAAAATAGAAAATAACATGAAAAAATAGTAAATGGGAAAAAACAGAAGAAATGGAAAAAAATTGAAAAAAATAGAAAAAAATAGAAAAAAATAGAAAAAATAGAAAAAATAGAAAAAATAGAAAAAATAGAAAAAATAGAAAAAATAGAAAAAATAGAAAAAATAGAAAAAATAGAAAAAAAAGAAAAAATAGAAAAAAAAACAGAAATAAGTAGACAAAATTGAAAAAAAGTAGAACAAAAATTGAAAAAAATGGAAAAAATATAAAAAAATGGAAAAAAAACAGAAAAAAATCGATGGAAATTAAAAAAAAAAATAGAAAAAAATTCGAAAAAAAAAGTAAAATAGAAAAAATTTAAAAAAAAAACAGAAAAAAATAGGAAAAGTAGAGAAAAGTAGAAAAAATGGAAAAAAAATAAGAAAATAGGTGAATATTGGCAAAAATATGAAAAATTTAAAAAAATAGAAAAACTAGTAAAAAAACGTGAAATAATAAAAAAAAATATTGAAAAATGGGAAAAAATGGAAATAAAATACAAAAAATAGCATTAATTTTTTTACTACATCGATATATCCTACAAAAAAGTAAGAACCCGTATATGAATTGAAAAATTATTATACAGGGTGGTTCCCTAGTTATGAATAAAAAACGCAATAAATTTTATATCTTCACTGCAAAATCCTAAAAAAACTTAATATGAAATTAAAATTTTCATAGTAAAGTCGTCTGCCTAAAAAATACAACCACACGATTAAATTCAATTTTTGCGCTCTTTTCAAATATGGCGATTAAATTAAAAAAAATCAACTATACAGGGTGGTATTGGGAGGATGTAAGAATTGTGAATTTTTCGAAAGGTCGGACCTGGATTATCAATATTTTTGATACCTCTTTATATCCCACGGGATATGAGGAACATGTACACCAAATATAAAAAAAATCTACAGGGGGGTTCGTAAGGTATGAGTAAGAAAAGAAATGGTCAAAATTCATAAAATCTTAGATACAAAGGGCGTAAGACCTATAATATGGGGGTTTTTTAGAGTCAACTGAGTGACCCCTATCCACAGTTTACGTATTACACTTACTAATGAATCGCCCTAAAAAAAATTTCCCTGTATAAAGGGTTTGTTGACTTCCATAACCGAGTTACAGGGTGTTTTATTAATTATGCCTAATTATTCATTTGAATCACTTAGTATATTTTTTCCATCTTTGACAGAATGTATACTGAAGTATTGAGAAATATGAAAATCCAGGTCCGGATTTATGAAAAAATGAAATATATTAAAAATATCAAAACAACACCCGGTATATTACAATTTTAATATTTCCATTTTAGATTAGACAAGAGCGGAATTTTTGAAACTGAAAATAAAATTTTCCTTTAATTTTGAAAAACATATTTAGAAACTCATTTTTTCTTTAATAATTTCGAAAATTCACTATTGGGCCATTTGCCTATTTCTTGTTTATTCAACTTCAAATAATTTTACATTGTACAGGGTGTTGTTTTGATATTTTTCATAGAGCCAGACCTGGATTTTCAAATCTCTCAATAATTCAGTACATTCATCGTGAGCCAAAAACAGAAAAATATACTAAGTGACTCAACAGTTATGGCCAAATGAATAATTAGGCATAATTGATAAAACACCCTGTAACTCGTTTATACAGGTTATTTAGAACCCCCATATATTAGTTATTTAGAACCCCCGTTTATAAGTTATTTAGAACCCCCATATACAGGGTGTACCAGTTTATAAAATACATTGTACTCAGATATCTCCAATAAGTTCTAAGAACAAAATCTGCTTAAAAGCGTATTTTTTACAAGATGTGATACATTTGAAAGATCCTCCCATTGAAAAAATGTTTTTGAGCGCAGCGCTATCTACATTTTGACATATTTAAAACCAATTTATATTAAAAATTGCAGCTCTCTTAGTGTTTTGCAAACTAACTTTTACAAAATTAAAATATCTCTATTAATTTCCAAAATATCCAGCCTGGGAGTTTTTATTGGTACACCCTGTATAGATTATTTAGAACCCCCATATGTGACTTTTACATATGAAACAACCTGTATATTGTTACATTATGTTGTTAGATATTAACCCAAATAAAATTATATTAAATAATATATTTCTTTATGTCGATTATATTTTATTTTTCAACAATAGTAATATTTTATATATGTCAAATGAATTTTTTACTCGATTTAAATAAAGTAGTCATATAGTGTTAAAAAGGAAAAACAACAAGAATAGGAAACCTTGTCAGTAGTAGATCATCGCAGATGAGACCACACGTGGCACTTGGTGGATTTCGTTGCACGCGACTAACATGTGGCTGACGAGAAAGGGCGAAAACAAAATAACTGGCACCACCCTTCAAATTTCGAATTGCTTGCTCTAAAGATAATATTTCTGTATGAACGTGTGCTCTGGTTTATTTTAAATTGTTTTCGGGAATTAGCAACAGTAGTTTACTCACTGAAATATTATAATTATAATTTTTTTATTATAAAGTTTGATATACAATATGTCTCAGTAAGTTGGAACCATATGGGAAACTTTTTTATTATTAATTTCAGGAAAAAAATGTATTCTTCATAAAAAGTTCTGCATGTCCTAAAATCTAAAATACAATCAACAGATATCAATTTTTTTCAGTCGTGTACGAGGTATGTCAAAAAATATGAATTTTACTCAAGAGTAAAATACCTTTATTTTTCTGAATATTGACAATTGTTATTATAAAAAGTTGATTATAAATGCATATGCATTCAACACGTGTTTAAATTGCAAAATAGTTAGAAAACATTAAGAAACGAGGTTATCATGACTTTTACAATCACAAGAGATAAATGTTTATTCAAAATAGAAACAATAGTAAACAAGCACAAAACCTATTTTTTAAAAATAAATGAATGTAATTGCATATTTGAACATAGTTTTTGGTACTGATAAACTTTTTTTTAATAACATTTTTCGATATTGTTAAATTTAAAGGTACTTTACTCGTGAGTAAAATTCATATTTTTGACATACCTCGTACACGACTGAAAAAATTTGATATCTGTTGATTGTATTTTAGATTTTAGAACATGCAGAACTTTTTATGAAGAATACATTTTTTTCCTAAAATTAATAATAAAAAAGTTTCCCATATGGTTCCAACTTACTGAGACATATTGTATAAATAAAAATATGTTTACTATTATGCAAATTGATGCTCATCAAATCAAAAATTTCCTTTTCTAGAAATTGCCCCAAGTTGAGTGCTATTTGTTATAATTTTATGACGCTCAAACAACGTGTTAAAAAATATTAAAATGGAAATTGATTTTAAACCAAAAATTTCTTTTATTTTAGAAAATGCCCCACGTTGAGCGCCATTTAAAATGATTGTATGTATGTCCCGCAAACAACGTTATTTTCAAACCAAAAATTGCTCTTCTTTTAGAAATTGTCCCACGTTGGGCGCCACTTAAAATGATTATAGTGGTGCAACATCGCACATGTGTAAAGACAGATCCAGATTTACAAATTTCATGCCTACAAATAACTAGTAAGTTTGTTTGGCTATTGACAAATCTACAGAAGTTCTTGGACCAGGAATAGTTACAAATGTAGATAATGGTTCATTTGGAAATAAAATTATTAATCTCGATAAAACGTTATATGTACCAAATCTCAGAACAAATCTGATCTCCATCCCTAAAGCTGCGATTAATAGAAGAGAAACAATTTTTTCTAAAGATGAGGCCCATAACCTGTTAGTTCGTATTTTTAAAGTATATAACTATATAACTGACAACTTAACTATCTATTCAAAACATAATACATAAACATGCAGGATGATACAAAATGTTGCTGTATATCGAACAATATCTAGACCTTTAACTGTCACTCGCGTACTTTGACGTTTCAAATAAATTTTCATTAAACGTCAGTGTAAATTAAAGTATGAAATCAAGAAAACAAATCTGTAAAATATTTTTATATTTTTCTTTTTTTTGTTTTTTGTTGGTATCTTAGTTCTTAGCTCTTATCTGCCCTCAGAAAATGATCTTTAGTAGCCCACGGTTATTATCTGCTCTCGCTTCGCTAAGCTAGCGGGATACTAAAGCTCGTTTTCTGCCCTTGTGGCACAATATACTATTATTTACGTTTTTATGCTGAATCCAGAATTTGAAAATTTCATGGGATACAGATAGACAGACTTATAGAAAGTTTGTCAAAAATAAGAAACTACATTAGGAAGAACAAAAATCATATAATCCTTGTTACGTTTTTTTCCCTATGCCACCCTGTATTTCTATTATTCTTCTGCTCAGTATATTTTAATTTCAGACTAGCTTGATATCCCATCCTAATTTCCTCGGGTCGTATCTCTTCTCAAGGTCTCCCTCTCTTCTTGGTATGACTATAAAATGTCTTTCCCATGTTAACAATTCTCTCTCTTTGCCTCTTCAATCAAAACAATTGACTTTTATACTATCTTTGTCGCTTACATGTTAAAAAATATTAAAATGAAAATTGATTTTCATCCTAAAAATTCTCTTTTTTTAATAAATTGTCCCACGTTGGACGTCATTTATTACGATTTTATGTACGTTGCCCAGACAACGTGTTAAAAATATTAAAATTCAAACTAATTTTTCTAAAAAGGTGAATTTTTGGTTTAAAATCAAATATTTAACACGTTGCCTGCGCGACGTAGATAAAGTTATAACAAATGGCGCCCTACGTAGGGCATTTTCTTAAAACAGGGAAATTTTTGATTCGAAAATCAATTTGCATTTTATTATTTTTTTAACATGTTGGTTGTCTGAGCGACATAAATAAAATCATTACAAATGGCGGCACCCAAAGTGGGGCGATTTCTAAATCATGGAGAATTTATTAATTATACTAGAATAAAATAAAACATAACATTCCATAATATGTGTAACTTAATAAGAGTTAACTTTAAAAGGTAAAAATATACAAGGTGTTTTATTTGAAATCGTTGACCCCAAATAACCTTGAACAATTCGATAAAATATTTTTCATAACCGCGATAAACAAATTTAAAAACTGTTATTTTTCATAACGTCATAAAGGCCAAAAAACCATTTTTAGAGCTAACCTAACCTAACCCAGTATTTTTTCTCGATTTTTTTTATTGCTCCAGATTGTTATAGTTAGAAATTATAAATTAGAAATTTTCATGGCTTAAAAAAAATTATTTCATGGCCAAAATTAATGAAAACCATTTGCATCTAGCCCCCATTATTTTTTTTAACTTTTTTTTGTTGTACTAGATTGTTCTAGTTATTCTTAGCATTGTTCCAAATTTTCATGTCGTAAAAAAATTTTTTCAAGCTCAAAATTAACTTAAACCTTTTAGAGCTAGCCAACCTATTATTTTTTTTTTCTGAAATTTTTTGTTGTACTAGACTGTTCTTGTTGTGCCAAATTTTCATATCTTACAAAATTATTTCAAGCTCAAAATCAATTAAAACCATTTAGACGATGAAAATTTGGAACAATGTTAAGAACAACTAGAACAATCTGGTAGAAAAAAATAATGGGGGGCTAGCTCTAAAGCGTTTAAATTGATTTTGAGCTTAATATATTTTTTAAGACATGAAAATTTTTAACAATGTTAGGAATAACTAGAATAATCTAATGCAACAAAAAAAACTTTGAAAAATAAATAAATGGGGGGCTGGACCCAAATGGTTTTTATTGATTTTGGCCTTGAAATTATTTTTTTAAGACATGAGAATTTGGAACAACTATGGGGGGCTAGCTCTAAAAATGGTTTTTTGAGTTTTTCGGCCTTTGTTTAATGCATAATTTTCTGGAACAATTTGGTACAAACAAGAACAATTTAACTAACTTCATACACACAAAAATAGAATAAATTTTATTTTAACTGTCTACTAAAAATTTTTCATGCCTATGAATTTGGAATGTTTTATTACTTTAATACCCTCTCATCCATGGAAATAAACTACATTTTATTGGTAATACATTTGCAAGATCATAGTATAATATACGGATTATGCTAAGGCTTTTAACTATGTCAAGTTTTCTAGAAAATCTTAATCAGTGTCGTCATATATTTATAAGTTCAGACTTTAATAAAAGAGGTTAAAACTAGCATAAATCTCCCAAATTCGATGTCGTTGTTAAATGAAAAATGTCAAAAATAAGAGGTGGTCAAATTAGTAACAATAATTGTTAATTTGTTAATTTAAAATTTGGGCGCCAGTTTATTCTTGAAATTATTTTAGAAGAATAAACAAAAAAGAACTATTTGTTAATAAATTTTAAAGTTATGAATAAAAGAGATAAAAAATTAACAAATAATATTTTTTTAGCCTCAGAAATTTATTGTGGTCTTTATTAAAAAAAATAAAAATCAATTAGAAAAATATTTTATACAAAAAATTATTATTTTTTTAATGAAAATAAAATTAAAAATGTATGTGATTTTTTTTTTATCTAGTGTTAATTTTAATATATGAATATTATGTGCGTTTCAGAGATTAAGTATTACATAAACTATTTAAATAGAGGGCGCTCCCTAAACGTTTGACCGCATTTCACCAATAACAAAACAGTTACTTCCGTTGACATACATTTTATAAATTTAATCGAAATTAGGTCTAGATCATTCTTGATTGCTTACAAAATTTATTTTTTCCAATTTTAACATATAAAGTGACACTTTTTAAAACTGATAGACGTAATGAAACGTAAGTGTTGCATAAAGTAAAATATTAAGTAAACGTTGAAAAACGTTCGAAAAGTTGTAACAGAGCCAGAGTCAAATTTGGCTACTTTTACATTTTATGGCCAAATTTCGCTATTTTTGACTTCACATTTTCTTATGGAAATTTACATGTAGATTTTACTAATAATGCGATAGAATAATGCGATAGAACGGGTGCAGCTCCTAAACTGTCGAATTAGACGAAGAATACTACTAGGAAAATTTCCTTATCGATGTAGACGGCTCAATAAAATATTCTGTACATTATGAATAACAACCAGACCGGAATATGAGACCATTTTTGGATAAATTTTACTGGAATATTATTCAGAAAATACAAACTAATTCATATTTCTTTTAAAATTATTAATATTAATCTTTCATGTCCATTATTGTACATTTTAATATTTAATAATCGAAAAATAGATTCAAAATCAACACAATATTATTCCGTCCATCTCTCAGATTTATTACTTTCCCGACCCATCTCCTAGAAGGGAATGTAAATGTATTGTGAACGAGCTAAAAAGAAATTCGAGATAAAGATGGAAATATCCATGTTGAGGCCACCTGAGATGGTTAAAACCATTTTCAGGTGCAAGTCTGTCTGTCTGTCTGTGTGTATTCCTCCACGATAGAGGCCACACGTTTCATCAGATTGAGCTGAAATTAGGTATATGAGTTTGGGTTACCCGTCAGCAAACCCCATTAGTTTTTGTAGGACATCTGTCAACCTGAAGTGTCACTTTCAAAAAATGACAGATTCAATATGTCACGGAATTTGACTTGCAATATGTCATTTGAAAGCTCTTGAGAATCTCTATTAAGAAAAGTCAAAATTATGTCACCTGTCAAATATAAAAAAATATCAAAATTTGAAACTTTAACATTAAATATCTGAAAAAGTAGTCGTGGATTTTTTTCAATTTTTTACAATTTCTTTATAATCTTTTCCAATTTTTTTTTCAATTTTTCTTTGACTTTTTAATAGTTTTTGAGTTTTTTTGAAATATTTTGATATTTTTGGGCTTTGTTGAGATTTTTTGAGGTTTCTTGAGATTATTTGGGTTTTTTTAAATTTTTTGAGATTTTTAATGGTTTTTTGAGATCCTCAGAGGTTTTTTGAGATTTATTGAGTTTTTTTTGTGATTTTTCAAAATTTTTTAATTTTTTTTTAAATATTTTTGAAATTCATTTTAGGTTTTTGAGACTTTTTGAATCAGTTGAGATTCTTTGTGTATTTTTAGAGATTTATAAGATTTTTAAATTTTTTTTTGATTTTTTTTGAGATTTTTTGAGGTTTTCAAAGAATTTTTGAGATTTTTTAAGATTTATTGCTATTTATTGTTTTTTTGAGGTTTTTTAAGGTTTTTTCAGATTTTATTTTTGAAAGCTTTTAATGCTTTTTGAGTTCTTGAGATTTTTTGACTTTTTTGAATTTGTTAGAAATTTTTTGATCAATTTTTTGAGTTTTTGAGATATCTAGTACTTTGATTTTTTTGAGATTTTGACGTTTTAAATTTTAGAGATTCTTTGTGAATTTTTAGATTTTTTAAGAATTTTTAGATATTTTTGAAGCGTTTAAAAACTGTTAGAGATTTTTTTTTGAAAGTATTTGAGATTTTTTAATGATTTTCGAGATTTTTTATGGTTTTGAGGTATTTTACCTTATTTGAGATCTTTGAAATTTTTGGTTTTTGAGATTTTTTGACATTTGAGATTTTTTGAGTTTTTACTCACCACCTCCGAGAAGAGAAACTATTGTGAACTAGCTAAAAAAAAATTCGTGATAAAGATGGAAATATCCATCTTGAAGTGACCTCAGATGATTAAGACCATTTCCAGATGGAAGTCTGTCTGTCTGTCTGTCTGTCTGTCTGTCTGTCTGTCTGTCTGTCTGTCTGTGTGTATTCTTCCACGATAGAGGTCACACGTTTAAACCGATTGAACTTAAATTTCTTATATGGGTTTGGGTTACCCGTCGGAAGAACTCATTAGTTTTTGTACGACATCTGTCAAACGGAAGTGTCATTATCAAAAAATGACAGCTGCAATATGTCACGGAATTTGACTTGCAATATATCATTTGAAAGCCCTTGAAAAATTATATTCAGAACAGTCAAAACTATTTCTCCAACTTTCACCTAGCAAAAATGAAAAAATGTCAAAATTTTAAACTTTCACATTAAATATCTGAAAAAGTATTCGTGGATATTCATTGGGAAAGTTTTGGGGCGATACAACCTATTTTTTATGTCTGCTTGCAAAGTACATAGTTAACAAAAATAAAATACACAAGCGACTGTTGTTATTGAATCTCTTATCTTTCTCTCATATTATCCCATCATTAATTTAAGGCTATTTACGTACCTCACATTTCTCCTACCAATAAAAAACTGCCAACCTTCATCTGCATTAAAAATCAGAACACAAGCGCTCTCATCCAGACAGTGAATCAAGTAAGTTATGTCTTTACTAGAGCAAAAAAAGTTTCTTCATATAAAGAAAATGGCGGGTTAACCGCACCAAAAAAAGTTATTCATAATAAAAAATGTAAATAGTTTTTCACAGCGAGTGAAGTGATTGAGTACAATTTAAATAATCATGTTTCGGTTTCATAATTTAACTTAATGTGCCGCTTTATGATTTTGTACTTCATGTTTCGTACTTAAAAAAAATAGAATAAAATGTTACCTTACAATTTCAAGTACTATTTTTATTTCAACATTCATATTGGTTTAACTTCTACCCAAGAAATTTGGTCCTTCGAAATTCTGGATTTATGTAAACACGTTCACCGCATAGTATTATTCCAACAGTTGTGAATACTAATATTCATAATTCGTTCAATTTTAAATAAAATCTTGGTGTGAAAACACCTTCAAATAAAAATGTATAACACAAAAAAGCGTTTAAGTGCCTACAATAAGAGCACATTAGTTCCTTTCAAACTAAATAGTATTACACATTTAAGAAAATTATAAATTTGTCTTCGGACGAACTGGATAATAAAATTAGAATAAATAAAATTATAATGTTGAATATATAATCGGACAAAATCTGTATAAAATATAATTTTCTTAGTGCAAATTGCTCTAAATCACTGGTAATCAATAACCCGCCTCTCAGCGACTATCACCGACTCTCTCCTGAGACTTTGAGTAAATACTATCATCAATTCAATGTACAAATTATACCGTGAAGGATGACTATAATATGGACCGAACAAAAGACACCCCCGACATTAAAGTTGATATCAGCCCCTTGTTCAAACTAGGTACCGATCCTTTACCCTTGTGGTTTGACTAATAAGCTACCCGTGGAGTGTTTATTTTGTATTTATTTATTTTTCCTAATCAATGATATATCTTTGTTGTGATTTTGGTGAGTGGTGTTTGCTGATTAAAATTAATAAAGCTGGTCTAATTAAATTTTAAAATTTTCTTTGGGAAACTGTAGATGAGGGTCACATAAGTAATTCCAGTCAAATATACGGATGTATTAAAATATAAGCTACAATTGTTTTCACCCTATATATCAAATTTTTAAAATTTGTTTTCAAATTTGCAAAAAATACATAATACTGAATTCAATGATGTGGCTTGTATGTTGAATTTACTATTCAAATTTTAATTTCAATTTATAATCAATTTATCTTTTGGAACACCCGGTATAATGATCATTCGATATTTCTACTTAATAAAATTTTAAATATACAATTAACGGAAAATAAAGCTAATTTGAAGTAGAGTATACAGGGTGGCGGAAATTTAATAGCACACTATTGGAATTTCGTAAATAAAAAAAATGACATTTGATAGTCGTACTTATGCAATATATGGAAATGTACTAGGGGATTTATTTGAATTGAGTTTAAAAAATTAAAAATAGCTCCTATTATAATCGACCAAAATTTGGTTATAGGGGGGTGGCCCACGATGCTGTAGAAACTATGATGGAAGAAAACAAGGGCGTAGATATGGGGAGGGTAAAGAGGTTATTACTTACCCTCCAGGATACCAAAAAATAGGACGAACAGAAGAAATAAAATATATGAAATGTAGAATTTTGATTATTCCCGACCCCAGGAAAAAATCCCCCCCCCCAGGAAAAAAGTTATCTATGCCCTTGGGAGAAAAAATAGCTGAGCTGTTAAAATTATAAGGATTAGTATTTTATTGGGACCAAAAATTTAAAAATTTTTTGACGTACCGTCGTTGTTCTTGCTCAAACATAAGAATTTAAAATTTGAATATTTGTCCAGTAAAATAAGGCTTTTTGGATAAGTCAAATATACCCTCATTAATTTTTTATATGACGGTGCTTCAGGGAAGCGTAAATCCGGATTTTTTATGGTTTTTGTTTGTCAGATTTATTTTCAAATCCAAAAATTTCTACAAATTACCCCACAATTGCCTTTTTATTCTAGAAATTGCTCCATTTTGGATGCTATTTGTAAATATTTTTTGTCGCACAGACAACGTGTTGAAAATATTAAAATTCAGATTGATTTTCAAATCCAAAAATTTCCTGTTTTTCTATAAATTTCCCCATGTTGGACCCTATTTGTAAAGATTTTTGTCATACAGACGACGTGTAAAAAAATATTAAAATTTATATTGATTTTTAAGTGAAAAAAATTTATTTTTTTCTAGAAATTGCCCCACGTTGGGCGCCATTTGTAAGGATTTTTGTCACACAGGCAACGTCTAAAAAAAAATTAAAATTCATATTGATTTTCAAATAAAAAAACCTTTTTTTCTAGAAATTGCCCCACGTTGGGCGACATTTGTAAGGATTTTATGTCACAGGCAACATCTTAAAAAAATATTACAATTCATATTGATTTTCAAATAAAACATCCTTTTTTTTTTAGAAATTGCTCCACGTTGGGCGCTATTTGTAATGATTTTTTTATCACACAGATAACGTGTTAAAAATTATTAAAATTCAGATAGATTTTTAAGTCAAAAAATTTCCTTTTTTTCCTAGATATTTCTCCACTTTGGGCGTTATTTGAAATGATTTTTTTATCACATGGAGAAAGTGTTAAAAATATTAAAATTCAGATTGATATTTAAATCAAAAAATTCCTTCTTTTTCTAGATATTGCCCCACGTTGAGCGTCATTTCTATAGATTTTGGTCACACAGACAACGTGTTAAAATATTAAAATTCAGATTGATTTTCAAATCCAAAAATTTTGTTTTTTTCTAGAAATTGCTCCACGTTGTAAAGATTTTTTTGTCACACAGACGTGTTAAAAATATTAAAATTCAGATTGGTTTTCAAATCCAAAAATTTTGTTTTTTTTTTTAAACTGTTTCACGTTATGCGCTATTTGTAAAGATTTTTGTCACACAGAAAATATGTTAAAAGTATTAAAATTCAGATTGATTTTTAAATCAAAAAATTTTGTTTTTTTCTAGAAATTGCTCCACGTTGGGAGCTATTTGTAAAGATTTTTTTGTCACACAGACGTGTTAAAAATATTAAAATCCAGATTGATTTTCAAATCCAAAAATTTTGTTTTTTTTTTTAAACTGTTTCACGTTATGCGCCATTTGTAAAGATTTTTGCCACACAGAAAATATGTTAAAAGTATTAAAATTCAGATTGATTTTTAAATCAAAAAATTTTGTTTTTTTCTAGAAATTGCTCCACGTTGGGAGCTATTTGTAAAGATTTTTTTGTCACACAGACATGTTAAAAATATTAAAATCCAGATTGATTTTCAAATCCAAAAATTTTGTTTTTTTTTTTAAACTGTTTCACGTTATGCGCCATTTGTAAAGATTTTTGTCACACAGAAAATATGTTAAAAGTATTAAAATTCAGATTGATTTTTAAATCAAAAAATTTTGTTTTTTTCTAGAAATTGCTCCACGTTGGGAGCTATTTGTAAAGCTTTTTTTGTCACACAGACGTGTTAAAAATATTAAAATCCAGATTGATTTTCAAATCCAAAAATTTTGTTTTTTTTTTTAAACTGTTTCACGTTATGCGCCATTTGTTGGGTTAATGACTTCGTAAGACTGTCTTCTCAAAAGTTAAAAGAGTTATATAAAATACAAAAACTTAAACCAGAACTAAAATGTAAGTATCTGAATGACAAAAATCAACATAAAATATTAGTAAAACAAACAAAAAATAAATACTATCAAGATAAAATAAACAATTCAGTTAACATTAATAAAACAACTTGGAATATCATTTCGCAAGTCACTGGTAAAAATACTAAAAATCATTCTGAGATCCCCCACTTTGAAGTTAATGGTATATTAACAAATAACGCAGAAATTGTATGTCACAAATTTAATAAATATTTTATTGAAGCTCCAGTTGAAATTATTAAAAAAATAAATAACAGTCATAACGCTAAATTAGCTAAAGCGCAATGCAGTGGCCTTAAAAACAGTCTATTTCTACAGGCTATTACGAGAGAAGAAGTCCGATATATTATTAAACACAAATTAAAAAATAAACATTCTTGTGGTCCCGATAATCTTTCTAGTGTTTTAGTTAAAAATATCTCGGAGGGATTAGTGGAACCTTTAACTCATTTAATAAACGAATCACTTAGCCAAGGAATTTTCCCTTCCGCGCTAAAAAAAACAATAATATCGCCCATATTTAAGAAAGGGAATCCACAAAAAATAGAAAACTATCGACCAATAGCTTTAACATCTGTTATCTCCAAAATTTTTGAGTATACCATACTAGAACAATTGCTCAGGTTCTTGAATCTAAATAATTTATTATATGACAACCAACATGGTTTTAGACACAAACATAGTACTACCACAGCAATTCATTCGGTTTATCAAAGAATTCTTGATGCCATTGACGCTGGCGTCGAAGCGACAGGGATATTCTGTGACCTTAGTCGTGCCTTCGACTGCGTTAATCACAAGGTTTTATTAGATAAACTCTCTCAATACGGCATTCGTGGTGTTCCGCAAAATTGGTTTGATTCATATCTACGGGATCGACCTCAAGTTGTGAAATTAAATCATATAAAAAGTAACTATTTAACGACAAATTATTCTGCTGAACTAGTAAACAATAATGGTGTTCCTCAGGGTTCTATCCTGGGTCCAATATTGTTTACTATATATCTAAACGAACTACCTAAAAGCCTGATACAAGCTTTCACATGCCTGTATGCTGATGATGCAACAGTGCTCTTCACAGACAAATCTGATAAATATATCCAGACCAAGATTACTTCAACATGTGAAATACTTGTCGACTGGTTAAGCGATCATTCATTACACATAAACCCTGCTAAAACTAGTTATATGGTTTTTCACACCCAAAGGAGAACTAATGTACCCTCTTATGATGTCTCTGTAAATAATGAATCCATCAAAAAAATTAATTCCACTATGTTTTTGGGTATACATTTGGACAGCAATATGACATTTAACACGCACTGTAGCAAAGTAACAAAATCTTTAAATAGTATGTGTTATCAGATTAGGGTGTTACAGGAAGTCCTTAATGAAGGTGGGCTACGCTCATTCTACTTTGGCCAGGTGCAACCTAAACTTACCTATGCAATTACTATCTGGGGAAGCTCGTTGGGAGTTTATGACGTTTTTGTTGCTCAAAAACGAATATTGAGAACTATGTTCAATGCGCCACCTAGCTTTAGCTGTAGAAGTTTATTTAAAAAACATCAAATACTTACTGTAACGGGATTATATATTCTAGAACTGGTTACATATATTCACAAAAATAAAGAAAACTTTAAAGTAAATTCTACCCTGCATAACTATAATACTAGGAAAAAAACTGACATTCATATTCCGAATGTAAGACTTTCACTTTCTATGAAATCTTTTAATATTCTGGGGTCGCGTCTATATAATATGTTACCCACGCCCGTAAAAAGCATTACACCTAATCACTTATTCAAAAAAAAAGTAAAGTTAATCTTACTTGAACTAACTCCTTACGGGGTGCAGGAGTTTTATGACCATTTTAAACCATAACCTGTGATTCTATTTTAACCATTATTTGTATTGTTTATATTATTTCTTACTCTAATTTTCTATTTTTAATGTATATTTTATGTAACTTTTATCTGACTTGTCCAATGTCCTAGTGATTGTGTTTTATGGACCAATAAAGAATTGAATTGAATTGAATTGTAAAGATTTTTGTCACACAGAAAATATGTTAAAAGTATTAAAATTCAGATTGATTTTTAAATCAAAAAATTTTGTTTTTTTCTAGAAATTGCTCCACGTTGGGAGCTATTTGTAAAGATTTTTTTGTCACACAGACGTGTTAAAAATATTAAAATCCAGATTGATTTTCAAATCCAAAAATTTTGTTTTTTTTTTTAAACTGTTTCACGTTATGCGCCATTTGTAAAGATTTTTGTCACACAGAAAATATGTTAAAAGTATTAAAATTCAGATTGATTTTTAAATCAAAAAATTTTGTTTTTTTCTAGAAATTGCTCCACGTTGGGAGCTATTTGTAAAGATTTTTTTGTCACACAGACGTGTTAAAAATATTAAAATCCAGATTGATTTTCAAATCCAAAAATTTTGTTTTTTTTTTAAACTGTTTCACGTTATGCGCCATTTGTAAAGATTTTTGTCACACAGAAAATATGTTAAAAGTATTAAAATTCAGATTGATTTTTAAATAAAAAAATTTCGTTTATTCTAGAAATCGCTCCACATTGGGCGCCATTGGTAATATTTCACTTTTATCAGTTAAAAAAAAATACATAATTTTATTTAATTCCAATGAAATTTTTATTGTAATTTTTTTTTGGGTTCTAAAAATAAAAAAAATATTTGCCAAGCTTCAAATTTTCTCCCAATGAATTGTCCGATTTATTCTAGAAATTGCCCCACGTTGGGCGCCATTTCTAATAGTTCACTTATGGTTTTATTAGTTAAAAAAAAATACATAATTTTATTTAATTTCAATGAAATTTTTATTGCATTTTTTTTGGGTTCACAAAATAAAAAAAATATTCGCCAAGCTTCAAATTTTCTTCCAATACTTTCACCGATTTGCCCCAGGTTGGGCGCCATTTGTAATATATCACTTATGTTATTAGTTTAAAAAATATATAATTTTATTTATTTTCAATGAAATTTTTATTGCATTTTTTTTGGGTTCACAAAAAAAAATATTCGACAAGCTTCAAATTTTCTTCCAATACATTTACCGATTTGCCCCACGTTGGGCGCCATTTGTAATATTTCACTTATGTTATTAGTTTAAAAAATATATAATTTAATTTAATTTCAATGAAATTTTTCTTGCATTTTTTTTGGGTTCACAAAATAAAAAAAATATTCGCCAAGCTTCAAATTTTCTCCCAATACATTTACCGATTTTCCCCACGTTGGGCGCCATTTGTAATATTTCACTTATGTTATTAGTTTAAAAAATATATAATTTTATTTATTTTCAATGAAATTTTTATTGCATTTTTTTGGGCTCACAAAATAAAAAAAAATTCGCCAAGCTTCAAATTTTCTTCCAATGCATTCACCGATTTATTCTGTTCAAATCTCCATCTCATCCATTACCAAACAGTTCTTTCTGTAGTTCTCACTATATTTTTTCCACTTTTTTGTGATCTATTTAATCCTCCATAATCCACCAACCAAATTTTTTTAGGTTAAAAGTGTAATTTTGTTTTTCTTGTACTCTTGTAAGTTAGAGCAAGTATTGTTATAATATTATTATTTCTTATCTTGTTTATTTAAATGACATATAGTTAGCGATATTTTATTATTATTCTAATAAATTTGTAAAGTCAGCGATTTTTTATAGTAAGTTTGTTGTTTAATATTTTATATAATATAATTACAGTATTGCCAGCTCTTCGGATTTTAAACCAGTAATATTAAAATTCCAACGTTGTTATTGCGTTGATTCTAAATCGCGATTCACTTTTCACACTTTTTACTATAAACCTGTAGGAAGTTTTATGTAGTTATTTAAACATCGAGAAAATCTAAAATCACTTATGGCTACGTTTTCTACCCTCAGGTTCGGTGCTTAAGTCCAATTTCCTAAAATCCCGTAACATGGATTTATTCAATATTTATTAATTAAAAAAAAATAGTTAAAATAAGGGTTTTTTTTACTTTATATAAATATTTGAATACCAATTTAATTCTAAGCAAAGAACATTTATTGGACATAATGTATGTTTCTGTCTGTTATGCATCATCAGTCAAGCTTTAAAATCAACTAAATTATCTTTCATTGTTGTTATAATAATATATTTTTTTTAAGATTGATTCCATAAAAAAGAATGAGAACGTTAAAAAAATTTAATTTAGAAAAGTGTATATACGTAAAAGTAACTCTCAGTACAGCTATAACCCCAGCAAGGAAAACACTCTCCATTCCCTATAAATCGACACGTTGAAATGCATTAGGAAACCAATGGAGACGGCGATATCTCGGTTGCAGCTGCGTTTACGTAGTATCGGGTGCGGCAAACCGACGGAGTGAGGCTGTTTCGATACCGCCCCCGCCGCCCCGATCTAATCAACTAGAGTGGTAGGCAACCACTCACGCGGCACGCATCATCGACCGCCTCATTTGCCTGCCTCCGCTTCGCCGCTCTGCCTTTTCCATACTCTCGGTATTGTGTCCCCACGTTCAATTGTATATCAAGATATATATAAAATGAACAAAGTGACTGCCAACGTGTACTTTATTTTTAAAGATGTACGGGTTTTTATTTATTTATTTTTTTATGGTCGCGTTTTTTTCACAGACATTTTGCTTTTATGGTATTTTCTAATGAAATATTTACTTAAAAAAATGTTAAAAGATTATAATATAATATCTTTGGTTGGCCCAACTAATCGGCATTTTATTGAAGAGCATAAAAATATATTAAATAATATTGAATATATAATAAAGGAAGATATTATTTCAAATAAAATAAGGGGAAAATAGGAAAAACTGGGAAAAAGAGAGATAAATAAAGTAAAATACGAAAAAGAAAATGAGAAATCTAAAAAAATTGGAAAAAGTGGAAAAAATATGGGATAATGGGATAAATAAGTGTAACATACAAAAAAAAAAAAAAAAAAAAAAAAAAAAAAAAAAAAAAAAAAAAAAAAAAAAAAAAAAAAATGATAAAAAATTGGCAAAAATTGGGAAAAACACAGGATATAGGAAAACATATGAAAAATATATACAATCAGTGCAAATAGAAGAAAAATGGAAAAATAATGAAAAATAGAAAAAAAAAATGAGAAATAGAGAATATAGACAAAAATAGGGAGAAATAGGGAAAATATGGAATAAGAAGGAAAAATAGTGAAAAATAGATACAAATAATAAGATAAATATATTTTGCTTTTATGGTATTTTCTAATGAAATATTTACTAAAAAAAATGCTAAAAATAATATATCTTTAGTTGGCCCAACTAATCGGCATTTTTTTGAAGAGTATAAAAATATATTAAATAATATTGAATATATAATAGTGTAAGGACGACATTATTTCAAACAAACAATTTTATGACATTTGTTCTAAAAAGATGACAAATAATATTTTAACAAATTGTATTAAAAATCTAGACCACTTTAAAAAGTTGGCAACACCGCACAAGTGAAATAATGGTTTAATAACCAATATAAATATCACATAAAATTACTCAAAACTTATGTATATTATTCACCATAAAGTTTTAGACTGCACTCCGATTGTCTCCGGCTTCTTTACTGTTATCGCGAGTTTCACCATAAACTATTAAGGTTATGTTATTTGTAAATCCAATTACTCCTTTTTGATTTGAAAATTGATTTACTTTTTAATATTTCTTTAACACGTTGTCTGCGCGACATAAATGAAATTATCAGAAATGGCGCCCAACTTGGGGCAAATTATTAATAATGGTAAATTTTTGTTAAAATGTAATTTTAATATTTTTTATCACGTTATCTGCGAGCATAAATAATATCATTACAAATTTTGCACCTATTTTAGGGCAATTGCTAAAAAATGGTGCATTTTGGTTTGAAAATCAATTATGAAAAACAGGAAAAATAGGCAAAAATATGAAAAATGCGGAAAAATAATGAAAAATAAAGAAAAATATAGTTTATAAACAGGGAGAAAATGGGCAAAACTAGGGCAAAATAGGAAAAACTGGGAAAAAATAATGAAAAATCGAAAAAAAATTTGAAAACTTGAAGAAACATGGGAAAAAATAGTGTAAAATAGGAAAAAAAAGAAAAATACTTACATACAATAGGGTCAAATAAGGAAAAATAGGAGAAAATTGGAAAAATAATGAAAAATAGGAAACAATAGGAGAAATAGAAAAAATAGACAAAAATAGGGAAAACAAGGAAATATAGGAAATACAGGGAGAAATAGGGAAAATAGGGAATAATAAGGAAAAATAGGGAAAATAGGAAAAAATAGAGAAACACGGGGAAAATAGGAAAAACTCTTAAAAAGAAGATAAAATATAGTAAAATAGGAAAAAATAGAGAAAAATAAAGAATAATATAGAAAAATTGCGAAAAATTGGAAAACTAGGAAAAAACAATAAAAAATAGGAAAAATACATACAATAGAGACAAATAGGGAAAGATAGGAGAAAATTGGAAAAAATAATGAAAAGCAGAAAAAAATAGGAGTAATAGGGAAAAAAAGGATAAAATTGGAAAAAAATAATGAAAAGCAGAAAAAAATAGGAGTAATAGAAATAGACAAAAATAGGGAAATATATAAAAAAAATAGAGAGAAATAGGGAAAAATAGAGAATAATAAGGAAATATAGGGAAAATAGTAAAGAATAGATACAAATAGGGAAAGATGGGTGAAAATAGGAAAAATGGAGTAATATATCAAAAATAGGAAACAAGTAAAGAATAATACAAAAAAATCGGCTGTGTCACCCCAGAACTTTCCCGGCTCGACCGTAGAGAATAAAATAAATAAAATCAAGTGTGAAAACTATTGGGAATTCGGGAAAAATTTTCATACAATAGTTGTAGGGAATTTTATGCTTTACAACTTTGCACTGAAACATTTTGCACTAAAGAGCATAATTTACCTCCAATTTTAAAAAAATTGAAAATTTTAAATGTGTATTTTTCTCGCCATCTAGCGGCGAAACTATGAGGAATTCAATAAAAAGTTAAACATAAAAGTTAAAGAAAATTTGATGCTTTACAACTGTGTACAAGAAAATTTTGCACTAAAAGGCTTTGTTTATCCTCAAAATCAGAAAAACTAGAGAAAACCTAAATGTACATTTTTTACGCGCCCTCTAGTGGCGCAACTGTTGGAAATTATAGAAAAAGTTTCAGACAAGAGTTGTAGAGAATTTTATGCTCTAAAACTTTGTACTACAACATTTTGCACTTAAGTGTATTATTTATCCTCAAAATCAAGAAAAACTAGAAAAAACATACATGCACATTTTTTACGCGCCCTCTAGTGACGCTACTATTGGAAATTCTAGAAAAAGTTTCAGACAAGAGTTATAGGGAATTTTATGCTCTAAAACTTTGTACTACAACATTTTGCACTAAAGTGTATTGTTTGTACTCAAAATCAATAAAAACTAGAGAAAACCTACATGCACATTTTTTACGCACCCTCTAGTGGCGGAACTATTGGAAATTCTGGAAAAAGTTTGAAACAAAAGTTGTAGGGAATTTTAGGCTCTAAAACTTTATACTACAACATTTTGCAGTACGGTGTATAATTTGTCCTTAAAATTTAAAAAAAGTAAAAAATTGTTACATATGCATTTTATCAATGTCGGTCTTGGGGACCTTCTACTGTACCAATTTAAACCAAAATCTAATGGTCGCATTCTAGTCACACACCGACCCTCCATACCAAATATCAGCTTGATTGGTTAAACGGTTCGGCAGTTATCGTGGAAGATTACACACAGACACACAGACACACAGACACACAGACACACAGACACACAGACACACAGACACACAGACACACAGACACACAGACACACAGACACACAGACACACAGACACACAGACACACAGACACACAGACACACAGACACACAGACACACAGACACACAGACACACAGACACACAGACACACAGACACACAGACACACAGACACACAGACACACAGACACACAGACACACAGACACACAGACACACAGACACACAGACACACAGAGACACAGACACACAGACACACAGACACACACACACAGACATACAGACACACAGACACACAGACAGACCATGCGCTGGAAATGGTTTCAATCTCCTTGGGGGACCTCAAAATGGATATTTCCATCGATATCTCGATTTTTTTTTTGCTCGTTCACCTTACTTTCCCTTTGATGGATCCGGGAAAGTAAAAATGTGGAAAAACTAGAAAAAATGGGAAAAATAGGAAAAAATATAAAAAACTATAAAAAACAAGAAAAAAAGAAAAAGGAACGCACAAACTTTTTATTTTAATATTTCATTAACACGTTGTCAGCACGAATTTCATAAAGTCAGAAACAAAGAATAGTGCAATTAAAAAACAATACTCATTCGTTTATCTAAACGACCAAAAGAAGTAAAACTTTTTCTTTATTTTATTGTGGCAATTCTCACTGAAAATCTATTGTTATCGTTGATTTCACTTATCCGTTTCCTAGAACAGTGAAGTAACGTTAAAAGAAATGTGTAATTGTATAAATATATCGGGTACATATCGTTTGTCCAGTAATCCCTTCATAAACTAAAAGTAATAATAGTTGTTTACCTGATGAATTATCGGTTCGTCCAGACGAATCAATTTTACATTTATCTTTAGGTCCAAATAGGATTATTTTATTTAAAATTATATTACCTACTTGTTTTTCAGGAACCTAATTTTATAAACAAAAATTCCCGAATTCCAAAATCCAAAAACGAGCAAATTATTTAATAGAAAAAATTAGGCGATTAGATAATAAATATGTTCATTGCAATTTGTAAAATTGAGTTCCTATTATTATAGTTTTTAATTTAGTTTCTTATATCTATATCTAATTTTGTATTTGTGTTTTATTTAATATAATTTCAAATGTATTAAAAATATTTAGTTAATTAGTATTTTCTATAATATTAAAGAAATTTAAAAAAAAATCCACTCAAGTAAACGATTTGGCAACAGCGGAGTGGGAACCTGCAGGCAGGTGCCTCTGAAAAACCTGTGGATGCTCAAAGAACCAACCTGTGAACATCTCCGTATCTCTTGATACTTGTGTAGTTCTGCTATGTGTTGTTCTGTGGTATGTAAAGAAATATTACAATAATTTTCATTGCTTCTGAAATATCTAATCAGACAATTCATTTTAATAGCGTCGAGTCGCTGATTCACGTCAATGAGTGAGTCCTTCATTGCGGATTAAGTTACACTTATCACAATACAGCTAAGTGTATATTCTCGCTCTCCTTGCTGTAGTTAAAACCTAACTGCCCTCGCTATACTTGATATCTCACTGTCCTTGCTATTCTTGCTGTTTTCGCTCTCCTAGCTGATTTAGTTTAGTTGGTTGTCTTCGTTATTCTCACTGTCCTAGATATCTTTGTTGTCCTAGCTGCCCCCGCTGTCCTCGCTATCGTCCTCGCTATCCTCGCTGTATTGGGTGTTCTTGCTTCTTTTGCTCTCCTCGTCCTCGTTGTCCTCGTTGTCTTCGTTGTCCTCGTTGTCTTCGTTGTCCTCGTTGTCTTCGTTGTCCTCGTTGTCCTCGTTGTCCTCGTTATCCTCGTTGTCTTCGTTGTCCTCGTTGTCTTCGTTGTTCTCGTTGTCCTCGTTGTTCTCGTTGTTCTCGTTGTTCTCGTTGTCCTCGTTGTCCTCGTTGTCCTCGTTGTACTTGTTATCCTCGTTGTCCTCGTTGTCCTCGTTGTCCTCGCTATCGTCAATTATTTTTGACTATTAATTTTTCTTTATTTTTATAACTAATAAAATTAGAATACCATGAAAACTTAAAAAATAATCTAAAAAATCTGTTTAGTATTTTAAAAACTGAAATAATAATAAAACTCGTGGTCATACCACAATAATATAATTTAGGATATTATAACAAAGAGGGGCAATATGTTTCGACCATTCGATGACCATCATCAGGCAGAAATTTTGTTAAGCAAGTATAACATATTTAATTGTATGATGACAATGGTATGAATTAGATAAAAAATTTAACCAAGTGTGACGATTTACACTGCAATTTTTTTTTTAATTGTGGTAATATATAAAAACTAGAGAAATAACAAATGATTGTTCAATATTAATAATTGGTATGTCGATTCCAATTAGATTATTAATACAGTGAAATACAGACAGCTGAACTTGACGGGGAGTCTGAAACACAATACCCCTTACACCAATATAAAGATTCATTACGGTTCAAGTGCCGGCAGTTAACTCTAACTTTTGTTGTTTCATTTTGTGTTGTTCTATGATCATGATCTCGATTATAGAGCACCAGTATAAATGAAATCTTATAGATAATATATAATAGTCTAGGAAAAAATTACGTTTAAATAAACTTACAATTATTTTTGCTACTTAATAAAATAAATGAAAATAAATGAAAATAAATGAAAATAAATGAAAATAAATGAAAATAAATGAAAATAAATGAAAATAAATGAAAATAAATAAAAATAAATGAAAATAAATGAAAATAAATGAAAATAAATGAAAATAAATGAAAATAAATGAAAATAAATGAAAATAAATGAAAATAAATGAAAATAAATAAAAAAAATGAGGGGGTAATCCCACCCAACTTTCCGAACACTCCTAGTAAAGTAATTGTTTAATCGATTATTTTAGTTTTTCTGCATTGAAATACATTAATTATATTACCTATCGAATGGTGTAAATCCCATTTTAATATCTTTAATATTTTTAAAGTTATTCAATTTCTTTTAAACTTATATTAAATTACAAAAAAAAAATTAGGAATTCTACAATTTTTTGAATAAAATTTTGAAAAAAATCACAATTATAGAGTTTTTTACTACAAATTTAAGGGTAATTTTTTTAAAATTTTTAATATTAATTTTAACCTTAAAACAATTAAAACCTATTTGTGAATAATTTTAAATTCAATAAATAATTAATATCTAATTCAATTTTATTCAAAATGGGAAACAGACCTTATTTTTAGGTTTTTTGGATCAAAATGCATTAATAAAGTTAGTTTAAAAAACTAAAAAAGTGTCAAAAATTCATGTAGGGATCCATTGAATTGTTTTAACTTTTTTCATTTTTTGCTATAACTTTTACAAATACTATGTTAAAATTATGAAATAATTTACACACATAGTACTTTTGGATCCTTTTCGGATATGCTATTTAATTTTTTCATTTATTTTATACTTATTGACAAAACGAAATTACAAAAAAAATTAAAAAAATTCTTAATTTTGGCTGTAATAATTACAATTCTAAATTTTAAGAAACTAAAATACATTTAAAATTTAGAGTTTTATATTATCTTTCGAATGGTGAAAATCAGATTTCAATAACTTTAATATTTTTGAAGTTATTCAATTTAGTTTAAAATCGTAATATAATCTTAAATTTCTTAGCCAATTTTTTAAAAATTCCAAAATTTTTGTAATAAAATTTTGAAAAAAATTACAATTATAAAATTAATTATTACAAATTTAAAGATATTTTTTTTAAGTTTTTAATATAAAAATTTAACTGAAAAATAATAATTTAATAAAGATAAAAATTAAAATAAAAACTAGCGGCGAAACTATGCGCAACTTGAAAAAATAGTTAAGACAAAATTTATAGAAAATTTTATGTTCTACAATTTTGATCCCTTGTAATTTTTCATAAAAATCCATAATTTTGTCTTAAAATCTAAAAAAGTCACAAAAATGTCTATATAAATTTTTTTCACGCCCTCTAGCGGCGAAACTATGAGGAATTCAAAAAACCGGTAATGACAAAATGTGTAGAAAATTTTATGTTCTACAACTTTCGTATCTTGTAATTTTTCATAAAAATGCATTATTTTGGTTATTTAAGAAAAATATGAAAAAAAATTACTTTTTCATAAATCTGGCAACAATGGCAAAAGTTTTTGAAAATTTTAAAAATTCGAAATTAAACTATAACGTATAAAAAATATATGTGTAAAACTCTATTGTCATCTTGTTAAGTAATGACGTCATCACTTATAGCAACTGTCACTTCCGGTTGTCCGATTAACTCCAAAATCTATACAGGTCGTCTCCTTGTTACCCTAAATATGTATATAAAATTTCATCTAAATCGGTTCAGCCGTTTAGACGCTATCGTGTTCACACACACACACACAGACACACACACACACACACAGACACACACACACACAGACAGACATCATGCTAAAAATGGTATAAATGGATTCAGGTGACCTC
The DNA here is from genome assembly GCA_963243735.1 of Neocrepidodera transversa. Taxonomy (NCBI): domain Eukaryota; kingdom Metazoa; phylum Arthropoda; class Insecta; order Coleoptera; family Chrysomelidae; genus Neocrepidodera; species Neocrepidodera transversa. Next base: position 15,521,819 of record OY725338.1, read on the forward strand.
AAAACGTAAAGATTCGTTAAAATCTGGGTATGGTCAAAATATCATGATCGCAATACTTTCCTTCTATACAACTCTGTTGTTCGGAAAGTAATAAGAAAAACGTAGTGTATGATCTGCTTTAGTTATAACTTAAAATTTTTCGTACACTATAACCTTATAAAAAAATTTACGTTTAAATAAATGTACAATTAGTTTTGCTACTTGATAAAACGAATGAAAAAAATTTAGTGTATGCTTTGCCTTAGTTATAATTTAAAGTAGTTCGTACACTATAACCTTTAAAATAATTGAGGTGAAAAATTCAAAATGAAAGTAGCACAAATAATTTAAATTCTTCTTTTTTTCTTCTTTTTCTTACCAGTCGGTTCGTTCCACTTCCTGCACCTGATCGTACTCTTAGCATAAGATTAAGGCAAAATTTTATTTTTATTGTTAATATTTTTTAATATCTCTGATTTGATAATTACCACATGTCAAATTTTAGTACGACCATTATATTACTTCAAGTTTTTTAGTGATAGTCGATTTAGGCCTGATGATGGAGAAATTTGCCGAAACTAGTCTTTCAACTTTCAACTTTAATAAATTATTTCGACTTTAATTACCTCATTGGTTGACCACATTAGAGAACATGGATTATTTTTTTTTTTTAAATTAAAAATTTTTTTAATGTATGCGTATTTATCTACTTTTAGTAAAATAAAAATTAAAATAAATATTAAAAAAATTGATAACATAAAAGTTTCATTAATACTTTTTTGAAAAAAAAATATTTGGTCTACTTTAGTTAAAATTTATACTCTAACTTTATTATTTTAATTGTTGTCTTCATTGTTAATCTTAATAAAAATAAAAAAATGATAAATTTCATTTTCATAACTAAATAGAGAAGTTTCCAAAATTTTTATTTTTAATAAATAACTATTTTATAACCTGCTTTATCATTGTCTCAGGTGACGAGCCGCCACTGCAATATGGTAATAGAATTTTCTGAATATTTCACTAATTCGTAATTTTTAATAGTGTACGATCTGACTAAGTTCAAATCTTATTTTTACACAATTTTTAAAATTATAATCCAGTATTTTCATTTGACATTTCTCAAACGAAAAAATTAACTATAAAAATCAAAAGAATGTGAAAAATATATTTTAATCACCCTGTATAAAACCTAGAAAATAATTAAGTAGAAACAATAAAGTTTCAATAAAAATAGATAAGTAGTACATGGTCAACTTTAGTTAAATTTAAAGCTGCCCATAAACTACAATTCATAAAATTATGGTTTTTGTTTTTAAAATGATTTTGGATAAAATTATAAAATATTAATGATTTTGTTTTAATATAATTCCTGCTAATATTTTTTACACTTTTTTATGTAGAAAATACAATTTAATTCTTCTTACACTATTTAATATTTTTTTATTTATTTTAATTGACGTAGACTAGGTGAAATTGTCTATTATTTTTTTTAATTAATTATTAAATTTAAATGGTTTTAATATATTACATATTTCTACGTTTCATAAGTAAACAGAGAATTTTTAAAAAAATTTTATTTTTAATAAATAACACTATTTTATAACCTGCCTTATTATTGTCTCAGGTCACGAGCCGCCACTGTAATATGGTAATAGAATTTTCTGAATATTTCACTAATTCATAATTTTTAATGGTGTACGATCTGACCAAGTTCAAATCTTATTTTTACACAATTTTTAAAATTATAATCCAGTATTTTCATTTGACTTTTCTCAAAGGAAAAAATTAACTATAAAAATATATTTTAATCACCCTGTATAAAACCCAGAAAATAATTAAGTAGAAACAATAAAGTTTCAATAAAAATAGATAAGTAGTACATGGTCTACTTTAGTTAAATTTAAAGCTGTACATAAACTACAATTCATAAAATTATGGTTTTTGTTTTTAAAATGATTTTGGTTAAAATTATAAAATATTAATGATTTTGTTAAAATATTTTTTACACTTTTTTATGTAGAAAATTTAATTTATTTCTTCTTCCAATATTTAATATTTATTTTAATTGACCTAATCTATGTGAATTTGTCTTTATTATTTTTTTAAATTAATTATTAAATTTAAATGATTTTAATTAATTTCAAATTTTCGCGTTGCATAATGAAACAGAATTTTCCAAAATTTTTATTTTTTATAAATAACAGTATTTTATAATCTGCCTTATCATCATCTCAGGTCACGAATCGCCACTGCAATATGGGAATAAAATTTCTTGAATATTTGACTATTTGATGATTTTTAATAGTGTAAGATTTAATTTATTTCAAATCTTATTTTTACACAATTTTTAAAATTATAATCCAGTATTTTCATTTGACCTTTTTCAAAGGAAAAAATTAACCATAACAATCAATAAAATATGAAAAAAATTTTTTAATCACCATGTATAAAAACAAGAAAATAATTAGGCAAAAAAGTAAAGTTTCAATAAAAATAGATAAGTAGTACATGGTCCACTTTAGTTAAATTTAAAGCAGTCCATAAACTACAATTCATAAAATTATGGTTTTTGTTTTTAAAATGATTTTGGATAAAATTATAAAATATTAATGATTTTGTTAAAATATTTTTTACACTTTTTTATGAAGAAAATACAATTTATTTCTTCTCTCACTATTTTATATTTTTTTATTTATTTTAATTATTAAATTTAAATGGTTTTAATATATTTCAAATTTCTACGTTTCATAAGTAAACAGAGAAATTTTCGAAATTTTTATTTTTAATAAATAACACTATTTTATAACCTGCCTTATTATTGTCTCAGGTCACGAGCCGCCACTGTAATATGGTAATAGAATTTCCTGAATATTTCACTAATTCATAATTTTTAATAGTGTACGATCTAATTTGGTTCAAATCTTATTTTTACACAATTTTTAAAATTATAATCCAGTATTTTCATTTGACTTTTCTCAAAGGAAAAAATTAACTATAAAAATATATTTTAATCACCCTGTATAAAACCCAGAAAATAATTAAGTAGAAACAATAAAGTTTCAATAAAAAAAGATAAGTAGTACATGGTCCACTTTAGTTAAATTTAAAGCTGTACATAAACTACAATTCATAAAATTATGGTTTTTGTTATTAAAATGATTTTGGTTAAAATTATAAAATATTAATGATTTTGTTAAAATATTTTTTACACTTTTTTATGTATAAAATACAATTTATGTCTTCTCTCACAATTTATGTCTTCTCTCACTATTTAAGATTTTTTTATTTATTTTAATTGACCTAGTATGTGAAATTGTCTTTTTTATTTTTTAAATTAATAATTAAATTTAAATGGTTTTAATTTATTTCAAATTTCCACCTTTCATAACTAAACAGAGAATTTTTGAAAAATTTTTATTTTTAATAAAAAACAGTATTTTATAACCTGCCTTATCATCCTCTCAGATCACGAGCCTCCACTGGAATATGGGAATAAGATTTCCTGAATATTTCACTAATTCTTAATTTTTAATAGTGTACAATCTGATTTAGCTTAAATCTTATTGTTACACATTGTCAAACGAAAAAATTAACTATAAAAATCAAAAGAATGTGAAAAATTAATTTTAATCACCATGTATAAAAACAAGAAAATAATTAAACAGAAAAATAAAGTTTCAATAAAAATAGATAAGTAGTACATGGTCCACTTTAGTTAAATTTAAAGCTGTCCATAAACTACAATTCATTAAATTATTGTTTTTGTTTTTAAAATGATTTTGGATAAAATTAGAAAATATTGATGATTTTGTTAAAATATTTTTTATTTATTTCTTCTGTTACTGTTTAATATTTTTTTATTTATTTTAATTGACCTAGACTGTATGAAATTGTCTTTATTATTTTTTTAAATCAATTATTAAATTTAAATGGTTTTCATTTATTTCAAATTTCCACGTTTTATAAGAAAACAGAAAATTTTCCAAAATTTTTATTTTTAATAAATAACAGTATTTCCTGAATATTTCACTAATCCATTACACTACAATTTTTAATATTATAATTCAGTATTTTCATTTGATTTTTTTTAAAGGAAAAATTAACTATAACCAAAAGAATGTGAAAAATTTATTTTAATCACCATGTATAAGAAAATAATTAAGCAAAAATAAGTTTCAATAAAAATATATAAATAGTACATGATTCACTTTAGTTAAATTTAAAGCAGTCCATAAACTACAATTCATAAAATTATTATTTTTGTTTTGAAAATGATTTTGGATAAAATTATAAAATATTGAGGATTTTAATAAAATATTTTTTATATAAAAAAAAAAATATATTTCTCCTCTAATTAAATTTTTTATTTATTTTAAATTGACCTAGACTATGATGCCACATACGGAGAACTTACTAATGAAATATTATAGAGTTCCTATAAAGCTTCTTTAACCCCTCAAGCTGTTTCGTGATACGAAAAGTCGAACCATCTGCCGCCCTATATGATTCACCCACTATAATGTTATGGTCATTTACCTATCTGACTTTCTGATCGTGCTTTTTTCCATTTACGCTATCTCCTTGTATAATCGTTTTACATCGCTGTCGGAAATGAAAAATGTGAAAAATTTTCAAGTGCCAATGTTATTCAAAGTGCTTGATTACTAAATGGCTTTTAGCCATATGACACACACAACAATAAATATAAAACAAGTAGTTATAGTTTCAAAAATTATCATCGTAGAAAAATTTTAATATAAATAAATAAATGAAAATACAAATATGTGCTTGTTATTATACAAAATAAAACTCAAATATTAATAATTGATTGATAATATTTCCAAAATTAAAAAAATACAATACACTTTACATTTGCTATTAACTTCGTATTGTATTAATTTTCCAATCCATTTTGATCCGTTTTAATTTAATTTCCCTGTTTTTTATAAGTTATAACCTCAATTATTTCTTCTTTCACCTTTGGTTAGTCATTTGTCACTCTTCTTCTTTTCTTCTTCTTATTTTTACTCATACCTGTACCCAATCTCACTCTACAGATAATTTTTTTTTAATATCTTCTAAATTTGTATAATTTGTAACTTTACATTTCACAGTTTATAATATTTAACTAGTAACCTAATACTTATTCATTAGTTTTTTGGTTAGATGTTATATCGGTCATATATGTGAAATTTTAACCATGAAATTCCCTCCCTTTTGTCAAGAAGTAATCGCTAATATTTGAACCTAAAAAGCCTGCTGAATTTCGGGTTTAACACCCGTTGGTCCTATTTGATCCTTTAATAACACTTTGGCCCTTCGAACCAACTTCTTTGGTAAGGACACGTGCGTTGGACGAACTGTTTTACTTCAATTCAAGAAGTGACTTCCTTCTTTCCGGTTTTATTACAGCTGGAAGAAAAATATGATCTTTCCTTATGTTCACATGGCACGATGCAAGTGCCCTTCATGAATCAAGAAACACAGTTTTCTCCACTATTGTTCGATACCTAAAAGAACCGATAATTACGTGTCTTTCATTAATTTAAAAACATTTTTCGTTTGTCAAAATTTCATATACCTACTTTCCCACCCCAAACCCTCCCCCTTAAATAATATGTAAATGTTTAAATGTTGTTTAATTAATTATAATTATTTTGAAATTTATAATACGGTAAGTTTAAAAAGTCTTCGATTGTATTGTATAAAAATTGTTTTTTGTTACAATCCGGGTAATTTGTTTACTAGGCCTGATGATGGCTCATACGCCGAAACTAATTGGCCTCTAAACTACTGTTTAATTATATTGTGGTACATGTCTTGGAGTTTTATTTCTACTGGAAATTAATAAAATAACTAAATCTTTATCTAAAAATCGGCTGTGTCACCCCAGTACTTTCCCGGCTCGGCTGTAGAGAATGGGATTATTTTAATAACAAAATACTAAGCATTACATTAATTTATGGAACAAATTTTAAATAGCAAGCCAATAGTAAATACGTCTATCGAATTAATATTCCAATGTTCATATGAAATAAGCAGGTGCGTGCGCACAATATATAGCCCTAAAATCATTAGTGAAAACTATTCTAAATTCTGGAAAAAGTTTAATACAAAAGTTGTAGAAAATTTTATGCTCTACAACTTTACACTAGAAGAAAAAAGTTAAAAATAAAAGTTAAAGGAAATTTGGTGCATTACAACTTTGCATATGAGGTGCATTGTTTTTCCTCAAAATTTGGAAAAACTACGGAAACCCTACATGAACATTTTTGCGCGCCCTCTAGTGGCGCAACTATTGAAAATTCCGGAAAAAGTTTAAGATAAAAATTGCAGGAAATATTAGGCTCTAAAACTTTGTACTACAACATTTTGCACTAAAGTGTATTGTTTGTTAATAAAATTTAAACACCCACTCTTCATACCAAAATTCAGCTTGATTAGTCTAAAGGATGGGCAGTTATCACACAGAAACACAGACACAGAGATACACAGACAGACCATACTCTGGATAGTTTCAATCTACTTGGGGTACCCCAAAATGGATATTTCCTTCGATATCTCGAATTTTTTTGCTCGTTCACTATACTTTCCCTTTGATCGGACCGGGAAGGTAAAAATTGAAGCTTCTCTAAAATTTTGAACAAGTATCTAGGTAAAAACGAAGGGCCTTTTTTTACATATAATGTTAAAACGGACAAAAATAACAACATTTACTAGTTTTGAATAATAAATTTAATTAAAAAGTGGAAAGAACCACATCAGTACTCCAAGCATAGAGTTATGTTTGAGAAAATATATTGAAAGAAGCTATAGAAGACCCTAATCAGAGAAAGCATAATACGTAACGAGAAAGCAACAAAAGCTTGAGTGACAGAAATCACGAATCTAGAGCCTTGATAATCCAAAATCCTTATTATGACTCTAACTGAGCAAAAACATAACACACTGATCAAAATACTATCAGAAACTGGAACTATTTTTTACAGAGTCAGTTCCAACTGTTATGTTACATTATTTTATTTTGCTGCTTCCCATCTTTATACTCCAATAATTTCGTTATCACGGTTTGAATATATATTTACGATGCGGTCAATCGCTAAACTCTAATTTATATTTATTTTATTAAAAGAAGTCTTGCCTATCTAAATCTAGCATATTATACGATAACTTGAAACTTTGATTATTTATCATTTTAGAGGTAGACGTTACAAATGAAAGTTCCAGGTTCGAATCCTGATATTTATTTTTTATTTTTTTTTTACGAAATAAATGGAAGTTGAATTTTCTTTTTTTTTTAAATACACATTCTAGATTTAGATAGTCAAGATATCTTTTAATAAAATAAATATAAATTGTGTTTCGCGTGGATTGACCGCCTCGTATATATTCTAGGTACACCACGATACGGTCTTTTTCAGATATAAAATTTGTTTCGAGTTTTGTTGTTTTTCCCAAAAATGTTTGTTCGGTAGACCAACCACTTCAAGTTACGCCAATCAGGTTAGACCTATTACGTATATGTTACATTAAATCATGCTGAATCCGTTAAATTATTGGATAGACATTATGTTAGGTTAAGACTCAAGAATTCAGCCGATTAGCACCATTAAGAGCGGTTTTATGGTTATGGGGTAAATTAAGTCATAAAGGAAAATTTGTCTTTAAAATTAATCGAAATTCGTCAAAAAAATTTGACACATTGTCAAATTTGAATACTGAATTTTTCTTACAAATTTGAACAAACATTTTTACCTGTCGCCCTGTAGATAAGAGAGGTACAGTAATCATGCTAAAAATTGGGTAGTGAATTTTCAATAGATAAAAAAAATTGATATCTGATGATTGCATTTTAGATTTCGGAATAAGCGAAACTTTTTATCAATAGTAACATTTTTCGCTAAAACTAAAATTTAAGATTTTTTCACCTATAGGATACCCCCGTGGTATACGTTAAAAGTAAAACTTGTTGATTATTAATAATCAATATTATTCATGTCTCAGGCACAAACTCTATAAACACTGACACTCAAAATAAAAAAATCACCCCACAAAATTTCCCGGCTCGGTTGTAGAGAATAGGATTATTTTAATTACGAAATACTCAGAATTATAATTGACCAAACTATGCCCGATCCGGGTCTCTACAACGTAATCACCCAACATTACGGGTTGACGTCGTTTTGCTGCTTGGGTCTTCGTGACACACCCTGTATAAGTTCCATAAACTTGAAAATACTTTTTATATAATATTATAACCACATTTTGGTATATTTATTAATATTATTGTAATCTAAAGGAAATTAATTACATTAATTATATTAATATTTGCAAATAAAAATTAAAAAAAAAACTTGGAGGCGCCGGGCATCGATCCCGGTACCTCTCGCATGCTAAGCGAGCGCTCTACCATCTGAGCTACGCCCCCTGATAAAAATTTTATTTTATAACTTCTATAAGAGTGGGAACGATTTTACATAAGAATCCTATATAAAAATAATTAGGAAATAATATATAAATATATAATATAAAGATATTTTAAAAGCAATTAGTTTCGACTAACAAACCACTTTCAGGTATAGAATATATAAAATCGTTAAATAAAATACAAATTATTAAACGATTGTATTCTTTCTAGGCCTGAAGATGGTTGAAGGTTTAAGTTAGTCGAAATTTAATTTAATCGCTTCTCGATAATTTTCATTTTTTTTTAAATCTTTGAAAAAATACTAATGAATCCTTAAAATTCGTCAAAATCTTTTAAAATCCCTAAAAAACGTGTTACAAACCCTTAATAGTCCTTTAAACTTTAAAAATAATAAAAACATTAACAATTCTTACAAATTCACAACAATCCTTAAAAAACTTCTCATTCATTTTCAGTTTCTTTAAAGTCCTTTAAACTTTAAAACAAAATAAAAACATTAACAATCCTTACAAATTCACAAATAATCTTTAAGAAACTTCACAATAGTATTCATTTTTAGGGTTCCGTACCCCAAGGGGTCGAAACGGAACCATATTTTTTGTTTTAAAAAATATTGCAAAATGTAGGCATGAGAAGCCGCCAAAGTCAGCATTTTTTACAAAATTTTGTTCCGAAGAATTTTTTAACTTTCCATTGACCTATGAACTTGAAATTTGGTGATAATGTTTATTGTTACGTATATTTTACCAACAAATACTAATATATTAATAAATATGATTTTTTCATTACCATTCCCTAATTTTTCGGAGCGTCCGACTTGCATCCCAAGTGAAGCAGGTAGATTTTTTACCATCCGAGTTGCATCCCATTGACCAGTTTAATTTTAGCAGCAAAAATAATATATTTTGTGATAATAACCGACAGCGTTGTCACGTTTAATTAATAGGTACTAAATATTGGAATATCGAAATAAATATTCCTGACTGCAAACTGCACTAAAATAGGAATTCTTAGTAATATAAAATTCCTGTGTAAGTATACTAAAAAATCATCAAGAGACAATATAAAATGGTAAAAAATAAAAATTATGTTAAGAATTTATTTAATAATTAAAATTTTAATAAAACAATACGTAAGATGTAAAGTTATTAATTCTGAGACTGTGCATTTTTTTTTAATTTCTTTGTTTTTGGGGTTTTTCACTCCAGGTATAATCAATCATTTTACTGTGCTCATCCCAACATAAATGTGTTTTTAGATGTACTTTTACAATTTCAAGTAGTGTTCACGTTATACCGAAATATAACACCAATTTATTAAAAAAAACTAGATTTTATAAAAATGAAAATTAAAGAACTAGAAGAAAATAGGATTACCAAGTTTGAGATTGTTGAGACAGTTTCGTATAGATGTAAGCCTAATGTTTGTTAAAAATAAAAACTTAGGGACAAAATGGTAAAAAAAAATATTTTTGAAATTTTAGAAATATATTATACACTTTTTGATAGTAAACAAATGTGTTTTATAGGTTTTGTTCCTTCTTCTATATTTTTTATTTATAAATAAATTGATTAGTTGCAAAAATTAAACACAAATAACTTTTAATTGGTAAAGGTAAATCCTGAGGGACCGCCTTCTACAAAAAAATACAAGATTTAAATAGTTATTTGTTTAACTAGGCAGAGAAGTAACAGATTTACTGCCGCGGCTTGCATTTCACTGCCGAGGCGAAGCTGAGGCAATGAAACTAGCCAAGGCAGTAAATCTGATTCTCTGCCATGTGAAACATATAATTTTTTCTCCAATTGTTTTTGCAGTGTGATTAAAACAATCAAATTATAATGAAAACTTTTTTATAACGGATGCAACTCACAATTTTTAATATTTTTTCTAATCCTATGTAATCGTATGTTAAATCGTATTTCCAAATTATTATTGTCGATTAGACCTTAAATTTTATACATAATAATATCTACAAGAGCAAGATTTCAAAAAAAAAGAAAAAAATTATTTTTTAAAGGCATTAAAAATCATTTTTACTGCCTAGGCAGTAAAAGTGTTACTTCTATGATCGATAAATGTCACTAAAACTAATTTTTAATGTCAATCGGAGAAAAAATTATTTTTCATATAATTAAGTGCGAATTGATTTAAATTGTTTGTATAATTCATAAATACCTTAAAATTACAGTCAAGAATTTTAGCCCAAAGTGGCAAATACCTTTTTTCTAGGAGGATGCAACTCGGATGGTACCTTTTTATGGTCAGGTAAAAATTGAATTTTTGGGATGGAACTCGGATGTCGCCAATTTTTAGGGTTCCGTACCTGTGTATTTATGTGAATTGTAATAACTCGATATTTTGTTTTTTTATCTATGCAATCGTATTAGTTTTATTAAAAAACACATTTTTTATCTTATAATTTTTTTTCTATCTTTGTCGGTTACGCTGATATTAACAAATTTATTCGTTGCGTTTCAAAATTTGTTAATATATCTGAGTATATAAGCGGATTGTGATATTCATTTTTTTTTCTTCGTCGAACACACATGCTCCAGGTTATTTTTCTTTTCACTTGTTTCAATCTTTTTACCAAGTATTTTGAACTTATTAATTCGATTAAAATTTTAAAGTCCTTTAAGAATCCTGCCTCTACATTTGGTACGGTGTCAATGTGCGAAGTCCGACACGCACTTGACCGATTTATTTTAAAAGTCCTTGAAAAAATACTAATGAATACTTAAAATTCGTCAAATCCTTTTAAAATACCTAAAAACCTTTAAAATTAAAAAAAATTAAAACATTAACAATCCTTACAAATTCTTAATTGAACATCGGTGTAAACTAAATGAATGGACTTTACTTAATTTTTTAGTCCAGAGATTAGGAAAAATTAATAAAAAGAAGGTCCTGACTAGAATATTTTACTCCATTATTAATAGTAATATTGCCTCCTAATAATAGAGTCAGATATCGTGTATCCTTTCGTCCCTGTCAAGGTTTACTTAGTATTAAAAATAAATAAATTATAAACTAAATACAAAATTTATAGAATAATTTTTTTCTCCAATCTTAATCTCAATATTTACACAGTGACATAATATTCCTGCGAAAGTCCTTAACCGCCACTTTCCTCTCCAATTCAATCAACAAAAAAACACATCCAAACACAACATTATCATATTAAAACCCCATCTAAAAGTCCCGATCAGATGCGTATCCGATGTCAATGTCCATAATTACACAGTAGCGAAGAGGCCTGAAAGAATGCGGCACGTGCCTGGTGGGCCAGGACGGGGGCCACGTGGCACTGGACTAAGGTTACGGGGAGGATCCGCTCTAGACTGTTGCCACCAGTTCACATGGGAAATCTGCTACTTCCTGCGAACTTTAATCTGCCGTTGTCGTAGAATCCGGCCCTATGGCTTGGTTTCGGTTATTAGATTAGAATCGATGTTCTTTTGTTGGGAAATTAGTAACTTGGGTTAGGTTTATTCTTAATTTGATTCCGATTAATGGGTCTCGATATTTAAAAAAAATACCCCATTTTAGTCAAAAAAAAACTCTTTGTTTAATAATTATATTATTATTTCAAAAATCTTTATATATAGGGTGGTGCAAATTTAATTTGGATTTTGTAAATTGTTATAGATACAAAATTGGTTAAACTGGAAAAAATGCGTATTTTCATGGCAAATTAATTGTTTGTTTTATTAAAATATCACATTCAGTTTTAGAAATATTTAGGAATTTTTGTTTTTAAAGGTCTACAATTTTTTTAAATACGGATCTGTACTTTTAATTCCATTTTTTAAATATCCATTTTTTCTCTATTCATCCATGTAGATATGAATGTTAAAAATGAACAAAATTAACAAAAAATGATCCTATAGGCTTAAGAAATGATCAGAAAATAATTTTAGATTATTCAAAAAGATCAACAACAAAAAATGATAAAAAAATTATTCTAGAGTTTTAAAAATTATCAAAATAAAAAAAAAATGATCCAAGAGATCCAAAAATGTTCATAAAATCCTTTATTATTAAATATGAATAAAATTAACTGACAATAAGTCTACGGATGAACTGAAAATATTTTTGGTTCAGTAAATTGATCAAAATAACAAAAAATAATAAGAAAATAATTCTTAATTATTAAAAATGTTCATAAAATAATTTTTGAATGTTATAATTTATTAAAATGAAAAAAAAAATATTCCAGAGGTCCGAAAATGTTTGTAAAATTATTGAATATTAAAAATGTTCTGAAAACAATTAACAAAAAATGATCAGAAAATAATTCCAGATTATTCAAAATGATCACCAACAAAAAATGATAAAAAAATTATTTTCGAGTTTTAAAAATTATCAAAATAAAAAAAATGATCAAAAAATATTCAAAACTAATTCTATAGAAGATCCAAAAATGTTCATAAAATAATTTTTAATGTTAAAAATTATCAAAATTAACAAAAAAATGATTCTAGAGATCCAAAAATCTTTTTTAAATCTTTTAGTGTTAAAAATGAATAAAATTAACAAAAAATAAGTCTACGGATGAACTGAAAATATTTTTGGTTCAGTAAATTGATCAAAATAACAAAAATTAATAAGAAAATAATTCTTAAGTTTTAAAAATTATCAAAATTAACAAAAACTGATCTGAAAATGATTCCAGAGTATTGAAAATAAACAAAACTAATTCTTCAGGTCCAAAAATGTTCATAAAATAATTTTCGAATGTTAAAAATCAACAAAATTAACAAAAACTTATCCAAAAATGTTAATAAAATTTTTGAGTGTTTAAAATGATCAAAATTAGCAAAAAATGATCATAAAATATTTCCAGAGTATTGAAAATAAACAAAAACTGATTCTAGAGTTTCAAAATTGTTTATAAAATAATTTTTAAGTGTTAAAAATTATCAAAATTAACAAAAAATTCTCAAAAAATAATTCTTAAAAATGATAAAAATTAACAAAAAATTATTCTACAGCTGTAAAAAGGATCAGAAAATAATTCCAGAGTATTAAAAATAAACAAGAACTGGTTCTAGATGACCAAAAACGTTTATAAAATAATTTTTGAGTGTTAAAAATTATCAAAAAATAATCAAAAATTAATTCTTAAAAAATAACAAAAAATGATAAAAAATATAGGTATTTGACTTAAAAAATTATAAAAATTTAAAAAAAGTGGCCAATAAATAATTCCACAGTATTAAAAATGAGGTTTTTGAGGCCCAAAAATGATAAGAAAATAATTCTCAAAAAAAAAACATCAAAATTAACAAAAAATGATTATATAGGTCTAAAAATAATCATAGAAAAATTATTTGTTAAAAATGATATAAATCACCAAAAACTGATCATAGAAATCCAAAAATGGACATAAAAAAATTCTTGATTAATAAAAATGATCAAAATTAACAAAAAATGATTTTATAGGTCTGAAAATAATTAACAAAAGATGATCAGAAAATAATTCTTGATTATATCCAATAATCAAAATGAACTAAAAAGGATAAAAAATTATTCTTGATTTTTAAAAATTATCAATAAATTTCAGAAAATAATGACAGAGTATTAAAAATGCACAAAAACTGATTTTAAAGGTCCAAAAATATTCATAAAATAATTCTTGAGTGTTAAAAATGATCAAAATTAACAAAAAATGATCAGAAAATTATTTTTGATTATTAACAATATTAAAAATAATTAAAAAAATTCTTGAAATATAAAAATTATCAAAATTAAAAAAAAATGTGACCAGGAAATAATTAAAATACAAAAAATTATTCTAGAGGTTCAAAAATGTAAAATTATTCTTGAGCGTTAAAAATTAACAAAAATTGATCATAAAATAATTCTCAAAATAAAAATACATGATCAGAAAATAATTCCTGCGTATTTAAAAAGTACAAAAACTGATTCTAGAGGAATAAAAATATACAAAAATTATTTTTTTTTTATATTTACCAAAATTAATAAAAAAATATCCCACGGGTCTAAAAATGATCAAAAAATAATTATTGGCCTTTAAAAATGATAAAAAAGAACAAAAAATGATCGTAGAGATCCAAAAACGTTCATGAAATTCTTAAGTGTTAAGAATGTTAAAAAATAATCCTATAGGTCTAAAAATGATCTTAAAATAATTCCAGGGTATTGAAAATGAACAAAAACTGATTATGGATGTCCAAAAATGTTCATAAATTTTTTTTACGTTAAGAATGATCAAAATTAACAAAAAATTATCCAAAAACGTTCATAAAATTCTTGAGTGTTAAAAATGATCAAAATTAGCAACAAATGATCATAAAATATGTCCACAGTATTGAAAATAAACAAAACCTGATTCTAGAGTTTCAAAATTGTTCATAAAATAATTTTTTAATGTTAAAAATTATCAAAATTAGCAAAAAATGATCAGAAAATAATTCTTGAAAATTATAAAAATTAACAAAAAATTATCGTATAGAATTAACAAAACTTGGTAAGAAAATAGTTTTTGAATATTAAAAATGATCAAAATTAACAAAAAACGATTGTATAGGTCTAAAAATAATCAGAGAAAATTTCTTTGTTAAAAATGATATAAATTACCAAAAACTGATCATAGAGATCCAAATATGGTAATTAAAAAAAATCTTTATTATTAAAAATGATCAAAACTAGCAAAAAATGATAAAAAAATATTTTTTGAATATTAAAAATGATCAAAATTAACAAAAAATGATTGTATGAGTCTAACAATGATCAGATACATTTTCTTTGCTAAAAATGATATAAATTACCAAAAACTGATCATAGAAATCCAAAAATGGTAATAAAAAAATTCTTGATTAATAAAAATAATCAAAATTAACAAAAAATTATTTTTTGAATATTAAAAATGATCAAAATTAACAAAAAATGATTGTATAAGTCTAAAAATAATCAGAGAAAATTTCTTTATTAAAAATGATATAAATTACGAAAAACTGATCATAGAGATCCAAAAAAGGTAATAAAAAATTCTTGATTAATATAAATAAAAATTTACAAAACATGATAAGAAAATATTTTTTGAATATAAAAATGATCAAAATTAACAGAAAATGACCATAAAGGTCTAAAAATGATGATTCAGAAAACCACTTTTTTTAATAATAAACTTATTATTTCAAAAATCACTATATACAGGGCGGCTCAAATTTAATTGAACACTATTGGGATTTCGTAAATTGTCCCACACATGCTTGTAATATCCAAAAAGATACATTTCGTGATGTGTTTATCGTTTTTTTTTCTTTATAGGTGTGTGTGCTCCCGTAAGGACGCGTTGAGTCCTTAATACAATATCCATATAAAAGATATTTATTTCTTAGGAAAATTTTACGTAGTGACATTCGCCTGTCCGTCCATATTTTTTAATTGGAGGAGAAAGCGACGTTGTTAAGAATATTTATTTATATAAAAAAAAATATAATTCTATGGTTTGTTAAATTTTTGATAATATTCGTATTAGGAAAGAAATAAAATAAAATTCAGTATCGTACAAATAATTTTAATAAAAAATCCGTTAAACCTAATTTCTAAAATGACACATTTACATATTTTCTGTTAATCAATAACCAGATTTTCATTATTCATTTTTGCGGCGTCATTTCCACCAACACCGGACTTTTTCAACACGCTTCCGTGGATATCCATTCAAATTAATCGGAACTATTGTGATATACCGGAAACACAGATTTGCCGTAATATCCAAGACATTGTTTTAACCGGAAACGCTTGGGGTGTCAACAGTTGGGCTCTTGAAGGGGTTGAAGGCAGGGATTCCCCGACGATTAACAGTTGCTGTGTTGGTGGGTGACGTCCACGCGCCCGGACATTGTTGATTTCCGGTTTGAGTGCGTGCTTGAAGGTGTGTGTATATAATTGTAAATAGACTTTATGCACTCAAGTAGAGGTAAAGTATCTATATCTAAATGTTTAACATTTCATATTGTAATACAAATGTTGTAATAGTTTAAATATTTAAATGTACCCGACTAAAATGGAGTAAGAAAAGGAACAAAATTTTTAAGGCAGAAAAAAAATTTTTTGTTTACTTTTTTTAATCTGAATCCAAAATCAGAATTTTAAATTTTACACTAATAATATAACTATTTTGTCTTAATAGGTACAACATTTTTGTATTGAAATTTTTGATTTTTTTACTGCTGAATCGATATTTAAAATAAGAATTTTATATTTTATAAAAATAAGCATAAAATTTCACAAACTTTAAAATTTTACATTTTTTTGTCTTAGTATAAGCACAAACTTATGAACTTAAGTTTTTTCTTTACTTTTTAATTCTGAATCCAAATTTGAAATTAGAATTTTAAATTTTAAAAATATAAATAAAAAACTCAACAATTTAAAAATTTTAGACAACTATAACTTTTTTGGCTTAATAGGAACAAATTTGAAAAAAATAATGTTTGTCTTTTAATGTTATTTCCAAATTTGAAATTGGAATAAGCAAAAAATTTCACAAATTTTAAAAGTTTGGACCGTATAACTTTTTTTTGTCTTAATAGGCACAACATTTTTGTACAGAATTTTTTGTTTACTTTTTTTTAATCTGAATCCAAAATCAGAATTTTAAATTTTACACGAATAATATAACTATTTTGTCTTAATAGGCATAAACTTTTTGTACTGAAAGTTTTGATTTTTTTAATGCTGAATCTAAATTGAAAAAAAGAATTTTATATTTTATATAAATGAGCATAAAACACAAATTTTAAAATTTTAGACCCTTATAACGTTTTTTTCTTAGTATAAGCACAAACTTTTTGTACAAAATTGATAAAAATCGAATAAAATGATATAAAATCGAAAAAAATAATCTAAACTAAATCGATAAAAATCGAAAAATCCAAATAAAATCCAGAAAAATTGAAAAAAATCAAATATGTGAGTGAGATCGAACAAACGTAAAACCCAAATAAATTCTGACAAAATCGATGAAAATTAAATAGCATGGAAAAAAACCAAATTAAATCGACAAAAATGGTTGAAGTTTGAAGAAATCGAAAAAAGTTGAAAAAATCGAAAAAAGTTGAAAAAAACTGAAAAAAAATTGGATAAAATTAAAAAACATCGAAAACAAAAAAATTTTTTAAATTGAAAAGAATGAAAAAAAATTGAAAAAATTAAATAAAATCGAGAAAAATTGAAAAAAATCAAATATGTGAGTGAGATCGAACAAACGTAAAACCCAAATAAATTCTGACAAAATCGATGAAAATTAAATAGCATGGAAAAAAACCAAATTAAATCGACAAAAATGGTTGAAGTTTGAAGAAATCGAAAAAAGTTGAAAAAATCGAAAAAAGTTGAAAAAAACTGAAAAAAAATTGGATAAAATTAAAAAACATCGAAAACAAAAAAAAATTTTAAATTGAAAAGAATGAAAAAAAATTGAAAAAATTAAATAAAATCGAGAAAAATTGAAAAAAATCAAATATGTGAGTGAGATCGAACAAACGTAAAACCCAAATAAATTCTGAAAAGATCGATGAAAATTAAATAGCATGGAAAAAAACAAAATTAAATCGACAAAAATGGTTGAAGTTTGAAGAAATCGAAAAAAGTTGAAAAAATCGAAAAAAGTCGAAAAAACCTAAAAAAAATTGGATAAAATTAAAAAACATCGAAAAAAAAATTTTAAAAATTGAAAAGAATGAAAAAAATTGAAAAAATTAAATATAATCGAAAATATCGGATAAAAACGAAAAAAATTGGAACAAATTGAAAAAAATGGGATAGAATTAAAAAACATAGTAAAAATAGTCAAAAATCAAATACGATCTCGAAAAATAAAATAAAATCGAAAAAAGGAAAAAATCGGAAAATCGACAAAAATTGAAAAAATGAATGGATATAAAATCTGAAAACTTCGAATAAACCAAATATAATCGAAACGACATAAATCGAAAAAAAAAAAAAAAAAAAAAAAAAAAAAAAAAAAAAAAAAAAAAAAAAAAAAAAAAAAAAAAAAAAAAATTGAAAAAATCGAAAAAAGTCAAATGCAATAGATAAAAATCGGATAAAAAAATCGGAATACTTTTTCAGATATTTAATGTAAAAGTTTAAAATTTTGACATTGTTTTATTTTTGACAGGTGACAGTTGGAGAAATAATTTTGACTGTTCTGAATAGAGTTTTTCAAGGGCTTTCAAATGACATATTGCAAGTCAAATTCGTATGGTCTCTATCGTAGAAGAATACACACAGACAGATAGACAGACAGACAGACACACAGACAGACAGACAGGCAGACAGATTTCCATCTGGAAATGGTCTTAATCATTTCAGGGGACCTCAAAATGGATATTTCCATCTTTATCTCGAAAATTTATTTAGCTCGTTCACAATACTTTCCCTTCTCGGAGGTGGATCGGGAAAGTAATAAATAAAAAAACTATAACTTTTTGCCTTAATAGGCACAAACTTTAAAAAAAAAGTTTGTTTTTTAATGCTAATTCCAAATTTCAAATTGGAATCATCTTAAATTTTTTTATAATAAGCAAAAAATTTCACAAATTTGGACCGTATAACTTTTTTGTACAGACATTTTTTGTTTACTTTTTAATGCTTTAAATGTAAAATCAAAATTTTAATTTTTATAAAAAGCAGAAAAAAAATCAATTTTTTAATAATGTTTGCACAAATTATTTGAACCATAAAATTATATAAAAAAATGGTTGGAAGAAAAATAGCAAAATAATTTAAATAATAAATAATTAGTAAAGTAATAATTTTTTTAGTTTCCACAAATTTAGCAAATTTGATATTTTTTGAGTTAAATTATCTAATTAATTTTTTTTTTACTGAACCTGGACTAGCAACTGCCTTTTTTAACTATAAAACATTTTTTTTATAAAAAAATTCACTGAAAAAAATAATTTTAAGCGTTGAATTAAAATTTTGATAAAACTGAGTTATAGTAAATTTGAATTAGAAAAAAACAATTATTTTAGATTTTCTCAATTCCACCCATTTTTTGATCAATAAATTATTTTGCCCTTAAATAATTTTTTATCAATTTTTTATCAATTCATTAAATTTTCCTAAAATGATCAGAAATTTTTTAGTTATTTAATAATTATTTAAGTTTTTTTACTTTTTAATGAATTTGGCAGCGAAATTTTTAATCCTACAAATAGAAAATTTATATTTAGATAATATATCAGAGCTGTCCTTATATACATTTTTTTTTTCATTTTTTTTTCAATAAAAAAAAGTATGAAATTTACCTACTTTCCATTTTTTAAAGAAAGTATTTACAATAAAATTTTATAATTATATTCAAAGTGAGATTCTAATAATGTGTCAAAAATAATTTAAAAATTCGTATTAGAAAAATTAAAAATGAAGGTGGCTCTCCGAATACGAAACGTCGAATTAAAATGTTATAACAAAATAGATTTAAAAAAAAAACATTTTTTTAGACCTATTTCAATTTCACTCAACCTTCGTTTATTTTCGTTTGTTTTCATTTGTTTTCATTAATTTTCATTTGCTTTCGTTTGTTTTCGTTTGTTTTTATTTGCTTTCGTTTGTTTTCGTTTGTTTTCATTTGTTTTCGTTTGTTTTTATTTGTTTTCGTTTATTTTCATTTATTTTCGATTATTTTCGTTTATTTTCATTTGTTTTCGTTGTCCTTCATTTGTTTTCGTTTGTTTTCTTTATTTTCTTTGTTTTCGTTTGTTTTTATTTGCTTTCGTTTATTTTCATTTGTCTTTGTTGGTTTTTGTTTGTTTTTGTTTGTTTTCGTTTATTTTCATTTGCTTTCGTTTGTGTTCATTTGTTTTCGTTTGTTTTCATTTGTTTTCATTTGTTTTCGTTTGTTTTTATTTGTATTCGTTTGTTTTCATTTGTTTTCATTTATTTGCATTTGCTTTCGTTTGTTTTCGTTTGATGTCGTTTGTTTTCATTTGTTTTCGTCTGCTTTCATTCTTTTTCGTTTGTTTTCATTTGTTTTCGTTTATTTTCATTTGTTTTCGTTTATTTTAATTTGTTTTCGTTTGTTTTCATTTGTTTTCGTTTACTTTCATTTGTTTTCATTTGTTTTCGTTTATTGTCGTTTGTTTTCGTTTGATTTCTTTATTTTCGTTTATTTTCATTTGTTTTTGTTTGTTTTCATTTGTTTTCGTTTATTTTCATTTGTTTTCGTTTATTTTCGTTTGTTTTTGTTTCATTTCATTTGTTATCGTTTATTTTCGTTTGTTTTCATTTGTTTTCGTTTGACAAATTACCAAAATTTTGACAAATTACCAAAATTTTAATAAGTGGCGCGGTACAGTAAGTTTATGTATAATTTCCTCCATATTTTCTACGCCAATGGGAAAATTGCAATTATTTTAAGTTTTTTTTTAATGCCCTATTTACTTTAAGGAAATAAACGATTAATATTTAAATATACAAATATCCAAGTTAATTTAAAATTAAGTAAACGTTAATGTAACAATTTATAATGTATTACAGAACCGGCTTATATATTTCTAGGTAACTCCAAAAATATTTAAAAATTGGATAAGAAACAAATAAAAAAATTAAGAAAAATTTAATACATCAATTTAATTTTTTTATGTAATATACTAATTGTTCCCATGTGAAATAAATTTATATATTAATACCCAAAGAAAAAATATGAAAATAAAGGGACAAAAAGGCAAAATGTGGAAAAATAGAATAAAATGGAAACAAAATTAAAAATATTGAAAAATAGTAAAAAATAGGAATAAACATGGGGGAAAATACGAAAATTGGGAAATATAATACAAAAATAGGAAAAATGGGGATAAATAGAAAAGACATGAAAAATACTAAAAAATAGGAAAAGCAGGAAATAAATAGGGAAAAATAGGAAAACACATGAAAAAATGGGGAAAAAACAGGAAGAAATGGAAAAAATAGAGAATTATAGGCAAAAATATGATAAATGGGAAAAAATAGAAAAAAGAACGTGAAAAAGAGTAAGAAATAGGAAAAAATGGGAAAAATGAAAAAAAAATTGTAGTAAAAAAGCATGAAAAAAAGCGGGAAAATAAAGGGAAAAATAGAAAAAAAATTGTGGGAAAAAACATGAAAAACAGGAAATAAATAAATATGAAGGCACGGTACAAATGACATTATTACCAGTGGCGTAGTTAATATTTAAATGAAATCCAAAGCTGAGTTTAATTAATTGAATTAAAAATTATTATAAACCCTTTTTATATATATTTTTTTTAAGAAAATAAAAATGTTGGTCAGGTGGGATTGACATTTTATTGCAACTACTTTATAATAAAATTGAAGTGTTGTTTATTATAAAAAATCTAAAGTTTTTTATGATGTAGACAACTTTTTAGACACACTATTTATTAGTGTTATAGGTATATTCGATTTTTTTTAAAAATTATGTTATTTTATTTTATGCTCGACTGAACATCATCCACACGCGTATTCCGATTCTATTTCAATGCCACCAGCAAGTGCACCAGGTGCTAAAAGCATTAGTGGTTAGTCGTTCTCATAATAAAATGCAAAATCACTGTTTGTCAATTAATTATGTAATAAGCTTCTAAACAGGGGATTGTTTTTATGATGGTAATAATTAGGGAGAAAATTACCGTTTAAGACTGAGTTAATAAATATTTAAAAACTGGTCTAGATTAATATAAATTTTAATATTGATTTTGTTTTTAAAAATAATAAATTATTACAATTTATTTTGAAATTAACATTATTAATTTCTATTTTTATTTTTTTTTTCTAGGTATACTAAAATTTAATTGAACATTAATCTACTGGGTTTTTGTAAACTTTTATAATTACAAAATTGGTTAAATATGAATATTTTCAAGACAAATTTTATTATTAAAATATCGCGTTTTATTTTAGAAAAAAATTTAGTGAAAACTGGGTTTTTGTTTTATTTAACCTTGAGTTTTAAAGAGAGAAAAAAACATTATAAAGCTCTTTTACTGAAGTTAAATACCGCTTAAATAAGCGTGCCCAATTTTTCATAGCGTTTAATTTTTGAGGGCTACACTAAAACAATTTTTTTTTAAATACAAATCTGTTCTTTTCATCCCATTTTTTAAATATCCATTTGTTCCTCTATTTAACGATATAGAACCCATAATATTTTTGTAAAGTTTTCACAATTAACTGGTACTAAAATATTTCTAAGTACGGTCCTGTTCATTTTTACTCTCTAAATATATTTTGAATGTTAGTTTTTAATAAATTTGCATATCAAGATAGCTTTGAAAGCAAAATTTGAAATTTGAACATTTTTTTTTCTGACCATAGTTATTGAAAAATAATAATTAAAATTTTTACGAATTAATTATATTTAGGGCGTTAAGTTTAGAATATATTTAATTAATAATAAATTTTATTTCAAATGATTTATAAATATTATTTGTAGTAAAAATAAAACAGGACTGTATTTAAAAAAATTCTTAAAGTACATGATCAGAAAATAATTATCTAATATTAAAAATGTTGAAAATTAGCAATGAATAATCAGTAAATAATTCCAAAATATTTAAAATGAACAAAAACTGAAATTAGAGGTACAATAATGTTCAAAAAATAATTACTAAGACTTGAAAATGATCAATATTAACAAAAAATGATTGGATAGGTCTAAAAGTGATCAGTCTCGGGTGTTCAAAATGAACAAAAAATGATGCTAGAGATCCAAAAATGATCAAAATGATCAAAAAATAATCGTATAGGTCTAAAACTGATCTGAAAACAATTCTTGATTATTAAAAGTGATCAAAATTAACAAAAAATGATCAGAAAATAATTCTTGGTTATCAATAATGACCAAAATTAACAAAAAACGATTCAAAATTTCTAAAGTTTTAAAAAATTTCAAAATTAAAAAACATAAGCAGAAAATAATTTCTGAGTTTTTAAAAAGAACAAAAACTGATTCTAAAAAAAGGTCTAAAAATATTCAAAAAATAATTTTTGTTTAAATTTACAAAAATTAACAAACAGGTATCCTGAGGTCTAAAAATAATAAGAAAATAATTCTTGACCGATAAAAATGAACAAAAAATGATCGTAGAAATCCAAAAATTTACATAAGAGTGTTAAAATGATCAAAAATAATAAAAAATAATCCTACAGGTCTAAAAATGATCTGACAATAATTCCAGAATATTTAAAATGAACAAAAACGGATTATGGATGTCCAAAAACATTCATAAAATAATGTTTTAATGTTAAAAATGATCAAAATTAACAAAAACTTATCCAAAAATTGTTCATAAAATTCTGGAGGGTTAAAAATCATCAAACAAAAAAAAATATCATAAAATATTTCCAGAGTATTGAAAATAAACAAAAACTGATTCTAGAGTTTCAAAATTATTCATAAAATAATTTTTTAATGTTAAAAATTATCAAAATTAACAAAAAATGATCAGAAAATAATTCTTAAAAATTATAAAAACTACCAAAAAATTATCCTACAGGTCTAAAAATGATCAAAAAGTAGTTCGAGAATAAAAAATAAACAAAAAGTTCAGAAAATAATTTTCAATGGTGAAAGTTATCAAAAAAGTATCAAAAAATTATCAGAAAATTATCAGAAAATTATCAAAAAATTATCAAAAAATATCAAAAATTATCAAAAAATTATCAAGAAATTATCAAAAAATTATCAACAAATTATCAAAAAATTGTCAAAAAATTGTCAAAAAATTGTCAAAAAATTGTCAAAAAATTATCAAGAAATTATCAAAAAATTATCAAAAATTTATAAAAAAATTACTAAAAAATTATCAAAAAATAATTCTTAAAAATTAACAAAAAATGATAAAATATAATACTTGACATTTAAAAATTACCAAAATTTAAAGAAATGACCAATAAATAATTCCATAGTATTAAAAATGAGCTTCTAGGTGTCCAAAAATGATATGAAAATAATTCTAAAAAAAACATCAAAATTAACAAAAAATGATTGTATAGGTCTAAAATGATCAGAGAAAATTTCTTCGTTACAAATGATATGACCAAAAACTGATCATAGAGATCCAAAAATATTAATAAAAAAATTCTGGTTTATTAAAAATGATCAAAATTAACAAAAATGATCAGAAAAAATTTTTTAATATAAAAAATGATCAAAATTACCAAAAAATGATTGTATAAGTCAAAAAATGACCAGAGAAGATTTCTGTGTTAAAAATGATATAAATTACCAAAAACTGCTCATAGAGATCCAAAAATGGTAATAAAAAAATTCTTGATTAATAAAAATGATCAAAATTAACTAAAAATGATAAGAAAATATTTTTTAAATATTAAAAATGATTAAAATTAACAAAAAATGATTGTATATATCTAAAAATGACCAGAGAAGATTTCTGTGTTAAAAATGATATAAATTACCAATAACTGCTCATAGAGATCCAAAAATGATAATAAAAAAATTCTTGATTAACAAAAATGATCAAAATTAACAAAAAATGATAAGAAAATATTTTTTAAATATTAAAAATGATTGAAATTAACAAACAATGATTGTATATATCTAAAAATGACCAGAGAAAATTTATTTGTTAAAAATGATATAAATTACCAAAAACTGATAATAGAGATCCATAAATGGTAATAAAAAAATTCTTGATTTTTAAAAATTATCAAAATTAACAAAAAATGATAAGAAAATATTTTTTGAATATTAAAAATCATCAAAATTAACAAAAAAATTATTGTATAACGTCTAAAAATGACCAGAGAAAATTCCTTTGTTAAAAATGACATAAATTATCAAAAACTGATCATACAGATCCAAAAATGGTAATAAAAAATTCTTGATTAATAAAAATGACGAAAAGTAACAAAAAATGATAAGAAAATATTTTTGAACATTAAAAATTAAAAAAAAAATATTCTATTCGTCTAAAAATGATCAGAAATTAACTCTTAATTTAAGACAGCAAAAAATGATCATAAAATGAGTTACATTAATTAATTTAGTATTAAAATTAATAATTAATGAAATAAAAAGAAAATTTTGGTTTTTTCCAAATATCTTGGAAACGTACATAATAAAAATAATAATAAAAATTTTGTTGAAAATAAACATGTTTTTTCCCATTTAATCAAATTTATATAAATAACAGTTAATAGTGTTTCGCCACTCTGTATAAAACAATCTTACCTTCTAAAGCTTTATTTCTAGCTAAAAGAGCAAGAAGAACATCGGAGTTTGGCGCTCCATCCATGGAATGAGGCGGCATCATGGGCTGGGTGACGGGCGGCAACCCCTGTATGTGCGGTATAGTCCTGGATTGATCCAAAATGGACATATTAGGCTCTGCTCCTCACTAATACAGGATTATTGCCCTTCCTGTACAACCTGTATAAAATTAATTGACTATTACTACATGAGCAGATGTGAGACTTAATAATGGATTAAATATAAACCAAAAATCTAGTAAGCTTTTAATTTAGAAATTTTTATAATTATTTTACCTTATAATTAATCTTATTGTTATCTTTATATGTGAAAATAGGAAAATTGGAAAATATAGACAATAATACAAAAAATGGAAAAAATACAAAAAAAGTAAAAAACGGGTAAAATGGAAAGAAGCATTAATAAATAGTAAAAATAGGGAAAAACAGAAAAAAATATGAAAAAATTAAAAAACAGAAAAAATAGAGGAAAAAGTAAAAAATCCTCAAAAAAACGCTAAAAAACACAATAAATCGAAAAATATCGCAAAAAATGTCAAAGGAAATCGTAAAAAATTGTAAAACAATCAAAACAAAATCCCAAAAAAAAAATCTCAAAAGATAAAAAAAATCGAAAAAATTGAATTAAATCGAAAAAATCACAGTAAAAAAAAATTATAAAAAATCAGAAAAAGGAAATACAAAAAAAAAACAGAAAAATAAAAAAAAATGAGGAAAAATAGAAAAAAAATCAGAACAAAATAAAAACAATTTGAAAAATGGAAAAAAAAACAGAGGAACAAATTGGACAAAAATTTCAAATGCAAATGCGCAAAAATCAGGGAAATGCAAAAAATCGCAAAAAAAATGGAAAAAAATCGTAAAAAAACTATAAAAAATGGGAAACAATTGTAACCATATAAAAATTTTTTTTCAAACATGAAAAATTTAATAACTAGAAAGCAAAAATAGAAAGAAAAATAAAAACAGAATGAGAAAAAAATAATGAAAGCTTCGAAACAATCGAAAAAAAATTAAAAATAAAATATATCTATATATAGGAAAATAGGAAATTTGGGAAATATAGGCAAAAATAGAAAAAATGGGAAAAATTGAAAAAATAGTAGAAAACAAGAAAAAACATGAAAAAATAGGGAAAAATAGGAAAATATGGAGAAAGTTACTAAAAAATGGGGAAAAATAGGAAACTATAGGCAAAAATATTAAAAAATGGGTAAAATGAAAAGAAGCATTAACAAATAGTAAAAAATAGGAAAAACCAGAAAAAAATAGGAAAAAATTGAAAAACAGAAGAAAGAGAAAAAGTAAAAAGCCTCAAAAAAACGATAAAAAACAAAAAATCGATATAATACACAATAAATCGTAAAAAAATCAAAATAAAATCCCAAAAAAATCTCAAAAATAAAAAAACTCGAAAGAATTGAAATAAATCGAAAAAAATCAGAGTAAGAAAAAATTATAAAAAATCAGAAAACAAACGAAATAGACAAAAAAATAGAAGAATGAGAAAAAAATGAGGAAAAATAGAAGAAAAATCAGAACAAAACAAAGACAATTTGAAAAATGAAAAAAAACAGAGGAACAAATCGGACAAAATCGAAAAAAAAAGAAAATTTTAAAACACCGCGTAAAAAATTAAAAAAAAAACACTAAAATCGCAAAAAATTGCAAAACCATCGTAAAAAACTTCAAAAAATTGCAAAAACCCGGAAAGAAAATAAAATGAAAAGATTTGAAATATTTCAAATAAATCACAAACAAAACCAGAAAAAAGGGTTAAAAATCGAAAAGAAAAACAGAAGAGTGCAAAATTTTTTCAAAAATTGCAAATGCAAATGCGCAAAAAATCAAGGAATGCAAAAAATTGCAAAAATAAAGGAAAAAAAAATGGGAAAAAATCGCAAAAAAACTACCAAAAACCGGAAACAATTGTAACCATCTAAAAAAATTTTTTTAAAAAATGAAAAATTCGAAAGATTTAATAAATAGAAAACAAAAATAGAATGCAAAAAAACAGAATGAGAAAAAAATAAGGAAAGCTTCGAAACAATCAAAAAAATAAAATATATATATAGGACAATAGGAAAATTGGGAAATATAGGTGAAAGTAGAAAAAATGAGAAAAATAGAAAAAAAGATAAAAAAAATAGTAAAAAACAAGAAAAACATGAAAAAATATGGAAAAATGGGAAAAAATGGAAAAAGTTACAAATAGAGAAAATTAGGAAAATATAGGCAAAAAGAGTAAAAAATGGGTAAAACGGGAAGAAGCATTAACAAATAGTAAAAAATAGGAAAAAATTGAAAAACAGAAAAAATTGAGAAAAAAGTAAAAAAGCCTCAAAAAACGCTGAAAAATAAAAAATAGTCCCTAAAATACACAATAAATCAAAAAATACCGCAAAAACCGCAAAAAATGTCAAAGGAAATAGTAAAAAATTGTAAAAAAATCAAAACAAAATCCAAAAAAAAAATCCCAAAAAAGAATTGAAATAAATCGAAAAAATTAAGTAAGAAAAAATTATGAAAAATCAAAAAACAATCGAAATAGCAAAAAAAAACAGAAGATTACGAAAAAATGAGGAAAAATAGAAAAAAAATCAGAAGAAGACAAAAATAATTTAAGGAACAAATTGAACAACATCGAATAAAAAAGAACACATTGGTAATAGTTGAAAAAATCGGAAAATATTAGAGAAAAATAAAAAACAAAATTGAGAAATAAAAAAAAAACGAGAAAATCCAAAAAATTGCAAGAAACTAGAAGAAACACGCAAAAAAACCGCTAAAATCGCAGCAAAAAAAAATGCAAAACCATCGTAAAAAAATTCAAAAAATTGGAAAAAACCGGAAAGAATAAAAAAATGACAAAATTTGAAATAAATAACAAACAAAATTTTTCAATAATTGCATATGCAAATGAGCAAAAAAAATCACAAAAAAAACTACCAAAAATCGGAAACAATTGTAACCATCTAAAAAATTTAGATTTAATAAATAACACAATGAGAAAAAAATAAGGAAAGCTTCGAAACAATCGAAAAAAATAAAATATATGGAAATATAGGTAAAAATGGGAAAAATAGAAAAAAAATAGACAATATTAACAAACAGGAAAAAGAAGAAAAATTAGAGAAAAATGGGAAAATAGGGAAATATAGACAAAATTAGCAAAATGGGGAAAATTCAAATTTAACAAAAAAATAGAAAAAAAAACAGGAAAAAGAGAAAAAATAAAGGGAAAAAATAAAGAAAAATATGAAAAAATAATAAACATTAAAAACTTAATGAATTACAGTCGAGCACTGGGCGACAACTAGTTAAAAAAAATACATATTTATTATGGAAAAAAAATTTAGTGGAAAATGAATTAAACAATGAGTACAGTTTAGAGAAAAATACTGATACGAAGAAATAAAATATAAGTATCGAACAGAGCAAAGTGGATGATAAAATGTTAAGCATAATCAAAGAAAATGAAAAAATTATAGTGGCAATTTTTTTCCAATATTTACCACAAATATTTTTCCAATTCCAAAAAAAAACGACCACTATTATAACAACCACAGTACACATGCTAATAAAACTACCTATTGGGATTTTCTTTCAGTAAGTACATATTTAATGTGTATATTTTTTATAGCACTACTTTATCTCTTTTATTATTCGTTCCGCTATCTCCATTAAAAAATACGGGCGACGGCGGTAGTAGATTAAGATTTTTTTTTATAGTATTGGGAGACAAATAAGACTTAATCTTTGTTTGCATTGTAGCAGTGCTCTATTTAAAATAAAAATTGATATTGCCGTGTAGGTCGCAAAAAAATTGTAAACAAAAATAGAATTATACGTAGAGTAAATTTGTATACATAAATTATTATTACTACAAAGCGCAACGCTAAAAAAACCAAATTTAATATTTAAAATAAAGTCAAAAGTAAATATATTAACTATTAGAGAACCATAATGTACAAAATACGCAAAAATATATTTTTTTGTTTTTTATAGGTAGCGAGAAAGTAAAAAAAACCGTTACACAGCTGTATAATATACTTATCCTCCAATAATTACCCAATAATGTGCAAAATACTAAAAAATGGGAAATTTCCCACAAACCGGCAACACTGTTGATTACTGACTGACTGAACTAGCAATTTTTTTGTTCTTCTTTATATGTAGCGAGAAAGTAAAAAGATCGGTACAAAGCTGTGTAATATACTTATTCTCCTATAAGTACCCAATGATGTGCAAAAATACCCAAAAATAGAAAATTCCCCACAAACCAGCATCACTGTTGATTACTGACTGAGTGAGCTACTATTTTTTTGTACTTATTTATATGTAGCGAGAAAGTAAAAAGATCGGTACAAAGCTATATAATATACTTATCCTCCAATAATTACCCAATGATATGCCAAAATATCAAAAAATGGGAAATTCCCCACAAATCGGCATCACTGTTGATTACTAAATACCAAAAAATAGGAAATCCCCAAAAAATAGGCATCACTGTTTGATTATTGACTGACTGACTGACTGACTGAACTATGCAGCTAGAATATTATAAAGGTATATTGATATTTCGGCTCATTCTTTGATCTCAATAAGGCATTTGACTGTTTATCTTCCTTATTAGCGGTCAGATTTGAATGGGGCAAAACGTCACTATAAAAAAATAAAAGGCAGAAACTGTGGTCAAATGAAGTTATCAGTGGTATTTAGGACAACCGGTAGAATAAATAAGTAGAGCAGTAACAAAGACAAAAGAGCATTAGTATATAATTTTGTTATTAGTTGTTTGATTTTAATAAAATGTAGCGCAGTAACAAAGACAAAAGAGCATTAACATCTAATTTTGTTATTATATGTTTAATTTTAATAAAAAGTAACGCAGTAATAAAGACAAATGAGCATTAGCATCTAATTTTGTTATTATATGTTTAATTTTAATAAAAAGTAACGCAGTAATAAAGACAAATGAGCATTAGCATCTAATTTTGTTATTATATGTTTAATTTTAATAAAAAGTAGCGCAATAACAAAGACAAAAGAACATTAGCATCTAATTTTGTTATTAGTTGTTTGATTTTAATAAAAAGTGGTGCAGTAGTAACAAAGACAAAAGAGTATTAGTATCTAATTTTGTAATTAGTTGTTTGATATTAATAAAAAGTAGCGCAGTAACAAAGAAAAAAGAAAATTAGTATCTTATTTTGTTATTAGTTGTTTGATTTTAATAAAATGTAGCGCAGTAACAAAGACAAAAGAGCATTAGCATCTAATTTTGTTATTATATGTTTAATTTTAATAAAAAGTAACGCAGTAATAAAGACAAAAGAGCATTATCATCTAATTTTGTTATTAGTTATTTGATTTTATTAACAAGTAGCGCAGTAACAAAGAGAAAAGAGCAATAGCATCTAATTTTGTTATTAGCTGTTTAATTTTAATAAAATGTAGCGCAGTAACAAAGACAAAAGAGCATTAAAATAGGGAAAAACAATGTGAAATATGGAAAAAATATATAAAATGAATATAAAACACTGAAAAATAGAAAAAACATGGAACAATGGAAAAAAAAATGGAAAAATATTGAAAAATTTTAAAAAATGAAGAAAAAATAGTGAATAGGAAAAAAATTTTAAAAAACGGTGAATAGTAGGGAAAAATAGGAAAAAATCTGGAAAAAATAATGGAAAATAAGGTAAAATAGGAAAAATAAGGAGAAATCGAAAAAATGAGCAACATAGGAAAAAACAAGGAAAATAGAAAAAAATATGGGAAAATAGGAAAAAATAAACAAAAATAGTAAAAACCTGGAAAAACTAGAAAGAAAAATGAAAAATTGGAAAAGTCTAAAAAAATTGGGGAAAATGGGAAAAAAATTGGGAAAATAGAGATAATAAGGGAAAACACATACAAATATGGACAAAGAGGGAAAATAGGGAAAAATATAAAAAACGATTAAAAAGAGGTAAAAATAAAATTAAATAGGAAAAAACAAAAAATAGAAAAAAATGGGCAAAATTGGAAAAAATAGGAAAAATAAGAAAATTATGTGAAAATATGAAAAAACAATGAAAAATTTAGAGAAATTAAGAAAAACAAAGAAAAATAGTGAATAATTGGAAAAACTGTAATGAAAAATAGAAAAAAATCAGAAGAAATTGATAAAACAAGGAAGAAATTGGAAAAATTCAGAAAATAAGGAAAAATACATACAAATATAGATAGAGTAAAATAGGAAAAATTAAGGAAAAATAGGGAAAAATAGAAAAAAATAGGAGAAATAGAGCAAATAGGCAAAAATAAGGCAATATAGGGAAATTGGTAAATATAGGAAAATAGGGACAAAGAAGGAATAATATTCAAAGTAGGGAAAATTAGGGAAATAGTGAAAATTTGATACATATAGCAACAAGTAGGGAAAAATTATGTAAAATAGGATAAAGTAGGTAAAAATAGAGACAATTAGAAAAAAAGAGAAAAACAGAAAAAAATTATGAAATCCAGGAAAATTAGAACGAAATAATAAAAAAAAAGAAAAAAGTAAAAGAGTGGGAAAAAGATCTTAAAACACGGTTAGGATTAAAAAAATAACCGCACAAACTTTTTCATTTTAATAGGCATATTGCTTTCGCACTACAATAACAACATTATACTTTTTGTTAATTTATAGCGAAAAACTGTCGATTTGAAAAAAAAAACGTTTCGCTGTAGGTTGTAGACTTTGAATTAAAAATCCCTATGGTTTACGTTTTTTTTTATTTTAGAATTTTTGTTACAAACTATTATACATATGAATTGATTTATAAATAAAATAATTTTCCAATATATATTCAATTTAATAAAAAAAATTGAGTTTTTCATAAAAATGGGCAGTGGAAATAATACAATAAAAAATCGTAAAATTTTTGCAAAAATAATATTTTTTAGTTACTGGAAGTCAATATTTAGTAGATATGGACCAAATCGCTATCTCTTAGATTAAAAATAATTTTTGATTTTTTTTTTTATTTGACAACCGAAATGAGAATTAACATACGTAATTTAAATCTAAATAAATATAAATATAATTGTCCACCAATGAAGAAATAAAAAACCAAAGTCTAGTACCACAAATTATTTTGTCAACTAGTTTCGGCACAAATATTCCATCATCAGGCCAACTAAATTTACATAGGTTATGAAAATTGAAGTTATATAATAAGTAATAAAAACAAACTATTTCCAGTACCACACTTAAACTTAGAAGATTTCTTTAATACATATTGTATAACTTCAATTTTCACAACTTCTATAAATTTAGTTGGTCTGATGATGGCATATTTGTGCCGAAACTAGTTGACAGTTTCCCTTCCAATCAATTTTATTAAAATAATTTGTGGTACTAGATTTTGGTTTTTTATTTTTAAATATAAATATACTGAGTGTTGTTTTTTTTATTCAATTTTTATGCAAATTTATAAAAAAAAAAACTTCATTTTTGATTTTTCTGTTAGTTAATTCGAAATTAGGTCTATTCAAATTTAAAAATAATCAGTAATTTTTTTTTTGAAATTCGAATATATTATTTGATATATAGTTTATACGTAAATTTAATGTAAAAATATAAGGGGTGTTTACATTTAAAATTTAAATTTTTATACAAATTTAATTTTTTATTATCTTAATCTAAATTTTGAAATAATCAAATACCAAAAGTTTAAAATATTTTTAATAAAAAATCTTGATGTTTATTGTATATAACTGTGATCTGCACAGTCAGCAAATTATAAAGGAAAAAACTAAATTTATATCACCACAAAATTTTTAAAATTGTCAAAATTAACGTAATAATTTGAATCTATCAAAATCTTTATCAAATAAATAAAAAAAAAATTATGAACTTTTCTTACATTTAAAAAAAATGGATTATTGTTAGAGCCAAAAGGAAACTAAAATATCAAATATATAAAAATAATATTTATTTTTTTAAATACCAAAACGGCCTTTACGCCATTTGAGAGAGCCTAAAAATAAATAAATTAAGTTTGAAATTTTGAAGTAAATATAAATTAATTAAATAACGAGAACAGCAAAATATTAAAAATGTAAATTTTTTAATTGAATAAAAATAATATAAATGTGATTTTTTTATACTCGATTAAGAAAAATTTTGTTTTTACGCAGGGAATATGTATTTTTATTTATTAGAAAAAAACCTATTACCTATATTTTATTAAACCCAACGAGGTAC
This sequence comes from Neocrepidodera transversa, assembly GCA_963243735.1. Taxonomy (NCBI): domain Eukaryota; kingdom Metazoa; phylum Arthropoda; class Insecta; order Coleoptera; family Chrysomelidae; genus Neocrepidodera; species Neocrepidodera transversa. The sequence goes on from OY725338.1 coordinate 15,555,724, forward strand.
TTCTAATTATCCCTGACATTAAAAAAAATCACAGAAAGTTCATAAACAGGTCCATAAAAAAAGCGGACAAAATGAAAAATTAAAGAGAAAAATCACTGCCAATTTGCTACAACTTCCGCCGATTCCCGGTCCGTAAATTCCGTTAATCTTCTCAAATACGTATGTTTCATGTAGGTGATATTTTTCAATTTGTGCTCTTAACTTAACTTGGTCTGTCCGATTAATTTCACTAAGTGTTCAAGTCGAGCTAACCCGAGATTCACTGCCTCACCAAAGACACTGTATAATCCACCCCTCCAGAGCGCTCCCGATCGACGCCATTATTAAAATCAGTCCTCATAATAGAGCGTGACGTCACGAGACGCCCCGGCGTCGGCGCGCGTCCTGGACACTCCCTCTGGAAGAAAAAGACATAGGTCGGATGGAAGAGGAATCGTGCCCTACACGGATCAGACATATTTTTTGCCTTGTCTGGATTTTTAACGGTATTTGTATAGATTTTCTTTTTAAAAGATTTTCCCAGTTTAACTACATAACTACTAGAACTCTAAAAACAAAAACAAAATTCTAAATTTTTCACCTGCTGTTTATTATCATTTTATTAAATTTTTATTTTATTATTATTATTTTAATAGAGCATGAATTATATGTTAATAATTTGATCAAGAAAATTACACTAATAACAATTATTTTTATGTAGCTATGACGAATTAAAGATGGAAAATGTCGACAATAAGAAATAAAGAAGAAAGTACTGAGATTCTGTCATGATGATTCTAATAGATAAAAACTATATACAATAAAAATTGGATGAAATGTGGAAAATAATGGACGAACAAAAGACATGATAACACGGATATAATACACCAAAAACGTAGAAGTGATACTCTACGAAGTAAATTAAAATGAGGAAGAAATGGACAAAGAAACTGATGCACGAGCTGCATCAGCAAACAAGGACAAAGAAGAAGAAGGTGCTAGGGCTTCACACGAGAACGATACTTTTCTCGTCTCGTTTCGTCTATTCTCGTAAAACCGAGACGAGAGGGAGACGAGACGTTTTTGAATATTATTTAGGCGAGAGTCTATATAATATAATAAAACAAAGGTCTGCACAGGTTACGATAAATTTACGAAATCTAGAATCTGGTAACCATCTGTGAAATATTTTATATAAAATGATACTCTCAATGTGTTTCGAGTTTTTTAGGACTTCCAAACAGTTTGAGGGTAATAAAAATTTTATGACCCAGACAAGTCTTAGGTACCCAAAGGGTACCTAGAAACTACATTTGTTGTTGAAGGTATATGTGCAGAATAAAACATTTTAAATAATATTTTCAATTCTATTGAAAATAGAAGTAACAAATTACAATAGAATTAATAATTACCTCGTTTTGTACTATCTTAGAAATAAGTTCTAGCAATAACGAGATTTGACGAGATGAGACGAGACGAGACAAACGGTTACGAGACGAGAATGAGACTGAAACGAGACTTATTTTTTCTCAATTAACGAGACTGAAATGAGATTTTGTAAATTCTCGCCTTATCTCGTCTAGTGAGAAGCCCTAGAAGCTACCAGAATGCAAGAGAGGAAACAACAAGAGATCAACCGTGATCATACTACCTTATTGTAGCAAAATGTTGTGGGCAAAATTAGGAATTGATGTAAAACAATTAATAAAATTAAGTACAAAAAAATACAAAACCTTTTGTGAATAAATACAGAAATACTTGACTACCTATCAGAAATTGATACAGATTGAATACAAATTGGTATACTAGATGCTAGAGAAAAAAAAATACATGTAATTATTACTGCAGTGAAAGAAACCGAACTAAAAGAAAATGACTTACACCCCATGGATGTGACGCAAATTAATAGCAGATACGGAAATAAAAATTTACGACCAATTTTCCTAGCGTAAATAATAGAAACTGAACAGGACAAATTTACTACATTATCTAATGGACAAAAACATAATAATAAAAGAACCAAAGAAAAATAAGAGAAGGACTCCACCATAGACAATCGTTATAATACAGTAACACTAGATATTTATTTTGCAGAGAAAGATACCGTGTATATGGCAGAATGTCAACAAGACCACTGGGACAAATTGCGAATATAGATATTCCCAAATGTGCCGAGAGTGCATCAACAAACGTCAAAAATTCCAAGAAGACACTCAAAACAACAACGAAAAGACCAAAAATGTCAAAATTACCGATACATGTACAACAGTTCCGACGTAGCCCAGATCAGAAAAAGCTGAAGATCAGTCCAGACGGAGACTGGACACTCTTCTGCTTATACTCCAACATCTTTTATTGGTGTAGTCATAAAACTGTCAAATACGTCTGCTTTAGTCTTTGGGTACTTCAGATTCGTCTGGTTTGGTCTTTAGGTACGTCGTTGAGAGCGATGACCTTAAAATATAATTTTCCATTTAAACTATCCTAAAACACATGTAAAACTTATTAGATAAACAATTAGACACTTATAGTGGGTTCTTAGTTATTTAAATTTGTAGCGAAGAATTTTTAGGTTACATGGCTGTTTTTTTTTGTTATACATTACGTCACTTATTGGGACATTAGCTTTTAAAGGCTGCTCAATAAACGTCAAAGCTCCAAGAACACAAAAACAACGACGACGTCAAAATTACTTATACAAGTACAACCGTTCCGACGTAGCTGAAGTACCTGGAGTCCAGATGAGAAAAAGCTAAAGACCAGCCTAGATAGAGCTGAAGTATCTCCTTTTTTTTATATTACAACTATTGTCCTGATTTGTTGAGGCAGGAATCTTTTAAAGACACCCCACGCTTGGTTCTATGCGTGAGGTAGTGCCAGACTCGCACCTGATCCCTTTGGAAGCTTACCTGCTAAACACTCCTCGGTAATTTATCCTATTTTGTTATATTTTCTTGTATCCTGCTGTAGGAGAAAGGTTTTCCTTTTCAGGGATACAGTGGGAGCTGTTGATCTGAAATATAAAGTATTTATTAGCTTATTCTCTTGCTTCACTAAGTATCCTGGGTTTGGTGAATTTCTTCTTTGGTTTTCGGGGATTGTTCGTCTGTTTCTGTCAACTTTCCATTTGGTACTTAGAGTTTCTTGGGCGTGTGTGTTGGTGCTTGCTATCCAGTCTTCTCCCGACGTATCCTCTTAACTAAAGTATCTGAACACCCTTATAATTATACTAGAGGCGTCTGTCTGCAGGATCCCACTCCGCTGTCGCCATATGGTTCACTTGAGTGAAACCTGATTCCCTTAAATAATAAGTTTGAAAATATTTAAGCATGAGCTCTAGTAGCAGCGTGACAAAGTGTCCGCTCATGGTGCAGTGGGACCGGTGATCGAATCCCACATAGCCTTTTAATTTTTTTTTAGCACAGGCTAGATTTAGATAGTCAAGACTTTTTTTATTTAAATATACATATTTTTAAATACACAGGCTAACAGGCTAGATTTAGATCTTCTTTTAATAAAATAAATATTTTTGACAATACGTTTCACTCAAGTGAACGATATGGCAAGTGAACCTGCAGGCAAGCGCCTCTCTTATACTTCAGCATTTTTTGTTGGTATAGCCATGAAACTGTCAAATACATCTGCTCTGGTCTTTGGGTACTTCAGATTTGACTGGTCTGGTCTATAGGTACGTCGTTGAGAGTGATCACTTTAAAAGGTAATTTTCCATTTGAACTATCCTTAAACACACAAAAATGTATTAAGGTGCATCCAGACTGGTGCAACAAACAGCACAAAACATTCGCGAACATTTTGCAACAAGCATTCTGGTGAGCATGGATAACGTCTAAACTACAGCAACACTTTTTTGTTGGTCAGTGTTCGTTGATGTTTCCATTTTTGTTCGTCAGACTCGCTGTGTAATTCCACGTCCAAACTAACGCGTACAAACAAGCAAATTTCCTTTGATGTACAGACATCGCATAGGTGCATCCAGACCGGTGCAACAAACAGCGCAAAACGTTCGCGTACGTTGCAAAACATCTCGATTTGGACGGGAGCGTGCTCACGCCTATTCGTTCGCGCGCTGTTTTGCTCAGCGCAAAATGTTTTCCATGCGATGTCGGTTCATCAAAGGAAATTTGCTTGTTTGTGCGCGTTAGTTTGGACGTGGAATTACACAGCGAGTCTGACGAACAAAAATGGAAACATCAACGAACACTGACAAACAAAAAATTGTTACTGCAGTTTAGACGTTATCCACGCTCACCCGAATGCTTGTTGCAAAATGTTCGCGAATGTTTTGTGCTGTTTGTTGCATCGGTCTGGATGCACCTCATGGAAAACATTTTGCACGGAGCAAAACAGCGCGAACGAATAGGCGTGAGCACGCTCCCGTCCAATCCGAGATGTTTTGCAACGTACGCGAACGTATTGCGCTGTTTGTTGCACCTGCATGCACCTTTAGATGAACAGTTATAACACTTTTAGTGGGCCATTAGTCGCTCGAATTCGGAGAATTTGTTAGGTTACATTGCTTTTATTTTTCAATGAATCTTGAAGTAGCTTGCTTGAACGAGGTGATGTGTGGACGGAATTTTTATTTTAGTCGAAGGATTGGAGTAGGATTTTGAAGCCCGGAATCTGATTTAATAATAATGATAGATTAAAATAAAACAATTAATCGTAGAGAAAAAATTAAAAACAGTTTAGACTAGCAAAAGTCAGATTTTGAATAATTTGCTATGGGTAAAATGATTTCATAAGTTTATCAAATAATTTGCAAAATTTTATAAAAAATTTAAATATCTAATATATAATTTTTTGACATTCAGTACAGGAATAAAGTGTAGGCCTATTTTTTTTGGCGATATGTTTTTCCCATTCCGTAAGGCCGTCATTAAAAAATCATCTGGTTCTATTAAATGTAAGGGATAATTTAGACAAAATTATAAGGGTGAATTATCACATGAGTAATTCTATCAAAAATATACTTTTTTAAGCACCTTATAAAATACTTTTTATGCTTAAAAAAAAATATAAACGTAAAAATTGTTTTGTATTGGTGAAATTTTTAAAATTTTTGAAAAATATTGAAAAAAAGTCTAAAAATCGCGATTTTTTCCATTTTTTTTGACCTTTGTTTTGCCAAATCATCTGGTTCCGATATCTCCTAATCGGAATCAATGTTCAAATCTTGTCTCTACACATGGTCCTCTTCTCCAGATTCTTCCTGTTCATCAAACTGTGGGTATACCAGGATCATTTTGGCTTTTCGCATAGCCGCTCCTGTACTTTTGCCCATGGACAGGACATCCTAAAAAAATATATCACAATTAGCTTCTATTTGTACAACTATTTTATCATACATTTTTTCTTCATAAATTAAATAAAAATAACACCAAAACTTATCTTTATTTCGTATTTATACAAAAAATATATACTTAAATAATTTATCACAAACGGTTCCAAGCGGACTCGTAGTCCGCAGACGTAAATATTTTTCAAACTATACTAATCTGCGATTCGTGGGCTACTGATTGGTAAAGACCCTCTGTTCAATTGGACTGAAAGAGTAACACGCTGAGGACCAAATAGCTTATCTGAGGACTAAATTCACACAAATAAATTTTTGAATAAATAAAAAGAAGAAAATTTTTCAAAAAGAAGAAAAAAGAAGAATTGAAAAAAAAAATTTTGTAATATAAATAGTTTACCTATATAGTGCATATTGTTTGTTCTATATCATTTGCCTTGACAGATGGTTTATATTGACAAATAACAAATTAACTCAAATCTTCTTTTTCCTTTCAAGACTGTTAGTATAAAGATCATGAATTGATCCAAAATTCTTCTTTCCCAAAAATGACAAGTAGACAAAGATTCGAAATGTCATGTCAGATCTAATGACAAAAGAAAATAAGAAAAGAAAAGTTAGATAAAAAAAATATCGAAGGGGGACTAGGGGACTAAAATTTTATCAGGCGGACTAGGGGATAAAATCAGTGTTAAAAGTGCTAGATCTAGTACCATCGGACTAAAATGTCCACCACTGCCTCAGCCAGTGCATCTTGGCTGAAAGATACATAGCGGCGCAAGCGCCTTGGGCTGCGCATTTTATAACAAATCCAAAATTATGATATAAAAAAGTACAAGCCAGTCCTGAACTTTAGTATTTTTCTCTAATTTACTGGCTTTGGAAAAGAATAATTATGCGGCCCTTTTTTGTTTTTTTTTGCATTATATATTTATATCTCTACAGTTCATAGAATTTGCAAATGCAGTTAAGTTTTGTTATCATGTTAGTATTTTGTATTTTTCTTACTTAAGTAACAAAATTTAAATACACACCAAAAAAATTGTTATTTATTTCATAAAATCTATAGTCAATTTGTCAATCGAGTAAAAATTTCATAAAAACTACATGGTCCTTCGAGCCGATTTTCTATAAAATAGAAGAATTTTAATATCAAGTAATTTAAGGTTAGTTTTAAGATTTAAAATCTGGCATTAGAGCACTTTCCATTTTTGAAATTGTTATCCGTATACAATTTCTAACTTAATCCAATCCTGTACAGTTGATATTAAAAAAAAATCAGATTTATACTCTGCACGATTCTAACATTTTTAAAAATAAATCCATAAAAAGTGTTTGATGGAATTCACAAAGCAAATACGGGTCTTGTATCTACCATGAAGAAAAGGGATAAAAGAGGACAACTTGATTGTATTTAATGCTACTGGGTGTGGTTGGTAATACTGGGGCGGCGTTTCCATAGCAACAAGCCACATCGACATGCTATGAAAAATCCTTTACCGTTGAAAAACGGAATCAATAATTATAACTAACTGATATCCACGAGTATATTTTTTTCTAAATCAAAAATATGATTTTTTTTTGTTTGTTGTAACAATTATTATTAATTTATGATTATTTTACAATATACACTGTTAAAAATTATTATTATAGTTACGTAAAATTTAGAAAAATTTGCAATTAACCCTATTAAAAAAATCCTTAATAAATAAAACAAAAGTCGTGTACCACAAGTTAGGTTATAAAAAACGTAGGCGGCTAGTTTCGGTTAATAAACCATCATCAGGCCATTATTTAAAATGGGAAAGAAAATTGTTAGAAAAATGTTAATTCCAATATGGAAAAAATATTAAATAATAAAGTAAAAAAAACATTTAAAAATGGTACAAATAAAATTGGGGTCGTTAAATAACTAAAAAGTTGATAAAATTTTTTGGGGATGGTTCCTTAAAATAAATGTATATATAGGGTGCTTTATAAGGAATGCTTAATATTATATAGCGAAAAAAAATTTTTGTTGGGTATCAAATAATAATACTTACAGGTCAAAGTTATAAAAACATATCGTTACATTTTAATTATTTTTCCCATATAAACAAATTTTGTTATAATTAGGTTTTTTGACGTGAGAAAATCGAATTTTTTTTATTTAAATAAAAAAGGGATACTTGTAAATTTAATAGTAACAAATTTTAAATTTATTTATTTTTATAATTTAAACACCCTGTATCTCAGTAATTATTGATATTTTAATGCAAGTAAAATGTATATCATCCTGTATAAATTTAACAATAAAATTATTAATAATAATTTTTCAAGGTGGTTAACCACGTGTGGTATGATCTGCACTTATTTAAATCTACTTTCGCTATTACAAAAATCGTTAAATAAAGTAATGATAAATAATAATATACTAAAAAAAATACAGTTATTTATTTATTTAACATAAACGATATAAAATTATAAGAAGTGACATTGATTTAAAATTATCAAGATTACAAATAAAATTAGCATGGAAATTAAAATTTCAAATGTCAAATAGTAAACATGGAAATATAAAATCAGCCGAGAATGTATCAGCTAGATGAATTTCATACAAATAATTTAATAAACACATAAAATTTACAAATTCTATAACTTTTTGTTTATGCACAAATTTTTCGTATCGCAATTTTTTGTATACTGAGGTAACCATGAACCAGGAATAAGCTGACCTGGTTCAGAACAAGCTGGTGGACGCAATTGAAGCTGCTCTCTAGGGAAGCAATGAACCAATGCAGTTCATCAGAACTACTTTTAGCGGAGGTGTCATATGGATGAGCTGCGCTAACAGCAGACCCGTTCAGAAATGAGATCTGGAGTCTGGGTAGTTTTTGGAAGAACGCGGCATTAACAGCAGTAAAGGCCAAGGAGCCCCCAAAGAGACCCAGAGTATTTTATTTATTCTGATCCAGAAAATAGAGAAGGAAGGCCAGCTACTAGTTTACTCCATCGACGAGGTGTCTTTCAGGAACTTGGAATCGAATCTCATGAAAGCTTTTTACAAACTTTGAGGACAGGTTGATGAAGGTAATGCCTATGAAGGTCCTTCAAGCGAACTTCCAACACAGTAAGCTGGCTTCGGTGGAGCTTACGGTGGAGCTTACTGTGAAAAGAAGAAACTTTGATGTGGCCCCCATACAGGAACCCTGTGTCAACCAGGGATGGTTATTTGATACTGGAACTGATCCTTTGGAACAGGTTCGGTAACTTCGACTAGTGGAACTGATGCCAAATGATGTTTGAAACAGATACGAGTTCTAGTCCAGAACCGATCCGAGAATTGAAAAAATATTTTGTGAGACTGCTGTGCGGTGTAGACTGAGGTGAATTCGAGTTCCCACTCCAGTCCACCAGCACCAATGAGTTAGGAAATCGAATATGGGGTTATATAAGGTCTGTTCTAGCACGGTCTTTTGAACTCCGACAACAGCGAACTGGACTAGGAACTGGAACTGATCTATTGGACTAGGTATTTATGCTGGACTAGAATAGTTTGGAACTAAACCATGAAAAATATTGGATCGGCCATCTCTAGTGTCAACAAGGGTAAGATCGATTAGGAGGATTAGGTTAATTAATTTGTGACTATCCAAGATGATGCATAACAGTCAGAAATTACTTAAATATACTGCCGTTAATTAATTTCTCTTACAGAAACTTAACTGTAGTTAAAACAAAAACAGGGCAGAGAGGTGGGACTAAAGAGATAATTCTTATATCATCCTATCTTTCCTATGATGACCATATTCCACCAACATTCTGGAATTAGAAGAGCTGGTAAGATATTGTAGGAAGAAGGGTGCACAATGCCAACGCACACCATTTGACCTCGGGTAACAGTGACATCAATGAAAGAGGTAAATCTTTACTAGTTTTTAGTACGGTAAATAATCTTGTCTTATTTAACAGAAAAGAGAAGTTAAAATTAATAGCAATAGCAAGCAATCTGGTCCTATTAAAAGTAGGCAGTAAAGCTACCTTTGTTATTTCAACCAGAAAAGATGTTATAGACATTCCAATAAGTACTACTTTAATCAGTAATTTTGTAAAGAAACTGTCATGTATCTGAAGAGCTCAGAATTTTAGACTACAGACCCTTTAATATAGGAGGGTAATCTCATGTACAAGAAACTTATCGTAACCCATGGAAAACTAACTGGTCAGCATATGAAGCATACTGAGGAAACAGTTTAAAGTGGGTTAGAAGAGATTTAAGAAACTCAACAGATCTGGAGATAACAGCAGACGAGAATAAATATCGCACTGTAAGGAAAAGTTCCAACAGGAATGTGCTCTGGTGGAATAATAAACTTGCAAAATTAAGAAGACAAGTTAGAAAAAAGTACGACACAGTGAGGTATGATTCAAGTAAATGTGATGAATAAAGACACTGAGGAAATGTATGAGGAACTCTTAAAGAAAGCACTGTAAGGACATATATGGAACTCACGAATGTGCCAGGTACTAAATAATCATTTCCAAAGATCCAGAGAGGTCAATAAACTCTTTCAAAAAAGAGAACGAAGGATACACGAAAACTGACGAAGAAACAATGGAAGTACTATTTAGAGTTTACTTCCCAGAATCACTATCGATAGATTTGCCACAGGAGAACTAGCAAGATTCGCAAGATTCAGAATTGGAACCACTTGTGTGGGCTTTCATAGAAATCAGGCAGGTAGAAAAAAAAGCAATCGGCGTGAACAAAATCGAATGAATAATAAGCTCATGCGAATAGTCCCTGAACTGGTTCGGAATTTCACTCGCGAACAAACCTAATGTTTTACTTTCCCGACCCACCTCCGAGAAGGGAAAGTATTGAGAACGCGCTAAAAAAAATTTTCGAGATAAAGATTGAAATATTCATTTTGAGGTCACCTGAGAAGATTAAGACCATTTCCATTTTTGCCTTTTTTGCCTTTTTTGTCTTTTTTTTTGCCTTTATTTTCATACTATTTTGTTTCTAACTTACTATTTTGTATTTTGAACGAGTTAAAAATTTTTTTTTAGATAAAGATGGAAATATCCATTTTGAGGTCACCTTAGATGATTAAGACCATTTCCAGAGGGAAGTCTGTCTGTCTGTCTGTCTGTCTGTATGTATTCTTCTACGATAGAGGCCACACGTTTGAGTTGAAATTTGTTATATCGGTTTAGGTTACCCGTCGGAAGAACCCATTAGTTTTTGTACGACATCTGTCAAACGGAAGTGTCACTATCAGAAAATTACAGATGCAATATATAACGGAATTTGACTTGCAATATCTCATTTGAAAGCCCTTGAAAAACCCTATTCAGAACGGTCTCCAACTGTCACCTGTCAAAAATTAAAACATGTCAAAATTTGAAATTTTTACAGTAAATATCTGAAAAAGTATTCGTGAATACTAGACGGAAGAGTTTTGGGGTGACACAACTGATTGTTTTGTTTTTGTTTTGATTTTTTTCCTTTTTTTAACTTTTTTTGTCCCTTTTTAAAACCTTTCTTGCTTTTTTACACCTTTTTAGCTTTTTTACACCTTTTTTGCTCTTTTTTTTTGATTTTTTAAAACTTTCTTGTCTTTTTTACCATTTTTGGTTTTTGAGCTTCTATTTATTTTGGCTTTATTTTAGCTTTGTTTGTCTTTTTTTGTTTTTTTTTCCCTTTTTTCCTTTATTTAGGCCTAGGATTTTTTTGCCCTGTTTTAAATTTTTTTTTATTCTTTTGAAGTTTTTTGACCTTTTTGCCTTTTTTGTTGCTTTTTTACCACTTTTTTGCCTTTTTTTTAATTCTTTGCCATCTTTGCTTTTATTTTCATATTATTTTGCTCTCTTTTTGCGTTTTTTGCCCTTTTAACCCTATTTTGACCTTTTTGGGCATTTTGATTTTGTTTTTACATTTTTTCCTTTTTTTGACCTTTTTGTCCTTTTTAAAACTTCTTTTGATTAAGATTTTGATGCTTTTTTATCTTTTTTTGTTGCTTTTTAACCATTTTTTGCCTTTTTTGTGTTTTTCTTTGCCTTTTTGCCTTTATTTTCATACTATTTTACTTCTTACTTTTTTTGCCTTTATTTTGTATTGTGAACAAGTTAAAAAAAATTTTCGAGATAAAGATGGAAATATCCATTTTAAGGTCACCTGAGATGATTAAGACCATTTCCAGATGGAAGTGTGTCTGGCTGTCTGTATGTATTCTGTATGGATAGAGGCCACACGTTTAATCCGATTGAGATGAAATTTGCTATATCGGTTTGGGTTACCCTTCGGAAGAACCCATTAGTTTTTGTACGATATCTGTCAATCGGAATTTTCACTATCAGAAAATTACAGATGCAATATATAACGGAATTTGACTTGCAATATCTTATTTGAAAGCCCTTGAAAAACTCTATTCAGAACGGTCAAAATTATTTCTCCAACTTTCACCTGTCAAAAATTAAAAAATGTCAAAATTTTAAATTTTAACAGTAAATATCTGAAAAAGTATTCGTGGATACTGGTCGAGAAAGTTTTGGGGTGACACAACCGATTGTTTTGTTTTTGTTTTGATCTTTTTTCCATTTTTTAACTTTTTTTGTCCCTTTTTTAATAAAACACTTTTTTTAAATACCTTTTTTGCTTTTTGTTATTGCTTTTTTATACCTTTTTTGCCCTTTTTTTTTGATTTTTTAAAACTTTTTTGTATTTTTTACCATTTTTGGTTTTTGAGCTTCTCTTTATTTTGGCTTTATTTTAGCTTTGTATGTCTTTTTTTGTTTTTTCTTACCTTTTTTCCTTTTTTTAGGCCTAGGATTTCTTTTTTTTTATTCTTTTGAAGTTTTTTGACCTTTTCGACTTTTTTGTTGCTTTTTTTACCACTTTTTTGCCTTTTTTTGAATTGTTTGCTATCTTTACTTTTATTTTCATATTATTTTGCTTTCTTTTTGCGTTTTTGCCCTTTTACGCCTATTTTGACCTTTTTGGACATTTTGATTTTGTTTTTACATTTTTTCCTTTTTTTGACCTTTTTGCCCTTTTTAACACTTCTTTTGATTAAGTTTTTGAACTGTTTGCCTTTTTGATGCTTTTTTATCTTTTTTTGTTGCTTTTTACCCATTTTTTGCCTTTTTTTGCCTTTTTTGTGTTTTTTTGCTTTTTGCCTTTATTTTCATACTATTTTGCTTCTTACTTTTTTTTGCCTTTATTTTGTATTGTGAACGAGTTTAAAAAATTTTCGAGACAAAGATTGAAATATCCATTTTAAGGTCACCTGAGATGATTAAGACCATTTCCAGATGGAAGTGTGTCTGTCTGTCTGTATGTATTCTCTATGGATAGAGGCCACACGTTTAATCCGATTGAGATGAAATTTGGTATATAGGTTTGGGTTACCCTTCGGAAGAACCCATTAGTTTTTGTAGGACATCTGTCAAACGGAAGTATCACTATCAAAAAATGACAGATGCAATACGTCATGGAATTTTACGTGCAATTTGTTATTTGAAAGCCCCTACAAAACTATATTCAGAAGAGTAAAAATTATTTCTCCAGCTGTCACCTGTCAAAAATAAAAAAATGTCAAAATTTGAAATTTTAACATTAAATAACTGAAAAAGTATTAATCCGATTGAGCTGAAATTTGATACATGGGTTTTGGTTACAAGTTGGAAGAACTCATTAGTTTTTGTCCGATATCTGTGAAACGGAAGGGTCACTATAAAAAAATGACAGATGCAATATGTCACGGAATTTGACTTGGAATATGTCATTTGAAAGTCCTTGAAAATCCCTATTCCGAATAGTCACAATTATTTTTCCAACTGTCATCTGTCAAAAATAGAAAAAGTCAAAAATTATTCGTGGATATTCGTCGGGAAAGTTTTGATGCGACACAACCGACTTTTTTTTATATCCATTGCATTGCATAAGTAACGAATCATAATTGGTTTTTATGACAGCATAATACATAGCAAACGTTACGCACTGCTCATACCACAGGGTTGTAATTCAATTAATACCTCGTTCGCCCCTCGAAACGTCAAGAGATGTTTGGATAAAGGAATTAGAAAACAGAGCAGCAGGCCGCAAAGCTTGCGCCCTATTCAATACTCTCCTTCTTAATTATTAAAAATTACGGTGGTCCTTCCGGCAATTTATTCTCCATATTTTACGGCTCAGACTTTTTTAGATGTTTGATTTACTTATTATTTGCTAACCTTCCAGCTATTCATTAAATTCAAGTTTGTGAACTCCAGAGAATCAAAAGAAGTTGATTTGCGTCTAGTTTTAAATCAAAAAATTAAAATTTTTATGAAGTAATTTCTGGAGAAAAAAACTTTTTTTTAAGAACTTAAATACAAATCTGGAATATTCATTATGCGGTTTTAAAGTTTATCCTGTATCATATACATTCAATTATACTATAATCCCGGAACAAATATTTGATAAACAACAAATAAATCAAGCAGCAGGAGATCGCAGGACACCCGCGGATGACTATGAAGAAAACTACCCGTCTCCGAGGGTGCATAACGACCTCCCGCCGATTCCGGAACTCGCACCCTCGCTTAAACAACCGCCCGTACTGCAATAAATATTAATTCACTTTTTTATGGTCTTTCGTTTCAATGTGTTAATTTGGTATTATGTTTTGACATATTGAGCGTCGTAAATGGTGGAAGAGACAAAAGCTTGATGATAGCAAGTGAAAAGTTATGACATATGGTTTGTAGATAAAGGGTAAAATCAATTCAATATTGAGGGTTAGTATTTATTAATATTTTTAAAAATGTAGATATCATTTTGACATTGGAGAAATAATCTGTCAGCAAAAAAGGTTAGAAGAAGATAAAACTGAAGATATTTAGATTGAAAAGGATCAACATTGAAAGAAATATCTTTAACTAAAATCACTATTAACAGTAAAATAGTTTCAGATTTTCCTGTTGCTTAAATCTATTTAATTTATCTGAGTGTATGAACACATATGATTACGAATCGATGTAAGTTTGGAATAATTATTAGGAGGTAGACGTGTTGACATCAAGCCATCATCAGATCGAAGGACCAACCTTAATACAGTGCATCAGGATTTAGTATATTAACACAAATAAATCATTTAAGTGAACTGCAAGGGCCATTTATTCTCACCCGTTTATTTTGAAGTAAAATCATTAATTTTGACATTTTTATACAATTTATTATTTTTATAGAGCAACTGTTCTCACTCACTCACTGTAAAAATATTATTAATAATTTTAATTCATTGAAAACCTCAGAAAATATAGTGTAATAATTTTAGGGTGCGGTCAACAGTTTTTTTTTTATAATGCCGAGACATTTCATGTCAACTGAACTCTGCGAGAGATTTCTAGCTCCAAAATATTATTTGTAAGTGGGAGTTGTAACGGTTTTATTCTTTCTAGTATGAAAATCGACTCGTCCGGTGATCAAAGTTACATCTGCAGTTTCCTTAGCAAAAGAAGGATAGAATAATCTGAACTTTTGTAAACGGCTCTAACGCAAAATGCAAAATGACAATAATGATATAAATTTAAGTTTAAATATATTTTTAGATAAGGAAATATAACTTTGTTTTGTAAATTCTGGATAATATTCGAGTGAAATTTATCCAGCGTAGTTATTTCAAAAATTCCTCTATTTTTATCCAAAGTTCTAAAACCTCACAGATTTCCCTTAATAATATTATAAAAATATTTTTGAAATTTCCGTTATGGTTTTGAAATTTTCGATGTATTTTTGATATTTTTAATATTTTTTTTTTATGTTTTTTGACATCCTTAAAATTTATGAAGTTTTGAAATTTGTATTTTGCAATTTTGAAAAATTTTTAATATACTCTGAAATTTTTCATATATTTTAGAAATTATTGAATTTTTTTAATTTCTCGACATTTTTATTTATGGTTTTTTGATATATTTTTAAAATTTTCGATATATTTTAATTTTTTAATATTTTTTTTGATGTTTTATGAAATTTTTCATAAAATTGAGTTTATTTTTTGAATTTTTTTTAGTTTTTGAAATTCTTAAAATATTATAAAGTTTTGAAACTTTTATTTGGAATTTTTAAATTTTTAGACATTTTTATTTTTATTTTTTAAATTTTAGAATCTTTTAATATATTTTTGAAATTTATCGATATATTTTTAATTTTTTAATATTATTTTTAGGTTTTTTCAATTTTTTGATATACTTCCAAAAGTTTTCTTAAAATTCATTTTTTTTTAAATTTTAAATTTTCTTTTAAATGTTTTTGAAATCCTTAAAATTTTATAAAGTCTTGAAATTTTAATTTGGCATTGTCAAAAATTTTTAATTTATTTGGAAATGTTCGTTACATCTTAGAAATCATCGAAATTATTGAATTTTTAGACATTTTTATTTTTATTTTTTAAATTTTCGAATTTTTTGACATATTTTTGAAATTTTCGACATATTTTTAGTTTTTTTTTTTAATATTTTTTATTACGTTTTATTAGAATTCACTTTTTTTCTAATTTTTGAATTTTTTTAAAATATTTTTGAAATTCTTAAAATTTATGAAGTTTTGAAATGCAATTTTCAAAAATTTTTAATATATTCGGAAATTTTCGATATATTTTAGAAATTAATGAAATTTTTCAATTCTAGATATTTTTATTTTTGATATTTTCGAATTTATTGATATATTTTTTAAATTTTCGATATACTTTTAGTTTCTTTAATATTTTTTTGAAATTTTTGAAATACTAATGAAATATTTCTTAAAATTCATTTTTTTTTAATTTTTGAATTTCGTTCAAATGTTTTTGAAATTCTTAAAATTTATGAAGTTTTGAAATTTTTATTTTTCAATTTTCAGACAAATTTAATTTAATCATCGAAATTTCTAGACATTTTTGTTTTAAATTTTCGATTTTTTTATTATATTTTTGACATTTTCGATATATTTTTAATTTTTTTAAGAATTTTTCTTGATGTTTTTTAAAATTTTTGTAATACTTCTGAATTTTTTTTTAAAATTCAGTTTTTTTTTGTTATTTTTGAATTATTTTTAAATGTTTTTGAAATTCTTTGGAAATTTTCGATATTTTTTAGAAATCATCGAAATTTTTGTAATTTCTATATATTTTTATTTTTTAAGTTTCCGAATTTTTTGATATATTTTTGAAATTTTCGATATATTTTTAATTTTTTAATATTTTTGTTGAAGTTTTTTGAAATCTTTTATATAATTCTGAAATTTGTCCTAAAATTCAGTTTTTTTTTAATTATTTGTTTTTTTTTAATGTTTTTGAAATTCTTGAAAGTTTTGAAATTTTTATTTAGAAATTTTCGATATATTTTCTATATTATTTTAGTTTTTTAATATATTTTTTGATGTTTTTTGAAAGTTTTTATGTACTGAAAGTTTTTTTTAATTTTTGAATTTTTTTAAATGTTTTTGAAATTCTTAAAATTTACGAAGTTTTGAAATTTTCATTTTGCAATTTTCAAAAATTTTTAATATATTTAGAAATTTTCGATATATTTTAGAAATAATCGAAATTTTGAAATCTCTAGACATTTTTATTTTTTAATGATATATTTTTAAAATTTTCGGTATATTATTAGTTTGTTTAATATTTTTTTTCTTTTGAAATTTTTGATATATATATCTGAAATTTTTCTTAAAATTCAGTTTTTTTTTCATTAATTTTTGAATTTTGATTAAATATTTTTGAAATTCTTACAATTTATGAAGATTTGAAATTTTCATTTTGGCAATTCAAAATTTTTTAATATATTCGGAAATTTTCAATATATTTTAGAAATCATTGAAATTTTTGAATTTCTAGACATTTATATTTTTTAAATTTTCGAATTTTGAGATATATTTTTGAAATGTTCGATATGTATTTAATTTTTTAATATTTTTCCCTCAGTTAAAGTGTTAAATTCTTTTGATATCAAAATACGTTACTTTAGAATGTACCAACTGCACAGATATTCTAAAACTTAATCTTTTACGTCTACACTCTAATTATTTCCAAGTAATTAGAACGAAACGGATAAAATTTTATAACCAAAATTATACAGTTTAATTCATATAAGTTTGGTAACTTTTAATTGCAACAACCGACCTATTTCTGTTATCCAAACAAAACCTTTTAGAGTTTCATTTATGGTGAATATTAGTTCGAAACGACACTAAACTGAATAGTAAATTTCGGGTTCTCTCTGCATAACTAAAACCAAAAGAGAACAAAAGCAATATTGTTCGACTGAATTTAGTGGCATGAACAAATTTCCCTGTTCCACTGGGACTGGTGGATGATAAAATAAGCTCGTCGAGGTGCACTCGGCGAGAGACGGGCTTTGGTGACTTAACAATCAATCACTCCGCTGAGGGACTAAAAAGCCTCTGTGGTATATGTTGTACGATCTTTCCGTATAGTGGATACAGCAATAAGGGATGATTAATGAGTCCGTGAAACATGTTCGGTTGCTTTTGATAGACGAATATTTTAGGTGGAATGCGCAAAAAGTTATTTTGTGTTAAGGTTTTTGGAAATTATCGTTGCTAAAGGTAAACCAGACATAAAAAAAAACACAAATCAGATCAATAAGATTCTCTAAATATATTTAATTCAGGATCATTATGTCATTAAGGACAATTCACATAATTAGCGAGAAAGTAGTATATTGGGCACAACGATTTTTTTTACTTGTCATACGTGGTGAAGCGGATGAAAATTTAACTTATTTTATAAATACGTCAGCCTCCTTATGAAGAAAAAATCTAAAATATATATATTATAGCTGTACTCTTTAGCTCTACAAAATTGATGAAAATTTCGGCCCTCAATTATTGCTAACATTTATTGTTGAATAGTGATCAGAGGGCTTCACACGAGACGACCTAATAGAATTGAAAATTTGATTTAAAATGTTTTATTCTGCACACATACCTACAACAACAAATGTAGTTTCTAGGCCACAGATGATCCACTACATTTGGTAGTCCTATATGTAGTCCAATGATTTCCAAGACTATTTTAATCATCAAAATTTCGCCCCAGATGATTCACTACATTTGGTAGCCCTATATGTAGTCCAATGAGTTCCAAGACCATTTTAATTATCCAAATTTCAACCCAGATGATCCACTATATCTGGAAGTCCTATATGTAGTCCAATGAGTTCTAAGTTCATTTTAATTATCCAAAGGACAACGTACCGGTAACATGGGAAAAGTGGTCCCAGTTAAAGTTGATGATTTTTTGATATATTATGTTTTTAGGTATTGTGAATAAATTCTGAACGTTTTAGAGTGATTGTATGTCTACGACCGGAGTTACGGTGTCCCAAATAATATATACCATATATTTTAGGTATTACAAAAATAAATGATCTAATTGATACCCGGTCATCAAAATTTTAAACAATATACTAGTGATTATTTTATTATACAAGGCGTCCCAAAACTAATATTAAACTAGAAATATTAAAAAAAATCGGCTGTGTCACCCCAGGACTTTCCCGGCACGACCGTTATTTATTATTATTATTTTAATTACAAAATACCAAGAATTACATTATTTTATGGAACACATTAAAAATAGCGAGCTGATGGTGAATTAATATTTCAATGTTGGTAATGACATAAGCTGCGCATGCGCACGTTATATATCATACTGCTACAATTAGGATCTCCTAAAATCATGTGTGAAAACTATTGGGAATTCGGGAAAAATTTTCATACAATAGTTGTAGGAAATTTTAAATGTGTATTTTTCTCGCCATCTAGCGGCGAAACTATAAGGAATTCGATAAAAGTTAAACATAAAAGTTAAAGAAAATTTGATGCTTTACAACTTTGCACAAGAAAATTTTCCACTAAATACATTATTTGTCCACAAAATCAAGAAAAACTAGAAAAAATATACATGCACATTTTTTACGCGCCCTCTAGTGGCGCAACTATTGGAGATTTTAGAAAAAGTTTGAGACAAAAGTTATAGAGAATTTTATGATCTAAAACTTTGTACTACAAAATTTTGCATTAAAGTATATTGTTTGTCCTCAAAATCAAGAAAAACTAGAGGAAACCTACATGCACATTTTTTACGCGCCCTCTAGTGGCGAAACTATTAAAAATTCTGAAAAAAGTTTGAAACAAAAGTTATAGAGAATTTTATTCTCTAAAACTCTGTACTATAACATTTTGCACTAAAATGTATTGTTTGTCCTTAAAATTTAAATAAAGGAAAAAATTGTTACATATATATTTAACCAATGTCGGTCTTGAGGACCCTCCACTGTACCAATTTAAACCAAAAATGGTCGCATACCAAATTTCAGCTTGATTGGTCAAACGGTTCGGCAGTTATCGTGGAAGATTACACACAGACACACAGACACACAGACAGACCATACGCTGGAAATGGTCTCAATCTTCTTGGGGGACCTCAAAATGGATATTTCCATCGATATCTCGATTTTTTTTTTTTTGCTCGTTCACCTTACTTTCCCTTTGATGGGTCCGGGAAAGTAAAAATAAAAGATAATGCCAAAATATTGAAAAAAAAAATTAGAAAAAAAAATAAGAAAAACCAAAAACACGAAAAAAGTCAACAAATCGCTAAAGAACGAAGAGCAACCAAAACCGGAGACAATTGTAACCATAAAAAAAATTTTAAAATGAAAAAATTTGAAATTGAAATAAATCGTAAAAAAATCGTTAAAAAAAAATTACGAAAATCTCAAATAATCGGAAAAAACCAGAAGAATAAGAAAAAGTTAGAAAACAAAAGAAAGCAACAGAAAAACACAGAACAATGAGGAAAAATTAGCACAATCGAAAAATCAGAAAAATGTGAAAAATAAAAAAAAAAACGGAATAGTGGAAAAAATTGAAGGACAAATCAGAAAATATTGAAAAAAAAATGAAAAATGAAATTGTAAAATACGGAAAAAAACACAAAAATAAAAAAAAATGAAAAAAACCGACAAAAACGGAAAAAAAGTCGCAAGAAATCGAAAGAAATCGCAAAAAAATCGTAAAAAATTCAAAAAAAAATCATAAAAAAATCATAAAATAATCATAAAAAAATCATAAAAAAATCATAAAAAAAATCATAAAAAAATCATAAAAAAATCATAAAAAAATCATAAAAAAATCATAAAAAAATCATAAAAAAATCATAAAAAAATCATAAAAAAATCATAAAAAAATCATAAAAAAATCATAAAAAAATCATAAAAAAATCATAAAAAAATCATAAAAAAATCATAAAAAAATCATAAAAAAATCATAAAAAAAAATCATAAAAAAATCATAAAACATTGCAAGAAATCTTTAAAGAAGAGCAACTAAAAACCGGAAACAATTGTAACCATAATTTTTTTTTATGGAAAAAATCGAAATTGAAATAAATCGCAATAAAATTGCAAAAAAACTGAAAAAAAATCACAAAAAAAACGCAACAAAATTACAAAAATCGCAACAAAATCGAAAAAAAATGGCAAAAATTCGCAAATATTAGCATAAAATCAGAAGAATAACAAAAATTAGAAAACAAAAGAAGGAAATAGAAAAAAAAATAGAGCAATGGGAAAAGAAAGAAATAAAAATAAAAAATCACAAAAATGAGAAAAAAGGGAAAAAACAGAAAAATTAGAACAAATCCCTCTCTCTCCCTAAGTAGTACAATTTCACTACACCTTCATTTAGTAGTCCTATATGTAGTCCAATGAGTTCTAAGTCCATTTTAATTATCCAAATTTCACCCCAGATGATCCTATACATTTGGTAGTCCAATGAGTTCCAAGTCCAATTTAATTATCCAAATACTTATAATTCCACTTTCGTTAGTTCTAATTTATTAGCAGATTATGTCTCATTAACACATCAAAGTACGAAAAGTATCGAAATTAAATATTAGATATTTATTTTTTATTTTTGTCCCTTAACACGTTGACTACTGCTAATTATCAGATAATTAGTAGTCAAACTACAAGATATCTCGTAGTTGGCAGTCAACGTGTTAAAATAAAATATAAAAATACTTAATTTTATTCATTATAAATATCAAACATTTATTTTACAGAAGTATGAATTTTTAACACGTTGACTGCCAACTATCAGATAATTAGTAGTCAAAATACAAGATATCTCGTAGTTGGCAGTCAACGTGTTAAAATAAAATATAAAAATACTTAATTTTATTCATTATAAATATCAAACAATTATTTTATAAAATGATGCATTTTTAACACGTTGACTGCCAACTATCAGATAATTAGTAGTCAAACTTCAAGATATATCGTAGTTGGTAGTCAACGTGTTAAAATAAAATATAATAATACTTAATTTTATTCATTATAAATATCAAACAATTATTTTATAAAAGTATGCATTTTTAACACGTTGACTGCCAACTATCAGATAATTAGTAGTCAAAATACAAGATATTTCGTAGTTGGCAGTCAACGTGTTAAAATAAAATATAAAAATACTTAATTTTTTTCATTATAAATATCAAACAATTATTTTATAGAATTATGAATTTTTAACACGTTGACTGCCAACTATTAGATAATTAGTAGTCAAACTACAAGATATCTCGTAGTTGGCGGTCAACGTGTTAACCTAGGATTTAACACAACTATTTTTTTTTTATTTTTGCTGTTGTATTTATTAATAAGCTATTATTATTATTATTGTTTTGTTAAATTTCTTTTTCATTGCATTTTTAAACCATAAAACGAAAAAATAAAGTGTCCCTCCCTCTTCAGAGAAGAAAATGTACGAAACTAACTTTGTCGTTAGAATACGAGTTTAATCCTGTTTTCTATTTTCGTCCACTCCATTAAATCCGGTGTTTATAGGGTTTATATCTTTCCTAATTGTCCGGGATATATCTTAGGGTAACAGATTTATACGAAAATAAATTTAAACCTTTGAAACACATTATTTTGTGGATTTATTAAAAGAAAGTATTTACGTAACAATTAGAATAAAAATAATAAAATTTTGTGTTTTTAGGTAAATTATAGTAATATTTTTAAATTGGGATAAATCCATAAAAATACTAGGTCAAATCATTCAAGGTTACATGATTAATTCATTGATCTTGCTAGGGAGTTATGTAATATTTATTCTAATAAAATGGCGATGTAATGGCCTAAAGTTAAAATCGCCGTTTGGTTCTGTACACTTAAACAATATTAATGCTGACACAGAATTTCTTTTTGATGGGTTTTTGTTTTTAAGTTATATAATTTTTTTATTGGAAAAGTTTTTGGAGGCCACATAATTTTCGAAAAGGGGTTTTTTGTATGGAAAAAATTTTTGTTGAAAGTATTTTTTCTTTAAAGTGGAGATTTTTTTTGAAAAATTTTTTGTTGACAGTAATTTTTTTTCGACGACACATTATTTTTTAAACAGTATTTATTTTAAAAAATCTTGAGGACACATATTCTTTCCAAATAGAATTTATTTTTCGAAGGATTTTGATTCTTAAGACACATACTTTCTTAAGGGGGATTTTTTCATTGGAAAAGTTTTTTGAGGCCATAGAAAAGGGATTTTTCGTTTTTTTGACATCTAAATTTTGGGGGCACATATTTTTTCCAAATAGAATTTTTTTCGATGGATTTTGTTTTTTAAGACACATACTTTTTTAAAGGGGATTTTTTCATTAAAAGGGGCTTTTCGTTTGGAAAAATTCTTTGATGAAAATAATTTTTTTTCGATTTATATTTTCTTTAAAGTGAAGTTTTTTTTGAAAAATTTTTTGATGACATAGTTTTTTTAATCAGTATTTTCTTTTTAAAGAATTTTTCAGGGCACAAATTTTTTCCAAATAGAATTTTTTTTAGAAGGATTTTGTTTTTTTATGGAATAATTTTTTAAGGGGGACTTTTTCATTGGAAAAAAACTTTGATGCCATAGAACTTTCTAAAAGGGGTTTTTCTTTTGGAAAAAATTTCGATGAAACCAATTTTATTTTCGAAATGTTTTTTCTTTAAAGTAAAGTTTTTTTTAAAAATTTTTTGATGGCCGTAATTTTTTTTTCGAATACATAATTTTTTTCAGTAGTATTTGTTTAGAAATTTTTTTTTGATTGCACAATTTTCATTGGAGTTTTTGTTTTTTAAGGCATATACTTTTTTATGGGATATTTTTTCATCAGAAAATTTTTTCGATGCCACAAAATTTTCTAAAGGGGTTTTTCTTTTAGAAAAATTTTTTGTTGAAAGCAATTTTTTCTTTGAATTGTATTTTTTTTTTTTTTAAATTATGATAGTAATTTATTTTCGACGACACATAATTTTATTAAATAGTATTTTTTAAATAAATTATGAGTGCACATAATTTTTCCAAATAGATTTTTTTTGGAAGGATTTTGTTTTTTAAGGCACATAATTTTTTAATGGGGATTTTTTCATTGGAAAAAATTTTTGATTCCTCAGAATTTTGTAAAAGGCTTTTTTCGTTTGGAAAAACTTTTTGATGAAATCAATTTTATATTCGAAGTGTTTTTTCTTAGAAGTGGAATTATTGTAAAAAAATTTTGTCATAATAATAATTTTTTTTGACACACAATTTTTTTTAGTATTTGTTCTTGAAAAATTTTTTGAGGGCACAGATTTTTTCCAAATGGGATTTTTTTGAATTGTTTTGTTTTTTAAGGTACATAATTTTTTAAGAGAGATTTTTCATTGGAAAAGTTTTTCGATACCACATAATTTCATTATAGCGGTTTTTTGTTTGGAAAAACTTTTTTATGAAAGAAATTTTTTTTTCGCAGTGTATTTTCTTTGGTAAAGTTTTTTTGAAAAATTATTTGGATGACAGTAATTTTTTTTCGACGACACATAATTCTTTTAAACAGTATTTTTTTCAAAAAAATTTTGAGGGTACGTGTTTTTTCCAAATAGAATTTATTTTTCGAAAAATTTTGTTTTTAAGCAATATAACTTTTTAATGGGGACTTACTTTTTTATTGGAAAAGTTTTTCGAGGCCACAAAATTTTTTAACAGGGGTTTTTTGTTCGGAGAAACTTTTTGATGGAAGTAATTTTTTTTTTCGAAGTGTTTTTTCTTTAAAGTGGAGTTTTTTTGAAAAAAATTTTGATTACATAAATTTTTTTTCGACGACACATACTTCTTTTAAGTATAATTTTTTTAAAAAATTGTTTGAGGGCACAAATTTTTTCCATATAGAATTTTTTTTTGAAGGATTTTGTTGTTTAAGACACATAATTTTTTAAGGGGGATTATTTCATTTTTCTTTTGGAAAAACTTTTTAATGAAAGCAATTTTTTTCGAAGTGTTTTTTATTTGAAGTGAAGTTTTTTTGACAACAGTAATTTTTTTTCGACGACACATAATTTTTTTACAGTTGTATTTTTTAGAAAAATTTTTTTTGGGCACAGATTTTTTCAAATAGGATTTTTTATCGAAGTGTTTTTTTTTCAGAGACAAATAACTTCTTTCAAGTTGGTTTTTTTACTATTATTTTTTTAATTATATGAACATAAAGAGTAATTTTAATTTATGGATATTATTAGTATTTTTGTTATTGATTTATCTGTTAATTTATCTTCTTTTTTTTTCTTATGCATTAATTTCTGATCGAAATTATAATTAGATGAATAGTGGTATAATAACTTCCTTTTAAATAATAATTAGTTAATTTTTATACTTAATAAATAATAGATTAAATAGAAAAAAATCCAACTAATGGTACATTTATCCACGAATTTTTAACTCTAGATAAAATACAAATAATTTTATTCTCTTTCCCCCAGAAAGATCAGTCATAACATCATAAAGCTATGAAGGAGATTAATAAAAAAATTTACATACAGTGTCAAAAATAATTATAATAAATCATTTTTAAAGGAAAATAAAATCCTAAACGCTACAAATTCTTTAAATCTGCACCGATTGATTTGAAATTGCTACCATTTCTGGGGAGAATAACTTAGGAACTCGATAGATAAACTAATTTTAAGCAAATAATGTAGGATAAAGTTTTTTTGATAATACAATACTATTTGAGTTATTCGTGGTTTAAAATGTAAAAAAAACATCTTTTTTAACAGTTTTTCTTAAATAAATCAAAAACGTTGCGTTTCATGAAAAAAATCATTCCCATCAAAAATGCAGCCCATAAATAATAAAGAAATTTATTCTTCTTCTTAATTATTTCAGAAACACTATTTTTTGTTTGCCGTAAATTTATTCGTTAGATTTAAACGTTAAATAACGGAAAATGAGAATTTTTTTTGGAAACCTTTTGAAACATACCTTTCAAATAAGTATTAGTAAAATTCTGTAGCATAAACATTAAAAGAATTATAATGAAAGTAAGAAGAAAAATTGAGTAATAAAACTGACACCATTACCAGTAGAATTATAATTTACCGTAACCCAATTTTTATGTTCTAGAATAATATCATGTACCAAACGACACGTTTTGAAAGTTGAGAATCATTTTCCGCATGCGAGACCCACTTCCTCGGAGCGGTAATTGTCTACTTTCACTAAATTATCGAGACTATATAGTAATTCTGAGACAAATTTCATTATCTTGGAAGTTACGTGAGAATTGCGATGACAAAGATTTAAAAATTATGATGAAATACGTCATTATAAAATATCTTGTCAACAGCTTTCACTTTCCAAAAAAAAAAAAAGACAATAACGTATTTACACTTCAATGTTTAATTTTTTTATTAAATATTGCCAAACCCAAATTTATTTCTGTGTATTATAGAAACTTTGCCTCCTAGCGTGAGAATCCTGGTTCAGAATAGCCCTAAAGGTCCTAAGGGATGCAACTCTCGGTACTTTAATATAATTAGCGGCGTGATCTGACAGCCTGCATGCTGTCGTGTTCCATTACATTCGACCAATTCTGGTCCTTGTTCTCCAGAGCACGATATAGCAGGCGACAAGACCGTTCGCCGTTATCCGGGACCATTACACTCAAATCCCCAAGGATCATGGGGTTAAACTCACACTTTGTGAAACAATGTCAGTCGTATTTTATAATTATGCAAGTTTGTTTGGTTTAAAACAAGTTTAAACGTTGGTTAGTTTCATCCATTAGAAACTAATATTTTTTTATAACTATTTATGATAAATTTAAAAAAATAGTTCACACAAAAATAATAATTAAAATAAAATTTTGAAATTTATCATACTATAACAATATAAAGAGTATTTTTCAATCAAAATCAGGAAATTCTTCCTTTTTCTAAAAATGAATCGGTCTGGATGATGAATGTCACCAGTGACGTATCGTGACTACAAAAATTGGGAGGGTCCATGTCCATACATTTAATATTTTCTTTGTTAGGCAAAAATTTTGACTAAAGAACAAAAAGCTATAAAAAATGCATATGCCACTAATATCACAAGGACGCCTTAAATGTATGAATCAGTTATAGTTATTTTCCTGAATCAATTTGCTAATTATTATTAATTATAAATATAAGAAAATAAATAGTAAATAATTATAATAAACATGAGAGGAAAGTTTGTTTTATGTTTGAAATAAAAAAAGGATCACATAAAATCTAAAAAAAAATAGTTAATAATGGTCAAAATAAAAATAAATAAATAAAAATAAGTAAAATAAACCCAGCAAGTTTAGACCTTCACACGAGAACGAGCAAGCAGTATAAATTTTTAAATTTTTTTATAATAAAAGAAAGGTCTGCATGGGTTACGATAAATTGATTTTGTAGATTAAGTAAAACAGGTGAAAGATTAAAATTAAAAGAAAAAATTGTAGATCAGGAAAACAGGATTGAAAATCTCGAAAAAAGAAGTACGTAAGAAAAATCAAATAACGAAATGAGGTAGAGATTAGTTTTCAAAATGGCGGGAAATTCAAACAGAGCTGCGCGTCAGAGTTCTTTTAAAGCGCCACCATACTTAAGACCCCATCATAAGTACCGTAATTCCTAACCTAACAATATTTCACGTACTGTAATGTCAACATAATTTAAAAAAAATTCTTCTCTCTACTTGTAAAAGGGCTTATAGATAACTAATAAGTGACGGAAGTTTTCAAAATGGCGAGAAATTCAAAAGAAGCTGCGCGACAGAGTAATCCGATTTGGAGGTTCTGCGCAGGGTTCTTTTAAAGCGTCCCCATACTTAAGAGCCTATCATAAGTGACGCAATTCCTAACCGAACAATATTTCACGTTCTGTAATATCAACATAATCTAAAAAATTCTTCTCTCTACGTGTAAAAGGGCTTATAGCTAACTTCAGAGTTCTTTGACAGCTAATAAGTGACGGAATTCCCCACCTCTCAATCTTCCACCTGTTGTACTGTCAACATAACCTAACAAATTCTTAACGGTTAGTTCTAGGGACTCTGCGGAGTTCATTTAACACGTTTAATGCCAATAAAATACGACAATTGCCTTAAAAAAATATATTCTCAAATGAAAAATGTGACACCGGATGTGTTAAATAAAATAGAATCATTTATAACGCTTTTTATTCTTTTACTGTATTTTTTACAAATATCCATAAATATTTGTTTTTTAACAAGTTTAATGCCAAGAAAATACAATAATTGCATTAAACAATATATTTGCAAATAAAAAATCTGGCACCAGACGTGTTAAATAAAAAAATTTAGTTATAACCTTTTTCATTCCTTTAATAAGTTTTTTTTGTAAATATTCTTAAAGATTTGATTTTTAACACGTTTAATGCCAAGAAAAAACAACAATTGCATGAAAAAAATATACTTACAAATAAAAAATGTGGCGTAGGACGTGGTAAATTAAAAAAAATATTTATAACATTTTTCACGCTTTTACTGAGTTATTTTGTAGATATTCGTAAACATTTGATTTGTAATACGTTTCATGCCAATAAAATACAACAAATGCACTAAAAAAATATTTCCAACTGAAAAGTGTGGCACCGGACGTGTTAAATTAAATAAAAATTTATAAATCGTTCTTCAGGCATTGACTGAATTTTTTGCAAACACTCATAAAAATGTGATTTTTAACACGTTTAATTCCAAGAAAATACAACAATTGCAGTAAAAAATATATTTTCAAATGAAAAATGTAGCACTGGATGTGTTAAAGAGTCTCCCCATAGCTAGGCCCCATTATAAGTGTTTTAATCAAATAAATTTTAAAGGGTGTTGAATATAATAATTATTTTCCAGTCTGGTAATTCGTGAAATTTGAAAAATAATATAAGTGAATAGAAACTTGAAAATAGAAATAGTAACGATAAGGAGCGTGTTTATACAATAAAGTTGTAACGGAAACCGCAATTACTGATAAGAAACGTGTGAAATAAACAACTGATGAAGGCTACGTTAACTGAAGAGGAACGTGCGAATGAAAAACATGTTAACGATAAAGTTGTAATGGAAACCGCAATAACCGATAAGGAACGTGCGAAATAAACAAGTGATGAAGGTTACGTCAACTGATAAGGAGCGTGCGAGTGAAAAACATGTTTACGATAAAGTTGTAACGAAAACCGCAATAACCGTTAAAGAACGTATGCAATAAACAAGTGAAGAAGGCTACGTTAACTGATGATGAGTGAAAAACATATTAACGATAGTAACTGTGCAGCACGGATTCTCCCTCACTGCCCATGTTAATTCCCATAAGAAAACACTAAGGTCCAGTCCGGCAATTTTGCGTTAATTTAAGGCCACACGTCGAGGCGGCAGCATTACGTCAAAGGACCCCCGAAACGACTCTAAATTTTAGGAATAACAAAAGAACCCACAATTTAGGACCCCCGAATATTTTCCATAACCCACGAATTCAAAGGACCGTCAATTTTAGGACTCCCGAATATTTTTAAGGATCCAAATTACAGGACCTGGAATATTGTATAAGGCTCCTAATTTAGGGCTCCCCAATACTATCAAGGACCCCCGAATTCAAGGAAGCCTACCAATTTTAGGACCCCCGAATAATTTTAAGGGCCCAAATTTCAGGACCAACCGAATACTTTCAAGGACCCTCTAATTTAGGACACCCCCAAAAATTTTTAAGGGCGCGCAATTTTAGGAGCTACGAACGAAAACCAAATTTTAAGATCCCCAAATATTTTTAAGGACCCGCCATTTTAGGACCCCCGAATATTTTTAAGGACCCACGAAAGAACATCCAATTTTATAACCCCGAATATTTTTAGGGACCCACGAAAGAACCTCCAATTTTAGTACCCCCGAATATTTTTAACGATCTCCACTTTTACGATCCCCGAATTTTTTAGATATCT
This sequence comes from Neocrepidodera transversa, assembly GCA_963243735.1. Lineage (NCBI taxonomy): Eukaryota > Metazoa > Arthropoda > Insecta > Coleoptera > Chrysomelidae > Neocrepidodera > Neocrepidodera transversa. Next base: position 15,585,308 of record OY725338.1, read on the forward strand.
TTAAAAATATTCGGAGTTCTAAAGTTGGGGGATTTTTCAGGGGTCCTACAATTGAGAGGGTCCTTGAAAATATTCGGAATATTTAGGAAAATTAGGACCTTTAAAAAATATTCGGGGTCCTGAAATTTGGGTTCTCAAAAATATTCGGGCGGTCCTAAAATTGCGGGTCCTTAAAAATATTCGGGGCCCTTAAAAATATTTGGGGATCCTAAAATTTGGGGTTCTTTCGTTGGTCCTAAAATTGAGGGGTCCTTAAAAATATTTGGGAGGGTCCTAAATTGGAATGTCCTTGAAAACATTCGGGGGTCTTGAAATTTGAATCCTTAAAACTATTCGGGCATCCTAAAATTGGGGGGGCTTCTTTGAATTCGGGGGTCCTTGAAAATATTCAGGGGTAATAAATTAGAACCCTTAAACAATATTCGGGGTCCTGAAATTTGGGTCCTTAAAAATATTCGAGAGTCCTAAATTAGAATTCGGGGGTTATGAAAAATATTCGGGGGTCCTATATTGTTGGTTCTTTCGTTGGTCCTAAAATTGGTTATTTGACGTAATGCTGCCGACGTGTGGCCTCGAATTAACGCAAAACTGCCAGAGTGGGCCTTAGTGTTTTCTTATGGGAATTAACATGGTCAATGAGCGAGAAAAATTGCTCAAAGATGAACAGATTCATTTATAAAAAAAAACTTTAACTGACTATTATAATCTTATTGGTTCTAATAGTAACAGTAAACATATTTCCTAACCGTCACTAACACAATGTCAATTCAAACAAAAATGTCATAATTTGTAACATTTATATTTTTTAATTTATATTTTTATATTTAGTTTGAATAGAACAAAAATGAGTTTGTGTTTAACGGAAGATCCGTCTTTTACCGGAGCGATGGTAGTGAGCCAAAGCGTCTTAGGCACTATCAGACCATCTATTAATGATCATCTGGAAGTAAATCAAGTACGAATTATTCCTTCACAGTTAACTTTTAGTGGAGCTTATGATGGTAAAAAATTTATTGAGAAATTCACTATAACTAATATTGGGAAATATCCAGCTTTTGTTAGAGTTTTTCCTACAACATCAAAGGTAAGACAACTATATTTTAAGTATAAATGTAAAATTAATAAACCTAACAAGCTAATAGTATCTAAGTAGTTTAGCCACAGGCAGACGGACAGACAGGCAGTTGTAGATTACTGAAAATAGTAGGTGGGTGAACTAAGGTAACTAGCTATCGATTGCTGGAAACATAAATCCAAAATTCGAAACCGTTCTCGAGTTATCACTGTGACAGACAGACAGACGGACGGATGGACATTGTAAAGTTAATAAGTACCTTCGCTTTGCTTCGCTACTTAATAATATGATGTGTTAATTGATTTTACTATATATTAAAGTGTACTCAAGGGCCTAGGTAGAAAAATATTTGGAGGGGATTTGTAGATTCAAGCCCTCATATTAACCGGTTTTCAGTGGTTTAAATCTGAAAAATTCTTAGGAACACAAGGGGTGGAAAAATTTAGGTTTAATGGTATATAAATGAGGGTAAATTGATTGGGGTGAGGATACGAAAAGGTGTGTTTTTAGGGGTAAAAGTTTATTGTTTTTTACGATTTCTGGCATAATTAGGCCTCATATCGAACAAAATGTATTAAGGAAGTTGTAGCATAATTAGAGGTCTGCAACTTTTATTTAAACCATTTTTTTACGTAACCTCAAAAATATTGAGAAAAATGTTAAAAACCAATTTTTAGGTTTTCTATTTTTATCTTCCACAAAAATAATCCGATTTTAAAAAAAATCGGTGAAAAGGTACATTTTTATATCTATCAAAATTTTGTTAAACAATTTTTTGATTGAAAATTTGGCCTTTTTTTCAAATTTATTTCGCAATAAAATCCAAAAAAACTATATTTCGCATCAAAAAAGTGTTTTTAAGACATAAAAATATGTACAACATACAAATTTTATTACATAACCTCAAAAATTTTAAGAAAACTTCCAAAATCATTTTTCTGTTTTTCTATTTTTATCTTCCACAAAAATTATCCAATTTTAATGAAATTCGGTAAAAATGTATATTTTTATATCTATCAAAATTTTGTTCATCAACTTTTTGATTGAAAATTAGCCATTTTTTCAAATTTATTTCGCAATAAAATCCAAAAAAAACTACATTTCGCATTAAAAAACTGTTTTTAAGACATAAAAAAATGTACAACATACAACTTTTAATGGAAAAATTTTTTTACATATCAAAAATTTTAAGAAAAATTAAAAAAATTATTTTTCTGTTTTTCTATTTTTATCATCCACAAAAATAATCCGATTTTAATGAAATTCAGTAAAAATGTACATTTTTATATCTATCATTTTGTTATCAACTTTTTAATTGAAAACTAGGCTTTTCTGTTAATTTATTTAGCAATAAAATCAAAAAAATTATATTTTGCGTCAAAAAAGTAATTTTAAGACATAAAAAAATGTAGAACAAACACCTTTTATTGGAACAAAATCAAATGTACATTTTTATATAAAAATTTATATTTTACTTCAAAAAAAGTGTTGTTGACATAAAAAAATGTACATGTACACCAAACATCAAAATCGAATTATTTTTGTGAAAAATATAAATAAAAAACAAAACAAATGATTTTTGACGTTTTTCTTAATATTTTTGAGGTTATTTAAAAAAATTGTTCCAACATACAACTTTTATTGGAACAGTTTTTTTTTTAAATAACCTCAAAACTCTTAAGAAAAATTTAAAAACCGATTTTTTGGTTTTCTATTTTCATTTTCCACAAAAATAATCCAATTTTAATAAAATTCGGTGATAATGTACATTTTTATGTCTATCAAAATTATGCTAATCAACTTTTTGGTTGAAAATTAGGCCGTTATTCAAATTTATTGCGCAAAAAAATCAAAAAAAATATATTTTGCTTCAAAAAAAGTGTTTTTCAGACATAAAACATGTTCATGTAAACTAAACATAAAAATGGAATTATTTTTGTGGAAGATAAAAATAAAAACCAAAAAAATGATTTTTGAAGTTTTTCTTAATATTTTTGAGGTTATGTAAAAAAATTGTTCCAATATACAACTTTTTTTTAAATAACCTCAAAAATATTGAGAAAAATGTTAAAAACCAATTTTTTTCTTTCAATTTTTATCTTCCACAAAAATAATCCTATTTTAATAAAATTCGGTGAAGATGTACACTTTTATAAGTATCAAAATTTTGTTAATCAATTTTTTGATTCAGAATTGGGCCTTTTTTTCAAATTTATTTCGCAATAAAATCCAAAAAAACTATATTTCGCATCAAAAAAGTGTTTTTAAGACATAAAAAAATGTACAACATACAAATTTCATTGTAACAATTTTTTTACATAACCTCAAAAATTTTAAGAAAACTTCCAAAATCATTTTTCTGTTTTTCTATTTTTATCTTCCACAAAAATTTATCCAATTTTAATAAAATTCGGTGAAAATGTACATTTTTATAAGTATCAAAATGTTGTTAATCAATTTTTTGATTTAAAATGGGGCATTTTTTTCAAGTTTATTTAGCAATAAAATCAAAAAAAAATATTTTGCTTTAAAAAAGTGTTTTGAGACATAAAAAAATGTACATGTAAACCAAACATCAAAATTGAATTATTTTTGTGGCAGATAAAAATAAAAAACAACAAAAAGATTTTTGAAGTTTTAATTAATATTTTGAAGTTATGTAAAAAATTGTTCGAACGTACAATTTTTATTGGAACAGTTTTTTTTAAATAACCTCAAAAATATTAAGAAAAATGTTAAAAATGAATTTTTTGGCTTTCTATTTTTATCTTCCACAAAAATAATCCAATTTTAATAAAATTCAGTCAAAATGTACATCTAACAAAATTTTGTTAATCAATTTTTTTATTGAAAATTAGGCCTTTTTTTCAAATTTATTTCGCAATAAAATCCAAAAAAACTATATTTCGAATCAAAAAAGTGTTTTTAAGACATAAAAAAATGTACAACATACAAATTTTTTTGTAGCAATTTTTTTACATAACCTCAAAAATTTTAAGAAAACTTTCAAAATCATTTTTCTGTTTTTCTATTTTTATCTTCCACAAAAATTTATCCAATTTTAATAAAATTCGGTGAAAATGTACATTTTTATAAGTATCAAAATGTTGTTAATCAATTTTTTGATTTAAAATGGGGCATTTTTTTCAAGTTTATTTAGCAATAAAATCAAAAAAAAATATTTTGCTTTAAAAAAGTGTTTTGAGACATAAAAAAATGTACATGTAAACCAAACATCAAAATTGAATTATTTTTGTGGCAGATAAAAATAAAAAACAACAAAAAGATTTTTGAAGTTTTAATTAATATTTTGAAGTTATGTAAAAAATTGTTCGAACGTACAATTTTTATTGGAACAGTTTTTTTTAAATAACCTCAAAAATATTAAGAAAAATGTTAAAAATTAATTTTTTGGCTTTCTATTTTTATCTTCCACAAAAATAATCCAATTTTAATAAAATTCGGTCAAAATGTACATCTAACAAAATTTTGTTAATCAATTTTTTTATTGAAAATTAGGCCTTTTTTTCAAATTTATTTCGCAATAAAATCCAAAAAAACTATATTTCGAATCAAAAAATTGTTTTTAAGACAAAAAAATGTACAACATACAAATTTTATTGGAAAATTTTTTTTACATAACCTCAAAAATTTTAAGAAAACTTCCAAAATCATTTTTCTGTTTTTCTATTTTTATCTTCCACAAAAATTATCCAATTTTAATTTATTTTATAAATTTGTATTTTTAGGCATTTAAAATGAAGCCATTGCCAAAAGGAAGGGCGCTTTGTTCAGGAATGAGTTTAGTCAGATATATCACGTATAGATTTAATACTGCAATAGCTATTCCCCAAGTTTATCTCTATATTTATATCAATGAAACACCTGTACTATATCCTATAGAAGTGTAAGTATATAAACAATAACTTAAAAAAATAATTATTATTAATTGAATATTATTTAGGAAATAAATATGTTTTTTAATCTAACTATTATATAATAAGCGTGCGCTATTTAAATTACTATAATGTGATTCATCGGTGCGGCCTACTTGGCTCATCTTGGGAAGAGGTAAAGGGTCCAGTCATATCAGTATTCGAAAAAATCGGGAAAAATAGAAAAAACCTGAAAACATTGAAAAGATTAAAAAAATTAAATAATATAGAATAAATAGAATCAATACTAAATATAATAGAAATATAAAAAAAAATTAGTAAATAATTAAATTAAAACTCAATGTTAACAATGTATTATTAACTGATCCCCATGATATAAGTGAAGCTTTTGCTGACCATTTTGAGTCAATTAGCAGCTCAGAAAATTATGACCAAGAATTCCAAAAGATTAAAACCAGAGAAGAAGGTTTCCAACTAGATTTCAATACTGACGACACTGGTCTACTGTACAATGCCCCCTTCACCTTAGACGAAATGAACGACACCCTCAATAACTGCAACGAAAGTGCCGCAGGATTGGATTCTGTGATGTATGGAATGTTAACCCATTTAGATAAAAAGGAGAAAGAGAAATTATTAAAATTTTACAACACAATATGGCTATCGAACATTTATCCCAGCGATTGGAAAACAGCAATTATCATCCCAATTTTAAAAAATAAAAATGAAATAACAAACCCAACTAACTACAGGCCAATCTCACTGACTTCATGCCTTGGTAAAATATTTGAAAAAATGATAAACTCGAGACTCACGTGGGTGTTAGAATCACAAGGCCTGCTAGCAAACCTCCAAGTAGGTTGTCGACGAAACCATTCTACTGTTGACGCTTTAGTTGCACTTGAATCAGACATTCAGAATGCCTTTGCTAACCGACAACATCTAGTCGCTATCATGTTCGACTTGCAGAAAGCCTATGATATGACCTGGAGATATACAATAATTAGACAACTAAATACATGGGGCTTCCGTGGAACATTACCCAAAATCCTTAATAATTTCTTACTGGAAAAATCCTTTTGTGTTAGAATTGGCAACACAACATCGTCAATACGAACCCTAGAGAATGGAATACCTCAAGGTTCAGTTCTCAGCGTTACACTTTTTGCCATAGCAATAAACAGTCTTATTTGTAACATTGCTGAAAATATTAAAGCAGTCCTGTACGTCGACGACCTAACTATATATAGTTATGGTCAATCAATAACTGAAATTGAAAATAGACTACAAGGCCAAATTAATATTCTAGAAAGAACTGCAAAATATAATGGTTTTAAACTCTCACCTACAAAGTCGCAAGCTATCCACTTCTGCAGACTAAGATCAGACCATCCAGAACCGCAATTAAACTTACAAAATCGAAGTATCGAAGTAAAGAGCCAAATAAAATTACTAGGCATCATATTCGACCGAAAGCTATACTGGAAAGCCCACATTGAATACTTAGTAAGCAAATGCAGAAAGATTATTAATGTCATCAAGTGTATGTCAAGTATCCGATGGGGTTCCGATAGGGAAATCTTATTAAGAGTTTACAAACTTTAATTCAATCAAAGATTGATTCCGGCTGTATCGTTTATGGATCGGCAAGACGCTCACACTTAAAACAGCTAGATAAAATTCAAAATCTAGCAATAAGACAAGCTATCGGTGCATTTAGGACAAGTCCCATAGAAGCAATCCTCTCTGAAGCTTCATCCTTGCCTTTAAAGTTACGGAGAGACATGCAACTAATGACATACGGTACAAAAATACAAACTTTCCCGAATCATTTAAACAATAGCATCTTCTCAAATATTTCTTACCCATATACACAAAGACCTAGTTCAACCAAACCATCGAATATTCGTTTTCCCGATTTATGTAATGAGTACGGGGTGGACCTGTTAACAGATAAAATGGTAAATAATTACAACACCCCACCTTGGCTAAGAATCCCTCCACAAATAAATATAACTTTAAGCGAAAACAAAAAGGAAGATACAGCATCATCGACATTCCGAACACTGTTCTTGGAACAAATTGAATACTACAACCAACATTTATGTATCTATACGGACGGTTCAAAAACAAAGAGCGGGACAGGAGCTGCAATTGTAATAAATAAACAGTCTTTTTACTGGACATTAAACCCTAAATTTAGCATATTTAATGCGGAATTGTACGCAATATGGCAAGCTATATTATACTTTAGTGAGGGTAACCAAAAAAATTGTGTCATATGCACAGACTCTTTGAGTGCCACACTTTCTTTAAAAAATCTATCATCTGAAAATGAGTGGGTTGTACGTATCCTAGAATTAACAACACATCTTCATGCCAATAAACTATCTGTCACAATAATGTGGATCCCTGGTCACACCGACATCCCTGGTAATAATCTAGCGGATGAAAGGGCTAAAGAAGCTACATGCGGATTAATCGACGAGGGCATTCCAGTTACTTACCTGGATAGAAAAATGGATATAAAACGAAAAGTTTACGATGCATGGCAGAACCAATGGAATACATACAATGGACAATTACGGTGGATCAAACCATCTGTACAAAAATGGTTCTATCCTAAATCCCTTACGAGACGGGAACAAGTAGTGTTAAGCAGGTTAAGGATAGGCCATACGAATTTAACGCATCTCTATCTCCTTCTTGGAAAAGCAAGACCTACATGTGAAAGGTGTAGATCCCGACTGACAACCCAACACATATTCACCTGCACATTATACAGCCAATATAGACAATTTCTCGGAATTCCACAAATCGAAAATTCACTTAAAAAAGAAAATGAAGAACTAAAGAAAGTAATAACTTATTTAAAGACCATAAATTTATTTTATAAGATTTGATTTATAACAAAGAACTACCGAAGTATAGATCTGTCGATGAGCACAATGACCTAGATGTCGATACTCAACAAAAAAAAAAAAAAAAAAAAAAAAAAAAAAAAAAAAAAAAAAAAAAAAAAAAAAAAAAAAAAAAAGAATTAAAAAAAAAGTGAAAAAAGTGAAAATAAATTAAAACCAATTGAAAAAAAATTGAAAACAATTAAAAAAATTGAAGAAAATTGAAAAAAATTGAAAGATTCTGAAAAAATTGAAAACGAATTAAAAATGATTGAAAATAATTGAAAAAGAAAGCAATTAAAAAATGGAAAAAATAGGAAAAAAAATAGAAAAATTAAAAAGAAATGAAAAAATCTCAAAAAATTGAAAACAAATTAAAAACAATTGATAACAATTAAAAAAAAGCAATTAAAAAAATGGAAAAAAATAGAAAAATTTAAAACAAACGAAAAAAATAGAAATGGCCATTGGTCAAAAAAATTAAAAAAATTGATAAAATGGAAGAAAATTGAAAAAAAATTAAAAAACTGAAAATAATTGAAGAAAATTGAAGAGAATTAAAAAAAATTGATAAAATGGAAGAAAATTGAAAAAAAATTAAAAAATTGAAAAAAATTTAAGAAAATTGAAGAGAATTAAAAAAAATTGAAAAAAAACTGAAAAAAACAAAAAAATTGAAAAAAATTCAAAAAAATTGAAAACAATTGAAAAAATGGAAGGAAATTGAAAAAAAAAATGATTAAAAGTGAAAAAAATTGAAGAAAATTAAAATGAATTACAAAGAAAAATGAAAAAAATTGACAAAAATTGAAAAAAATTGAAAAAAATTGAAAAAAATTGAAAAAAATTGAAAAAAATTGAAAAAAATTGAAAAAAATTGAAAAAAATTGAAAAAAATTGCAAAAAATTGAAAAAAATTGAAAAAAATTGCAAAAAATTGAAAAAAATTGAAAAAAATTGAAAAAAATTGAAAAAAATTGAAAAAAATTAAAAAAAATTGAAAAAAATTGAAAAAAATTGAAAAAAATTGAAAAAAATTGAAAAAAATTGAAAAAGAAGAAAAAAGTTGAAAAAATGAAAACAAATTAAAAACAATTAAAAATAATTGAAAAAAAAAGAAAAAGAAATTAAAAAAATGGAAAAAATATAAAAAAAATAGACATAGTAAACAGAAATGGAAAAAATAGAAATCGCTGTTGGTATCAAAAAAAATGGAAAAAATTTAAAAAAATTAAAAAAAATTGAAAAAAATTGAAAAAAATTAAAAAAAAATTGAAAAAAAAAGCAAAAAATTGAAAACAAATTAAAAATAATTGAAGAAAAAAGAAAAAGCAATTAAAAAAATGGAAAAAAATAGGAAAGAATAGAAAAAGTAAAAAGAAATAGAAAAAATAGAAATCTTTCTTAGTATCAACTGATGTAGAAAAATCAAATATGTTAATTGACTCAAAAAGTAACAGTTCTTATACTAACTTCAAGAATAACCATTGTTACCACACAGAAAAATTGCATTTTATGAACACTACCTATTATCCTATTGTCAAAAAAATTTCACTGTCACGAGCCACACATGAAACGTGATTCGCTTAAACAATAAGTTTGAACATATTTAAGCATGAGCTCTAGTAGCCGCGTGACATAGTACCCGCTAGTGGTGCAGTGGGCCCGGGGATCGAATATCACATAGCCTTTAATTTTTTTAAATCACAGGCTAGATTAAGATAGTCAAGACTTCTTTTAATAAAATAAATATTTTTTTTAATACACAGACTAGATTTAGATAGTTAAGACTTCTAATAAAATAAATATTTTTTTTAAAATACATAGGCTAGATTTAAATAGTCAAGACTTCTTTTAATAATATAAATATTTTTTTTTTGGGTTAGATAACCAAGTTTAATATTTTAACGTGAGGGTAATTTCTGAAATTATCTACAGGTTAACGTGTGTGTAGTCTCTGCCAAAAAATTTAGTAATTTTTAAAACTTCGGGGAAATTAAATTTTCAAATAGAAAAAATAAACTAAGAAAACTTTATTGAAAATTTGAAATTATTATTGCGTACAACATTTAATACAGTTCCATGGGGTAGTCATTTTTGATGTAAGATATTTTATTATTAAACATGCTTACTGAAAATATCTAAATAATCAATACAAACTATATTTAATTAACATTAATGTTTTTTTTTCTATATTTTTACATGATAATTCACATAACAAAAAATATGTTATAATTAATTCGTGACAGTACCTTATTATTCTTTTAGTAAAATGTATATTTACAAATGTTTTCACCGTGAAAAGTTGATTCTTAGTATCCGTTCTGTGGAGGCTGAATGTAGCAAATTATAATTAAAGAAATAAAAAATAAAGTATCAAAAATGTCACATTCAAGTTATTATTATTATCGTCATGGCCTCTTCCAAAACTAAACAATGCAGTCAAAAATTAAATTATGTCAAATTAGTATGTAATTTTGGTAAAAACAAGAAAAATTCTAAGGTTAAATCAGAAAAAAATTACTTAATAACAATTACAGCGATTTGAATATCTTTTGAACATTTTGTTGATATACAGGGTGTGGCGTTAATATAGTTGTCATTTTATTAACTCTTTCGCTCATACTGTATTCAATTGAATATATTGAATTCATTTTTTTTTCTGAGTAGATAAAACATAATTATCACGTCAGTTTATAATGAATCAAATTTAACTTTCACAATATTCGATATAGACCATGTGCTGCCATCTAAAAACCTATAGTTCATCTTTTAATCTAATTCATTTACGAGGTTGTAGGGGAAAACAGAGTTCGTACTGAATAGCTGTTATTTATATTCGTCAAAAATCGATACAAATCAGTGAAACAGGTTATTGATTGTTGTTATGTATTGATGAAGCATAGCTTCGTGGATGAAAACACTTGAAGTTCCAGAAATATAACCAAACTTTATACGATTTTTTCAGATAGCATTATCATTTTGTATTTTAGGCTTCAAAACGTAATCTGAGAAAACCTTTGAGCGATGAGGAATTGCTGGAAATGATAGAAAGTGGCCTTTCTGACATTGAATTCCTCAGCGATGAGGATGATGATGGTTGCCACGAGGATGAAGACATTTTCGATGTTGAGAATGATGAAGAAGAAGTCGTCGGAGATGTTCCACAAGATGAGAACATACCCAGAAGTCACGAGTAGCTAAATATAGACCTACCCACAAATGCTATTTGGAAAAGTACCTCGAGTACTTCTACAGGGAATAAAAAAATCAAGAAAAAAGCGATGTCTGAAAAGGAAGTTAGGATTCGAAACTTCATGAAAAATAATGAGCTGACCATGGAGGCAGATATAAGGTGGAGAACAGGACTGACATATTTTGCACCAGAAATAAAATGGCATGAGGATTTTAGCCCACAAATTATAGATTGGAAAGCCCACATTATTATTTTAGTGAGTATTTCACTCAGGAGTTTTTTGAAATAATCACTGAGAATACTAATCTTTATGCAGTACAGCAAGCCATCAGATTCCTTCCTACCACGGTTGAGGAAATAAAAACTTTTGTAGGAATTCATATACTAATGGGCAATTTACATTTCCCACGTATAAAATGTTACTGGAATTTACAATTACAAATTCCTACAATTGCCAACAGTATGGCCTTGAATCTATTCTACAAATTATGACAAAATGTTCACTTAGTCGATACACAGGGTAATGGATTAGGAAATAAAGATAAAATGTGGAAAGTTAGACCTCTTTATGATTCAATTAGGAATAGATGCCTGTCACTACCTTTGGAGTCGCAATTGTGCATAGATAAGCAGATGGTTCCCTTCAAAGGTAACCTCAATGTCAAACAATATATTAAAAATAAACCCACTAAATGGGGAATCAAAATCTTCGCTCTATGTGGTCGCAGCGAACTGATGTATGATTTCATTATATATCAAGGCTCTACAACCCCATTCATGGAAAATCACATTGACTATTTTGGACTAGGGGGTGCTGTTATATCAACATTGACAGAGAGAATCACCGAACATAATTTTCAATTGTATTTTGATAACTATTTTTCAAATTACAATGTTCTGCAATATCTTCGCAACAAACATATCTATGACTGTTGCACAGCCCGCGTTGACAGATTCCATAAGCCACCTTTTTCTACTGATAAAATCATGAAGGAGAAGGGTCGAGGTTCTGTTGAAGAACTAATTAATAAGGATGGCGATGTGATTTTGACAAAATGGTATGACGACAAAAGTGTCGTCTTAGCATCAAATTATTTAGAAGTTGGAACTCTAGATATTTGTCGGCGATGGGATAAGGTCCAAAAAAAATATATTGATGTTTCCAGACCAGAGGTTGTCCAGAATTATAATTCAGCTTTGGGTGGAGTTGATAAACTGGATTTTCTAATCACCATCTATCGAACTTTTATAAGGTCCAAAAAGTGGACAGTCAGAATGTTCATACACGGTATTGATCTCGCATGTGCCAACGGATGGTTGGAATATAAAAAGGACGCTCAAGTGCTCGGAATTCCAAAAAAAGATGTTTTAGATCTATTGGCTTTCAGAGCGTATGCAGCCGAGGCACTGGTAAAAGCTGATAAGCCTATAATAAAAAGTAAAGGACGACCATCATCAGAGCAGAATTCCCGTAGTTCGACCCCGACTATGCCGAAAAGACCTAGAGCTGAAACCCGACCAATCTCAGATGTTAAATTCGATAACATTGGGCATTTACCTACTTTTGATGGCAAATCTTATGCATCGAGATGTAAAAATCTTGAATGCAAAGGGCAAAGTCGCGCGTTATGTGTGTGAAGTGTGAAATTCATTTATATCTTACGAAAAATAAAAACTGTTTTCTGCAATACCATACAAAATAAATCTGATGACAATTCAAAGTAGCCTGTATTATCATTATTCTATCAATAACTTTTGAATAAAAATATAAGAAACAACTTATTGTTCATTTTACCTACCATTCACAATGTATTCATTTAAATACATGTTATAACTAAAAAACGGGACACCGGAAAAATTTTTTACTAACACCAAAATTCTTCAAAAAAATCATTTGTAATATATGCCAAATTTCATATTTTTCTCTTCAAGAACAAAAAGTCGCGAGCGAAAGGGGAATTGTGCTACTTTATTATTAATTACAAAAAAGTTATTTTGGTTTATTTTTGGCAATTACAGTGAGATATTTTTATCATGTATATAAATTTTTTATTTTAGTCAAGTTGGATCATCTTTGGTAAAAATTTCACCAAGAATGCTACATTTCGGCGATATAGATATAGGCACATCTTCCCAACAATTATCAGTTTTTTTAAACAATCAAGGTCAAAGAATTGCACATTTTTCGGTAGATTTAGGAAGAAATGATTTGGAAAGCATCGTTGATCCAATGAGAGGTACTATTCAGGTATATTTTATATTTTTATATTATATATGACGAATTTAAAAAAATAATAATAATTATAATAAATAATTATTGACTTTGTTATTATTTTTCTCATTAAAAAATATTTTTAATGATCTTATTTCGCGCTATAAAAAATATATTTGTCATGCATGTTCCTTTCACAATGTTAATTGTAATAATATAATTATCTGCCTATTCTATTATGCAGATTTTTTCTCTGTGGTAAAATAATAGATAATTGTATTATATAAATATGCAATTAGTGTAGATGATTATAGAAAACAATCACGAAGTTAGCAAAGTTATGATGTTAATACGGAAATATATGTAGGATTTTTATTAAATAATAAATTATAAATAATGATTTTTTTTAGCCAAAGTCGACGCAAGAAATTAAAGTTGAGATACTCGGTTCGAGGCAGGGACATTTCCTGAAAGAATTTTGGATTAAAACTGAACCGCTTCAACGGATTTGGTTAACGGGAACTTTTATTCAACCAAGATTAAAAATCGATCATCCATTGACTAGTAATTTTGATCTAATTGTTATCGATTTTCCAAAAACTTACTATAACGCTCAAAATAAAAGGATTGTTATAATACAAAATATGAGCTCTACTAATTCAATGTTTTGTACGTTGGCTGAATATAAAAAAAATGAAGATATTGTAAGTAAAATATAAAAAAAAAATTGAAATTTACTAATATTTTTAAAATTTTAGAAGTTGGATCAAGCTAGAGCATTAAACGAAAATCTAAATTTTTTTAAATTATCGCCCAAAGAAGGTCGACTAATGAAAAATCATAAAGCTGCTGTAACAGTCACGTAAGTTTATTTTGGAATAATTCCATAAATCTATTATATTTAGGTGTCACTTATAGTCTTGATATTGCATTTAAAATGGTGCATACGTCATAGTTGTCATCTGTCACTTTATACGTGATCTAGGTTACCTGTATTTTAAATGAACTTCAAAGTTGGCGATGTAGACCTTCCAAACCACTAGATCCAAGATATAAATGTCAAAATGACATAATAAACTACCTAGATACAACTCTGTAACCGTTGCTCCAAACCCCATCATGTGGGGTATCAAATTAAATGATTTTATGTGCTGATTTTAAATATAATGAAAAAAAGAGGGGTTAGGACGCGCTGGAGGGAATGTTTAAAAATAACAAAAATAAAAACAAATTTAAGCAATGAAAACCAGTGGCATCAGGCCTAATTCAAATGGTCAAAACCACTTACTATTTTTATATATTTTTAAGAATTAAAAATAATTGTATTTCATAACATAAAAAAGTTCCGGGAATTTAACTTTAAATCTTATATAATTGTTAGATGCTAATGTTCTTTTGTAATTGTTACAGTGCCTGATTTTACAATTATGTTTTTTTGATTAAAATCGGACCAATATTAACAGAGATAGACGCTAATGCCCTTTTGATGCCACTACTGCGCAAATCAAAGATTTAATTTAAAGTGTCTACCAAAAAAAAATCTTGAATTTCAACAAATAAAAATACAGAAATAAATAAATAACTAATGTTAATTTTTATTGGTCTATCTAGATGATTCTCCAGAAGTTGCCATAGGACATGTTAAAATCGATCTGAATTAGATAAAAATACGGTGTGATTTTGATATCCGCAGTGTTGCCAAAGATCCTATAATTTATAGTATTTGTATAATAATTACAACTTTATTAGTGGAATTTAAATTTATTTTTATTAAAAATAATTATTATTGGTCATTAATTTTTTATAGTTTTATGTTCAAGTAAAAAAAAATTATAATATTGTATTTTTTTCAATATTTTCATTTTGTGCTCTTACCGCAGCTTGGCAACACTACGAGTTACGATACACAAATAAAAATTTCATTTTTACAGGAATATTTATTTAAAATTGGCCCATTTTTATATATTTTAAATGAATCACCTTGTATTCTTTATTACGAACAGAAAAATGTTTTTATGTACTTTGAATGCTAGAATTTTGGTTAGCAAAATGTTGAAAACTTCATTTTTTAAAAAAACTTGACCTACGTTTCGCTAACTCTACTAACATCATCACGAGCTAATGATAAAATTTTTATTGTTTATAGTTTGATTCACTTTATTTTTTATATTAAAAAATGCCGGTAAAAATACCATAAAAATATTTTTTTTATTTTCCAGATTCGCACCTTATAGGGTAAAAACGTTTCCACAAAAATATTGCATCATTTTCGTTAAAATTATGAAGATTAACTACAGAGATGGGATAATCAAAGGGAAAGATATTAATGTTAAAACATTTTCAAGTTCCACTGAAGCGGGTAAGTACATACAAAATCTGTGAAGAAACCAAATACAACTATTAAAAATACCGTAACGGGTTAGAAATGGCGAAAATCACAAAAGTCACACCAGCTAAGCACACGCTGTTCAATATCTCCACAAAATTAAGAATAGATATGAAAATGGATATTGAAAATTTGTTTCGCGACTTCGGCCCATCGAGCGAACACTTTTTATGCTATGAAGCATTGGTGCTACTTATTAGGCTACTTGTGCTATCCTGGCCAAACTTCTCAAATACATTTATAACACTATTATACATGATCTGAGGTAATTTTTTTTTATTTGCAGTGTAAAAAAGTTTATACATTGAGCCACTTTAATTTATATGGCGGGTACCGGAAGGGCCGGCCCGATCCTGCTCAAATTCAAAAACTAACTCACTCACTCAAAAGTTACACTGTTTACAGACAGACAGACGTCCGGAAAGGATTTTTTTGCATTTTCGGACTCAGGGAGCTCGGAAACGTCGAGAAAAGTGAGGGAACAACCAAAAACCGGAACAATTGTGAACAAAAGAAGGATATAAAAAAATTAATGAAAACCATCGAAAAAATTGAAATAAATCGGAACAAAATCGCAAAAAAATGGCAAAAAAATCGTAAAAAAATCGGCAAAATCAAAGGAATAAGAAAAAATGAGAAACAAAACAAAAAAGAAATAGAAAAAAAAAAAGTGATTGGACAAAAAAGAAATAGAAAAAAAGACAAAAAAGAGGAAAAATTAGAAAACATCGGAAAAATCAGAAAAAAACAAAAAATCTGAAAAAGTATCTGTCTATAACATATTATAAAATTATAAAAAATTAGAAAATGAAAGAAAAAGATATAGAAAAAGAGAACAATTAGAAAAAATGAGAAAAGATTAAAAAAAATCGAAAAAAAAACAGGAAAAACCAGAAAAAAAATAAAACATCAGAATAATGAGAAAATAAAAAAGTAAAAGAAAAATAATAGAAAAAAAAAATGAACAATAATACGGAAAAAACGAAAATAATCAAAAAAATTGTAAAAAAGCCAAAAAAAAATCGCTAAAATCAAACAATGTGTCAATAATTTCTGAGGTCCGATCCTGCTCAAATTCAATGGGGTTCTTTCTTGGACAAAACTAATTCGGTAACCTAAATTCGATCGGAGCTTTCGTTCAAAAGTTACAGTGTTTACATCCCGACAAAAAACTAAAACATCAGAATAATGAGAAAATAAAAAAAAAGTAAAAGAAAAATAATAGAAAAAAGAATGAAAAATAATACGGAAAAAACGAAAATAATCAAAAAAACTGTAAAAAAGCCAAAAAAAAGAGCGAAAAAAAAATCGCTAAAATCAAACAATGTGTCAATAATTTCTGAGGTCCGATCCTGCTCAAATTCAATGGGGTTCTTCCTTGGACAAAACTAACACGGTAACCGAAATTCGATCGGAGCTTTCGTTCAAAAGTTACAGTGTTTACATCCAGACAGACATCCAGACGTCCCGATAAAATTTTTTTGCTTTTTGGGACTCAGGGAACTCGGAAACGTCCAGAAAAGTGATAAAAAGTGGGGGTAAGGAATTTTATGTCCATCACGAAACTAATATTGAGGCTTTCGGGTCTCAGTAGTAAAGAATAAAAAGAATGAAAAATGACGAAAAAAATTAATTAAGTTATTTGGTATAATTATGAAGGAAATAGAAACAAAAATAAATAAAAAAAGTTTAACAAGATTGCAAAAAAAAAATTGTAAGGAGAAATTAATTTGATATTTCGAGCATATCTAGCGGCTTCAAAATAAAGACTTTTAGACAAAAATAATAGTTAAGACAAAATTCTCATGGAAAAGTAGAGAAAAAATTTACACGAAAAAGAAAAATTTTAACAGGTCTCGAACAGCTTTTAACAGGTCTTGAACAGCTTTTGATCAGGTTTGATAAAACCTGATAAGCGGATCAAACCTGATCAAAATTTCGAGATCTGTTAAAAGCTATTCGAGACCTATTCAAAGCTGTCCGAGAGCTATTCAAGATCTGATAAAAGCTGTTCGACACCTGTTGAAAGCTGTTCGAGACCTGTTCAAAGCTATTCGAGAGCTGTTCGAGATCTGATAAAAGCTGTTCGAGACCTGTTAAAAGCTGTTCGAGACCTGTTCAAAGCTATTCGAGAGCTGTTCGAGATCTGATAAAAGCTGTTCGAGACCTGTTAAAAGCTGGTCGAGACCTGTTCAAAGCTATTCGAGATAAAGGATTTCGGCTAAAGTGGAGACACCTCAAAATTATCATAAAACGGTCTATGCTCATAAAACTAGAAAAACAAGGTAAATTAAAGAGCCGATGTTTTTTCCAGTAGTCAATCAAATGGTACCCATATGAAATACTAATCCAATAAATATTTTCAAGTCGCTTTTATTTATTGGAGTCCAACGTGTTATGCGAGATTTCTCTGTTGTATTATCCGAAAGGAAAAGTTCCTCCGCATATGTGTTAGTTTCCTCGACTTTCATTCCTAATAGACTGTCGTCTAAGAGTAAACTGAAGTAATCAGTTGGCTTATTGCCTGTAACAATATATAAATTTATTAGAAAGCCGTAAATGTTTATATGAGCAGAAATTACTTACCATTGGGTGGAACTAATAATTTACTTTGTTTTGTAAAAGGAAGCTAGAGACGATCAGTAGCCTTTGCTTCCCATATAATGGAATCATCAGTAGTTTTACACTTTTTAGCTGGTTTAGTTGGTGTATTCAGATCTTGATTTGAGATATTCTAATATGAAAAAATATCTGGCTCCGTTTCGTCAACTACTAGTACACACACTTCAGCGCCACTGCTTTCTTCGGAAAAGTCAGACCCGCACTCACTCGAATATTCAAAGTCCGGATCTGCAACATCATCGTCTGAGTCCATTCAACATTATTCTAATTCTTTTTGTGTAAGGGGTCTTTTGGGGGTATTATCCACTTTCGCGTCCTTTTTGCTCCGGAAGGTCCAGCCAGGTTATGATCCATCGCGAAATCAAACTCGTAAATTTTTTTACTGAATATAAACCTATGTTATACGCTGACGACCGCACAACATTCACGCTCCCACTTAAGTGGCGGATGACGTCGAAAGATGCGTTCGGCACTGAAAGTGTTAAGGGATATTGTGGAAGTGGAGGAAAATGTCATTGGATTTTTTTTCGGTCCTTCCATGAAAAGAAGAAATGCAGCAAGTGTCCAAAGGAGTCTGGGAAGAAGTTGCAACAAGTAATAGAAATGGGTTCTCTTGGCACCCAGTATCCCAAAAATGTAACAAGCTACATCTCACGTGACACTCTTGATGAAATAAAAAAAATGAAAATTTACCCCACAACATGGCGCCCCATCTACGTACCGGGTTAATACTTCAAATTTGGTGCGATCGATCGAGGGTAGCCCCTGGTAGCTAAAAATGCGAATTGGTGCATCGTATTGATGGAGAAGGTCAAAGAAGAGACAGTAAATGAACGATTTATAATTTGGCCATTTTTGTAACCACATCTCACTAATTGGGTTATAAACTAACAAAAAACTTTTTTGTTACATGAAAGAGCTTCTTCTGCCTTATCTGCCACCACTTTTACCGACGCTACCAAAGTGACATATTTTTAGCCACGATCATGACTCGAATTACCACAAGTGGTTCTACTACCCAATAAACACATGAACGTTTTATTAAAGTGACAGAATAACTCATGACGGAACGTTAATTTTTCGGGCAAATATCGTTCACTTCAACGTTAATTTTAACCAAATTCCCAACGTTTACTTGACTATATTCACTAACTAGATTTTAACGTTTACCATATCTTTTGTTTAGACTGAATTTATTAATATAAACGTTTAATAAAGGGTATATTTTACGTATTGTATTTAGGTGTCTTTTACGCTGACTAAACCATTTTCAAATTTTTAAATGGTTGAATAAAACGTTTTTTACTGGTTATTGGTAACGTTATATAAACGTTTATTGAAGGTTACATTTTTACCTCTTTTGTTCAGGATTTATTTAGGTTGTATAACATATTTTTGATAACGTAAATTAAACGTTTAAAGAGGTAACATTTTCAGGTATCAAGACAGAGAGAGTAAGTTTTTGAAAACTATACACTTAAACCATTAGCATAAATGTTTCATCCGTATAGGAATCATCACATCAGTTTCACTTTGTCCGAATTTATAGTTTCAAAAATCAACTCTGTATACCCCAACTATTGTTATGTAAACCAAAAATGACAGACAGTAACACCATCTATCGTAGGTTGATGGGTACCACGGACATAGTCACTTATTGGCATACATGCCATCAAAGCGAACAGGCTCAGTAGAGAAAACATGATGAGCAAAACATTATTTAAACAACGTCTAATAGTATATTATTATCAAATATAACTAAAATAATGTTTGTTATTCAACCAAAATAACACTATCTCTAGTTTATTGACTAAGTTATTTATTGAGTTGAAAAAACGTCAGGTGATCCACGATATTTAAACAACGTAAAATATACTCCAGAATCAGAAGGTTAAGATGACGATACCATTTCAACCAAACCCCCCCCCCCTTTTTCGTTTTTTACAGACGTTAGTTAAAAGGTTGAAAAACGTAAGCTGCAAAACGTTATTTATACAACGTACAACAGTACGTTAATATGAGATAGTTGAAATAACATCCTTCATTTGACTAAAATAACACTGTTACGGGTTTCTACAATACGTCCAATACAAAATCACAACTACGTACACATATCTACGTCTTAAAACAAACTAAAAAATATACCTCAAAATTTTAACGTATAACGTTAAAATAACTTTTAAACAGTTTAAAAACGAGAATTTCACGTACGTGTGTTTATTGGGAAAGATATAGGTATTGTTTTATTATACATCATAGTATGACAGCTCTTACTGCGCAAGAGTAATGTATGTTTATTTGGATTACCTCTTACTTATTTTTTTCCTGATATAGAACATCTTTTTCCTTTACTATCTCAGCTAGCTCAGTTTACGGCGAATCATTAAAAATGATCCTCTCCTCGACTTCACTTTCTAATTAACTTTCGTAGTCGATTTCTTGACGACATTAATTTATTTTTTTTGTATATACACAAATCACAAAAAAAAATATATTATCCTATAATTTGCTATTATCGTCAGCATTTTTTTCGTTCTAGATCAATACCAAATCGCAGACATCAAATCTACAGAGTCAGTATTTGAATTAAAATGGGAAACTGCGCCGTCATATCTAAGAATCTGCTTGTACGGTGAAATAGAAGAAACAAGCGTAAAATTAACTCCTTCGTCAATAGATCGAGAAAGTTTGTACGTGGGTGAAGAAGTTAAATTAACTTTTAATTTTAAAAATCAATCGAAACATTTACCAATAACTTTCAAATACGAAAAAGTTGCTTGTTTCGAAATGCAACCGCGCAAAGCTACTTTAAGTCCAGACTCATCGGTAGATATTTTAATATTATTAACACCTCATAGCATGGGATCATTTACTAAGAAAATTAATTTAGTACTTCATTATACAAACCGTGACGGAGCCGAATTTAAAGTTGGAAATACGTTTTTGCGCATAAATTATACTGCTCATAGAGATCAACAAAAGAAAAATATTATGCTTAAACCTAAATTCACTATGGGCATCACATCTCCATACGTACATGGTGCAGGCCACATGGTAGATGACGTCAGATATAATACTGTTGATCTTGATGACTTGCCTGTAGCAGCTTTTGCTAATGAAACCAAATTGGTGGATCGTTGTAATGTAAATGATTCGAATTTAATTGCTTTTCCAAATGATAGACCTCGGTGGCATTATCCCTGGCGAAATGAAATACCGTAAGTCTTAAAATATAATATTGCTTAATATTTATTTATTTACTAAATATAAACACAAAAATATCAATTTATCGATCTTTGTCACAACTTGTTATTTAATTTTGTTCTAACGCACACAGGATTTGATCTAAGCTTCCAGATTATCTATTTTGATATAAATTGGGAGCCGAGAAGCATCTCCACCATTCCATAAAAATTATGATAAGTTCTAAAAATCTGCTTTGATTTTTTTCTCTTTCAAACGAGCAGCGAAAGATTTTATTTTGACAAGGGTAGTAATAAATATTTTACTCCCTCGTCGCTGTTTTTACCTTTTTATATATCTTTGAGAATTATTCTTTCACGAATTATGTTATTATTGACTTCTTTTTGCCTTTTGGTGCTTGAAACAGTTTTTGTTTTAATCCGTCAGTTGAACTTTTTTCTCGTCTATTTATTTTGATCTTCTTCAGAATTCTTTGCTTTTTCTTTCATATATTCGGTTTATTTTTGTTGGGATCTCCTTTCGTCTGCAACCTTTGGAATACTTTGTACTTATTTGTCCATTTTTGTCGTATACACAAACTAAATCGATGCTAGATGAGGAGATACTGAAAACATAATCAATTTTCTAAAACTAATAAATTAATAAAAAAACTGCGCATGGTATACATTTTTTTGTTTGAAACATAGAAAAATTAGTAAACAATCAGGGGAGAAGGAAATGAGAAAAAACAGTGGGAGGAAAATTTTAAAAACAAATTTGAAACATAAAGAAATTAATAAAATAGTAGGGGAAGAAAGAGAGGAGGAGAAGTGGGAATCAAAGGCGAAAAATAGAAAAATGAAACACAGAAATTAATAAAAAAGGGGAAAATAAAGTAGGCGAAAAAGACTGGAGGTAAAAATGTGTGAAAAAAGTGAGAAAAAATGTGTGAAAAAAGTTGGGAAACAAAATTAGAAACGGAGAAATTAGTGAAAATTAGGGAAACAAATGAGTGGGAGAAAAAAAGTGTGAAAGTTGGAAAAAAGATTCAACCAAAATAATAGCTAAAAAAATAGGGGAAAAAAGAATTGGAGAAAAAATGAGAAAAAAAAAGTGTGAGTAAAAGTTGGAAAAAAATTGACCGAAATAAATATTAAAAAAAAATAGGAAAAAAAATTGACCCAAATAAATATTAAATATTAAAAAAATTGAAACAAAGAAATTAGTAAAAAATAGGAGAAAGAGAGTGAAGGAAAAAAAGTGGGAATAAAATCAGAAAATAGAAATATGAAACGGAGAAATTAGTAAATAAGTAGCAGAAAAACAAAAGTAGGGGAAAAATAGTGAAGTGAAAAATGTGACAAAAAAAAGTGCTAAAAAGTGTGTAAAAAGTTGGTACAAAAATTAGAAACAAAGAAATTAGTGAAAATTATGGATAGAAATAAGTGGGAGAAAAAAAGTGTGAAAGTATGAGTTGGAAAAAAGATTGAACCAAAATAATAGTAAAAAAATAGGTAAAAAAAGACTGAGGGACAAGTGAAAAAAGAAAGGGTGAAAGTAAAAGTTAAAAAAAACTTTGAACCAATAATAGTAAAGAAATAGAAGAAAAAAGAGTGCGGGAAAAAAGTATTGGAAATATGTAAGAAAAAAAGTGAGAAAAAAAGTGTGAAAAAAAGTTGGTAAAAAATTTGAAAAAGTAGGGGAAAAGAAAGAGTAGGGGAAAAAGTGTGAAAAAATTGGTAAAAAATTGGAAACAAAGAAATTAGTGAAAAATTAGGGAAACAAATGAGTGGGAAAAAAGTAGGGAGAAAAATGAAAAGCAAAAGTTATAAAATAAAAATTTGAAACAAATAAATTAGAAAAAAGTAAGACAATAAAGAGTGAAGGAAAGAAGTGGGAAGAAGGTGGAGAATGAGCAAAGAAAGTATGAATAAGAAGTTGGAAAAAGAAATTATTAAAAATGTATAGATTAATAAAATTTGAAAAAGTAGGGGCAACAAAGAGTAGGGGAAAAAGTGTGAAAATATGTTGGTAAAAAGTTTGAAACAAAGAAATTTGTGAAAAATTAGGTTACAAGCAAATGAGTGGGAGAAAAAAAGTGGAGAGAAAATTGAAAAACAAAAGTTATAAAATAAAAATTTGATACAAAGAAACTAGAAAAAAGTAGGATAACAAAGAGTGAAGAGGAACGGGAAAAAAATTGCAAAAGTCGGGGGAAAAGAAAGAGTAGGGGAAAAGTGAGAAAAAAAGTTAAAATATAAATTTGAAACAAAGAAATAAGTGAAAAAATAGGGAAAAAATACGAGTTTGAGAAAATATTTGGGGGGAGAAATCGAAAAGAATTCACTATCCACGGAACAATCCAATCAATCAAGCTCTGGTACCCGTGGATCTATTTTTTTATGACTTTTGTCCACACTATATTTTTTCCACTAATTTTGTCTTCTTTTACAAAATTTTTGTCCATTAATTTTTTCTAAATTAAAAAAAATTTAAATGGATGGCGCCCTTAACTGAATAAATTTTAAATCTCACTTTTGCTAATCTCCCAAGATTCAACAACCCCTTTGATTATACATTTATTTGATTATTTGAAACAATGAAATTAGTAAAAAACAAAAAGGGGAAAAAGAGAAAAAAGTTGTAAAATAAAAAATTCAAACCAAGAAAATAGTAAAAGAGTATGGAAAAAATCTAAAAAAAGATTAAAACAAAGAAATTAGCAAAAAGTAGGAGGAGAAATAATTGAAAAAATAATTTGAAACAAAGAAATTAGTAAAAAAACAAATGGGGGAAAAAGAGAAAAAGTTGTAAAATAAAAAATTCAAACCAAGAAATTAGTAAAAATAGGGGAAAATGGAAAAAAAATTTGAAACAAAGAAATTAGCAAAAAAGTAATGGAGAATGTTGTAAAAAATAATTTGAAACAAAAAAATTAGTAGAAAAACGAATAGGGGAAAAAGAGAAAAAAAGTTGTAAAATAAAAAATTCAAACCAAGAAATTAGTAGAAAAGTAGGGAAAAAATCTAAAAAAAGTTTAAAACAAAGAAATTAGCAAAAAGTAGGGGAGAAAAAGTTGAAAAAATAATTTGAAACAAAGAAATTAGTAAAAAAATAAATAGGCGAAACTGAGAAAAAAGTTGTAAAATAAAAAATTCAAACCAAGAATTTATTAAAAAAGTAAGAGAAAAATCTAAAAAAAGATTAAAACAAAGAAATTAGCAAAAAGTAGGAGGAGAAATAAATTGGAAAAATAATTTGAAACAAAGAAATTAGTAAAAAATAAATAGGGGAAAAAGAGAAAAAAAGTTGTAAAATAAATAATTCAAACCAAGAAATTAGTAAAAAAATAGGAGAAAATGGAAAAAAATTTAAAACAAAGAAATTATCAAAAAAGTAATGGAGAATGTTGAAAAAAATAATTTGAAAAAAAAAAGTTGGAATAAAAACAAATAGGGGAAAAAGAGAAAAAAAGTTGTAAAATAAAAAATTTAAACCAAGAATTTATTAAAAAAGTAGGGGAAAAATCTAAAAAAAGATTAAAACAAAGAAATTAGCAAAAAGTATGGGAGAAAAAGTTGAAACAATAATTTGAAACAAAGAAATTAGTAAAAAAACAAATAGGGGAAAAAGAGAAACAAGTTGTAAAATAAAAAATTCAAACCAACAAATTAGTAAAAAAATAGGGGAAAATGGAAAAAAAATTTGAAACAAAGAAATTAGCAAAAAAGTAATGGAGAATGTTGGAAAAAATAATTTGAAACAAAAAAATTAGTAGAAAAACAAATAGGGGAAAAAGAGAAAAAAAGTTGTAAAATAAAAAATTCAAACCAAGAAATTAGTAGAAAAGTAGGGAAAAAATCTAAAAAAAGTTTAAAACAAAGAAATTAGCAAAAAGTAGGAGAGAAAAAGTTGAAAAAATAATTTGAAACAAAAAAATTAGTAAAAAAACAAATAGGCGAAAAGAGAAAAAAGTTGTAAAATAAAAAAAAAACAAGAAATTAGTAAAAAAGTAGGGGAAAAGTGGAAAAAAAGTTTAAAACAAAGAAATTAGCAAAAAGTAGGGGAGAAAAAGTTGAAAAAATAATTTGAAACAAAGAAATTAGTAAAAAACAAATAGGGGAAACAGAGAAAAAAATTGTAAAATAAAAAATTCAAACCAAGGAAATAGTAAAAAAGTATGGAAAAAATCTAAAAAAAGATTAAAACAAAGAAATTAGCAAAAAGTAGGAGGAGAAATAATTGAAAAAATAATTTGAAACAAAGAAATTAGTAAAAAAACAAATGGGGGAAAAAGAGAAAAAGTTGTAAAATAAATAATTCAAACCAAGAAATTAGTAAAGAAGTAGCAGAAAAAACAAAAAAAGTTTGAAACAAAGAAATTAGCAAAAAGTAGGGGAAGAAAAAATTGGAAAAATAATTTGAAACAAAGAAATTAGTTAAAAAACAAATAATGGAAAAAGAGAAAAAAGTTGTAAAATAAAAAAAATTCAAACCAAGAAACTAGTAAAAAAGTAGGGAAAAAATGGAAAAAAGTTTAAAACAAAGAAATTAACAAAAATTAGGTGAAAAAAAAAATTTAAAACAAAGAAATTAGTAAAAAACAAATAGAGGAAAAAAAAAAGATTGTAAAATAAAAATTTCAAACCCAAGAAATTAGTAAAAAATTGAGAATTAAATTAGTGGGGAGAAAAGTGAGAAAAAAAGTACAGTATGAAAACAATAGCGGGTCTCGCAGGGACGGAGAAAAGTATGAAATGGAATATCTCCATTACTATTGGTTGGATTTGAACGTGGTAACTTGCAAAATATTTGACATATGACATAGAATAATTAGGTAACGAAAAATATGCGCAAAACCCCAAAAATTATTTGCAAATATTATTTATTGCGTAATTTTTTAAAACTTAAAATTATTTAATAAAACTAATTAATTTGGTACACTATAAAATATGTATTCACATTAAAGATTTAACGTTAGTTAATGTACAAAATTGAGAGTATTTCCGTAAGTTCAAATGTCACATACTACGTAAAATTTTTCTTTCCGTTAAATTAATGTATGAGATGCCCTATAGATAATACCGTTTGTCGAACCAAAATTTCACTATTAATAATGAAGTTAGACGCTAATACCCCTTTGGTATTCTTATTGCGCATGATTTTTCTTTACCTGTGTATACAACGTCCTAGTTATAATATAATGTTGTTTGTCCCGTCAAAATCAGACTATTAATCACAAAGATAGACGCTAGTGATCTTTTGTCGTTGGTTCTGCGCATGATTTAACATGTTTATTGTGCGGCTTAGTTATACTACAATATTCAGCATTCAATTTGGACTACTATTAACCAAGTTATACCCTAATGCCCATACTGTTCTCCGTCCCTGCGATACCTGCGTAGGTCTACTGTTTTTATACATACATAACCTTACTACTAAAAATTGTTAAAATGAAAATTTTAAACTTAGAGAAATTAGTAGACAAGGAAACAGTGAACAAAATGAGTTGGGGTAAAAGTTGGAAAAAGTAATCTGAAACAAAAAATTAGTAAAAAATAGGGGAAAAGAAAGAATAGACGAAAACAGTGGGAAAAAGCTGTAAGGAAATTGAAACAAAGAAAATCACTAAAAAAATTACAAGTTGGGGAGAAAAAAGTGGGAGGCAAAAGTAGAAAAAAAAAAGTTGGAAAAGAAAAATTTACAACAAAGAAATTAAGAGAGGGGGGAAAAGTGGAAACAAAATTCCTTATCTACAGAGTGTTGAAAAAATCAAGCTCTGAAACCCGTGCATCTATTCTTTTATGACTTTTCTCTAGTTTTACCTTCTTTAACAATATTTTTTCTATTAACTATTTTAAATTTTATCCATTAAAATAAAATGGATGGCGCCCTTAAGAAAATAAAATTTAAATCTCGTTTAATTAATGCTTATATAATATGATTCAAGACTTCAAAAACCAAAAAAAATGTACTTAAACACTTTTGTCATTAAAAAAAAAATATATTATTGAATTTAAATTTTACTATAGGGTTTACGAAATTGAGGGAAGGACCTACTAATAAATATTTTTTTTTCTTTGTAGTTGCACGACAATTTTTGCTAATATCCCAAGATTCAACAATCCCTTTGACTATACACACACATACACCCCTTCCGAATTAGAATTTAAAACACAGAATAAAAACAAATTTACCGAAATTATGAGAAAAGAATTTAAACCAAAAGAAGAAAATGTACTTATAAACAGAGAAAGTTGTTATCCAACTAATCCAGCTAAAAGAATGTTAACAAATGAAAAAGTATATGGATGTTTATTACCATTTTCCGAAGTACTATCTTGGCCTAAATTTATACCTTTAACACCGGAGGAATTAATTGATATAGAGATAACACCCCGTTATGTTGTTTTAGGAAAGGTAAATCTCACTTGAATATTTATTAGTACATGTAAATCTCCATAAGAAAATCCAAGCTCAAAAATTTGTCCACATTAAGGTTACACGTCATCGCTACTATCAAATTAGAGATAGAGTCGGCCCGTTTAGAGAAGAACCCATTACGTCATGATGCTTACTGACAAAATTCGAAATTTTAGGGTGATCAGTTGACACTAATAAATAATTTACTTTTTAATATAGGTTTTAATTTTATTCTAAAAGGTATAAGCCACCGGTAGCTGGTATCACCTCCCTTCCTGCCAAGAACGAAGGCGTTGTCGATGAGTAAAGTGTCACGTGCTGGGCTCTTCTCTAAACGGCCGACTCTAACGTCAGCTTTGGTCTTCAGGTACTTTAGCTCCATCTGATCCAATAACAGGCGTACCTGACGGAGCTAAAGACTATATTTGTACATTCAACAAACAGAGTTATCACGTGAACACAACCTGTTTATGAGGAATACAACCGATGTCCAGTTATTCTAATAGTTATAAACCGAATAAAGAAATATTATCCGAAACCAGTGACGTTACATAAAACACCAGACGTACTTAAATTATCTGGAAAATCTAACCAGATGGAGCTGAAGTACCTAAATACCAGAGTCGACGTTATTTTTATTTTATTAAAATTAAATAATAGCGAATTTTTCTAAGTTCTTTTTATTAACCCTTTAACTGCGGCTGTCGTGTCGTAACAAATTTTTAGGATTTTCAAAATTTTATGTTTTTTGAAACTTTGACATTTTTGAAATGTTTAAAATTCTTGAAATATTTTTATTTAGACGAATATTTTTTTTTGAAATTTTCGGTATATCTTAGAATTTTGTGACTTTTTTACTTAGTGAACAAAATTGCGATATTTCAAATTTTTCGAAATGTTTAATATATTTTTGAAACTTTCGAATAATTTTTTAATATTTTTTGAAACTTTTGACATTTTTGAAATGTTTTAAATTCTTAAATTTTTTGAAATATTTTTAAATCGACGAATAATTTTTCGATTTTTACTTTTTGATTTAAAATTCTTGAAATATTTTTAATTATACGAATAATATTTTTTTTTGAAATTTTCGATATGTAAAATTGTAAAATTTCAAATTTTTCGAAATATTTGATATGTTTTTGAAATTTTAAAATAGTTTTTTATTGTGTTTTGAGACTTCTTGACATTTTAATGGTAATAATTTTGTTTTTTGAAATTTTCAATATATTTCAGGAATTTTTAAATATTTTGACATTTTCATTTTTGATGTTTTTTAAATTTTTTTAAAAAATTGTAAAATTTCAAATTTTAGATATATTTTTGTCATTTTAGAATAATTTTTTAATGTTTTTTTAAACTTTTTGACATTTTTGAAATGTTTAAAATTCATTAAATATTTTTAATTCGACGAATAATTTTGTTTTTTGAATTTTCCGATATATTTTAGAAATTTTTAAATATCATGAAATTTTCAATTTTGATATTTTTAAAGTTTTTTAAAAAAATTGTATTTGAAATTTTTAGAAATTTTAGAATAATTTTATGTTTTTTTAATCTTTTTAACATTTTTGAAATGTTTAAAATTCTTGAAATAATTGTAATTAGCGAAATCATTTTGTTTTTTGTTTTCGATATAGTTTAGAATTTTTTTAATATTTTGACATTTCCGTTTTTTATATTTTTAAAAAATTTTA
Organism: Neocrepidodera transversa; assembly: GCA_963243735.1. Lineage (NCBI taxonomy): Eukaryota > Metazoa > Arthropoda > Insecta > Coleoptera > Chrysomelidae > Neocrepidodera > Neocrepidodera transversa. The sequence continues at coordinate 15,614,898 of OY725338.1, forward strand.
AAAAAATTGTAAAATTTCAAATTTTTCGAAATTTTTGATATATTTTTTAATGTCTTTTTAGACTTTTTTACATTTTTGAAATGTTTAAAATTCTTGAAATAATTTTAATTAGAGAAATCAGTTTGTTTCTTGAAATTTTCGATATATTTTAGAAATTTTTAAATATTTTGACATTTTCATTTTGATATTTTAAAATTTTTAAAAAAAATTGTAAAATTTCAAATGTTTGATAAATTTTTGAAATTTTGGAATAATTTTTTAATGTTTTTTGAGACTTTTTGAAATGTTTAATATTCTTGAAATAATTTTAATTAGAGGAATAATTTCGTTTTTTGAAATTTTCGATGTATTTTAGAGATTTTTAAATATTTTGGCATTTTCATTTTTGATGGTTTTAATCTTTTTTAGAAAAATTGTAAAATTTCAAATTTTTCGATATTTTTGATATATTTTTGAAATTTTCGAATAATTTTTTAATGTTTTTTTTTAAACTAAACTTTCGAAGAGATTACCCTTTTAAGCAGTAAATAATGGTGAATCCGAGTAGCTTTGGAGCTACGTAGGAGCCAAAATAAATAAAATTAAGCTTTGTGTCCAGTGAGACTTTTGTTCAGGATGCCGAAACGAATAACATATCCAAATTTCAGCCACTTTGACTGGCATCCAATTCTTATAAGGTTAGTGCGGGGTTCTTTCGGCATTTTTGAGCTTAGATTTTATAATGGAGATTTAATGTATATAGATTTTGCTGATAAGGTTCTAGAAATCTTCTTGCACAATTACTTTAATTAATTTTGTTTAATTTTCAGATAGCACCACACATAGTTTGTTCCGATTTTTTCGAAATAAAAAACAACAATTCATTTCCAGTTATCATAGCAATAGTAGCATTAAGTAATTGTGTTATCGTTAAAGGAAAAAAACGTATCACAATTAAAGGAAAAAAATCAGCAAGATTATATTTCGATTGTTACTCCCACGGACTTGGAAAATATTATGTACCAGTATATATAATAATAAATGATTATCATATATTTGATGCGACAGTATTTGCAGAAGTAGTCCCTACTACAGTTAAATGTAAACATAAAGAAGTTTTAATAAATGCCAAGGATAATGTAGGATATTTAGAGTTATTCAATCCGGTGAATTGTGCTATAGATTTTGCTTGGGATGTCCAAGATAAAAACTACGAAATTATTCCAAGCAGTGGTAAAATCGAATCTAGAAAATCACTTTACTGTAAAATTATTTTTACTCCTAGAATTGAATCTGTATTTAAAACAGAAATGTATTTATTATCGCAAAGCGGTGCTAAACAAATAGTAAGAGTAGAAAACGAACAAATCAGACCATTTGTAAGATTTAGTACATTATCAATAGAAATGAAACATATTCCATTAAATATAACAGTAAGCAGACGTTTAGTCGTTAGAAATGAATCAGAACAAGCTATAGTACTATACGTTAAAAACCCTAATCCAATAGAACAAATAAGTATTATCCCGAAAAACGGTTTTATAGAAGGTAAATGCGATATATTTTTTAAAGTTACAGCTCATTTTAAAACTATAAAAAATTTCACTTGTACCATGCAATTTGTATTACTAGATGGCCGTGAATATACTATTCATGTATACGGTAACGTAACATTTCCTAATATTATATTAGAACCAGAATTTATGCATATACCAAAAGTAGTAACATCAGCTTTCCAAAGACGAGTATTTCGGATAAGTAATAATTGCTGGGCAGTAACAAAAGTTAAATTCCTCATAGATAGTTATCCAGATCTTACAGTAACAGATTTACATAGAAAAAAAATTGATAGCGAGTTAACGTTGAATCCGAAAGATTTTGTTGAACTGTATATAGAATTTCAACCTAAAGAACCTACAGCTTATACATTATATTTACCGTATGTTTTAAATGATATTGTTGGACCACCACTTTTAAATAACCCGAATAGTTTTAAAATTGGTACTTACTTAGAACCTCCAAGTCTTGAATTAACTAGAACCATTCCAACTTTAAGAATTACTTGCGCTGCAGGTACACCTTGGTTTAAATTTTCTTCCATGAAACTTATATTTACTGATGAAGATTCTGTTAAGGATTTTCACGTTAAAAATATATCAACGACTTTTCATAAAGTAAAATTCCAAATGGATGAATTACCTAGTTGTTTTACTGTAAGGATTTTTACTTGTACTGGGAAATTTAAAGTTATTGATAATTTAATAAAAGTATCATTAGAACCGCAAGAAAAAGTTGTATTCCAGTTTGGATTTAATACTGTAGATTATGGTACTTATGAAGGAAATATGCCGTTTTATGTTAAACATTATTTTGATAATTGTCCTTTTAATTATATAAGATTACAAGGATCTAAATATAAACCGTTAATAGAAGCCAAAAATAGAATGATAAGTATGCCAACGATTCCTGTCAAAAAAGTTTATATAAGAAATAAAAAAATTAATTTATATTATCATAAACCAAATTGTGTAATAAGTTTACAAAACAATCATGAATTTTTAAGAGCTGAAATAAAACAAGATAACGAAAAGACGATAGATGTCACTGTTAATTTTTACCCAAAAGATGAATGTGAAGTAGAATCTGATATTATTTTAACTTGTACTTGTGGAGCTTCTTGTACTTTAGTGGTAACAGCTGCTTGTGATAATTGCTCTCTTTTATCTTATAGACATAAAATGAAATGGTGGTCAGGAGGTACTCTTGAAGTTCAGGAAAGTCTACTTGATCACCGTAATAAATCATCTATAAAAAAAATTGAAATACTTAATGAGATATTAGAAAAGTATATATTTACTCAAGGATTCTTCTCGACTTATTATTATAAAATTCCATCTACGATTTCGAAATATCCTTATACTTTGTATGCAACTAGAGAATCTAAAGTTAAACTACGCAGGAGTGATAAAAATGCACATCTACCGATTGTTATGTTTTTTAGAAATTTGAGTAGTCCTTCAATAGTGTCCAATCTTACAGATGGGTAAGTACTGCTACCATTCCTTATAGTTTTTGGTAAAAATTTTCCGGAATTTCTCATGATTCATCCCTTTAGAAATGACTAAGATCCATTTTGGTCAATTTTTTTTATCTTTGAAGATCATCATCAGATTCAAAATGGCCAATGTACAATTTTTGGGTATTTTAAAGTTATCATCAGCCTCAGATGGGTGAGATAGAGTAATGTACAATTCAATCTTTTTTGCACTTTACTAGACTGGACATATTATAACCAGTTCAAACCTGATCAAAAGTGGATCATTCTAGAGTTTGTTTAACCATCCACTGCCATTACGTCATACATTGTCCATCTTGATCTCTCAATCATGAAATGGATGAGACGGAATTATGATGTCTTCAACGTATTTCTTAACTAATGCCGACGTATTACTTTTGACAGTTCAATTAATTTTACATTGTTAAAATGCCGTCCCGGTTTAATGAGAAATTAAATTTAATTTTGAAGTTGATTAATCATTTTTCAAGAGAAAGAGATGCTGGAATTTCTCTTTTACCGTTAAATGCAGCCTACGACGTTTAGGTTCACCCCAAAAATATAATCTTATAACATATAATTCGCCATTTAATCACGATTTAATCATCCTTAATTTTTTTTAACGTTAAACATTCCCAAGCTAGAAATTTGAAACAAATCAGTTAAAAAAAATGGAAGTTTCAAGTTAAAAAAATTTCTAAAATATGTAAGGTACGCATCGTATAAAACAAAATACAATTTTTGGCCTTACTAATTTATTCATACAAACATACCTAAACGTGCGTCATTGAAAACAATCCTTAACATATGTCATTAGTTATATTTTAATTTTTAGGTTAAGTGTAATAGTTATTTTTCTAACAAGTGCGCGGAAAGTTATACTTTTCCGCACGCAATTGCAGTTGCCCGAACGACGCGAAGTGGGGAAAAGATTAGGCTGAAAGTAATCATAGTAACCAAGCAAGAATTAATTTTTAATCATTTTAGCATTTATAAAATCAATGCGAAAAGTAACTTTTCCGCACTAGTGCGGAAAAGTACAACTTTCCGCACTCAAATACGTGCGGAAAAGTATACTTTTCCGCACGCTTGTAGAAAAAATAATATTCAAATAATATATGACGTCACCGATTTTGACGTAACGGTAGAGGATGGTTAAACAAACTTTAGTTAGTTTGTTTCCATAATTTATTTTCAATATTTTTCGAATGTGTCACAATTAGGTTTAGTATTAAGCTTATTTTAGTAATTTTATTTTTTACTAGCTGAATATTAGTGCTTTGTTCCTATTATTATCTATTTTTTCCTATTATTCCTTATTTCCCCCTATTTTTCACTTTTTTTCCTATTTCTTTTTCTTTTTTTTAAAGTCATCTCTAATTTCCTTATTTTATTTATATATTTCATTTTTTTTCCTATTTTTCCCATTTTTTTCCTTTTTTTTCAATGTTTTCCTCTTTTTCCATGTTGTTTCCTATTTTCACTATAATTCTCTAGTTTTCGCAAATTTTCCTATTTTTCTCCTTTTTTCTCTATTTGTTGCTATTTTTCAACTTGTTTCTATTTCTTTCTATTTGTTCCTGTTTTCCATTATTTTATTATGTTTCTACTTATTTTTCTATTTTTCTTTATTCAATCTCTAATTTTCCTATTTTCCATATTTTTTCTAATTTTTCCCAATTTTTCCTATATTTCCTTATTTCCCCCTATTTTTCACTGTTCCCTGTTTTTTTCATTTTTCTCCAATTTCTCTATTTTATTTATATCTTAAATTTTTTTTTGCTGTTTGTCCCGGTTTTTTCTTATTTTTCACTATTTTTTCTATTTTTCGCAAATTTTCCTATTTTTCCCCTATTTTCTCCATTTTTCCTATTCCTTTCTATTTGTTTTCCATTATTTTATGCTATTTGTACTTATTAAGGAATTTCCCCCTATTTTTCATTCCTTCAATATTTTTCATTCCTTTCCCTATTTTTTCATATTTTTATAGTTATCTCAAATTACCGTATTTTATTTATATATTAATTTCTTTCCTGTTTTTCCTTATTTTTCCTATTTTTCCATGTTTTTTCCCATTTTTACTATTGTTCCCTATTTTTCCCAAATTTTCGTATTTCTTTCTATTTGCTCCTCTTTTCCATTATTTTATCCTGTTTGTACTTATTTTTCCCTAATTTCCCGATTTTTCTCTATTTATCCCCAATTTTTATTATTTTCCACTATATTTCTCTATTTGTCGTTATTTTCCAATATGTTTCTTTACTCATTCTTTAATTTTTCTATTTTCCTATTTTTTCCTTTTTTTCACTATTTTTCCTACACTTACCCATTTTTCCAAATTTCTCTATTTTTCCCACACTTCCCCATTTTTCCAAATTTCTCTATTTTCCCCATTGTGTCCCATTTTTCCAAATTTTTCCCCATTTTTACCTATTTTTCAATATTTCCAAATTTCCCTATTTGTCCACATTTTGCCATGTTTTTTTCCAATTTTTTCCGATTTTTCTGTATTTTTTCCCTATTTTTCAGTATTTTCCCAAATTTGCCTTATTTGTTAGTAGTTATTCCTACTTTTCCCAGCTTATAATATAAGTGACAAAGTCCTGACTGACTGACTAACATACTATTTTTCTTCAATTTTTCCATATTTTTCCCATTTTCTCTATTTTTTTTATTTTTCCTTATTTTCCCTATTTGCATTTTTTTTTATTTTGCTCCATTTTCTTCATTTTTCCTGTTTTTCATTATTTTTTCCTGTTTTTCCCAGTAAAGGAGCTGCACCGGTTCTAGCGCAAAAACCCTTCTTTTTACATGTAAATATCTCCATAAGAAAATCCAAGGTTCATGCTGGCAATTTTTGTCCATATCAAGGTCATTTGTCATCGTATCGCAGTAGATAAACAACACGAAAACGACGAAAACGACGAAAACGACGAAAACGACGAAAACGACGACAACGACGAAAACGACGAAAACGACGAAAACGACGAAAACGACGAAAACGACGAAAACGACGACAAGGACGAAAACGACGAAAACGACGAAAACGACGAAAACGACGAAAACGACGAAAACGACGAAAACGACGAAAACGACGAAAACGACGAAAACGACGAAAACGACGAAAACGACGAAAACGACGAAAACGACGAAAACGACGAAAACGACGAAAACGACGAAAACGCGGTCGTTTTCGTCGTTTTTGTCGGTTTTCGTCGTTTTTATCGTTTCCATCGTTTTTCGTCGTTTTCGTCATTTTTCGTCGTTTAGATCAGGTATCTGCGCATGCGTGACATTATAGGTTCCTTCTGCGCATGCGTGTGCCAGTACCCGCGTTGTATATCTACTGCGATGCGATGACGAATGACCTTGATATCGACAAAAATTGCCAGAATGAAACTTAGATTTTCTTATGGAGATTTACATGCGCTAGAATCGGTGCAGTTCCATTACTTTTCCCTATTTGCCGTATTTGTTCCTGTTATTCTCTATTTTTTCTGAGGTTACTTTTCCCTACTTTTTCTCATTTTCACTATTTTCCGCATGTTCCCTATTTTTACCTATTTTTCTCTATTTTTCAATATTCCACAATTTCTCTATTTGTCCATATTCTGCCCTGTTTTTTCTTATATTTTCCAATTTTTTCCTATTTTTCACTATTTTCTCAATTTTGCTTTTTTTGTTACTAATTTTCCATATTTTTCCCAATCTGTAATATAAGCGGCAAAGTTCTGACTGACTGACTGACTGACTGATATATTATTTTTCCCTATTTTTGTCTAGTTTTTCACATTTTCTATATTTTTCCTTATTTTCCCTATTTGTCCTTATTTGTAATTTTCCCTATTTTGTCCTATTTTCCTGTTCATTATTTTTTCCCGTTTGACCGTATTTGTTCCTGTTATTCTCCATTTTTTTCCTAGGTTACTTTTTCTCATTTCCACTATTTGCCCGTATGTTTCCCCGTTTTCCCCTATTTTTGTCTGATTTCCGTATTTTCTCTATTTTATCCTATTTTTTCGGTTTTTCCAACTTCTCACTATTTTTCATATTTTTCGCTAATTTCACTATTTTCCCTTTTTTTCAATATTTTCCCGTATTTTTCTCTATTATGCTCTATTTTTCAATATTTTTTTTATTTTTATTATTTTTTTATTTTTCCTATATCATTTTATTTGTTCTTCAATTATCATTAGTTTTTCCTATTTTCTTCATTTTTCCCTATTTGTACCTGTTTTTTCATATTTTGCCCTATCTTCCCCACTAAAAAAAAAATAATTAAATATACAGGGTGATTCTTTTAGAAGGCTAATTACAGGTTTCAAAAGAAGTAGGCAGAATTAAAATCTGAAAATTTGGGATCTGAGGTTTTCGGGGATGCCCAATCGATCTAAAATATTTAGAGCAACCAGCTACTTCCGGTTATATCGGAAATGAACATCAACTTTGTTATTTTAAATGGAACACTCTATATGTTTTTACATTTTTAGATTTGTCCTGAGAAGCTGATTTCAAAAACCTATTACACTTTTAATATAAACTGATTATTTTTGAAGTTATAGACAATCGAAAATCGCATTTTTCCAACTTTAAATGATTGCTACGGCCAAACGACATAAAGTCGGATAAAATGACTTACATGTCCCAATCTTAAGTTTTTGAGTTCTACTTGGTGGCATAAGAAGAAAGTGTATACAGGGTGATCAAAATTTGTGTACTTTTGATTACATTATACATTATATTCTTAAACCATCAAGTAGAACTTAAAAAGTTAAGATAGGGACATGTAAGTCGTGTTATCCGATTTTATGTCGTTTGATTGTAGCAATCATTTAAAGTTGGAAAAATGCGATTTTTAATTGTCTATAACTTCAAAACTAATCAGTTTACATTAATAGTGTAATAGATTTTTGAAATCAGCTTCTCAGGAAAAATCTAAAAATGTAAGAAAATATAGGGTGTTCCATTTAAAATAATAAAGTTGATGTTCACTTCCGGAATAACAGGAAGTAACTGGTTGCTCTAAATATTTTAGATCGATTGGGCATCCCCGAAAACCTCATATCCCAAATTTTCAGATTTGAATTGTGTCTACTTATCCAGAAACCTCTAATTAACCCTCTAAAAGAATCACCCTGTATAACATATCAAAATTAATTTCAACCTAAGATTAAAGTGTTTCATGTTTGTTTAATTAAAAAAAAAACTAAATAAATAAAAATTGAATCAAAATAAATATCCATTATTTTCTTCTTAACATCCCTAAACTTTCTTAGTAACAAATAGTAATAAATTTGTTTTTAAAACGATTTAAATTTTTTAGGGTTAATTTTGCATCCCTAGATGACAGACAAGGTGCAGCATACGACTACAATGTATACAAAAACGTATTAAGATATTTAGAAGACTATCATGTATTCGTCAAAAATATATGTCCAGAGTATTTATTAAATTACGAAAGATACATTGTATTTAAAACCCAGCTTATAGACGAATCAAGCATAACCGGTGACGAAATAATACCAGAAGAAGAATTTAATAATATAAGCAAACAATGTTGGTTAGATTTAATAGTAAAAATTTATAAACTTTTACATTATGACCGGCTACTTAAAGATATACCACCAAAAACTGGTAGATTAGAAGTAGATGATGTTTACCAACAAGAATTTGGAGAATATTATGCCAGTCAAATTGAATCATTTCCTTCAGGTTTCAACGAATGCGAAGCAAAATTAATGCTATGGGTAGAATTCCATTTTAAACATCAAAAAGAACAACTATGGCCTGAAAAAGAAGTTCCGGATAGAAAAATTAGAGATCTCAGTAAAGATCTTCGTGATAGTTTACCTTTAGCAACTTTAATGGCTGCTTATTGTCCGTATTTAGCTGATACCTTTAGAGAAATTTATTTAAATGATACTGACGTTGCTGCTACCGGTCATTGTCCATTACATCATAATGCTTGTTTGATTTCTGAAGCATGGAACCGGTTACAACTTTCATTTAAAATATCAACAAATAGCATATTCGAACCTATAAATACTGAAATGTTATTTTTATTAGCTTATTTATATATTATTCTACCAAATTTTTATCCTTTAGAAACTGTTACTATAAAATCACATTTAGGTAAAACATCATCTGCTAAAGTCCTTTTAAGGAATACTGGCCCAGTAGCCATCAGTTTTACTGCTATATTATTTCTAAATCAAAATGAAAGTTTTCAAATAGATTGTAATAATATAATAATACCAGGAAAAGGTGAAAAAGATATGATGTTATCTTATACTGGTAAACAAATTATTAGAGAAGAAGCAGTTTTGGTTTTATCTGGTGAAACAGGTGGTCAAAAATTTTCTAAAAGTATGGCTATTAACGTTATTGGTATACCAGATATATTATATTTTACGCAAGAATTTAAATTAAAAATAGATTTATACGAGACTATTACAAAAACAATAGATGTGGTTTCTCCTTATGCTCAACCATATTTTGCTAATACGTATTTCTATTTATTCCAAGAAGGAAAACCTCCATTAACTATGAGCGATTTTGTTTCAATATCTGCTTTACCAGGATTACCCAGACAATTAGAATTAGATGGTGTTTGTGCATTTAATGAAGAAGGAATGCTTAAATTAAACACAACAATGTGTTTTATATCTCTAGGAGATTTTATCTATTATATTTACTTCACAAATAAAGAAGTTGGTATTTTTTGTATAAAAATACATATTCGTACAGCATTTTCTGATCAAATATTCGAAAATATCCCCGTTAAGATACCTACAAATTTTGATTCAACAGCTCCATGTGTATGTAAAGCGAATGTAAGAAACTTACGTTGTCCGAGGATACTATTTGCAGATATTCCATTCCAAAATCAAAATCTTATTCAAGGTTTAAGAGATATGATCAAGATATACGCCAGACCTGATGAAGTTGAATTTTGGAATATTCATTTAGGTAAAAACATTTTTAATTTATAAAAAAATTTATTATACTCTTGTAATAGGCAGAGCTAGGAGTAACGAAACTAAAACGTTACTTTTCAGTAACGCGTTACTTGTAATTTCGTTACTTTTTAAAGTAGACGAAAAGTAACTGTAACTACGTTACTTTGTAAAAGTAACGCGTAGACTTTACTTCGTTACAGTAACGCGTTACTACAAAAGTTACGCGTTACTAAAAAATAAAGGTTTTTCTCTTTTGTTTCTACTGTTTCACGTGAAATAATATTTTTATTATTTTTTTGTACCCCGTCGATTTCGCGCGTCACTGTATTGTGTATAGCATTTTAAAAAATCAAGTTAATCAAACAACTGTTATTTGAAAATGTTGTTCGTATGTGCAATAACGGTGATAAATGGTGAGATGAGAATGAGAAGACATGGAATAAGAAGATTATATAGAAAAGTAACGCGTTACTTTTGGAAAGAAACGAATAAATCGCTACTTTTAAAAAAAGTAACGGTAACGTTTATATAACGCGTTACTTTTTAGCAACAGTAACGGTAAAGTAACGCGTTATAATGTATATTATTCACAATAAATAACACTCTCTCCCCCTTTTTTCGCCCTACTTTTTTTGTCCTATTTCCCTTCTATTTTCTCACACTTGTTTTTTGGCCTTTTATTTTTTTCCTTTTTTGCCCCACTTTTACTTTTATTTTTTTTGCTCCATTGACTTTTTTCTCACAATTGATTTTTTGCCCCATTTTTTCATACTTGGGATTTTTACCCCATGCTCCCCCTTTTTTTCTCACACTTTTTTTTGCCCCATTTTAATTCTATTTTCTCACACTTGTTTTTTGCCCTATTTAATTCCTTGTATTTTTGCTCCATCACTTTTTTGTCACACTTGTTTTTTGGCTCTTTAGCTTTTAACTTTTTTTGCCCCACTTTTCCTTATTTTTTTGCTCCATTAACTTTTTTCTCACAATTGATTTTTTGCCCTATTTTTTCACAGTTGGGATTTTTACCCCATGCTCCCCCCTTTTTTTTCTCACACTTTTTTTTTGCCCCATTTCCCTTCTGTTTTCTTACAATTGTTTTTTGCCCTATTTAATTCCTTGTATTTTTGCTCCATCACTTTTTTGTCACACTTGTTTTTTGGCCCTTTATTTTTTTCCTTTTTTGCCATACTTTTCCTTTTATTTTTTTTGCTCCATTGACTTTTTTCTCACAATTGATTTTTTGCCCCATTTTTTCACACTTGGGATTTTTGCCCCATGCTCCCCCCCCCCCTTTTTCTTTCACACTTTTTTTTGTCCCACTTCCCTTCTGTTTTCTCACACTTGTTTTTTGTCCTATTCAATTCCTTGTATTTTTGCTTCATTACTTTTTTGTCACACTTGTTTTTTGCCCCTTTATTTTTTTCCTGTTTTGCCCTACTTTTCCATTTATTTTTTTTGCTCCATTGACTTTTTTCTTATAATTGATTTTTGCCCCATTTTTTCACACTTGGGATTTTTGCCCCCATGCTCTCCCCTTTTTTTCTCACACTTATTTTTTTGCCCCATTTCCTCCTGTATTTGGCGCTTTATTTTTTATTCCCACTGTTTCTTATATTTTTTGTTTTTTGTCCCACCTGTTTTCCTCACTTGTACAATGGCTTTTTGAGGTATAAATTTTGTTTCAAAATAAAACTTTAATCATTTTTATTTGTAATTGTTTTCGATTTATGATTATTTACGATTTTTTCAGGTTCGTCCAATTTCTTCCGATTTTTTCAGGTTCTTCCGATTTTTTCGTTTTTTTTCAATTTTTTCCAGTTTTTTTCAATTTTATTTTAAATTTTTTCCAATTTTTTTTCAATTTTATTGCATTGTTTCCATTTAATTGCAATTGTTTTCGATTTTTGTGATTTTTTCTAAATTATCCATATTCTTCCAAATTTTTTCCCATTGTTTTCCATTTATTCCTATTTTTTTCAATTTTTTTTTCAATTATTTTCAATTATTTTCAATTATTTTCAATTATTTTCAATTATTTTCAATTATTTTCAAATATTTTCAAATATTTTCAATTATTTTCAATTATTTTCAAATATTTTCAATTATTTTCAATTATTTTCAATTATTTTCAATTATTTTCAATTATTTTCAATTATTTTCAATTATTTTCAATTATTTTCAATTATTTTCAATTATTTTCAATTATTTTCAATTATTTTCAATTATTTTCAATTATTTTCAATTATTTTCAATTATTTTCAATTATTTTCAATTATTTTCCATTATTTTCCATTATTTTTAATTATTTTCAATTATTTTCAATTATTTTCAATTATTTTCAATTATTTTCAATTATTTTCAATTATTTTCAATTTTATTGCATTGTTTCCATTTATTTGCAATTGTTTCCGATTTTTGTGATTTTTTCTAATTTGTCCAATTACTTCCAGATTTTTCCACTTTTTTCAATTTCTTCCTTTTTCCCAATATTTGTAAATTATTTTAATTTTTTCCATTTTCTTCCAACTTCCCTAAATTTTTTCCGACTTTTTGCAATTTTTTCCAATTTTATTCAGGTGTTTCCATTTATTTCAGAATTGTTTCCGATTTTTATGTTCTTTTCATTATTTATCATAATTTACGAATTTTCTAGTTTGTCCAATTATTTTTTCCATTTTTTTAACGTTTTTCTTTAATTTTTTTTTAATTTTTTTCCAAAATTTTCCATTTTTTTTTAATTTTTACCAATTTTTTCCAATTTTGTTTAATTTTTGCCAATTTTTTCCGATTTTTTCCAATTTATTTTTTACTTTGTCACAATTTTTTTCAATTTCTGCAATATTCTCCACTTTTACAACTATTCCAATTTTTCGTGATTTTCTTCCGACTTTTTTCCAATCGTTTTCAATTTTTTACAATTTCCTCCATTTCTTTTTCAATTTTTTACGACTTTTTTCAATTTTTTCCAATGTATTCCAATTTTTTCAATTTTTGCAAATTTCTTCCAATGTTTTCAATTTTTCTCTTCCATTTTTTTTTCAATTTTTTCCGACTTCTTTCAATTCATTCCGTTTTATTCCATTTTTTTCATTTTTGTTCCATTTTTTTCCGACTATTTTTAATTTTATTTTCAATTTATTCCAACAATTTTTTTGATTTGATTTCCTTTCGGTTTTTTTGTTCCTATTTTTCCTAATTTTTTTAAATTTTTTCCAATTTTCTTCAATTTGTTTCTAATATTTTCCATTTTTTATTGGTTTTTTTCAATTTTTTTCCATATTTTTCCGCTTTTTCAATTTTTTTTCCATTTTTACAATTCTCTTCGATTTCTCCTATATTTTCTACTTTTACGACCATTCCAATTTTTCTTGATTTTCTTCCGATTTTTTTCCAATTTTTTACAATTTCCTCCATTTTTTTTCAATTTTTTTCCAATTTTTTCCAATTTTTGCAAATTTCTTCCAATTTTTTCAATTGTTTTTCAGTTTTTTTCAATTTTTTCAATTTTTTTCCAATTTTTTCCAATGTTTTCCCATTTTTTAAATTTTTACCAATTTTCATTTTTTTTTTAATTTTTCCCGACTTTCTTCAATTGTTTCCATTTATTTGCAATTCTTTTCAATTTCTGGGATATTTTACTACTAGTAAAATTTTTTTATGATTTTCCTCCGGTTTATTTCCAATTTTTTTCACTTTTTATTTTTTTTTTACTTTCCCGACACATCTCCGAGAAGGGAAAGTATTGAGAACGAGCTAAAAAAAAATTTGGAGATAAAGATGGAAATATCCATTTTGAGGTCACCTGAGATGATTAAGACCATTTCCAAATGGTAGTCTGTCTATCTGTCTGTCTGTCTGTTTGTCTGTCTGTCTGTCTGCCTGCCTGCCTGTCTGTCTGCCTGCCTGTCTGTCACTCTGTCGGTACGTCTGTCTGGTACAAAGGGATTTTTTTGCGTAATACCAAACCAAACATTTATTTTTCAAAGAGCATTAAAAAATATAAAAGTGAACAATTTTTTTTAAAGTGAATTTTAAATTTTAAGGATTATTTTTTTTGTTAAAAGGGAATTTTTTAACATTTTTTTCTTTTTAAGAGAGTTATTTAAAAAAAAATGTTAAGACATTTTTCTCACTTGTACAATGGGTTTTTGGAGGTACAAATTTTATTTCCAAATAAAATTTTAACATTTTTCAATGGGATTTTTTTGCGTAATACCAAACCAACTATTTTCTTTTTCAAGGCGCATTAAAACATATAACAATTTTTCTTTAAAGTGAATTTTAAATTTTAAGATAACCAATCCAAACTAAGACAGTTAAGGAATTACTCTAATAGTGACATTTAATTTTTTTCTTAGTATTGTATGAAATTTTACAATTGGTAACCCTGCTCTGTCGCTACCTAACTGACCTAAATTTGAAATTCATTATTTTTTAGTGTTTCCAAAAGGTTTCCACATATTTAGAACTTACTTAGAAAATACATACGACGATGATTTAGTCCCATTTAAACGAGTTTTACATCCCATGGTGAAATATAAAACGAGCACTGATGGTAGACGATTTTCTGTAGAGGAATTTTTGAAATTTAATGATACAACATCAGAAGGTACTTGTAAAATGATGATTCATTGGGATTCAAGTGAATACCCGGAAAAAGAGACTTTATATTTATTGGCGGACCATTCGCTGGAACCTAGAGCTTATTATCTTAGATTTTGGAGCAGAGAAACACGTTTATAAATAAAAATATTATTTATCATATATTTTGTTTTTTTTTTACATATAATATTTATTATATATATTGTTTTTTTTAGATTCAAAAATACAATATTTTGGGAATTTTTACAAATACTATTCAAAATAGAATTTTTAATGTACTATTCTATTTTAATTTTTATTAAAATATCATATGGCATTTAAGTTGGAAAATATTTTTAAAAATCATGAAACGATACTTTTAAGTTGTTAAAAATAATTAATGTGATTAAGCTCAATTTTATTATGGGTTCGTTCCACGAATAGAATTTGAAATATATCAGAAGTAAAATATTAAACAAAAAAAAAATTTTGGACCCCAATCAGTTGATTTTCTTGATGTATTTAGAAAGAATTGACAAAAAAACTATGATATATTTCAAAATCCGTCCTTTCTTTTTTTTAGGATTAAGGAAATTAAACTCAAATGAAACGTTATATTTGTTTATTCGACGATATTAAAAGAGAGTTTTATTTTTCGTTTCTTTTCAAAAATTTTGCACTTATCTCCTTGATGGTAGAGGGTCTTGTTTTTTTTTTGATGAAGCTGTCTTGTTTAAATTGTCCCGTATTCAGTTGTCCAAATAAGAGGTCTTCTTAGACCCGGGAAAACTTGACCACTGTCCAGGTAATAACAACTGCTTGGGAAGTGGAACCAGCAATACAAACCACCAAAAAAAAACCCCTAAAAATAAAGGGAAGACAAGAAAAAAATCGTCAGTAGATAACACTGGCGATATAAAGATATACAAAGTTTATTGCTTGCACTCAATAGATAAAGAAAAAAGGAGCTTATTAGCATGGGTAAGGCATTTTATAAGGATGCCAAGAGAAGAGAGGGACATGACGCGATGAAATAAGAAGGGAAACAATAACTTTTTCTTATTGTTATTTCCCAAAGGTACTCCTTTTTTGTTTCTATTATAGTAGGAGAAATAATAAGTTATTTCATTATGGTTCAATTTTTTTCCAATTATTTTTCAATTTGTTTCTCGTACACTTTTTTCCCTATTTTGTTTATTTTTTTATCCCATTTTTTCCCTCAGTATTTTGTTGAATTAATTTCGCTATATTTAAACTTTTAAAGAGCTTGACTACTTTGATGTTATGGGGTTGTGTTTTCCTCATCTGTACTGTTTTCAAGTGGTTCTACAATTTGTTGATTTTTTTCAGGTATAGGTTGCCCTTTACTGTGATTTTCTATTTCCTGGTGAGTTTCATGAAAAGCAGGGGTTTCCCTTTCCTACTTGTTTGGAGCTTCCACTGGTTCCTCTGTTTAATCGGTTTTTTCTGATTTAAGAAGCTTTAGATTTCTTTTCCTGAATCATAAAACAGGGAAACGTGTAGAAGTATGAAAACACAAGAAAAAATAGGAAAAAAGACAAAAATATATAAAAAACAGCAAAAATTGGAGACAATAAAGAAAAATAGAGAACACAGTGAAAGTAAGTACAAAATAGAAAAAATGAGAAAAAATAGGAAAAAAATTGTAAAAAAAAGAAAAACAGAAAGAAATAAAGAAAAATTTTTAAAAATTGAGAAAAAAACGAAAAAAAAAACAAAAAAAAAATTAGAAAAAATAGTAAAAAAATTGTAAAAGTCAGGAAAAATAAGAAATAAAGAAACATTTTGAAAAATTGACAAAAACAAAAAAAAAACTAAAAAAAATATAAAGTAATAGAATAAATAGGAAAAAATAGGAAAAAAACACAAAAAAATAGGAAATTAGACAAAATAGTAAAAATAGGAAGAAATAGGAAAAAATAAAAAAAAATAGGAAAACCAGGAAACACAGAAAAAAAGGACAAAAAAATAAAGAAAAACAGGGAAAAATGAGAATTTAGGAAAAATAGAGGAAAATGGGAAAAATAGAAAAAACAAGAAAAAATAGGAAGAAACGGGAAGAAATAGGAAAAATAAAAAAAGGGAAAGAGGGAGAAAGAGAAATTTAAAAAAAATCAGTAAAAACAGGAAAAAATTAGAAGAAATATCAAGAAAATAAGAACAAATAGGGAAAAATAAGAAAAAGAAAACAGGAAAAATAAAAAGAAAAATATGAAAAATAGAGAAATGAGGAAGTTAGGAAAAATTGGGGAAAATAGGAGAAAAAACGAGAAAATACTCAAAAATAAAAAGTGGGAAAAAATTAAAATAATGAGACAAAAATAAAAAATAGGAAAGTAGGAAAAAATCGGAGAATAGGAAAAAATAGAAAAATTAGACAAAATAGAGAAAAAAAAACAGAAAAATAGGAACACTGAAAAGAATGGTAGAAAATTAAGAAAATGAGTGAGAAAATGGGGAAAAAATAGGAGAAAATTGGAGAAAATTGGAGAAAATTGGAGAAAATAGGAGAAAATAGACAAAATTGGCAAAAATGGAAAAACATAGGAAAAAATCGGATAATAGGAGAAAATAAAAAAATAGGAAAAAATAGAGAAAAATAAGAAAGAAAAAAAAACAAAAATAGGAACACAGAAAAAAATTGTAGAAATAGAGAAAAATAGAAAAAATAGGGAAAGTTAGGAAATATAGAGAAAAATTGGAGAAAATAGTAAAAAACAGGAAGAAATAGGCAAAAATTAAAATAGGGAAAGAGGGAAAATGAGAAAAATAAAATAATCAGTAAAAACAGGAAAAATTTAGAAGAAATATCAAGAAAATAAGAACAAAAAGAGAAAAATACAGAAAAAATAGTACAAATAAAGAAAAATAGAGAAAATGGGGAAAAAATAAGAAAAAACATGAAAAACTGAGAAAAAACCGGAAAAAACAAGAAAAAACAGGAAAAAATAAAAAATAAAAAATAAAAAATCAGGTATTGAATCAGCATTCGTGATTTAAAAAAATAAGATAATTTGTGAATAAAACAAATTAGACGCCAAGCAAAGCAGGCACTTATTGTTTAAAAGATTTACGTATTCTTTGATAAAATAAAATCAATTACATTTAAACTTAAAAATTTATGAATTACGGTCAAATTTCGATCACTCTAATAAATGTTCTTTTTGTCCCTTTGTATCTGATCTTATATTGCTTACCGCTACTATATATCCAGGTCTGGCAAAATATTTACGGAACAGGGAAAATTAAGACGAAACAGTGACTCCACCCTATTTCCACCACTCTCAAATATTTTCTATATGCTTAGATTTTCAACCACGGCTTTGAAAAAAAAATAAATAGGTATAATTCTGGATAAATAAAATAATAAACAATTAAAAAAATTCTCGAAAAAAAAAGTAGATTCTAAAAAATAATAATATAAAAAATTGCAAATTAATGAATTAAGGGTTCAAATAAACCACTTTCTTGTACCAATAAACAATAGACAAATCTCTTGTAAAGTGATAATCAGCAGTCGGCTAAAGTAGAATTGGATCTGGCACGATAAAATCTAGACTCAGTCCGTGTATTTCCCCGAATGATTTGCAAAAAAATTGCTGAATAGATTTTAACCAAATTTTTACCAAAACTTGAAACTTTAAAAAATTCGTATAAAAAAATTAATTGGGAATGTGGAATCTTTGGTTTGATGATGCTAACATAATTAGCGAAACGTGCGTATAGTGTTAAAAACAGAGTAATTTTGATTATTTGTGACGATATTTTTCTCATACCATATTTATAACTTTTTAAAAATTGCTAAACTGATTTAAACCAAATATTTACCAAAACTTGAAACTGACAAGTTTTAAAAAAATCGTATAAAAAAATTAATTGGGAATGTGGAATCTTTGGTTTGATGATGCTAACATAATTAGCGAAACGTGCATATAGTGTTAAAAAAAAGAGTAATTTTGGTTATTCTTGACGATATTTTTCTCATACCATATTTATAACTATTTAAAAATTGCTAAACTGATTTAAACCAAATTTTTACCAAAACTTGAAATTGACAAGTTTTAAAAAATTTGTATAAAAAATTAATTGGGAATTTGGAATCTTTGGTTTGATGATGCTAACATAATTAGCGAAACGTGCGTATAGTGTTAAAAAAAAAGAGTAATTTTGGTTATTGGTGACAATATTTTTCTCATACCACATTTATAACTATTTAAAAATTGCTAAACTGATTTAAACCAAATTTTTACCAAATCTTGAAACTGACAAGTTTTAAAAAATTCGTATAAAAAATTAATTAGGAATGTGGAATCTTTGGTTTGATGATGCTAACATAATTAGCGAAACGTGCGTATAGTGTTAAAAAAAAAGAGTAATTTTGGTTATTGGTGATGATATTTTTCTCATACCATATTTATAACTCTTTAAAAATTTCTAAACTGATTTAAACCAAATTTTTACCAAAACTTGAAACTGACACGTTTTAAAAAAATCGTATAAAAAAATTAATTTGGGAATTTGGAATCTTTGGTTTGACCTAACATAATTAGCGAAACGTGCGTATAGTGTTAAAAAAAGAGTAATTTTGGTTATTGGTGACGATATTTTTCTCATACCATATTTATAACTATTTAAAAATTGCTAAACTGATTTAAACCAAATTTTTACCAAAACTTGAAATTGACAAGTTTTAAAAAAATCATATAAAAAAATTAATTGGGAATTTGGAATCTTTGGTTTGACGATGCTAACATAATTAGCGAAACGTGCGTATAGTGTTAAAAAAAGAGTAATTTTGATTATTTGTGACGATATTTTTCTCATACCATATTTATTAACTATTTAATAGCTTGGCCAGCATTCAAGAGAAGATCGATACTTGCATATGTGAATAGAAAGTCGATAACGGATTACCTATAGTGGGGAAAGTATCCCCACTGTCACCCTTTAAAAAACTTTAAGAATACCAACAAAACTTATTTAATCATATCATTCGGATGATAACGACAACGAACGTTAATAAAATAAGAAAAATCAGCCATGGTAACGTAATTTTTAGACACGTTTTCAAAGCATGTGAAAAAGTTTCATGGTGGTTTTTTTTTTTAATTCAAGGATAATTTGGGGTCTGATTAAGCCATCAAAGCGTAACAAATAAAGCCAAATTATGAAATATGTATATAAGTACATGGTATCTAATGATCGTCTATTCTTCAAGAAGTACCCAGCACGTTACAACAATGAAAAGTTGTGCTTGAAGCATTGAAGGGCAGACAGAAGTGTCGCGGTTACGTAGATCCAACGTTTATAAAAAGAGAATCGACTTTTATTCTCACTTTTATTTAAATCCTCCTCCAGTTACTAGTTATTTCTGCGTTATCGTGATATTGAGAGTGAGTGTGAAAGTGGGCGAAGATTAGTTTTGACCTTACGGAGAAAGTGATTTTTTTTTTATTTAATATGGATGTGCAAGAATTCAGGGAGTTCGGTAAAGCTGCAGTGGATTATATTGCTGATTATATTGAGACGATTCGTGATAGGTAAGAGTAATATAAAATTGAATTGTAATATCCAAAAAAAAAAATCAAATTAGCCAAATTCAAAATAATCTAAATAAATCAATAAAAATATGTACCAAATTTAAAATTACCAGTGTTAAAAAAAAGTTTTAAGAAATTTTCTACTTGGATTCCGACAAATATTGCAATTTTTTAAACATTATTTATTTAAATGATAAAAATTTCTCATTGATTTTTGTGTCGTCTGTTCAAAGACACCATCAGCTGCTTTTTTTTTATTCCGAAACTTTAAAAATACTTTTTAATACAAATTCTGTTATGTATTATTTCCATATTATTAAGTACTTTAACGATATTGATTGAATTAACCTCAGTCCTCTTCTGTAAAATAAATAAAAATTTTTAATAACTAGATAAAGTGTCTCAAAATAATTTTAAAATATGTTTTTGTAAAATTCAAACTGTTGAAATAAGTTAAAAATCTACATTATTAAATCTTATTAGAAATTACTTGATGGTTATTAAAATATTTTTATTGTATGGAGAAGAAATTGGTAAAATTTGGTATATAAAAATTTCAAAATCAATAGATATCAAAAATCATATAAATATTTAGTTAACTTAAAAATATACATAATAGCAAAAATAAATTAACTAGTGGTTGAACCATATTAAATTTTATTTTATTAGAACTAAATGTATATATGGTTAAAATTATTTTCTTTCTAACGTTATAAAATTTATTTGGAAATAATAATAAAATTTATGAAAACAAAATTTAATTTGTTGATGACTGGTAAAATTTCTATAAAAAATTTATGATATCTTTTTTATAAAATTTACTTATGAAATATTAAATTGGGTATAAATTAATTAAAAAATTTATTAGAATCAAAAATATATTCAGAATAAAAATAAATAATAAATTTAAAATACATATTTTTTAATCTAATTAATATGGTACCCAAATCAATCCATTTTGAGAAAGGAATAAATTCCAGAACATGCCAAAAATTAAAATAACATAAATACATGTGTTCTAGTCGAGAAGTGAGTTTTCTGCGAAAAATTGTTAGAAGGGTAGGAAAAATATAAGCGATGGCTCATTCGACGCGGATTGCAATTCTGAGAAATGTGTGTTATGTCCATTTTTTCCTTCAAATAGAACTTGTAATTGTTATTAACAAAAAACCAAAAAGAAAAAAAGCCATTTTAGTTTTTGAGGATAACTTAAAAACTGTACAAGATAGCGGGAATTGCAAAAAAGATCCTTAAGGAGGAGGAAATTTACAAAAAAAAACTTCTGATTTCCGAATCTCTATCTCTAATATTTATAACTTTAATTTGTTGCTGAATATAGGGTTTCGTTTCGGGATGAGTACGCCACCTCTATAGTGACTACCACATCTAAAATATTTTTTTAAAGCACTAAATAATGATTTAAAACTTTGAAAAAATTATAGTGTCATTTCAACACTTCAAGAAAGAACTTCCAGTTGGAAAAAAAATTTAAATGCATTTTGCAAAAAGCTAGCTTATTGTTATTTAACTATTTTTTTTCATACCTCTTTGAGTATTTTTATAAGTATACTCAATAAGATGACGCTATAAAATTATTTAAAATTTTTTTTATTGTCTATAGCGAGTTTTCTAGGTTAACATAAAATGAAAAATCGTAAAATTGTTGTTAAAATTTTTTTTTCTCATGTACTTTGTTCTAGCTGTTCTTATATTAAAAATAAGGATTAAATTATTCTGGGAGATTTTTTAACGCTAATTGTTTATAAATTATTTATAATCATATAGTTTAGTTTAATATTTTTGAAAACATTTTTTTAACATTCTATTGTTTAGGCTCAATGATGAATTTTTTAAAAAAAAAAATTCCTTAAAAAATTTTTCTTATTTGCATTATTCAAATAATTAGTTAAGAAATAATTTTGTCTTTAAAAAACATTATTGAAGGGACAGACTACAATAATGATTATTTTTTAATATTTACTCATTTAGTCTCTCCCTTTTCTCACGATTACGATTTATTTTTTTAAATTTCAAAAAAAATTGCGATTATAGTATTTTTTATCATCTTTTAAATGGCGCTAAATTTGTTTTAAAATATTATATAGTTTTCTTGTTATACTGGTGAGAAAAATATTTTAATTTAAATTTATACTTTTCATATCTTCCAACCCTCGTAACTGAAAAATATAATATGTATTAAAACAAATTTAACGTACTTTAAAAGGAACTACAACTTGCTATAAAAGCGATTTTTTATATAATTTTTAAAGAAAAATTATGCGGGAGAGAGAAGGGAGAGACTACAATAATGATTACTTTTTTGTATTTACTCATTAAGTCTCTTCCTGTTCTCACGTATGCAATTTATTTCTTTAAATTTTAAAAAAAAATCGTAATTATATTATTTTTTATCATCTTTAAATGGCGCTAGATTTGTTTTAAAATATTATATAGTTTTCTTGTTATACGGGTGAGAAAAATATTTTAATTTAAATTTATACTTTTCATATCTTTCAACCCTCATAACAAAAAAAATATAATATGTATTAAAACAAATTTAACGTACTTTAAAATGAAATAAAACTTACTATAAATACGATTTTTTATATAATTTTTAAAGAAAAATTATGCGGGTGAGAGAAGGGAGAGACTAGAATAATGATTACTTTTTTATATTTACTCATTAAGTCTCTCCCTTTTCCCACGAATGCAATTTATTTTTTTAAATTTAAAAAAAAATCGTCATTATATTATTTTTTATTATCTTTTCAGATTACCACCACTTTTTTCCGAATAGTAACATTTTTATTCTTGAATATTCCATTTTTTGTCAATTATTACCATTATTATTAATTCCATTTCTTTGTCTATTATGAGATTTTTTTTAAATTATTACCAAGTTTTACCAATTTCACAAATTTAATAACCTTTGATTTCGCCGACTTTTACCGGTATTTTGCTCATTATTTTTTTGCCAAATCATACAATTTTTGAAAATCATTACCAGTTTTTTGCTAATTTCTACAAATCAAATTTAGGTCCTTTAATTTCGCTGATTATTAGCAGATTATTACCAATTTTACCATTTTTGTTGCCGATTATTGCTTTTTATTTCAAAATTTCTTTAATATTTATTTTCCTCGATTATTACTATTACTTTGCAGATTATTACCACTATTTTGCATATTATCACCAGTTTTTCTTAATCATTATAAATTTAATTACAGTTTTTTAATCATTGTTTTCGTCGATTTTACCGTTAATTTATACATTATTACCAAATTTGTTTAGATTAATAGCATTTTTTGCCGATTAATAAAATTTTTACAAATTATTACCAGTCTTTACCACTTTAATTACAGATCTTTAACCTTTGATTTCACCGACTTTAACCGATATTTTGCACTTTATTTTTTTGCCAAATCATACAACTTTTGAAAATTATTACCAGTTTTTGCTAATTTCTACAAATCAAATTTAGGTTCTTTAACTGTTGTTTTTGCCGTTTATTAGTATTATTATGCAGATTATTACCAATTTTACCATTTTTCTTGCCGATAATTGAATTTTTTGCAAATTATTTCGAATATTTTTATCAATTTTTAAAAATTAAAATAATGTTCTTTAATCTTTATTTTCGTCGATTATTACGATTAATTTTGCAGATTATTACCATTATTTTGCAGATTATTATCATTTTTTGCCAATTATTACATTTTGTGCATATTATTACCAGTTTTTACCAATTATTAAAAAGTTAATAACAGTTTTTTAATCATTTTTTCGCCGATTTTACCATAAATTTGCACATTATTACCAAATTATTTTTAGATTATTACCATTTTTTGCCGATTATTACATTTTGTGCATATTATTACCAGTTTTTACCAATTATTAAAAAGTTAATAACAGTTTTTTAATCATTGTTTTCGCCGATTTTACCTTTAATTTGCCCATTATTACCAAATTATTTTTAGATTATTACCATTTTTTGCCAATTATTACAATTTGTGCATATTATTACCAGTTTTTCCCAATCATTAAAAATTTAATTACAGTTTTTTAATCATTGTTTTCGCCTATTTTACCATTAATTCGCACATTATTACCAAATTATTTTTAGATTATTACCATTTTTTACCGATTATTACATTTTGTGCATATTATTACCAGTTTTTCCCAATCATTAAAAATTTAATTACAGTTTTTTAATCACTGTTTTTGCCGATTTTACCATTAATTTGCACATTATTAACAAATTGTTTTTGGATTATTACCATTTTTTGCCGATTATTACAATTTGTGCATATTATTACCAGTTTTTTCCAATCATAAAAAATTTAACTACAGTTTTTAATCATTGTTTTAGCCTATTTTACCATTAATTCTCACATTATTACCAAATTTTTTAGATTAATACCATTTTTTTGCCGATCATTAAAATTTTTACAAATTATTACCAGTTTTTACCAATTTAATTACAGTTCTTTAACGGTCGTTAACGTTGATTAATACCATTACTTTGCAGATTATTATCAATATATTATCAATCATTACTAATAATATGAATAAAATGTAACTATTAGTTACATAACTGATCGCTTTTATTAAATAGAATTATTTTTTTAAAAATATTTATTAATTGATCAATTATTTATTCCAGATTCATACATTTTCTTGAATATAGAAATTATCTCAATGTCAATACAAAAAAAAAATTCTTATTTTTATAATTATATAACAAACTAAATATCAATGTCATTATTTTTATTTATGCATTATGCCGTAACTGTTATAATTTACTTTGATTATATTATTTAATCATGGAACTTATTTTAATAACAAAAATATAATAATTATTATGATTTGATGAGAAATCGGAATAAATAACACGCTTTAAAGAATTATACTTTTATAATTTTTTAAAAATATTATTTCAAGTAAAGAAAAATAATCAAATTATAAATAAAAAATATATAGGAGATGCTTTAAGATTATTACATATTAGGATAAAACACAAATTAATTACAGTGAAAATTACCTAATAAATAAATTTTATTACACAAAACTAAATGTTATTCTTGGTATAAGGTTATCCATATTATAAAAATTGATTTATTTAACCTAGGTTCAAGGTAAACCTAAATCTTGACGTAGAATAAACCGCGAGTTCAAAAAAACTATTAATTAAAAACAAGTTTATATTTTTTAAAAAATATAAAATATTAAGAAACAAAAAATTTGAGAATATTTTTATTATTTATATTGTTTTTATTTACATTGTATATAAACTAGGTTATAATGGTATAATTATGCTGTCATTAACCTAAAAGTGAATCTCGAAAAATTCATTCGTAACATCTTACATCACGTTACGTCTGATGTAAAAGTGCGAAGAATACCGGTAGTATTGTGTTTATATAATAAATCGCAGACAGGCTGTTATGAAATTTCATGTAGTACACTTGCTATTATTATCGAGGTTGTAAATTAATTGAATGAAAAAAAATTTCTTGTTTTTCGTTTATATACTTAAAAACACCCTAGTAGTTCGCCTCAATTATCGAGAATCCGTAGAAATCTGTAAATAGCACAAAAGCGACATCTGTAGATCGGTTAACGAAAATTCGTAGAAGTATGTAAAAAAAAAGACAATGGGGTCGTGTGATACGGTAGCTACAGCAAATTCATTTATAGTATATGAAAATAAGCTTAAAATTATGCACAAAAATAGACTTGGCTAACTTTGAAACACTACGATTACTAAGAAATAAATTTTCAAATGACGTCAGCTATATTAATTAGTTAAAGTAATGTAGATGGCACGACAAGGTATAATTTACAGTTATCTGTCGAGTATTACTAAACCAAATAGCCTTTGCGACTTTGACTATTAAAAAAAAAAGAAGAAAAAAGCGTAACACATAGGCGACACATAAACATTAAAATAATAGGTTATGTTATAATAAAAAGTGAAAACAAAACGCTGTGACTAGCAGTACATCGGATATACGCATTTATTGTGTCACTTTGTTTTTTTCGTAATGTGTATATTATATGATTTGGAATTTTGTTGCGATTTTTTTAATTCATTCGATTTTTTTAATTTTTTTTTCAATTTCTTTTTTCTTTACAATTTTTTCTGGTTTTTTCTTTGTTCTTTGTGTTTTTTTTTCGTTGTTTTGCGTTTTTTTACATCGATTTTTAGAGCGCTTGGTCGTTCCGTTTTTCCGGATTTTACAATTTTATTTTTTATTTTTGCCAATATTTTTGTTTAAATTTGTTTTCTGTTTTTCTTATTATTCAAATTTTTCCTGATTTTTTGGGTTGTTAAAATTTTTTCTCGTCTTTTTCTTATTTTTCTGATTTTTTTTCGTTTTTTTTTTTTATTTTTTCTCAACTTTTCTCATTTTAACGTCATTGTTGTTTTTTTTCTAATTTTTTCTTATTCCTTTAATTTTTGCGACTATTTGCGTTTTTCTTTTTTTGGAAAAGAGAAAAAGTTTTTTATATATTTTCGTTTTTTTCTCTCATTTTTATGATTTTTTGTTTGTTTTTTTTTTCGAATTTTTCTAATTTTTACTCATTTTTTGCCACTGGTCTGTTTTTTTTCTATTTATTTCTTTTGTTTTCTCATTTTTTCTTAATCCTCTGTTTATTTGCGATTTTATTGCCGTTTTCTTGAATTTTATTGCGATTTTTTTTTAACTCATTCGATTTTTTTCATTTCTTTTTAAAAAAAATTTATCGTTACAATTTTTCTAGTTTTTTGGTTGTTTTTTTTTTCTTTTTTTGTTTGTTTGCCATTTTTAGCGCTTGGTCTTTCCATTTTACAAATTTATTTTTCATTTTTGTCAATATTTTTGTTTAAATTTGTTTACTGTTTTTCTTATTACTCCAATTTTTTCTGATTTTTTTGGTTGTTAAATTTTTTTCTTTTTCTTATTTTTCGTTTCCTTTTGTCGATTTGTTCTCATTTTTCACATTTTTTCATCATTGTTGTTTTTTTCCTAAACTCTTTTTCTATTTTTTTCTCATTTTATCTTATTCCTTTTGCAATTTTTTTGAAATTTTGTTCAGGTTTTTTTGCAATTTATTTAAATTCTTTCGAATTTTTAATTTTTTTAAATTTTTTTTATTGTTACAATTGTTTCCGGTTTTTTGCTTTTTTTTAAAATCTTTTGTTTTCTTTTCCTATATTTTTCGATTTCGTACTTTTTTCTGCGTCGTTTTTGTTGTTGCGATTTTTAGCGTCTGATTTTTGCGTTTTTTTCCAAATTTTCTGATTTTTCTTTAAATTTTTTCCGATGTTTTCTATTTTTTTTGTCCAAAATTAATGTTTATTAGATTTCGCTTTCTTAACCTCTTTTAAACTACATAAAAATAGTGACTGGTAACCAGTCTCATTTATACAGTAAAGTGTCTTTTTTCTTCATTTTTTTTTCAAAGTTCGAGATGTAAAAATTAGATGGTTTGTTTTATTTTCCGATGTACGATATAAACAAGTAGATCCGATATACTACTAGCCACGGCGAAAATAAAAACTACAGTTTTCTTCTTTTCTCATGTTTACATCTGGCCTCTATTTAATAAGGAATTCAGTTCGTATATACTGCCATCTCTGAACAGTATTATCAATTAATGTAGATATTTTTAATTTATTTTTTTTTTTTAAATAAAATATAGGTTTTAAAAATTTATAAATATTTTTCCAGGCATATTTGATAACAGACTTTTAAGTTCTAATTTAAAAATTTTACGTAATATGTCCCTATTATACAACGGATAGAATACGACTTTTGACGAATCTACGCCAGACCGCAATAATATAAATATGGGATATGGAAGTCCCATGACAGCTGTAATATAAATTAGGTGTTTCTATAGATATAAAATTTAGTCATAGATGAAATATATAAGCAAAATATAAACGCTATATGCTAATATACATGGAAACTTCTTCTTCTTCTCTTCTTCAATCAATTACAAATATAGTCGTTGACTGTTAACTGATACTGACAGTAAAAATTCTTCTTTTGTATTAAGTGGTCTCTTGTTTTATTATCTACTAGCACTTTTAGAAATCCGTAGTAAAAGCTGTCATATTGGAAAATCGGTGATTATCATAAAAATTGGTAGATCTATAAATAAATCCGTAGGGTTACCAACACTGACAGTGTAATTTATTTTATTAAAAGAAGTCTTGACTATCTAAATCTAACCTATGTATTTTAATATATTTTATTAAAAGAAATCTGGACTATCTAAATCTAGCCTGTGCATTAAAAAAAAAGAAATAACTTCCATTTGTTTCGTAAAAAAATAACAAAAAAAAGATATCCTCAGGAATCAAACCAGGAACTTCTATATGTAACGCCAACAGGCTTCCATAATGATGAATAATCAAACTTTCAAGTTAACTCACAACTATCAGGCAGTCGGACCGTGCTCTCGGACGGACCTATTTGGTTTTCACCGGGTCCGACTAGACGGACCTCTAGACACTCTCGTGAATTTATTATAATTTTTACTTGTTTCTATGATTTCTTATTTGAATTTTTCTACGTTTTTTCTATTCTATAAATTTATTTTTATTTTTTTTAATATAGGTGTTTTATGTAATTAAAACTGATCTTAAATATTAAACATTAATTTACATCTGATAAATTTTAAAACTATGCTCTTATCTTACTAATATAAATTCAGCAATATCCTTAATTTTTTATTGGATACGAACAAAGGCAAAAAGGGGAAAGGAAAAATTGAGAAAATAGTGATAAATAGATACGAACAAGGACGAATAGGGGAAAATAGAAAAAAATAATGAAAAATAGTTAAAAACAGAAAAAATTTGGAAAGAGGCAAATAATGGGAAAATATGGGAAAAATATGGACAAATTGGAAATACTAGCACTGTGCTCTGCTTTTTACATAAATTACTACACAATCTCATATAGTTTGGTTTTCTTCAATCTTCGGGAATAATGTTTTTTTTACAGTTGATATTCTAAAATATCTGTGGATATCTACATTTCTTACATACAATGAAGCGTTTAATATAACAAGTAAAAGTTTGTTCTGAAAGGTTTATATTATATTCTATTCTAGCTGAATCTGGTGTGGAAGGCTTATTGTGCACCGCCAATTTTCACATTAGACCAGTACTCTTGACAAAATCCAGAATAGTTCTGATGTTAGCTTTCGGTATCTCTTCGAGTTCAGGATACTGTACCTCAATGTATCATTCTCTTTCCCCGTTCAGGTCCCGGCAATATCATAATAAATGATCGTTAGAAAAGGCTTGTGCGTCGATATTTTCTCTATTTAGCTCGCTAAGAAGGTCGTCAACCACCAGGCACCACATCAGAGAGTACTACCCCTTGAGGGCACACTTCGGTGACAACGACTTCCCTTCGTACGTTGTTAAGAGTGCTGTAAACATTCCCATGCTGAAACATGAAGTCTACCCATCGCGTAATGCTCTGAGCAGTTCCTTGCCTCTGCACAGCCCCCACTATGGATTTCGATGAATGCAATTCGAAGGCCCTTTTATGTCGAGAAATGTCGCTAGGACGATTTCTTGGTAGTCCAATGCTTGTTCCGCTTCCCAGATTGATATGCGAATGGGTTTCGGTGAATCGGATTGTCTACCTTTAACTCGTCCCTTATGTATCTGTCAATATTCTTTTCTAAAATTTTTAGAAAGAATGATGTCGCACTGATATAAGAATTAACTTCTGCGTATCACACTTTACCCGGTTTGGATATGTGCAGACCTCCATTTTCCTGGTATATAACCAAATACCAGGCGTTCACGGAGTAGTTGGGACAGTAAGTCTTCTAGCTCCTTCTATTCCTTCTAAAGAAGGGCAGGGAATATATCATCCGGTCCAGCTATTTTGAATGACTGAAAACGTCTCAAAGTCATGTTTTTATACCAATTTCCAGTCCTGCTTTGTCGCCCTTGCTACTAAGGCCACCTCAGTACCGTACTCTTGACGTTGTTTAAGTAGGCAACCTGGGAAATTTGAGTTCAGTAACAAATCTAAAGTCTCCTCCTTCCCGTTTTCATGTTTCAAATAGCCAATATACATCCTTGTTTTTCCTTATGCAGTATTTTACTGATTCTGAAGCACTCAGGAATATTCTCTATGTATTTAAATAATTTTTTCCAGGAATCAATCTTTGAATTCGTTACAGCGCAGCCGTATTCCATTCTGGATCCCAGTTGCCAGTTCTTTTAGACTACTGCCCTTTTCATAGAAAGGTTCCTGCTCCACTAATCGGCGTCTCGGTTCTTTTTCTTTAACTCCAAAAGGCTGTTTTTTTTCACCATCTCAGCTTCACAAGATTTTTTTCAGTTTCGGGGGCAGTGGCGGATTTAGGGGAGGGCTGAAGGAGCTTTAATCTTTTACGGCTTTTTTCCATCGTTGTGTTGCACTCTTCTGTTTTTTTGAGTGAGGTATGCATCATGGTATAAAAGTATTCATCGGAATAAGTGACAACTTGATGGCAATGTTGCAGGCATCGAACTTATACTAGATCGTAGGAATGGGCTGCCACTACGCAGTGCTCGCGGTACTCCTATGCGCTGTTGACAATACTGTTTCAATCACTGTCAAAATGCCATTTCCAAGATCGCAATGTTATGTTTGATGGTGGTGGTGTTTACTGTTTTTATTGTAGAGTAGATGAAGTAACGATTTAAGTTTTTGTTGGTCTGTTTGATGAACTAAGTGGTGAATGGGCTACAGTATAGGTATTGTTATGATAATTTATTTATTTAATGCAGAGCTCCGATAATGAACCTGTGAGCATGAGTTAGAACAAACCAGCAAAACAATAATTAATCTGTGTGTATTGTATTGAAATGTCTTCAATTTTGTTTTACTATCTCCTGTCACTTATGATTTTACTTTCCCGACCCACCTCCTAGAAGGGAAAGTATTGTGAACGAGCTAAAAAATAATTCGAGATAAAAACGAAAATATCAATTTTCGGGTCCCCTGAGACGATTAAGACCATTTCCAGATGGAAGTCTGTCTGTCGGCCTGTGTGTGTATATGTGTGTGTGTATTCTTCCACGATAGAGGCCACACGTTTAATCCCATTAAGCTGAAATTTGGTACAAAGGTTTGGGTTACTCGTCGGAAGAACCCATTAGTTTTTGTACGACATCTGTCAAACGGAAGTCTCACTATCAAAAAATGACAGAAGCAATATGTCTGGGAATTGGACATGCAATATGTCATTTGAAAGCACTTAAAAAACTCTATTCTGAACAGTCAAAATTATTTCTTCAATTGTCACCTGTCAAAAATAAAAAAATGTAAAAATTTGAAACTTTATCATTAAATATCTGAAAAAGTATTAATTCCATTGGGCTAAAATTTGGTACAGAGCTTTAAATTACTTGTCGGAAGAACTCATAAGTTTTTGTATGACATGTGTCAAACGGAAGTGTCATTATCAAAAAATGACAGATGCAATATGTCACGGAATTCGACTTGCAATATGTCATTTGAAAACCCTTGAAAAACTCTATACAGAACAGTCAAAATTATTTCTCAAACTCTTACCTGTCAAAAATAAAAAACTGTCAAAAGTTGAAACTTTAACATTAAATATCTGAAAAAGTATTCGTGGATACTTGTCGGGAAAGTTTTGGGGCGACACAACCGATTTTTTTTATTGTTTAAGATCACGCTGTCTATAGTGATTCAAATAATGATGATAATAACATATTCAAAAAATAAAAAAATTATGAAGAGAATGGACTTATTTGTTAGGAATTAATTACAATACATTAAACATTGAAGAAAGAATTAGGCACTAATAACCTTATTGTCAGCATCTTTTCGAAGTGTTCCAAGGAAATAAAATGAGAGGGGGAAGAGCTGACGGTTCTCCGGAATGTGCCAGTTATGTCGAAGAAGAATCAAATTCGCCTCAAAATGATTTCCGACAAAGAGATGACCTAATTGGCTTGCGTTTTCGGGGTGTATATGGATTAGGTAGTGGCTCTATCGCGGTTTACCGGAGCCTGAGGGTTAGAATGTGCATATTGTTGGGGGAGGGGGGCGCCAATGTACAATCAGTCCCTAGGCGGCAAATATTTAAAATACGCCTCGAATATCTGATTTAGATCCTTTTTAAAAGTTTCCAGTAACAGGTCCAGAAGTTTCAGTATGTCCTCTTCTCCATGATTTCCCCACCCAGCATCTATAATATGTTATAATCTAGAACACATCACTACTTTGATCTAAATGTTTTAGCAGTATTTTGTAGTCTTCTGTTTTGAGGTTATATCTTGTGGGATAGTCCCCACTCTTAAGTTTTGTTTGGTAGATTTGATTCCTACCATTGTAAGTTGGAACTTTGAACCATGTATGTGGTGTTCTTCATAATGATTGATCGATTTTTTAATGATTACTGCACTCCCTCCTTTTTGCTTGGATATCAGGTCTTTTTATTTTTATATAAGATTTAAAAATATTTCTAATTCATATTTTTTAATTAGAATTCCATTGGGTTATTTTTATTTGAAATATGAAATGAAAGGGAGAAGAAGAATTAAATCAGAATTAATTAATTATTTGATTCAATAAAAAATGCGTTATTATCATCTAAACATTTTGAGAGATCCAAAATGTTATCTATAGAGTCAAATGTGGTCCAACGATAAAGAAATAAAAATTCAATTTCTAGTACCACATAAATTTTATTAAAGATAGAGGTTGGCAACTAGTTTTGGCATACTAATGCCATCATCAGGCCTATACAATGCAGTTACTTGGGTTCCACCCAACTTTCACTCTCCCCCTAACCGATTGCGGTTAGTTCCCTTTCTTTTTAATAATTTGAAACTATTTTTATTATTACATCGTTGCGTTATCATGTACAACATAGTTATTCTAAGTTTTTAATGTTTTTTGAACTTTCTTTAAGTGCGCGTTTAAATTGTCACGAGTACAATTATTTAAAAATCTATTTCCTATGATGTTATAATCATTTGGTAAGTTTCTTCATACTGCTACCCCAACCTTTTTGTAACTTATGTTGTATTATAGGCCTGATGATGGCATTAGTATGTCGAAACTAGTTGCCAACCTTTCAATAAAATTTATGTTTTAGTAGACATTGAATTTTTATTTCTTTAAATATTTTGAGTATATTCTTTTTTTCATCGTTTTTCATCTTTTAATTATTTAATACAACAAAAATAATTAAGAACTAATTTTATCTTTATATATTTATTATTTGTAGATTAATAAACTTCTCTTTTTTAAAACATTTACTAACATATAAATTAAATTCTAATAAACCATGAACCACAATTCTTACTTGCATTGATAATGAACTTGATAATAGAAGGTTAATTAACTACTTGTTTCACATTTCTCTCCTAATTCAGAAAAATACCTTGAAACAATTTTTATTATAAATTTTATTACAAGTGTTAATAATATTTATATAAATATTTTTTTTAGACCAGTCGTACCGTCAGTGAAACCAGGATATTTGGGTGAACTTTTACCAAAAGAAGCACCGCAAACCGGAGAATCCTGGCAGGATGTTCTTCAGGATGTCGACAGGATTATTATGCCCGGTCTCACTCATTGGCACTCACCAAGATTTCACGCTTACTACCCCACTGCAAATTCTTTTCCTGCAGTCGTTGGTGAAATGTTAAGTGCAGGATTTGGATGTGTAGGATTGAGTTGGGTAAGTTAAATAGAAAATAATAATCAAACTAGATACAACCTTCTTTGTAATCAGTATTACTAAAATAGTATTATTTACAATAGTGTGACAAGGGAAAAAAATACTATTTTTTCTACGACTCCTTTAGGAAAATATCATTTGGGATTTTGGATATTTAAATTCTCTACAACTTTACAAATTACGTATAGTTTCGCCACTAGAGCGCTCGAAATATGTAGGCTATTCGGCCTTTTTGTAGGTTTTCCCAAATACCCAATATTTTCGCTGATAGAGGGTGCGAAAAATGTGCATATAAATTTTCGGGATTTTTGCAGATTTTGAGGCCAAACAATGTACTTTGGTGCAAAATATTCCAGTGCAAAATTGTAGACCATCAAATTCTCTACAACTCTTGTGTCAAACTATTTCCCAAATACCCAATATTTTCGGTTTTTTCCAGATTTTGAAAAGGTGTAGTGATTCAAATTCTCTACAACTTTTTTATTAAATTTATTCCCAAATGCCCCATATTTTCGTCGCTAGAAGACGCGAAAAAATGTTCATATAGGTTTTCCCGAATTTTTCCCGATTTTGATGACAAACAATGCACTTTAGTGCACAATGTTCTATTGCAAAGTGTCAGATCATCAAATTCCCTACAACTTTTTTCTAAAGCTTTTTCCCAAATTCCCAATATTTTCGCTGATAGAGGACGCGAAAAAATATGTATATAAGTTTAAGGAATTTTTCCAGATTTTGAGGAAAGACAATGCACTTTAGTGCACAATGTTCCATTGCAAAGTTGTAAAGCTTCAAATTACCTACAACTTTTTTGTCAAACTTTTTCCCAAATTCCCAATATTTTCCCTGGAAGAGGACGCAAAAAAATGTGGATATAAGTTTTCAGGATTTTTCCAGATTTTGAGGACAAACAATCCACTTTACCGAAAATTGTTCTTATGCAAAATTGTAGAGCAGTAAATTATCTACAACTCATGTATAAAACTTTTTCCCAAATACCCATTATTTTTGCTGATAGAGGACGGGAAAAATATGTATATAAGTTTTAGGGGTTTTTCCAGATTTTGAGGAAAGAGAATGCACTTTAGTGCACAATGTTCTAGTACAAAGTTGTAGAGCATCAAATTCCCTACAACTCCTTTATCAAAGTTTTAGCCAAAATCCCAATATTTTCGCTGGTAGAGGATGCAAAAAAATGGAGATATAATTTTTCAGGATTTATCCAGATTTTTATGACAAACAATGCACTCTAGTGCAAAATGTTCTATTACAAAGTTGTAGAGCATCAAATTATCTACAACTTTTTTGTCAAACTTTGTCCCAAATTTCCAATATTTTCGCTGGTAGAGGGCCCAAAAAAATGTGCATATAAGTTTTCAGGATTTATCCAGATTTTTATGACAAACAATGCACTTTAGTGCAAAATGTTCTATTACAAAGTTGTAGAGCATCAAATTATCTACAACTTTTTTGTCAAACTTTTTCCCAAATTTCCAATATTTTCGCTGGTAGAGGACCCAAAAAAATGTGCATATAAGTTTTCAGGATTTTTCCAGATTTTTAGGACAAACAATGCACTTTAGTGCAAAATGTTCTATTACAAAGTTGTAAAGCATCAAATTACCTACAACTTTTTTCTTAAACTCTTTGCCAAATATTCAATATTTTCGCCGCTAGAAGACGCGAAAACATGTTCATATAGTTTATCCAGAATTTTTTCAGATTTTCAGGACAAACAATGCACTGTAGCGAAAAATGTTCTAGTACAAAGTTGGTTAGCTTTAAATTCTCTACAACTTTTGCATTAAACTTTTTTCTAAATGCCCAATAGTTTCGTTGTTAGAAGTCGCGAGAAAGGTGCATTTAGTTTTTCCTAACTATTTCCAGACTTTGAGAACAAACAATGTATTTTAGTGCAAAATTTTCCAGTGCAACTTTTGTGCCAAACTTTTTCCATAATTCTCTGTACTTTCGCAGCTAGAGGGCACGAAAACCATAAACATTTGCGTCCTTTAACGGCGAAATTACAGGAATTTTGGAAAAAGTTTGTAGGGAATTTTTTCCGCTCTATATATACAGGGCTTTATTTAAATGGATTTACGTATTAAAATATTATAAATAAATACCTGTAATTAAAGGAATAATTAGTACGTCACTGAAGTTGAAATAAATCATGTTGAACTTGACCTGAATTAGACATAAAAAGGTCGCCTACGTTTTTATTTCGAGTTGCCAATCATACTATACATTGTAGTATTTGTATGGATTTTAAAATTATTTTTATTAAAGAAAATAATTATACCATTAATTGTATTGTATTTTTTTGTCACCTTTTTGAAATTGTATGACAAAAACACAAAGGGTCATAAAAAACTATTATTAGAAAATTACTAAAAAAAGTTTGCACGATGAGAAAAAAATTAATAATTGTAATAAAAAATTATATTTCACAAAAGTTATGACATTAAAATTTTTTTATTGTTTTCGGTCCATTAATAGTATTTTATTTTTGATTTAAATATTTTAGATATATTAAAAACACTATTTACCACATATTGTTGCTGGCCATAATAACTTATTTTCACTCACTTCTCACTTTCCCCTCACTTTTCGTAATATTTATAAAAATAATTTAAACTTTAAACAAAAATACTAACTGATTCATAAATTATAAAATATTTATTTTTAGTATATTTTTACAATTTTTAACAATACTTGATGGTATAAATGCTATAGTTGGTGATATTAATGCTAACAACAGAATACTAGTTAATTTATATCAAATCAAACATAAAATAATTATTAATAATTGGTAACTAGGTTATTATTGAAATAAAATCAGGAAATGTCGTCAGCAATATATTAAAATTTAATTTAATATACAATTATTATAACTTCAAAATGACAAGCGTAAGTATAAAAAATCAGTTGCAATTAAAAATAAATAAATAATACAGTAAATATTGGTTGAACAAAATATTAATTATACTGATACAAAGGTAAATAAAAGTGGGTAAAAAATGAGGTATTTGCCTAAGAAAAGAATTAATCAAAAACCATTCATTCAAACCATTACCATATACAGTATGTTTCATACTTATAATAATGATCAGTGGTGCTTAT
This sequence comes from Neocrepidodera transversa, assembly GCA_963243735.1. NCBI lineage: Eukaryota > Metazoa > Arthropoda > Insecta > Coleoptera > Chrysomelidae > Neocrepidodera > Neocrepidodera transversa. Next base: position 15,651,881 of record OY725338.1, read on the forward strand.
TTGTCTCTAGTTTTGGATTAATTTGCAAAAGCCATCTATTTTTGGTGGTGGGGGTAAACCGCTGCTGGTCATAACGGGTAGTATGAGTCGCTAACCCCACTAAAACCTCCCCTGGCTCATCAAAACCTCGGAGCGGTCCATTCAGACATGTCGTCTAGGTTTAGCAGCTGTCTTCATCCTTATATATCAATCAATCTATTCTTTTGGCTAACATTTGATATATCCTCTCCTCTTCCTCTTTTCTGATATAGCCGTATCCCCTGGCCCAATTCTGAGTGCCGCTTATCATACTGTTCACGAGCTCTGGTGGCTGATCGCTATCCAGGTGCTATCCTAGTTTGTTCCTCTCTTCTTCCCATCTGGGACACTCGAAGCCTGTGTCCCTCTCGATGTCAGGGGCTCCAAAGTACCTTCACATGTTCAACGCGTCTTTCCCTATCCTCAGGGTATAGCTTCTGAAGATTCCGTGGCCACTGAGGCCAGAAGTCGGTAGTCTTCTGCTTACAATCTACCTTTTGGTCCCTAGACCCACGTCTCGCACTTCATTCCACCTGTTTTGCCACCGCAGCCTGGTCCCCTTCCCTTTTCTTTTCTATTCCTCCCCCGTTATTCTGGGCAGTCGATATAACCTCACTTGGTCCTCCACCTGAATGTTAATGGGCGACATTCCACAGATTACAGAGAGAGTTTTCGTAGATACATTTTTATACTCTATTACAACCCTGAGCACGATGCTTCTTTGGAAGGACAGCAATATATTTCTATTCCTATCAATTTTTATTTCTCCGGCCCAGATTTGGACGGCATATAAAATTGTGGACGCCACCAATCGTCTTCTTAGCCCCCAGGCCTCTCATGTTCAGTAACAACCTCTGAAAAGCTGCCACCTGTCTCCTGGTCGTGCAAATGCCATCTAACAAAACTCAATTGTACTGATCCATTATCCTCAAAATAGTGATTTAAAAATCCAGGTGTGTATTTAAAGAATTCAAAACAAAATTTTGATGTATGTGGTAGTTTATGTGTTTAAAAGTTTCGCTTCTCAGATTTTCTGAACATATCTCTTCTAAACGAGCTTCATTTTTCTCCTGAATTATTTTTTTTTCACAATTCTATATCTAACGTCTAACTTCTTTCGTATTTTTATGTCTCCTTATATCTATTCTTTTTTGCTATTATTTATACTGAGTTCCAGTTTATTTATTTTTCCTGCCATTTCTTTTACAGAGTTCCAGTTTTCTTCTTTTTTCAGTAGATTATCTTGTACTCTTCCACATTCTTTTGATTCTTTCTTTATTATTTTTGGCCACAGGTTTCGCTTTCCAAATTATCTGAACTTAACTTTCCTCCCCCATCTTTACTAGATGCCTAAACGAGCTTAATTTTTCTCTTACATTATTTCTATTAACAATTTTATGTCTAACGTCTAATTTCTTTGGTATATCTTCATTTCTCCTTATATTTATTACTTTTCCAGCTATTTCCTTGACTGAGTTCCAGTTTTCTTCTTTTTCCTACGATTTCCTTAACAGAGTTCCAGTATTCTTCTTTTTTCAGTATATTGTCTTGTATTGTACTATTCCACATTATTTTGAGTCTTTCTTATTATTTTTGCCTACAGGTTTCACTTTCCAGATGATCTGAACTTAACTTTCCTCCCCATCTTTACTAGATGCCTAAATAACCTTAATTTTTCTCTTACATTATTTCTATTAACAATTTCCTGTCTAAAGTCTAACTTCTTTGGTATATCTATATTTCGCCTTATATTTATTACTTTTCTAATAATTTAATTTACTCAGTTCCAGTTTTCTTCCATTTCCTGCCATTTTCTTTAATGATTTCCAGTTTTCTTTTTTTTCTGCGATTTCCTTTACAGAGTTCCAGTTTTCTTCTTTTTTCAGTATATTGTCTTGTATTGCACTATTCCACATTCTTTTGAGTCTTTCTTTATTATTTTTGCCTACAGGTTTCGCTTTCCAGATGATCTGAACTTAACTTTCCTCCCCCATCTTTACTAGATGCCTAAATAACCATAATTTTTCTCTTACATTATTTCTATTAACAATTTTATATCTAACGTCTAACTTCTTTGGTATATCTTCATTTCGCCTTATATTTATTACTTTTCTAGCCATTTCCTTTACTAATTTCCAGTTTTCTTCCATTTCCTACCATTTTCTTTAATTAGTTCCAGTTTTCTTTCTTTTCCTGCCGTTTCCTTTACAGAGTTCCAGTTTTCTTTTTTTTCAGTAGATAGTCTAGTATTGTACTATTCCACATTCTTTTGATTCTTTTTTTATTATTTTTGCCTACAATTTTCGCTTCCCAGATGATCTAAACTTGACTTTCCTCTCCCAACTTTACTAAATGCCTAAACTAGCTTAATGGTAGATTGATTTGTCTTCTGCTATTTCAGTTTCTGGTGGGTCTTTCTCTTTAATTTTTTTCGCTTCTCAGATGTTAATATTTTCCTCCTTTATCCTTACTAGGTGCCTAAATCAACTTAATTTTTTTCTTGTATTATTTATTTTGCTACCTCCTTTCGTATGTCTTCACTCCTTCTCCTACTTTTCTTAAGATATTTCTTTATTTATTCATTCTTATTTAATGTGGTCTAACTAAAGAACAATGTTTTACACCTTTATTGTATAAAAATCCTTATCATCATTAAAATATTTGATTATCTGTTTTTTTTATTTCAGATTGCAAGTCCAGCGTACACAGAATTAGAAGTGGTAATGATGAACTGGCTAGGAAAGCTACTGGATCTTCCAGAAGAGTTTCTTAATTGTTCAGAAGGACCTGGAGGAGGAATAATACAGGTACAGTACAATTTTACTTCTTTAAATTATAATATTTATATCATTGAAGTACCCGCATCATTTTCCTCTGGTTATAACCTTGAAAGTTGTTGTGATTAGGTCTAAAGTCCCTCTTTACCAGCTCCTTTAGGGTGAATTTATCTAATCCTAGCATTAAGAAACGGACTTACTGTTAATTATACCAATTTGTTATTTTTTACAGGTTCTTGATTATTATTTAATTTGGTCTAAAGAACTTTGGCTATTCCTCCAAGAGGTAAAAATGTCTACAGCTCTTCAAAAATTATTTTATAATATATAATATACTTTTACTTATATCCTTTAAGAGGTCACCTGAGATGATTAAGATCATTTTCAGATGGAAGTCTGTCTGTCTGTATGTCTGTCTGTCTATGTGTACTCTTCCACGATAGAGGCCACACATTTAATCTGATTGAGCTGAAATTTGGTATATGGGTTGGGGTTACCCGTCGGAAGAGCCCATTAGTTTTTGTATGACATCTGTCAAACGAAAGTGTCACTATCAAATGATGACAGATTCAATATGTTACGGAATTTGACTTGCAATATGTCATTTGAAAGACCTTGAAAAACTCTCTTCAAAACAATTAAAGTTATTTCTCCCACTGTTACCTGTCAAAAAAAAAATGTCAAAATTTGAAACTCTAATATCTGGAAAAGTATTCGTGGATTTTTTTCAATTTTTTACAATTTTTTTACACTCTTTTCCAATTTTGTCCATTTTTTTTTTCAATTTTTCTTTGACTTTCTAATAGTTTTAGAGTTTTTTTGAAATTTTTGAGGTTTGTTGAGATTTTTTAGGTTTTTGAGATTTTTAGAGGTTTTTTGAGATTTTTAGAAGTTTTTTAAGATTGTTTGAGGTTCTTTGAAACATTTTAGATTTTTTAGAATTTATAGATTTTTTGATAATTTTTTGAAGTGTTTTAAGATTTTTTGAGATTTATTTGAGATTTCTTGAGATTTTTTGTAATTTTTAATATTTTTGTGATTCTTTAATATTTTTTAAGATTCTTTTGAAATTCATTTTAGTTTATTGACACTCTTTGAATCTTTTAAAATTCTTTGAGTTTTTAGAGATTTTATGAAATTTAAAAAATTTTTTTTAATTTTTTGGGTTTTTTTTTAAAGTTTTTCAGATCTTATTTTTGAACTTAAGAATTTTTAGGGATTTTTGAGTTGTTTTTGAAGCGTCTAAAGATTTTGTGAAATTTTTTTTGAAAATATTTGAGATTTTTTTGATTTTTGAAATTTTTTATGGTTTTGAGGTATTTTACCTTTTTTTGAGGTTTTTCAGATTTTTTGAGATATTTATAGGTTTTTTGAGATTTTTTAGAGGTTTTTTGAGATTGTTTGAGATTTTTTGAGATTCTTTAAGAGATTTTAGATTTTCTGGAATTTACAGATTTTTTGAGAATTTTTTGAAGTGTTTTAAGATTTTTAAGATTTATTTGAGTTTTTTGTGATTTTTTAATATTTTTTTAAATTTTTTTGAAATTTATTTTAGTTTTTTGAGATTCTTTGAGAATTTTTAAGAGATTTTATGAGATTTTTAATTTTTTTTTCATTATTTTAGGTTTTCGAAGAATTTTTGAGATTTTTTAAGATTTTTTGATATTTTTTGATTTTTTGGAGTTTTTTTAAGATTTTTTTCAGATTTTATTTTTGACTTCTTGAGATTTTTTGACTTCTTTGAATTTTGAGCGATTTTTTGATCAAATTTATGAGTTTTTGAGATAATTACTATTTTGTTTTTTTTAGATTTGACGTTTTAAATTTTTTGAGATTATTTGTGAATTTTTAGATTTTTGAGATGTTTTTGAAAATATTTGATATTTATTGATGATTGTTTTGATTTTTGAGTTTTTTGATGGTTTTGAGGTATTTTTGAGATTTTTGATTTTTGAGTTTTGTGAAATTTTTTGAGATTTGAGATTTTTTGACATTTGAGATTTTTTGAGTTTTTACTTTCCCGAACGGAAAGTATTGTGAACGAGCTAAAAAAAACTATCGAGATAAAGATGAAAATATCCATTTTGAGATCACCTCAGATGATTAAGACCATTTCCAGATGGAAGTATCCCTATCTGTCTGTCTGTGTGGATTCTTCCACGATGGAGGCCACACGTTTAAACCAATTAAACTGAAATTTGGTATATGGGTTTGGGTTACCCGTTGGAAGAGTCTATTAGTTTTTGTACGACATCTGTCAAACAGAAGTGTCATTATCAAAAAATGACAGATGCAATATGTCACAAAATTTGACTTGCAATATGTCATTTGAAAGTCCTTGAAAAACTCTATTCAGAATAGTCAAAATTATTTCTCCAACTTATACCAGTCAAAAATAAAAAAATTTCCAAATTTTAATCTTTAACATTAAATATCTAAAAAAGTATTCGTGGATATTCGTTGGAAAAATTTTTTTGGCGATACAACCGATTCTTTTTATAATTCTTTGTTTTTGTTTATATTTTATTTTCTCTTCTAATTAGTTTTTATTTCATTTTCAGGGATCTGCAAGTGAAGTGACTTTTATAGGACTACTAGCCGCCAAAGAGAAAAAAGTAAAAGATTTGATGGAATTAAATCCGGAATTAAAGGAAGCAGATATTAAAGGAAAATTAATAGCTTACACTTCTGATCAGTCAAACTCATCCGTAGAAAAAGCTGGATTACTTGGATCTATGCCTATGAGATTACTACCTTCAAATGAAAAAGGTCAACTAACTGGTGCTATTTTACTGGAAGCCATACGTCAAGATAAAGAACAAGGACTTATTCCATGTTATGTAGTATCTTGTTTAGGTACTACACCTACTTGCGCTTTCGATGATTTAACAGAACTTGGACCTATATGTAATAGAGAAGGAATTTGGCTTCATGTAGATGCTGCATATGCTGGAACCGCCTTTGCTTGTCCAGAATACCGTTATCTTATGAAAGGCGTGGAATTTTCCGATTCGTTTAACTTTAACCCACACAAATGGATGTTGGTGAACTTTGATTGCTCAGCCATGTGGGTAAAAAACGCTAAATATCTAGTCGAAGCTTTCAACGTACAAAGAATTTATCTAAAAGACCATCACAAAGGGTTAGCACCTGAGTATCGTCATTGGCAAATTTCGTTGGGTAGAAGATTTAGAGCACTGAAATTGTGGTTCGTATTAAAAATTTATGGCGTGGAAGGAATTCAAAAACATGTAAGAAATCAAATAAGTTTAGCAAAGCAATTCGAAGATCTTGTACGTCAAGATTTAAGATTTGAAGTTTGCACTTCCAGCATGGGTTTGGTTACTTTCACACTAAAATCAGATAATGACCTGACGGAAGCCTTACTTACAAAGCTTGACCAAAGAAAAAATGTGTTTTTGATAGCGGGACATTTCCATGAAAAATTTGTTATCAGATTTGCCATTTGTAGCAGATTAACTAATAGCGAAGACGTTGAATTTTCCTGGAACGAAATACGATCCCAAGCTGACGAAATTATACCCGTACCGAAAAGAAGGCTTGCTGGGGAGATTATTGAAAAAGAAAGCATTGCTAAGATTGAACTTACAGATTCAGCTAGTGAGAAGATTAGATGCGAAAAATCTAAATAAGCGTTGATTATTTTATATAAGGCGGTTGTTAAACCAAAGATTCAATATTACTTTTTAAATTTAATTCGATTTTAATAATATTGTTAGTTATTACTTGGGTATAAGAACCGCCAAATTTGACAGTAAGATTGTAAATGAATTTATTTATTATAATAAGAAAAATTTAGTTTGGTAATAAAATGTGATAAAGTTTTATTTGTATTATTATTATTTTTATATATTTAGTCCCTAGAACCTTTCTAAAATGATTAACTATTTCATAAAAACTACATGGTCCTTCGATTTAGTTTTCTTAAAAATATTAAAATTATAATTTAAGGTTAGTTCAAATTTCTTGGATGGATACCTTAAAATAGTGTTACAAAGCCTATTGAAAATCGGAATAATCGGGTTGTGGGTTTTCCCGGATTATTTTTCCTAAAAATCCAAATTTTTTACAAATCGATATCTATGAAACCATGAAAGATATTTGAAAAAAAAAATTCATTCATGTTGTAATGGACTAGTCGAATAAGTCTTATTTGAACTATTTTCCAGAAATGTATTAGGAAAGTTCAGAAAATAATACAATTCTAAAAAAATTGAATTTTTTGAATTTCAACTTCAAAAATCTCCGAAACGACGGCGAATATCGATAAATGTCATATATGTTTTTTTTCAGTTTTGATAGGATCCGAGATATTTTGAAACTTGTCCAAAATTGGTTGACTTTTTTCGAGTTTCAAACGAAACACACTACAGGTCGTAGTTTTTAAGCAAACCGGTTCAATTTTTGTGGAAGGATACATTGAAGTACTATGACAAACCCTATTTAAAATCGGAATAATCCGAAATTTTCTTGTAGGTTTTTCCGAAAATGTTATAATTTGTTAAAATCGGCATCTACGAAGCCGTGAAAGATAATTAAAATAAAAAACACCAAAATGTAGAGATTGAATATGTCAACAAGTTTTATTTAAACCGATTTTCATAAAATTATTGAGAAAGTTGAGAAAAAAATTAATTCCTGTAAATATAATAAATTTTGAAAATTAGAGCGAATATTGATAAATGTCAATAGTACATTTTTTACTGTACTTGAAAATATCTAAAAACTCTTATTCATTTTCTTTAATTTTAATGGGAATTGAAATACTTTTAAAATTGTCCAAAATTACCAATTCAATTTTCGAATTATGTCAGGAAACCTTTTGTGGTGCCTTTTGGGGTACACAGAATAACCCTTTAAATAATAAAATATTGTAGTTCGTTAAACCAGTTTTAATTTAAATTAAATAAAGGTTAAAACGTGATGTTATTAGTTCATACGGTAACGTGATATCGAAGGTAACAACCGACAGTTCAAGTTCGACGTATCAGGTCAAGTAAATGTTTATTGATGGCTTTGCATAAATAGGTTGCGTCTCTGCCCAATAATGCGCGACTTAATTTCTTCCTAATTGGCGAATATAATAGAGCATTGTAACGGTTTTTTCTTTATTCAGTTATCTATATAGTTATTATATTTTATTAGTTCCCACCTTTAGATTAGATATAACTGAATAAGAATCAGTAAAAAAAAAGTTTATCGGTATATACCTATATATTGTTATGAAATTGTTCACCCTGTATAGGGAATTTTATAATTTTTTTTTTTTTTGTTTGAGCTGATAGTTAATTGATTAAAAGATTATTCAAAGTTAAATGTTATGTTCATTAAATAAGATAGGAGAGTTGATATGCAAGTAAAGAATAGGAAACGAAAGGTATTATAGATAAATTGGCAATAAATTGAAGAAAAGTGAAAGAATCTTAAAAGTTATTAAAATTATAAAAGATGTTATATTAAAATCGAAATTTTGGAATTGTCATATATGAAATTTTAAGTCAGATAGTAAAAAGGGAATATAGGGTTAATAATCTAAAATAAGGCTGAGGTAGTTTAAAAAAAAAAGAAATCTAGTGGTAACAAAAAAAAAATAATAAAAAAGGATAATAAACAAAGGGTTGTCAATTAATGAGATATAAATTTTTTTATGTCACGGGAATTTATGGAATTTATCCAAAGTTATAAGTTGTACCAATTAAAAAGGCTGTTAATGTTGAAATAAGGAAAGAAGTGTGAAAAATTATAAAAATTTCAAAAGATTTAAGTGAAGACTTTTTTTTGAAAAGGTAGATAAGGCTGATTGGTATGTTGGATATAATTTACAATGGAGTAGTGTCAGGGGAAGCATTTAAGAATTTTGGAGAAGGAAGATAGAAAAAAGGTTAAGGGAATAAAGCTGGTTTTAAAAAAAAAGAAGAGTATTACAAGATTTGAAGAAGGTGGATTAGTCGGTGGGATATAAAGAAGAGGAGGTGGAGAGAACTTAAAATTTAAATTTTTTATGTTTAGTTTATTGTAATGTTTATTATTTTTTTGTACAAGGACCCAGCCAAAATTTCTGAGACAAATTGTAAATATCATTACAATATATATTTGTAGACATTCCGTTCCGGCACGATAGAGATCGCAAATTTGGTACAAAAATTCTTTGGGACAGTAATTCGTTGGGTATTGCAAATGGGCATTCTACCTCTAAGGGGGTGAGAATTGCAGGGGGTTGAAATCTCAAAAAATTAAGATCTCCGTCATTTTTGAAAATATTAAAAAAGACCATTAGACTTTTTTTTATGCTCTGATTATTATAAAATTAATTTATCTGAAACTTTTTTTCATATGACCCACGGGGATGGACCTGGAGGGGGTTGAAATTTCAAAAAATTTATATCTCCGCTATTTTCAAAAATATTGAAACAGTTCATAAAACTTTTTACTTTCCCGGACCCATCAAAGGGAAAGTAAGGTGAACGAGCAAAAAAAAATCGAGATATCGATGGAAATATCCATTTTGAGGTCCCCCAAGAAGATTGAAACCATTTCCAGCGTATAGTCTGTCTGTGTGTCTGTCTGTCTGTGTGTCTGTGTGTCTGTGTGTCTATCTGTCTGTGTGTCTATCTGTCTGTGTGTCTGTGTGTCTGTGTGTCTGTGTGTCTGTGTGTCTGTGTGTCTGTGTGTCTGTGTGTCTGTGTGTCTGTGTGTCTGTGTGTCTGTGTGTCTGTGTGTCTGTGTGTCTGTGTGTCTGTGTGTAATCTTCCACGATAACTACCGAACAGTTTGACCAATCAAGCTGAAATTTGGCATGAATGGTTGGTGTGTGCCTGGAATGCGACCATTAGTTTTTGGTTTAAATTGGTACAGTAGAAGGTCCTCAAGACCGACATTGATTAAATACGCATGTAACAATTTTTTAAATTTTAAGGACAAACAATACACTTTAGTGCTAAATGTTTTAGTACAAAGTTTTAGTGCATAAAATTCCCTACAACTTTTGTCTCAAACTTTTTCCAGAATTTCCAATAGTTGCGCCACTAGAGGGCGCGTAAAAAATGTGCATGTATGTTTTTTCTAGTTTTTTTTTTATATTGAAGACAAACAATACACTTTAGTGCAAAATGTTGCAAAGTTTTAAAGCATCAAATTTTCTTTAACTTTTATGTTCAACTTTTTATCGAATTCCTCATAGATTCGCCGCGAGATGGCGAGAAATATACAACGTGCGCATGCGCAGCTTATGTCATTATCAACATTGAAATATCAATTCGGTAGACGTATTCACCATCGGCTCGCAATTTTTAATGTTTTCCCTAATTTAATGTAATGATTAGTATTTTGTAATTAAAATAATAATAATAAATAACATATTCTCTACGGTCGAGCCGGGAAAGTTCTGGGATGACACAGCCGATTTTTTTATGTTCTAATTATTATAAAATTAATTTGTCTGAAACTTTTTTTAATCGGACCTAAGGGGATGGAATTGGAGTGGGTTGAAATTTCAAAAAATTCATATCTCCGCTATTTTTAAAAATATTGAAACAGGTCATTAGACTTTTTTCATGTCCTAATTATTATAAAATTTAATTGTTTGAAACTTTTTTCGATCTGACCATATCGTGGAGTGGGAAAGGATGCTCAAATTTAGACAATAGAAATCTACCTCCCCTGTCGACCCTACTGACAGGAATTTTTTAAATAAAATAATACTGTCATTTTTATTTGTAATTTAGTTTTAAAATTTCAATTTTTAAACAATTATTTTTAATCAGTTTTTGCTTTAAACTGATACTTGCTTTTTTCTTATAATTTCAATTTTACTATAAAAATATTTTACCAACCGACATCTACGGAAAACATAAATAATTAACTATCGTGGAAAATTTTCCAATCTTCAATTTGTTAGAATTCTACTATTATATTTATCGATTAATTTCTACCCTGACAGCTGCTAAGGTGCTCCATCTAACATTTTCCTACAGCAAACACTCAACTACAGAGTTTTTCAATAATGTCGTTACTCCCTCTGTTGTTAGAAGAATTAACTTTCAGTATACTTCAGTTTTTGAAAATCAATATTCAAGGGAGTAGATATAGGAAGGGTAAAGGACATAACTCTTTTTCCACCAGAATCCTGAATATTGGGCTTAAATATACACACCTAGGATACCGCTATGTTTGCGTTTTAGTCGCTGCTAATAGTGAACATATTAGCTCCCTGCGATGCCACTAATTGGAAAAAAAACTTGGAAGAATTAATTAAGGGCGCGACAACGCCATCAGCGGTTTGTAACAAGGCAAATCTTCAATACATTGTACATAGATGGCGACAGCTGTACGACTAGCTCGATTTATAATTTTAGTACGTGCTTCTATTTCCAGGTTGTCAAATTTACCGACGCTAATATAAATATTTTAGGAGAATAATATGAAAATTGCTGTTGGCCAGTTTCAATTATTGCACTGGAACATGAAAAGTTAATCTGCTCAAAATTGCACTTGGTTTATAAATGCTAAATACCTAGTTTAATTGTGATAAAAAACACAAATAAAATCATGAAAATAACATTTAAATATTTTCTCATAGTACCTACTGGTATATTCTAATCACATGTAATCTATATTTATCCAAATTTTAATCTTAAATAACCGGGACAATTGAACTATTCCATAACTCAGCAAGAAGGTGGTTGTGCTCCAGATGTTTCGGCTTAGGACAGGCCCTCCTATTAGAGGGTCAAACTGGTCAGTTTATTTATCTTTTGTAAATTACTGAAACTACTAAATCGATTATGTTATCATTTAAATAACTTCTCGATTCAATTCGATAATAATAGAAGTAATCATTTGAAATTTTTTAATGTCTATTTAAATACCTCTCTTTTAAATTTAGTTAATAAAATATAATCTGAAAAGAATATGGTCAATCCATCTTTGACCATGTTTTGATTGAATCGTCAATGCTTGTAAAAATTAACAATCGATTCTATTCTGTCGATTATAATATTTTTAATCATAGCAACCCAGGACGAGTGTTGCCAATGTTAGGGTAAATGCCTGCATTTATTTAAAACTTGTGGATTAAAAGTGGGGCATTGACCTAAAATTTGAGGATTATGTTTTTAAATTGATTACAAAAATATTTTTCTAATTATTTATTATATTTTTGTCGCTGTGATCTGCAAATTTATTGAACTTTAGAAAACCAAAAAAAAAGTTATTTTTTAAGAATTTCGTTTTTGTTCTTCTGAGCTGATTTAAAATAATAAGAGTTCAAAATTATTTATTTTTTAAGTTTTTTTATTATGTATTAAAATACACCTTTTGTGTACCTACTATACATTTACTGTGTAAAACAAAATCAAAAATTCACAAAAATGTCAACTTAAATTTTACCCTTCCGTCAAACCGTTTGTTGAAAAGTTTCAAACTGCAAAAAACTGCATGTGTCTTAAAACCGATCTTATTTTTCAAGTATCTTTGAAACTTTTATAAAAATATACATACGGCAACGTTGTATTATCATATACAAGTGTCTCTAAAGATCGATTCCCATTGTTCGATGAAATGTTTTTGACAGATACCGTTTGCATTCCTGATTGGTCAACCATTAATTATTTAGACAACAACTCAGCATTTATCCAAGTTCCAAAACTTATGTAATCTCACCCTTACGAGGCGCATTGGTGGTGAACACGGTGAACTACAATGACATGATAATTAACGCGGCAATTTTTAGCAACAACTATCCCACATCCAGCCCTCATATTTTGTAAAAGGTAATAAGAAACGATAGAGAATGGATTGAAATAAATTTTGTTATTCATCTTTACAATTATAATTTCAAAATTTATATCGATGTTGTGAATTTACGGTTAGTTATTATCGAATATATTTATATTCAATTCATTCTTACAACATTGCTGTTCATAAATATAAATTAGTTTGCTTGTAATTTTTCCTTATTTTCATAAAAAGCATGAATTAGTAAAACCTTGTTAACTGTCAAAAAAGGCCGCCATTTTTAGTCCATTTCCCAGCCTTAAGTTTAATTCACATTTTTTTACATATCAGTGTCTATACAATAAAAATGTATTATTTTTTAATTCCAAAAGGTTGTCGATTATCTCGAATATAGCCGAATAATGGGGTAATAAAACTAGTTTTTGAGTTTTATTACTAACTTATTTTTTTAATATCTCATATTAGTGACATCCAACGTCGTTCTTAGTTTTTATCTTTTTTTCTTTGAGTTAATTTAATGTTTTACTTTTTCAGTGAGAAATAATAGACGGGATCATAAGAAACACGTAAATAAACGGCGCTCTGGGACTTGGTCAAATTTATTTGGAGAGTGGTAAAAAATAGTTTATTTGCGATTTTTTGCGATTTTCGCCGAAAATTAACGTGGTATTAAAAAGTATTTAAAAGTAAAGTTGTAGCTTATGAAAAACCTACCACAATCTCAAATTTCGGAAAAAATAAGGAAATTTGTAATTAATTTTTTTTCGTCTTTTTATTTTTCACTTCCACAAAAATCATTCGATTTTGATGAAATTTTGTGGAAATATTTATTCTTATATATTATATATTCAATAAAATTTTAAATTAAAAAAAAAACTTTAATTTTTATTATATTTCATCGGATATTTTTAGTTTTTAACTATATTTTACTTTTCTGACCCATCTCGGAGAAGAAAAAGATTTGTGAACTAGCCAGAAAAAAATTTCGAGAAAAAGATGGAAATATCCATTTTGAGGTCACCTGAGATGATTAAGACCATTTCCAGATGGAAGTCTGTCTGTCTATCTGTGTGTATTCTTCCACGATAGAGGCCACACGTTTAATCCGATTGAGCTGAAATTTGGTTAATGGGTTTGGGTTACCCGTCGGAAGAACCCGTTAGTTTTTGTACGACATCTGTCAAGAAATGACAGAAACAATATGTTACGGAATTTGACTTGCATTATGTTTGTAAAAATAATCGTCTCTGGATATTCGTCGGGAAAGTTTTGGAGTGACACAACCGAATTTTTAATAAAATGATAAACAACTACAGCACCTATTTAAAAAACATGTTCAAAAATTAAAAATAGTAAAAAAAATTCTGTTTTAACAATGATTTCTTTAATAATTATTGATAATTTGTTTACTATTAAGAAAATTAAAAACTGATTAAACCATTAAGGAAAAAAGTACAAAATAAATTAAATTTTATTGTTTGATCCGAAATTTTATGTTTTTATAATATTATTAAAATTGTTAAACTGGAATGTTTTATCGGTCTTCAAGACTACGATAAAAATTAAAAATAAATTTTTTTTATTGTTTTGTTACAGAATCGAAAAAGTGTTTAATATAAAAGTTGAAGATTATGAAAAACTGTTTAACTTTTATGGAAATCACTTTTTAAAGTTCCTAGAAAAATACGAAAAATCATTTTTTCTTCTTCTTCCATTATTAAATTTAAATTTTTACTAAAATAATGTAATTTTGATGAAAATATACCTTTCTACTTTGAAATATTCAAAATTTATTTCATAAAAAAGTAGTTTTTTTAAATATTTACCACGGAAAAATTTAGCTGAATAAAGAACATTTTGATTTGATCTTTTATGGTTTTTATAATTATTGTTTGATTTTTTTTTTAGTTTAAATTGGGAATTCGGAACCTTTTATCAACCCCTGACGATGCTAACATAGTTACCGAAACATGTGTTAGTGATGACGATATTCTTCAACATTTACTTTTAGAAAAAAAATTGGTAGTCTACAATTTTTTATTTTCTTTCAAAATTTTTAAAGTAGATGTTTATTATGACCTATTTTTTCCTATTTTTTCTTCAGGCCCTAAAATACGGGGTGATTCTTTTAGAGGGCTAATTAGCGGTTTCAGGAGAAGTAAGCGGAATTAAAATCTGAAAATTTGGAATATAAAATTTTCGGGGATGCAGAATCGATCTAAAATATTTAGAGTAACGAGCTACTTCCGGTTATACCGGAAGTGAACCTCAACTTTGTTATTTTAAATGGAACACCCTATATTTTCTTATATTTTTAGATTTGTCCTGAGAAGGTGATTTCAAAAACCTATTACACTCATAATGTAAATTTATTAGTTTTGAAGTTACAGACAATTGAAAATCACATTTTTTCAACTTTTTTTCAATGATTGCTACGGCTAAACGACATAAAATCGGATAAAATGGCTTATATGTCCCTGTTTTAACTTTGTGAGTTCTACTTGGTGGCATAAGAAGAAAGTGGATACAGGGTGATTAAAATTTGTGTACTTTTGATCACCCTGTATACATTATGACGTTTTTCATTTTTGTTAGATATTTTTGAACATTGTATTTTCAAAAAAAAATCTTTCCATAGAATAAAATTTTCTATTATTTCGATTGGAGAAAACTTTGTTTTTCTATCTATTTTGTTTTTGATTTATAATCCTTTAAGTGATATTTTTCATTTTATCATTTGATATTTTTGAACATTATCCAGTTGCGTTTTTTTTTCAGTAGTCTCAAAAGAGAAAGCTTCCCACAGAAAGAAATTTCCATTATTTTAAGTGATATTTTTCATTTTTTCATTCGATATTTTTGAACATTATCCGGTTGTTTTTTTTCAATAGTTTCAAAAGAAAAATCTTCCCATGGAAAGAAACTTTCCATTATTTTATCTTTCTTTTTTTATGTCTGAGTTATAATCCTTTAATTGACATTTTTCATTTTTGTGTTTGATATTTTTGAACCTTGTCCAGTTGCTTATTTTTACAATATTTTCCAAAGAAAATTCTTCCTATACAATGAAATTTCCTATTATTTTAATTGAAGAAAAAATTGTTTTTCTTTCTATTTTTATATTTGAGTTATAATCCTTTAATTGACATATTTCAATTTTTTGTTTGATATTTTTGAACCTTATCCAGTTGCTTATTTTTTCAGTACTTTTAAAAAAAGAATCTTCTCATAGAATGAAATTTTCTATTATTTAGATTGGAGAAAACTTTGTTTTTCTTTCTTTTTTATCTTCAAGTTATAATCTTTTAAATTTCAGTCTTTTGAAAAGAGAAATCTTCTGATAGAATAAAATTTTCTTTTATTTCGATTGGAGAAAACTTTGTTTTTCTATCTATTTTATTTTTGATTTATAATCCTTTAAGTGATATTTTTCATTTTTTTATTTGATATTTTTGAACCTTATCCAGTTGCTTATTTTTTCAGTATTTTTAAAAAAAGAATCTTCCCATAGAAAAAAATTTTCCATTATTTTATCTTTCTTTTTTTATGTCTGAGTTATAATCTTTTAATTGACATTTTTCATTTTTTCTTTTGATATTTTTGAACCTTATCCAGTTGCTTATTTTTTCAGTATTTCTACAAAAAAAATCTTCTCATAGAATAAAATTTTCTATTATTTTGATTGGAGAAAACTTTGTTGTTCTTTTCTTTTTTTTTGATTTATAATCCTTTAAGTGACATTTTTCATTTTTGTGTTTGATATTTTTGAACCTTGTCCAGTTGCTTATTTTTACAATATTTTCCAAAGAAAATTCTTCCTATACAATGAAATTTCCTATTATTTTAATTGAAGAAAAATTGTTTTTCTTTCCATTTTTATGTTTGAGTTATAATCCTTTAAGTGATATTTTTCATTTTTTTTTGACATTTTTGAACCTTGTCCGGTTGCTCTTTTTTCCAGTAGTTTCAAAAGAAAAATCTTCCCATAGAAAAAAATTTTCCATTATTTCGATTTTAGAAAACTTTGTTTTTCTTTCTTTTATTTTTGATTTATAATTCTTTAAGTTACATTTTCCATTTTTTTATTTGATATTTTTTAAACCTTGTCCAGTTGCTTATTTTTACAATATTTTTCAAAGAAAATTCTTCCTATGAAATTTCCTATTATTTTAATTGAAGAAAAATTTGTTTTTCTTTTTATTTTTATGTTTTAGTTATAATCCTTTTAGTGATATTTTTCATTTTTTTGTTTGATATTTTTGATCCTTATCCAGTTGTTTATTTTCTCAGTTTTTCAAAAAGAAATCTTCTAATAGAATGAAATTTTCTATTATTTTGATCGGTGAAAACTTGTTTTTCTTTCTTCTTTTATCTTTGAGTTATAATCCTTTAGGTGACATTTTTTGTTTGTTTTTTATTTTTGAACCTTTTCCAGTTGTTTTTTTTTTGAGTCTTTTGAAAAGAAAAATCTTCTGATCGAATAAAATTTTCTATTATTTCGATTGGAGAAAACTTTGTTTTTCTATATTTTTTATTTTTGAGTTATAATCCCTTAAGTGACATTTTCCATTTTTTTGTTTCATATTTTTAAACATTGTCCAGTTGCTTAGTCACTTAAACTTTTAGGTAATATATTATATAATTCAACGACGCTGTACGTAGTTATTACTTCATCGTGGCCTACCTAAACTGATTTTAAAGATGTCTTAACTGTTATAGCAGTGAAAGTATATTAATAAGAAGAAATTTTATACAATCAGTATTTCATGAACCGTGTGATGCAAAATGGATGTCGAAGATTTTAGAGAGTTTGGCAAAGCCAGTGTTGACTATATTGCGGATTATTTTGAGACTATTCGAAAAAAGTAAGTAAATAATATTTATTTATTAATTTATTATACTATAACAAATGGACCATTTATATACAATATTATAAAATTATAATAAATTATTTTTATATGTGTATAATAATATCTAACTAAAATAAAAATATGAATAAATGATGTTTTTAAAGGAATTAGATATGGATTATTATAAATATTCACGAGTAGTTGAAAAAAATTAAAAATTTCTTCTATAGTCTTTTTATGAAGCTTTAAGTACATTTTTGTGTCCCATTTATCAGTGTTAAATTATATTTTTAACCCAATTTTTAAAGGTCTAAAAATATATTTTATATTTTCTAAATGGGAAAATTTACATTTATTAAATATTGTTATTAAATACCTTTAAAACCATTAATTTATATTAGCATATTGGCCAACCGGTGAATTAATATTAATGTTTTTTTAATTATTTTTTTAATATATCCTACATAATTTATAACCATGTTTACTATTTTATTTATTCATTCAAAAGTTACTAAAAATTCACTTCGCGCTTCCACCATTTTTTTAAAACTTTTTTTATCCTGTAATTATTTCGTTAATAATAATAAACTAATATTTTTAATACGATGTAACAATTTTAATTTCCTTCATTTTGTATTAAATTATTTCGTCACTGGACATTTTTTTAATTCGTAATAAATAACGCTAAAAAGTAGTGTTTTTTTTAGCATTTTAAATTATTTACTGCTATTCTTCTATTATATTTTATAGCTTGTAATGTTTGGTATTTTTTATTGTATAATACTCATTGATTCAATATTTAAAAAATTTTCAATTTGCAAGCAAACTTTTGCGCTCCCACCATTTTTTAAAGTCTTTATTTATAATTTATAAACACTCTATTTTAAACAAAACAGCAATAAAAAGGGAATTTTCTTAGTTTTTTAAAATTAATTACAGTCTTAATTTTCATCATTTTATAACTTGTGTTATCTGGTATATAAGCACAATTTTTTATTATTTAATATTTATTGATTCAATTCTTTATTTTTTATTTTTTCTCATTTTCATATTTTTGCTTTTGTTTTGCCAATTCCCTATTTTTTTAACCATTTCGTACTATTTCCCACTTTTTTTTGTTTTTTTTTCTGTTTATCTTCCTTTTTCTGCTTGACTACTTTTTCTGGTTTTCCGGTTTTTTCATATTTTTTCTTATTATTTTCCATTATTATCCACATTTCCCTATTTTTTTCACTATTTCGTACTCTGATTTTTTTCTATTTTTTTCGTTTTTTAAATTTTTCTCTCATTTTTCTGTTCTTTTTTTCAACTTGTTTTTAATTTTTTCTGATTTTTTCTCGTTTTGCGGTTATTTTCTTTTCATTCTTCTGATTTTTTCTGATTTTTTTTAAATATAAATTTTTCTCAGTTTTTCTCATTCTGTTTTTTTTTCAGATTTTTTCTTATTCCTCTGATTTTTTCCATTCTTTCATTTTTATTTAATTGTTTTTATTTAAATCCTTACAAATACAAGAGAGACAGAGAGTGAGAGATTTTTCTAATTTTTTGTCGTTTTTTTCTCATTTTCTGATTTTTTGTTTTTTTCCCGAATTTTTCTAATTTTTCCTCATTTTTTTTTTGCTACATCTTTTTTGTTTTATGATTTGTTCCCCTTTTTGTTATCCTCTGATTATTTATATTTTTATGATTTTTCGGTTTTTTAAATTTTTTTCTCATTTTTCTGTTCTAGTTTTTTAATTTTTTCGATTTGTTTTTGACTTTTTCTGAATTTTTCTCGTTTTGTGCTTATTTTCTTCCCATTTTTCTTATTTTTTGATTTTTGTGATTTTTTCAAAATCAAATTTTTCTCATTTTTTTCTAATTCTGTTTTTTTTTGTTTATTTTGGTTTCTGTTTTTTCTCATTTTTTCTTATTCGTCTAATTTATTTCAATTCTTTTCATTTTTATTTAAAAATTTTTTGATGTTACAATTGTTTTTTTAGGGGTCTTTTTATTTTTATTTTGCAATTTTTTTCCGGTTATTTGCATTTGCAATTTTTTATGTTTTTTTTTTCCTAACCCAACCTAAGCACAATTTTTTACTATTTAATATTTATTGATTCAATTCTTTATTTTTTATTTTTTCTCATTTTCTTATTTTTGCTTTTGTTTTCCCAATTCCCTATTTTTTTTACTATTTCGTACTGTTTCCCATTTTTGTTTGTTTTTTTTCACCTCTTTTTCTTACTTTATCTGTTTTCAATTTTTTCCTGTTTATCCTATTTTTCCATATTTTGTCCTATGTTTTCTATTTTTACCATTTTTTCCAATAATGGCATGGGAAGGATTCCAACTAACGCCTTTGAGAGTCTTATATTTTACTATCAGCCACTTAGCCCATTCGGCTATCGTACCTACACCAAAAAAAATTGAATTCATTTGTCACACATAATATTATATATTAATTTTAGCTTTCTGCACTCCTCCTGTATATAAACTTTAACTATGCAAAATCTCACACCAATCCGTTCGCGCATTACTTACGAAGTTTTCTTTTTGCGTATTAATATATAGATATACAAAAAAA
The DNA here is from genome assembly GCA_963243735.1 of Neocrepidodera transversa. NCBI lineage: Eukaryota > Metazoa > Arthropoda > Insecta > Coleoptera > Chrysomelidae > Neocrepidodera > Neocrepidodera transversa. The sequence goes on from OY725338.1 coordinate 15,671,848, forward strand.
AAATAAATAAAAAATGTGTAATAACAAAAAAATATCAATAACAAATAAAAAGAAATAGTCAATATCGTTAAACTAGCTATTTTCTACACAACATAAAAAAAAATTATTGAAAAGAAATTAAAAAAAGGAAAAATACATTTTTACCTAGAAGATCTTTACCAAATATTTTCTTAACCTACAATACCTAATTAAATATAAATAAAATTATTATAATATATAATTATTATATATTTTATAATTTTTTTTAGACCAGTCCTGCCTTCAGTAGAACCAGGATATTTAAAAAACGAGATTCCAGAAGTAGCACCAATTTCCGGCGAACCATGGCAAAACGTTCTTCCAGATGTCGATAGAGTAATTCTCCCAGGATTAACTCATTGGCACTCTCCCCATTTCCATGCCTACTTTCCAACAGCCAACTCCTTTCCAGGAGTCGTTGGAGAACTATTTTCCTCCGGATTAGGATGCATATCTACTGACTGGGTAAGAGCCAAAGTGAGAAACATCATATTAAGTATTATATCTAATAATTAATTAAAATTAAAAGATGGTTAAGTGGATTTTACATAATGGTTAAACTAATTTAGTTAAAACTTTATAAATTACAGCAATCAAATCCAGCTTGTGTAGAATTAGAAGTTAGAATGATGGATTGGTTAGCAAAAATGCTTGGTCTTCCCGAACATTTTCTTAATGAATCTGAAGGACCTGGAGGTGGTGTTATTCAGGTAATAAAAAATAACCAAATTTATTGATATTGTCCATCAAGTAGAACAGATGTCTTTTCTAGGATTCTCAAAAATACATTTATAAAACAAGCATTCAAAATAAGACAAAATTTAATAAATTTAATGTTTCCTGTTTTCTCTTCTCTTTTTCGGAGATGCTTTGTCTATTCTCTGTCTCAGCCATTCTCTGTCTCGTCCTGTAGTTATTTTCCTGTCTCGCATTTCTAACAATTGTAACGCTCTTTACGTCGTCAAGCTGTATTTCGGCCAGGATTCGGGTTGCCTCTGGCGCCACCTTCCGTTTATTGTGTGAAGGCCACTTGCACGAGCAGCATCAGTGCATCGACAGTAGGTTAAGTACCTGGGTATTAGATTACCCAATGAAATCCGGTAGAAAGGTATGTAACTTGTTACAGGCACAGGCACGTCTACCAGGGTGGCGTTGACGATCGAACTGACGGATCCGGTACGGTACAACTTGGCTTCACTTCCTTAAGGTTTCAACTTGATCTATCTATAAAGTTGGCTGGCTGGTTCTCGGTTCGAACTCGGAATGCCACTGAAACTCTAATTCTGACTGCCACCGGAAGTCTAATTCAAACTGCCACTGGAACTCTAATTCGAACTGCCCCTGCAACTAACTAGAGATCGTCTCCGGCTATATTATACCTTAAAGTCGGTTGGGTATGCGAAACAAGTACCCGAGTGACTACATCTTTCGACTACAGACCATATATTCGAAGGAACGTTGCTTTTCCCATCATTTAAGTTAATTCTAATCAGTGCCGTGCGTGCTTTAATTTAAATATTTGAATTATTACGGAAATTAAAGTAACTTCGTTACAGAATACTGTGTCATTGTACTTGCTTCCAAATTTTAGTCCTCTCTATCTAACTTACTAGTTAATTTTCTGTCCAGCATTCTAGCTATTTGTTTTTTCCTTGTTTCACTTTGTTAGATTGATTATTTTATTTCTATTTTTTTTTGTACTCCTTTAAGTTTATTAAAATACAATATACATTATTTTCTTCTTTTATATATTAATAATTCATTTTATACATTTCTTAATATTTTATATTCAAAAATTCCAAATCTCTACAAAATTCCTTACATCTGACAATTTAAAAAAATTATTAAAAATTGACAAAAATCTCAAATCTTATTTTATATTACAGGATTAATTTTTTTTAAATTTTCCAAACAAGAAATTGACAAACAGTAACCTATCCAGGACTGATCATCTTAGACAAGACATCTGTCCCCTTTATATAAATTTTCTTACCAATATATTAAAATCTCTTAATATATTTCTATTTTAGAATGCAGCAAGTGAATCTACTCTAGTAGGATTGTTATCAGGAAAAGAAAAAACGGTTAAACGCGTTGCTGAAATGAATCCTAATTTAACTGATGCAGATATTAAAGCAAAATTGGTGACTTATACATCAAAAGAATCTAATTCGTCTGTGGAAAAAGCTAGTTTACTGGCATCTGTACCGATGAGACTTTTGCCTACGGATGCAGAGTGTTGTCTTAGAGGTAAAATAAATTAAATTACCATACCAGATAATTTAATTACACTAAGATTCATTATTTTTGATAAAAACTGAAAACTACAATTTTAAAACAAATTTGTTTCTAAAAGACTAGTCAGAAACCGGAAATTAAATATTATAGCTTTTTTGTTAAAATATATTAAATCAGACGTAAGCCACTATATTTAAAATAGGTCATGTTGAACTTTATCTGAATTGGACATAAAAAGGTCGAAATCTGCAGTGTTGTTAATCATTATATTTGTAAGATAATTACAACTTGATTACTAGAATTTAAATTTATGTATACTTTTTATTTAAAATTTATTTCATTGTGTTTTTTTATATTTTAATTTTGTGCTCGTCTCGCAATAACAAATGTCGCGTTCAGTATAAATTTTCCAAGTGTGTCTTGTTAATGTTCAATATTTTCGAGCGTAGAAAAAATGTACTTTAACCATATTGAAATTTTTAAATTTTTATCAAATAACTTCTCTATCATATTTTGAGAAAACTTTGCTTTTCTGACACATTAAACCTTTGGAGATAAAAAAGGGATATCCTATTCCATGCTCAAAGTTATAAATGAATCGCACTTGGTTTTTTCTATAAATAAAATACAAGCTTAAGCTGAACTTATTTGAAAATAGGATCTGCCACTCTGAACGACTACACTCGTATCCTTCATTAAGATATACAGCTACATGCTTAGGATCATTATAACTATTAAATAAAAACAGATAAAGTAACGTAATTTACACCAATTGGAACAGCATCAAATTCCTTAGCAATAGTATTTTTTATTAGTCAAAAATAAAGTTTTTTACCGGAGGACCAAAAATAGAAAAATATTGGGATACAATTATAAAAAAACTATATTTTATTAAAATAAGAAAAGAAAGTTTTAAGAATTTTTTTAAGGACTGCACAGGGAGTTTCTTAAATTTTTTGAAATATTTTTCAAGGATTCTTCACTGTACAAACATTTTTCAGGAATTTTTAAGTATAATTTACGGATTTTTCTAGAACTGTTCAAGTAGTATTCTTGAGTATTCCAGGATTTTCTTAATATTTTTCATGTATTTTTGAAGGATTCATTCCAGATTTTTCAGGGATTATTTTAAGACTATTTGAGGATTTATCAAGGAGTATTTAAGAATTTCTCAGTGATTTTTTAATAATTTTTGGAGATTTTCAAAGGGGCGATTTAAGAAATTTTTAACTACTGTACAGGAATTTTCTTAGAATTTTTCAAGTATTTTTCAAGGATTAATGACGGATTTTTCTATAACTTTTAAAGACTATTTAAAGATTTATGAAGGAGTATTTAAGGATTTCTCAGTTATTTTTTAATGATTTTTAAAAGCATGATTTAGGAATTAAGAAATGTACGGAATTTTCCTAAAATTTTTCAATTATTTTTCAAGAATTTTTTACATATTCTTCTAGGATCGGTAATGACTATTTGAGGTTTTATCAAGCAGTTTTTAAGGATTTCTCAGTGATTTTTAATGATTTTTTAAGGAATTTTAAAAAGAATGATTTAAGAATTTTTTAAATGACTGTGCAGAAATTTTCTTAGAATTTTTAAGTATTTTCCATTTTTTTACGGATTTTGCAAAAATTGTTTTAGGACTGTTCAAAACTATTTCACGATTTATCAGTGATTTTTTACTGACTTTTAGGGAATTTTAAAAGGATGATTTAGGAATTTTTAAGGGCTGTATGGAGATTTTTTTTACAATTTTTCAACTATTTTTCAAGGATTTTTACTTATTTTTAAATAGTGAGGATTTATCAAGACGTTTTTAAGAATTTCTTAGTGATTTTTTAAAGAATTCTAAAAGGATAATTATAAAGTATTTTTTAAGGACTGTATACAGATTTTCTTAGAAATTTTCAACTATTTTTCAAGGATTTTCACGCTTTTTTCTAGAACTCTTAAATACTGTTTTAGGATTTATCAAGGAGTATTTAAGGATTTCTTAGCGATTTTCTAAGGAATTTTAAAAGGACTGTAGAGAGATTTTCTTAGACTTTTTCATCTATTTTTCAAGGATTTTTCTAGGACTCTTATATACTGTTTGGGGATTTATCAAGGAGTATTTAAAGATTTCTTAGTGATTTTTTAAAAAATTTTAAAAAGATAATTAAAGTATTTTTTAAGGACTATATACAGATTTTCTTAGAGGTTTCAACTATTTTTCAAGAATTTTTACAGAAGTTTCTAGGGCTCTTAAATACTGTTTAAGAATTTATCAAGGAGTATTTAAGGATTTCTTTTTTTTTAATGAATTTTAAAAGGATAATTAAAGTATTTTTTAAGGACTGTAGAGAGATTTTCTTAGAATTTTTCAACTATTTTTCAAGGATTTTTATATTACTCTTAAATAGTGTTTGAGGATTTATCAAGGAGTATTTAAGGATTTCTTTTTTTTTAATGAATTTTAAAAGGATAATTAAAGTATTTTTTAAGGACTGTACAGGGGTTTTCTTAGAATTTTGCACATATTTCTTAAGTATTTTTACGGATTTTTCTAGGAATATTAAAAGTGTTTGAGGATTTATCAAGGATTAAGGATTTCTCAGTGATTTTTTAATGATTTTTGGAGAAGTTTAAATCGATGATTTAAGAATTTTTTCAGGGCTGTACAGAGATTTTCTTAGAATTTTTCAACTAATTTTAACGGATTTTAACGGATTTTTCAAGGACGTTCAAATATTGTTTGAGGTTTTATCAAGGAGTATTTAAGGATTTCTTAGTGGTTTTTAAAGAATTTTAAAAGAATAACTAAAGTCTTTTTAAACTAAATTAATTTTCTTATAATTTTTCAACTATTTTTCAAGGATTTTTACGGTTTTTGTTAGGACTCTTAAATACTGGTTTAGATTTTATAGTGATTTTTAAAGAATTTTAAAAGGACAATTAAAGTACTTTTTAAGGACTGTATACAGATTTTTTTAGAATTTTTCATCTATTTTTCAAGGATTTTTACGGATTTTTCTAAGACTCTTAAATACTATTTGAGAATTTATCAAGGCGTATTTAAGGATTTCTTAGTGATTTTTTAAAGAATTTTAAAAGGATACTTAAAGTTCTTTTTTAAGGAGTATACAGGGGTTTTCTTAGAATTTTTCAACTATTTTTCAAGGATTTTACGGATTTTTCTAGGATGCTTAAATACTGTTTGATGATTTATCAAGGAGTTTTTAAGGATTTCTTAGTGATTTTTTAATGCATTTTAAAAGGATAATTCAAGTATTTTTTAAATAGTGTACAGGGGTTTTCTTAGAATTTTTCAACTATTTTTCATGGATTTTTACGGATTATTCTAGGATGCTTAAATACTGTTTAAGGATTTATCAAGGAGTATTTAAGGATTTCTTAGTGATTTTCTAAAGAATTTTAAAAGGATAATTAAAGTATTTTTATGGACTGTAGAGAGATTTTCTTAGAATTTTCAACTATTTTTCAAGGATTTTTACGGATTATTCTAGGATGCTTAAATACTGTTTGAGGATTTATAAAGGAGTATTTAAGGATTTCTTAGTGATTTTCTAAAGAATTTTAAAAGGATACTAAAGTGCTTTTTAAGGAGGGTACAGGGGTTTTCTTAGAATTTTTCAACTATTTTTCAAGGATTTTACGGATTTTTCTAGGACTCTTAAATTCTGTTTGAGGATTTATCAAGGATTATTTAAGGATTTCTTAGTGATTTTCTAAAGAATTTTAAAAGGATAATTAAAGTATTTTTTAAGGACTGTAGAGAGATTGTCTTAGAATTTTCAACTATTTTTCAAGGATTTTTCTAAGACTCTTAAATAGTGTTTAAGGATTTATCAAGGAGTATTTAAGGATTCTTAGTGAAAGTATTTTGTAAGGACTGTACGGGTTTCACCTATTTGTCAAGGATTTTTGTGGATTTTTCTAGGACTATTAAAAGCGTTTGAGGATTTATTAAGGATTAAGGATTTTCAGTGATTTTTTAATGACCTTAGGAGAATTTTAAAACGATGATTTAAGAATTTTTTAAGGACTGAATTTTCTTACAATTTTTCAAGTATTTTCAAGAATTTTGGATTATTTCTGGATGTTTCAAGGTCTACTAAAGAGTGTTTGGGGATTTCTTAGTGATTTTTAAAGAATTTTAAAAGGATAATTAAATAATTTTTTAAGTACTGTTAATGGATATTTTTAGAATTGTTGTTAAGGACTGTACCGACAGGGAAAAAGATGTGTATAGTTCCAGATTTATTTTTCACTCGATTATTGTCGGCGTCGATTGGAGAATCCGGCGGTCGGTCGTCTAAATAATCGGCTCGTTGGGGCAACAGGACATCAACTGGTTCTCTAATTTTTACAATTCCATGAAGTCTTAGAAATTCGTAAAAGTTTTTGAAGAGTCCTTGAAAGTCCTTGAGAAATCTTGAAAAGACCTTGAAAATTCCTTGAAATCTTTGAAATTCCATAAAGTCTTTAAAAATCCTTAAAAAGTACTTGAAAATGTCTTGAATTTTTTGAAAATTCCTTGAAATCTTTCAAATTTCTAAAAGTTATTTAAAAGTCATTGAAAAATCTTAAAAGTCCTTCCAAATTGTTTGAGGTCTTTGAAATTCTTTAAATCTTTAAAAACCCTTAAAAAGTCATTGAAAATTCTTTGAATTTTTTGAAAATTCCTTGTCAGGTCTCTTGTGCACTTATAATTGGCTAAGCTCGGCTTCGCTCTCTTCAGCTTGACCTATCTGTAAAGGTCGCTAAACAGGTGCTGCAACTGGATCTAGTCCTCGACTCGAGCTCCAATTTAAACTAGGACTGTAACTCGAATTAGAACTTGGGGCCGCAACTCGAACTGCTGATAACGAATTAAATCGTGGTATACGGTAAAGATTTCTGTATTTGTGAAGCACGTACACGACTTTTTCCATCTGTCGGGCGGAGGTTTAAGCGCGCTTGACCTTATATATTCGAAAAAACGTTGCAATATCATAATTTTAAGTTAATTCTAATCCAGTGCCGTGCGCGATATAATTTAAAGTTATCTTTTATACTTATTTAACATTCACTAAAATTGAATCATCTCAAATTAATTTTTATATCTAGGTGATGTTCTACAAGAAGCCATTGATAAAGACAAAGCAGAAGGTCTAATTCCATGTTGTGTAGTAGCCAGTTTAGGTACAACAGGTACATGTGCGTTTGATGATCTAGAAGAAATTGGAAGAATTTGTGAAAAAGAAAAAATGTGGCTACACGTGGATGCCGCTTATGCTGGAGCGGCGTTAGTTTGTCCTGAATATAGATATTTATTAAAAGGTACTCAAATAATTTATCAAATTATTTTTTGTATTAATAAATTTTTTTTAGGGATCGATTTTGTGGATTCATTCAACTTTAACCCTCATAAATGGTTTCTCACAAATTCTGATTGTTCAGCCATGTGGTTTAAAAATACTAAAGATGCCGAAGCTGCGTTTAAAGTTAAAGCTTCAATCCCATCTGAACCGCTATTTAAACCAGAAATAGAAAATTGGCAAATTCCTAGTGCTCGTAGATTTAGAGCTTTAAAATTATGGTTCGTAATGAGATTATACGGAGTTCAAGGTATCCAAAAACATATTCGTCATCAAGTTTCTTTGGCGAAATATTTAGAGAAGTTGGTAAAAGCAGATGAAAGATTTGAACTTCTTATTTCACGATTAGGCGTTGTTGGATTTAGACTTAAAGGAGAAGATTCTATAACGCAGAAACTTTTGGATAAAATAAGTGAAAGAAAAAATCTTTATATTATGCCCTATTACTTCCAAAATAAATTAATGGTAAGATTTGTTGTTTGCAGCAGATTAACTGAAAAATGTGATATAGATTTTGCTTGGAATGAAATTAAATCTATAGTAGCAGACATGCCGCTGAAAAATACGAATACGAAACAAAAGAAAAAGAAAAATACCAAATCAAAAATTTTATCTAAAGTTGCTACAAGTACCTTTAATCCAGAATTAAATGAAAAACTAAAAGTTGGATTATTTTTATAATTTATATAATTTTTGTCTATTTTTGTTAATAATTTAGAAAGTAGATGTTGTTTTTTTAGTAATATTTTAAAAAGTACCTGGTACAGAATATTTGTACTCATTTTATAAAAAATAATAAATTTATGTTATTATTGTGTTATTTTTTCCTCATTTAGTATCAATTATTTAGAATTTTTAGCAAAGTACTTGAAATTTGTTATTTCAAGATATTAAAGTAATTAATTAATACTTGTAAATAAATAAGTAATTAAATATCATATCTTTTAACTTATACAAACAAAAACATAAATACTCAAAAATAAATATTATATCTTTGAAAAATTTTAAAGAACAGGGTAAATACTAAAAAAATGATATATCCCAAAGTATTAAAAATTTTTATTAGGATGTACGAAGTTACTAAAACTCCGCTATTATTTACTCTGTCGCCTCTGTGTCCTTTTTATTTCATTAACCACTCTGTTGTAAATAATTCGTAGATTCCGTTTTATTTATTTTTATTATCATTCAAATAAATATTCAATGGACTGCGTCAAATGCAAACCAAGTCACTTTAATTTGGTAAAAAAAAAGAACTAGAATAGGACAAATGCAAAAAGGTGACTGTTTTTTGTAAAAAAAAAGAACTGAATGCACCAAAAGTAAACCAATCACTATTTTTTAGTTATTAATAAAAAAAGACTAGACAGATAAGGACACAACAACGAGTTAACAAGGAGTAACGAGAATTCATAATACTTTTGACAGTAACGACCTTCAATTTGACTGATCGCTTTGATACATTTACAGTATCGTCAAAGAATACTTATCGATAAAGAAGCGAAGGCTACGGTATTTGCATGGACCGAAATTTGTACGCGCATGTGCCAGTTATATTAGTTATACGTCAATGTCAATTCTGTCTAAAGGTGCTATATTTTTGAATAAAGTGCGGATTGTTTGTTCATTTTCTTTATTTTATATTATTTTATTGTAAATATTACTTTGTGTTCTAAACACATGTATAAAATGAATTTTTGTCAGCACCCGAACGGATCGATCAAGAGCGGGGTAAAACGAGTCAAAAGAGTAACGAAGCCGAACTCAGCTGTTATATTAGTTATCTGTCACTTTTCACAAAATTTTTTGCCCTTGCAACATCAAAGAAATTTCGCCGGCCTTGGCTTCTTGGTCTATATGTATTCTTTGGTATCGTCAATTAAAAAACAACACTACGAAAACCAAAATAATGCGCTTGACTCGATGTTTTTCAATTTCACATTTTGGGCCATAATTTTTTGTCGAGTTAAAGCAACTTTTTTCTTGCATATTATTGTTCATTTATATATGATTCTGGTTGAAACTCGAAAATTTCATAAACTCCAATTGGTACATAAGGGAGTTTATGAGAATTCAAATTTTAAGCAATAACTTTTTGTATATTTGAGAGCGACTTTTTTTCTTTCATATTCTTGCTCATCGTTGTCGCGAGCATTTTGGCATATGATCCAGGTCGAAATTAGAAAATCAGATAAGCTGATAAACTAAAGATTATACTATATACTGAAAAAATAATAAATCTTAAATTATTTTATTATTGCGACCTTGGAATTCTATATTTAAACATAAATCCTAATTACAATGAAAAAATAATTATACATTATTCGCTAGTTGATTACAAAAAAATTAATACAACAGCACTTTAGCATAATGTCAAAAAATTTAAATTACCGTCACTTTTTACCATAAAATTTTTTTACTAACAAAATTTTTGTAAAAATAACATGAACATAATAAAAATAATACCATTATATCAATTTTTATTAAAAACCCATAGGTAAGTAAATATTTAAAATCCATAAAACCCTTTAAAATTTATAAAATATTTACAGAAAATTAACTAACCTTTTAAATAAAAGACAATGCAGTAGCAAAAAGAAAAAACAAACATGCTCAACACCAGATCTTCATATTTGTAAAATAAACGAATGTATGATAGACCCTTGTAGTCCAGAACCATCTGTAGTAATAATTGGTGCTGGAATATCTGGATTATCAGCAGCTCAAAGACTAATGCAATGTGGTATCAGTAATTTTACTCTTTTAGAAGCTACTGATAGGTAAGTGAAAAAAATATTAAACTATTTTTGTTAACTATTCTTTTTTAGACCTGGTGGTAGAATCCACTCATGTTGGCTCGGTGACGTTATAGCTGAAATGGGTTGCATGGCCATCCATGGTGCCTGTTGCAATAACCCAGTTTATAATCTAGCCGCACAAGAAAACCTCATAAAAAAACCCGGTAAACCCAAAAAAACCCGTTATTGCACCAGCGATGGAAGAGCAATAGATTCTACGACAACCATAATGGCGGAACACGTTTTTAATGGAATTAGAGAGGAAGCTATGGGTTTATTTAATATGAGATGTGGGAAGGAACATGGATCGCTAAAAAATTTTCTATGTAATTATTAATATAGTTTTTAATGTAGACATTTCGTATAAGGGAACAAAGTCAGTCCAGATTAGATTGTTTTGGGGGAATTTTACATAAAAAAATAAGTCGGAAAGAAAATTTTGGGATTTATCATTAGACAAATGTTCTTAGAAAAATAAGAAATTGCGGTGTACTCTCGCTTATTTTTATTGGTCGGGACTTTCTGTGATCCGGTTCTTCTGGCACGAAAGGAATTAAACGGTGAAGAAAATAAATAGAAGATTTGAAATAAGAAAAGAACATAAAACATAAAATCATTAATTTTTTTCTAAATTTAGAAAACAGTGAACCAAGATTTCTTCTTCCTTTTCTCCATTCCTCTATTCTGTTTATTACCACATCATCTACGTGTGACAGACATTCTTACTGTTTTTAAGAGATTTAAAAATTGGTGTTATTTTTAGATTTAAGAATTCAGCAAGAGCTTCAAAAGTTTCCTGAAGAACGTCGTTATGACGTATCACGAGTTCTATTTGGATTGACGAACAAAATGAGATATCCTGTAGGTGAAGACTTGGGATCTGTCAGTGCGGATAATATTGGTAGCCGAATTAGTATCCCTGGTGGTGTTCTTAAAATACCTTTTGGTAACTATTGCTTTCTATTTTTACTTAAATATAATTTAGTTTTAAATCTTTATTTTCTGTCATCTTAGAAGAAGATTGGACAGCATCGCCTAACAATCTAGATACATTTTTTATCTTCTCAATCCTTTTATAAATACTTCTAAACTTAAATATGTTAGAAATACTAAGACACATTACTGCTTTTAGAAAATTTTTAGCTAAAAAAATTTCTATCCAATCCTGGAGCTTTGCCTGGTTTGACATCTTCTACTAAAATGTCCTCATGGGTAAAGAGCCAAGTACTTTGATTATAAAGCGGAATTTAGGTTTTTAAATACATTTTACATTCACGAATATAGAAAGAAGCAAAAATACATTTTACCATTCATGAACTTTGATAAAAAATTTCAGGAATTATGAAAAAAATTTAAAAAATTTCAATCAAAAATGTGTAAATATTTCAAAAATTTTAAAAATGTGTAAAAATTTCAAAATTTTGTAAAAATGTCAAATGTTTCAATAAAAAATCTATAAAGATTTTAAAAACGTGTATAAAGTTCCAGATTTTGTAAAGGTTTCAAAAATTTCAAGAACTCAGATCAAAAATTTCAGGAAATTTGATAAAAACCAAAAAAAAATTCAATAAAAAACCTCTAAATGTTTCAAAAATTTCAATAAAAAAATCTAGATTTTAAAGATTTCAAGAACTTTGCAAAAAAATTTCGGGAATTATAATAAAATTTAAAAAATTTCAATTAAAAATGTGTAAATATTTCAAAAATTTTAAAAATGTGTAAAAATTTCAAGATTTTGTAATAATTTCAAAAGTTTCAATAAAAAAACTATAAGAATTTTAAAAACATGTGCACAGTTCCAGATTTTGTAGATTTCAAAAATTTCAAGAACTGAGATCAAAAATATTTCAGGAATTTTGACAAAAATTTAAAAATTTCAATCAACAATGTGTAAATATTTCAAAAATTTTAAAAATGTGTAAAAAGTTCAAAATTTTGTAAAAATGTCAAAAGTGTCAATAAAGAATTCCAGATTTTGTAAAAATTTCAGAAAATTTGATAAAAATTTAAAAAAATTCAATAAAAAACCTCTAAATGATTCAAAAATTTCAATAAAAAAATCTAGATTTCTAAAATTTAAAGTACTTTGAGAAAAATATTTCTGGAATTTTGACAAAAATTAAAAATTTTCAATCAAAAATCCAAATATTTCAAAAATTTTAAAAATGTGTAAAAGTTTCAAGATTTTGTAATAATTTCAAAAGTTTCAAGAACTTTGATCAAAAATTTCTGGAATTTTGATAAGAATTTAAAAATTTCAATGAAAAATGTGTAAATATTTCAAGAATTTAAGAAATGTAAAAATTTCAAGAATTTGAAATAATGTCAAAAATTTTAACAAAAAAACCGGTTATGTCGCCCCAAAATATTCCCGACGAGTATCCACGTATACCTTTTCAGTGTTAAAGTTTCAAATTTTGCCTTTTCTTTGACAGGTGACAGTTGAACAAATAGTTTTGACTGTTCTGAATAGAGTTTTTGAAGGGCTTTCAAATGACATTTTACTTGTCAAATTCCGTGAGATATTGCATCTGTCATTTTTTGATAGTGACACTTCCGTTTGACAGATGTCGTACAAGAACTCATGGGATCTTCCGACGGGTAACTCAAACCCATATATTGCTTCCATTTGAAAATGGTTTTAATCATCTCAGGTGACCTCAAAATGGATATTTCTATTTTTATCTCGAAATTTTTTTTAGCTCGTTCACAATACTTTCCCTTCTCGGAGGTGGGTCGGGAAAGTAAAAAACTCAAATTTGGAATAAGCAAGAATGCATTTTTAGTATTCACGAATTTAGAAAAAAAGCAAAAATGCATTTTGCTATTAACAGATTTAAAAAAAAAGAAAGAATGCAGTTTTGGACAGTAGAATTTAAAAAAAAAATATAAATTCAAAAAAGCAATAATACATTTTACATCCACGAATTTAGAAAGAAGAAAAAATAAATTTTACCATTTGCGAATTTAAAAAAATAAGAATGAATTTTTTTGGCATTCAAATTTTAAAAAAAAAGTCGAATTTGGAAAAAGCAATAATGCATTTTTACTATTCACTAATTTAGAAAAAAGCAAAAATGCATTTTACTATTTACGAATTTAAAAATGAATCCATTTTTCAGTATTCAAATTAAAAAAAAAAACTCGAATTTAGAATAAGCAATAATGCATTTTTACTATTCACGAATTTAGAAAAGAGCAAAAATGCATTTTGCTATTCACAAATTAAAAAAAAAAAGCATGAATGCATTTTTCGAGACTCGACAATCGAATTTAAAAAAAGCAACAATGCATTTTAGAATTCATGAATTTAAAAAATCAAGAATACATATTTTACCATTCGAATTAAAAAAAAATCAAATTTGGAAAAATCAATATTGCCTTTTACTATTTACGAATTGAAAAAACCTCATATTTGGAAAAACAACAATGCATTTTGCTATTCCCGAGTTAAAAACAACAAGAATGTATTTTTCGGCACTCGAATTAAAAAAAAACACTTGAATTTGAATAATTCACGAATCTGGAAAAAATCAACAATGCATTATACCATTCACGAATTTACTATTCACGAATTTAGAAAAAAAGCATGCTATTCACAAATAAAAAAAGCAATAATGCATTTTTCGAGACTCGACAAAAGGCAACAATGCATTTTACAATTCACGAATTTAAAAAATCAAGAATGCATATTTTAGCATTCGAATTACAAAAAAAAATCGAATATGGAAAAATTAATAATGCATTTTTCGACACTTGAATTTAAAAGAAAAACACTTGAAAAACAATTTAAAAAAAGCAACAATGCATTTTACCATACATGAAATGAAAAAAAAGCTAAAATGCATTTTACCATTAACGAATTTAACATAACGGTATCTGCAGTTTCTATATTTATATATAAACGTAATTATCCTTTAGGTTTTATAGGCGTTTTGAGTCCACTCTTAAGAGAACTACCAGATTGTAGTTTAAAATTTAACAAGCCAGTAAACTTAATCAAATGGGGAGCAGTCCAACCTAAATCCAAAAGTCCAAGAGCGATAGTTCAATGTTGCGATGGAGAAGAATTTTGTGCTGACTACGTACTACTAACGGTTTCATTAGGTGTTTTAAAAGAACACGCAGACAGATTATTTTGTCCAGGGTTACCTGCTAATAAAATGACAGCCATTAGAACTATGGGTAAGTATAAAAATATCTTGTGAACTAAATAATGTAATCGTTTTTAGGTTTTGGAAACGCTGACAAAATATTCTTAGAATATGACCGACCATTTTGGGCTTGGTCGAATGGAAATATGGAATTGGCATGGTCACAGGACGAGCTAGCAAACCGAACAGACTGGACTAAAGGTATCAGCTTTATAGAAGAAGTAGAAGGTAGCAAACATCTTCTGTGCGCATTCATTAGTGGTCCAGAAGCTGTTGTTATGGAACACGCTACAGACGAAGAAGTTGCAGATGGCATCACAAAAGTTTTAAGACAATTCACCGGCGATCCATCATTACCTTATCCTTCGACTGTACTAAGATCTAAGTGGACTTCAGATCCATATTTTTGTGGAGCTTTTACTTATATACATTTAAATTCGAGTATTGGTCATTTGTGCGAGCTAAGTTGTCCTGTTCCAGGTCCTTGTGATGCTATACCACCTATATTGTTATTTGCCGGTAAGATAATAGAGTTATTCGATATTTTTCTAGGATTTAAACAATCTTGGTACAGAAAATTTTGCTTTTATTTTAGGTAGGAATTGGGAAGAGTAGTGTAATTCTGTATTTTCTTTTATAGTTGTTAAAAATACCGAATTATTATCTTGCAAATAATCAAATTACGGTGATCTGAACCCTTAAACAGAAAAATACGTGGACTGTACTTTTTGGTAGCTGCGGTTTTGTAAATGATAATTAAATTAAATGGTGAACAGGTTTTGTGCAGTTGGTACATTTTTGAGTATAGAATATGTAGATGTGGATTTACATATTTACCCCTAGACGTTCATATTCAGTAGTAAATGTGATGCTACTGGTTGATAAAGCACATAATATCAACACCATCCAAGTATATGGTTCTAGAGCAGATGAAATAGATCTAGAGGTGGAAGAATTTTATAATTCACAAGAGATAACTATAATAACATTAGCCTTCAATGCAAAACTAGAACGAGGAGAAGCAATAGAAGGTGTCATAACCCGGATTGGAGTAGGAGAGAGAAATGAACGAGGAGAAAGATTAATCCAATTTTGTAGGGAACAAAATTTAACCATGAAGAATACATGTTAAGATTTGCATCCAAAATGGCTATGCATAATCAAATCACCAGAAGACGTTTTCAAAATAACATCACATAGGTAGCTACATATCCTGGAGCGAAGGAGAGAGAATAGGAGACTTTAATTTTAGAAGAAGATTAATAATATCCCAAGAAAAAATAAAAAGATATGAGATTAAGGCATTGAGGAAAAATGAAAATAAAGAAAATACTAAAAGTAAAATTGAGGAAAACTTCGAAAAACATAAACGACCCGAGAAAGCAAACTATACAAGCATGCTGGGAAGATATATGCAACAAAAAAAGTTTTTGGATCCATTAAGCCGGAAGCACAGAAATCTTGGATGATGGAGGAAATTCTTGATAGAATGAAAGAACAATATAGCTAAACGAAAAAATAACATAGTCCAAAGCTTGGACGAAAACCATAAGTTGTTTAATTTTCATAAGCAACTTAAGCAAATTACAGAGTGTTTTATAACATCGATTAGACCAAACAACAAAATATTAACAGACCATGGCATGGGAAAATATATTAAAACCATACATGAATATGACCAACCAGTAATACCCTACAGGGACGCGGCAAGTACTCTTCAGCGCTATAGTGCGAAATAATAATAATCGCCTTTATATGTATTGAGCCAAAATTACCACCCAATCACACGCAGTTAAAATTATGCTAATTTTACTTGAAAATCATTGATCAATACAAAAAAAATTAAAATAGCTTCAAATGTCAGGGGCGTAAAAGGTAGGAGGGAGAAAGGTGACATATTTAAACAAATCTGCAAAAATTTCAATTCAATATATTCATTCATTTTAAAGTTATCAAATAAAATCATTTAATTTTTTATAACTTTAACACTTTATAGTCTATACGAAGTCAATTTTAACGGCATAAAAACTAAATATATACCGACCGTCAGCGACTTCTTTGTAAAACTTATTTTTTATATACCTGCACAGAATATAGAGTAGTGCCAATGAGAATTTAATAAAAAATTAAGATTCGCTATCTGAATTTTTAGAGCTTAAATCTGAATTTGGGTTTATAATAATGGGATCAATTGAAGGTAAAATAGGCTCGCTAAAATTCGCGAGTAAATTGTCGTTTTTGGAGAATTTTAGACCCTTTTTGGAAACTTTAGGCAATTATCGAGTATTTTGAACAATTCTCTAATCAATTTATAAATTTAAGATATTTTAGACTGTTTTTGGACAATTTGAGATTATTTTGGACAATTTTAGACCATTTTAGATTATATTAAACAATTTTCTGATCAATGTAGGTAACTTTAGAACGTTTTATTATTATTTTAATTCATGTTTAGATAATTTCTGACCATTTTGAATAATTTTATATTATTTTGAAAAATTTTCTGATCAATTTAGGTAACTTTAAATAGTTTTTGGGGAATTTTAGACCATTCTGGACAATTTTAGGCCATTTTAGATTATCTTGAACAATTCTTTGATCAATTTAGGTAACTTTAGACCATTTTATTATCATTTTAGACCATTGTTGGACAATTTTAGACAATTTAGGACAATTTTAGACTATTTTCCACAATTTTAGACTACTTTACGTTATTTTCAATAATTCTCTGATCAATTTAAGTAATTTTAGACCTTTTTACCTCTCGCCCTTCAGATAAGAGAGGTATAGTAATCATGCTAAAAATTGGGTAATGGGTTTTCAATGGATAAACACGTTTTCTGGTCCCTAGAATATGATTTTGATATTTTCCCGATGATTTCTGTGTGTGTTAGTGTGTGTGTGTTAGGATGGATGTTGTAGTAACTATAACTCAAAAATAACTGAATTAAAAAATTAGAAATTTTGCAGACAAGATTCTGATATCCTAGATTAGATCTGATTAGATTTTGGTGCCAATCGGACAACCGGAAGTGGCAGTTGCTACGAGTGATGACGTCATTACTATACAAAACGGCAATAAAGTTTTACACATTTATTTTGTATACCCTATAGTTTATTTTCGTATCATTAAAATTTTCAAAACTTTTCCCATTGTTGCCAGATTTACAAAAAAGTCATTTTTTTCATACTTTTTGTGTTAACCTGTAAATTTTTGATTCAAAAAATGGCGAGAGGTCATGTGCTGGCCACATCAGATTTTTATTATTATTTTAGACTGTTTTTGGACAACTTTAGACCATTTTGGATTATTTTGAACTTATTTTGAACTATTCTTTGATCAATTTAAGTAACTTCAAACATTTTTTTAATTAATTTTGAGAAGTTTTTGGGCAATTTTAGACCATTCTAGATTATTTAGAATAATTCTCAGATCAATTTAGGTAACTTTAGACCGTTTTATTATTATTTTAGGCAATTTTTAGAAGATTTTAGACAATATACTGAGTGATAAGAAATTTAAACGAGATCCAATCACGGGTTTCATGATATCGTTCCTAATTTTTATATAATAAAATTTCACCTCCAGTATTGGTAGATAATTTTTTGGTTTTATGTAAATGCGCCTTTAAGGCCTTTGCGCCGTCGAGCTCAACAAGTCATCAAGTTCACATGTCTTCAAGTTGATTATGTGTATATATGAAGAAATATAAAGTGATTTGTGATCATTGATGACTTTATTTAAACTATAAATTGTGGTTAAAATACTATTTTTTTAATTACTTTTTTCTTATAGGTGACGCTACTTGTGCTGGTCATTATTCAACTGTACATGGTGCTAGATTAAGTGGAATCCGTGAAGCAGAAAGAATAATTCAATTGACAAAACAATTTGGAGGTCCACCACCAAAAGAATGTTCTTAAATAAAAAACTAAATATTTTTAATGCTTTATTTATACTGCATAAATATTTACTAGTCTAAAACAAATAAGTTAAGCTTAATTTCTATATCCATTGTCATATTTCGCTTTGTCTAGAATGAAAGTATATAAAATATATTTTACAAATATAACATATGTATTGGTCAAAATTTATAAATACGTTTCAATAAAATTTTATTTAATAAATATAATTAACAATGAATCTATACAAAATAAATTAACACAATTAGGTCACTAATTTTATTAAGCAGTTTTCGACAAAACATCATTAGCAGCTTCTTTAACCTCTTTCCAAGAAATATCAATATCGGAGTTCTCAGTTAGCCTTGAACAAATGGCTAATCTAAGAAAATATACATCCTTAATTTTAGAAGGAACTAAATGTATAACTCCTCTTCCGTTAATTCTTTTTAACAAAGATTCGTTGATTTCATTAGAATTTTTTAATCTGAAGCAAACCAAACCCATAATAACTTCTTCAGTAATCTCAAATCTATCGTCAGTTCTTACTAAACCTTCGAAATACTTAGCTAAAGAAATCTGTTTTCGTATATGCGCCTGAAGATTTTCAATTCCATAAAGCCTCAAAACGAACCACAACTTCAAGGATCTGAATCTTCTACCGAGCGGTATTTGCCAGTGGCGGTAATCCGGAGCTGATCCTTGTTGTTCGTGCTTTAAATAAAGAGGATCCACGTTAAATGCGTCTACTAACCATGATGGTTCTTTAAGCCACATTGCTGAACAATCGAAGTTGACCAATAACCATTTGTGTGGGTTGAAGTTGAAGGAATCTGCTCTTTCGACGCCTTTCATTAGATACCTAAAATAAATTTAAATTAATGAAATGTATGTAAAAATCAATTTAAAATTTCTATCCAGTGATTGCTTTGGGAAGAACACCAAAGAGGTGTTAATACTCAATAGATGCCATAAGAACAAGATTAGCTGGAGTGGCGAGTATTGCGAGTATACCAAATATTCGAGTTTGAAGGTTGCTGTTACCATTGGTGTCCACGCTGTTTTCTACATCAAAGAGAGGTGCTCCTTAAAGATAAAAGTAGATATACAACCTTCATTCTAGTTCAGCCACTTTTTCCTGTCTCGAGATCTCTAACTTCGTTATAGCAGTGGGATCTGACGACCTGAGGACCGGCTACTTCAGGTCCGTCAGACCCACTACTCGGTCAGCATCCTCTGGTAGTGCTGTCAGACCAACAGCAACGAAGTTAGAGATTTCGAGACAGGAAAAAAGTGGCTGCGCTAGAACCAAGGTTGTATATCTACTGATAAACTTTTCGAAACTTTAAATTTGAAATACAAGGCTACCTGTGCTAAAAATGACTCTTGGCTACGAAGTCATTGAAATACGGGAGTGCAAATTTAGGCGACAACTAGACGAAAACAAAGATTTACACCAAAATACAGAAAATCATCCACTCGTATTGTAAACACCACTCAATCAAAGAGATTCCGTTTTATGGAGGACTAACAAGAACATCTACGAATATTACAAAGTTCAAGGAGAAAAAATTAAATACGTTGATATCTGCTCACTGTATCCTTGGGTTTGTAAATACGGAAAAATTTCCTGTTGGTCACCCAAAAATCTACGTAAACTCAGAATGTCCGGAAATGTTTTCTATTTGGGGGTAAACATTTAATACTGAGGAAGAGTGTCTACACTCTGATAAAGAACGGGCATTAATTGGTATGGATTACTGACCAGATGAATGTTGAAAAGGGTTATGACGTTAAAAAAATTTACGAGGTTTGGATATACGAAACTGTGAAGTTTGGAAAATATCTTTCAGGTCTATTTACGGGTATAATGAACAAGTTTATCAAAATTAAACAACAATCGTCAAAATGGCTTAAAATTTATGTTAATAAAATATTTATTACGTAGTAATAGAATATTGTGTCTCAAGAGCAGAAAATGAGCTGCCAAAAGTTCCAAAGTGCATTTCAACAATACGAACAATATCGATTCGGTTAATCCCCGGCACCGGGCCTGTTTTCATTGGTCAATGACATGGAGTGTGGGCTTTTCTAAAATAAGTAGCCAGCTACTAGTTAGCTACTGTCTGTGCGCGGTTTAATAAAAGTAGAGCAGAAAATACACTGAAACAACTAAGTTGTCCAAGTAAAATCAGGAGTGTTTGAACTTATTTCTAAAATAAATGGAAATACAAATAGAATTATACTTTTTCCCAGAATGTACGGAAATTATACGGACTTTCAAAGAGTTAGAAAAAGATACGCTGGCAAGTCAAAATATACAAAAATCATATAATTATACTCAAATTGGCAACACTGCTATTTAGGTACTGAGTACTAATCAGCAGAGTGGAATTCAATGTCGCGTTCGAGAATTATTCCTGAAATATTAAAGTTCCGGAGTGTCAGTCCGATCATGACCTCCGAAAACTGAAATACGGACCTGTACTTTGTATTTATCTTTAAAATCCCCATTTTTTGTTTATTCAACTATGTAGTAGTAGTTTTTATTAGGCTTCGACAATGAACTGATCTTAGGACTTTTTCTAAGTGCGATAATGTTCGTTTTTAGCCGGAAAAAATGAGTATAAGAATTATAAAAAAATTTAAACAAGAGGCAGAACAATTTGAGCAACAGTTATAGAATTAAAATAATTCATAATGACATCGCAATTTCTCGTTAAATAACCGTTACCATTCAATAATTTTATTTATTTTCTGATTGCAGTTGTTTAAGAAAATTTTATTCAAAACAATTTATAAATATTTATAGTGAAAATGGAGCAGGACCGTACTTACAGAAATTCCTAAAGTACAGTTTATTGTCAAAAATTTAATAAAAAATTGAGTATTCTACATATTTGAATAGAGAAAAAAATGGTAATTTCAAAAATGAAATAAATACATGTTCTAAATAAAAAAAATAGTTTAAGTTAAATAAAACGAAAATCCTCAATTTCGATTTTTGGACAATTTTGGAAATACCATTCAACTCTATGTAATAATATCTTTTTTAATATTTAACCAACTTTATATCTTTCAAAAAAATTTATAAATATTTACAGCGAAAATGGAGCAGGACCGTACTTACAGAAATTCCTAAAGTACTGTCAAAAACTTAATAAAAAATTAAGTATTCTACATAGTTGAATAGAGAAAAAAATTGTAATTTCAAAAATGAAATAAATACATGTTCGAAATAAAAAAAAGAATTTAGGTTAAATAAAATGAAAATCCTCCGCTTTTTAGAAAATTGTAGAAATACCATTCAGTTCTTTTTAAATTTGTCTTTTTTCCCATTTAACCAACATTATGTCTTTAACGGTTTACGAAATCATAATAGTGTTTAATTAAATTTGCGCCACCCTGTATACAGAACAAAATATTTTTGTTTCTTTTTTTATAGAAAAAAACATATTTGTTTACCTGTACTCTGGACAAATAAAAGCAGATCCTGCGTATGCTGCATCTACATGAAGCCAGACTTTATTTTCATTACAAACAGGTCCAATTTCATCTAATCTGTCAAAGGTACAAGACGATGTTGTTCCCAAAGTTGCTACAGCCTAAAGTTAAAATAAAATATAATAATAATAATATGATAATTTTTTTAATTACTTACATAAAATGGTATAAGACCTGCATCCAAATCTTCCTGTATAGCTTTTTCTAAAGTTTCCCCTGTTAGTCTATTTGAATTATCTGGTTGTAGAGCTCTGAGTTTTATTCCACCTAATAACCCAGCTCGTTCCACTGACGAATGACTTTGACCTTGATTAAAAATAAAAAAATAAATATAACAAAATCAACCATAGCAAAAATAAAAATTTAAAGCCCTATCTGTCTTTTATCAAACAATTAAATTTTTTTAAGACTCAACAAAACTTACTAGATGTATATCCAACTAATTTTCCGACAATATCTGAATCGCTCATTTCGGGTTTTTCCTTTTTGATTCTGTCAATGGTACGTGCTTTAGCGCCGAGAAGAGCTACCAAAGTGGCCTCACTAGCGGTCCCTTGGATCACACCTCCTCCTTTTCCACCGGAACAGGCCAGGAACGGTTCTGGCAGACCTAACATTTTACCCAACCAATCTAACATTACTACTTCTAGTTCTGTACATGCCGGACTTGCAATCTGAAAATAATAATTTTTTGTTATACAGGATGTTATTAAAATACCCATGCGTAGTAAAACTAATGTCGTTGATTTTATTGTGAAAAACTACAAAAGAATTTACGCTGTTACCAAACGTGATAGTAGATAGGTAAAATATAAATATAGTGATTTAAATTAAATATAGTAGACATATTCGAAAAGATGCAAATCTTTTGGCCCAGCATTTGAAACAGCAGCAGTTGAATTGGAAAGTATGCAATTTGGGTACAGACGAAGAGCAAAAGGATAATGAAGAAGATGAAGATTTAGTAACGCGGAATATTCCTGTACAGAAGAAAATTTAGTTGAAGAATACAATTCTAGTCAGTTCAGGCCTTTACGGCTTATAACAAAAATTTTGAAAAAACAATTCACGACTTCGGAAAAAGCTGCCCTGTAGCCGACGATGTATCAGATGCTATAGACCCGAGAAATGCCTTTCAATTCAGTTAAGGCCGCTGCGGACGGGGACAATAGTGGCGGCCAGTACTATCGGCCAGAAGTGGCTGCTACTGTAGTAGTAAACCTACATACAGGGACAATACTAGGTTCCAATAAACCTGTTGTAGTTGCGGTTAGCAGTCTAGTTCTTTTCGAGACGTGGTGATAGTTGCAGTTTAATTAGTTAATAGCTCCAATATTAGAGATGGAGGTATTCGATGAAGAGTGCATAGAAGTAATCAATCAAGAAACTGTTCAGGAAGCTGTCTGAGAAATCATTCTATGCATAAGTGAGGAATTAAAGAAAGTATTAAATAAATATCGATCGTGCTGGGTCAAGGACTAGGTGGGACGTAGAAATGAACTGGGAGCGACATTATTCAGGGAACTTTAAACAAACACAACTGAAGTTCTCTAGACAGAGTCCAGTGCTCTACTGGCAACCAAAACGTTTTAGGACACGATAGCCCTTGAGCGTCCACTACTCTCAAACTAGTTTGAGTTTTGTAGCCGCCAATCGATACTGGGCATTGACGCTGGAAGTAACTCATTACACGTGTACAGTTTACTGGTAGCAATTAATGGCTATGTGTACTGGCCGCCACTATTGGTCCACTATAAACACCTGTTATTATTTAGGTTACAATTTCGCTAGTGATTGATATAAAAAGATAAGCAGTCTATTGATTGTTAATGAGTTTTTGCCATATGAGTAAGGTTTTAGGCATATTTTTAAGTAAAGTAAATTATAGTGGGCCAATTTTTGTATCGATTATGAGGAATTTTTGTTTGTGAGTGGCCGTAGAGAAATTGTGCGCAATGGCCTCACATTTACTCATAGAAAAGTGGAAAAGTTAACGAGATAAACGTGACAAAATTCAGAGAGAAAAGTGGGGGGGGGAATTAAGAGAGAAATGTAACAAGATTAAGTGAGAAAAGAGGGGAAATTTGATAAATAAATGTGGATTGAATGATAAAAGGGGAAATTTTCGAGAGAAAAGAGAGGAAATTTTGTAGCAAAAAAGTGACAAACAGAAAGAAAATAGGCTCAATTTTCGAGAGAAAACGGGAAAATTTTAGAAAGAAAACGGAAAATTTTCGAGAGAAAACGGGAAATTTTCGAGAGAAAAGAGGGAAAATTTGATATAGAAAAGTGATAAAATAGGGGAAATTTGATAGGGAAAAACTGACAAAATCAATAGAAAAAAGAGAAAGTGACAAATTTAAGGGAGAAAGGAAGGAAATTTAAGACAAAAAGTGACAAATTTAATAGTAAAAAGAGGGGAAATTTTCTAGAAAAACGAATGGAAATTTTATAGAGAGAGGTGACAAAATTAATACAGAAAAGAGGGGAAATTTTCAATAGAAAAGAAGAAATTTTGTGCACAAAAGTGACAAATTTCAGAAAGTAAATGGGATCCATTTTCGAAGGAAAACGGGAAAATTTTCTAAATAAAACAGGAAAATTTTCGACAGAAAACAGGGGAAATGTTCTAGAGAAAAGAGGGGATATTTGATAGAGAAAAGTGATAATATTAATGGAGAAAAGAAGGAAATTTAATACAAAAGTGACAAATTTAATAGAGAAAAAACAAGAAATTTTCTAGAGAAAAGAGTGGAAATTTAATAGAGAGAAGTGATAAAAGTATTAAAGAAAAGAGGGGAAATATGAGAGAGAAAAGTGACAAAATTAATAGAGAAAAAATGGAAAATTTTCAAGAGCAAAGAGAAATTTGATAGTGAAAAGTGACAAATTTAAAGTAAACAAAGTAAAAATTTTATAGAGAAAAATGACAAAATTAATAGAGAAAAGAGGGTAATTTTTCGAATTAAAGGAGGGGACATTTCATAGAGAAAAGTAACAAACGTAATAGAGAAACGAGAGGGGAAATTTAATAGTGGAAAGTGACAAATTCAAGACAAAAAGTAACTCATTTAATAGTGAAAAGAGGGGAAATTTTCGAGAGAAAAAAATGAAAATTTGATAGAGAAAAGAGGGTAATTTTTCGAATTAAAGGAGGGGACATTTCATAGAGAAAAGCAACAAACGTAATAGAGAAACGAGAAGGGAAATTTAATAGTGGAAAGTGACAAATTCAAGACAAAAAGTAACTCATTTAATAGTGAAAAGAGGGGAAATTTTCAAGAGAAAAAAATTA
This sequence comes from Neocrepidodera transversa, assembly GCA_963243735.1. Classification (NCBI taxonomy): domain Eukaryota; kingdom Metazoa; phylum Arthropoda; class Insecta; order Coleoptera; family Chrysomelidae; genus Neocrepidodera; species Neocrepidodera transversa. The sequence continues at coordinate 15,697,118 of OY725338.1, forward strand.
AAAATTTGATAGAGAAAAGAGCGTAATTTTTCGAATTAAAGGAGGGGACATTTCATAGAAAAAAGTAACAAACGTAATAGAGAAACGAGAAGGGAAATTTAATAGTGGAAAGTGACAAATTCAAGACAAAAAGTAACTCATTTAATAGTAAAAAGAGGGGAAATTTTCGAGAGAAAAAAATGAAAATTTGATAGAGAAAAGAGGGTAATTTTTCGAATTAAAGGAGGGGACATTTCATAGAGAAAAGTAACAAAAGTAATAGAGAAACGAGAAGGGAAATTTAATAGTGGAAAGTGTCAAATTCAAGACAAAAAGTAACTCATTTAATAGGGAAAAGAGGGGAAATTTTCGAGAGAAAAGAGTGAAAATTTGTTAGAGAAAAATGACATAATTAATAGAGAAAAGAGGGGAAATATGATAGATAGAAGTGACAAAATTAATAGGTTAAGTTTTCAAAAAAAAGAGGAAAATTTGATAGAAAAAAGTGGTAAAATTAATAGAGAAAAGAGGGGAAGTTTTCAAAACAAAGGGGGGAAATTTGTTAAAAAAGCAGCAAAACTAATATAGAAAAAGCTGAAATTTTCAATAGCAACGGAGAAAAATGGCAAAATTAATAGAGAAAAGAGGGCAAATTTTCAAATTAAAGAAGGGGATATCTCATAGAGAAAAGTAACAAAATCAATAGAGAAAAGAGGGGAAGTTTTCCAATTATAAGAGGGGAAATTTCATAAAGAAATGTAACAAAAGTAAGAGAGAAACGAGAGGGGATATTTAATAGTGGAAAGTGACAAATTTAAGACAAAAAGTGACTCATTTAAAAGTGAAAAGAGGGGAAATTTTCTATAGAAAAGAGTGAATATTTGATAGAGAAAAATGACAACATTAATAGAGAAAAGAGGGGAAATATGATAGATAGAAGTGACAAAATGAATAGAGAAGAGAGGGGAAGTTTTCAAAAGAAAGAGGGAAAATTTGACAGAAAAAAGTGGTAAAATTAATAGAGAAAAGAGAGGAAGTTTTCAAAATAAAGGGGGAAATTTGATAAAAAAGCGGCAAATCTAATATAGAAAAAAAGTGAAATTTTCAATAGTAACGGAGAAATTTGACAGTGGAAAATGGCAAAATTAATAGAGAAAAGGGAGCAAATTTTCAAATTAAAGAATGGGATATCTCATGGAGAAAAGTAACAAAATTAATAGAGAAAAGAGGGGAAGTTTTCCAATTATAGGAGGGAAAATTTCATAGAGAAAAGTAACAAAAGTAATAGAGAAACGAGAGGGGATGTTTAATAGTGAAAATTGATAGAGAAAAATGACAAAATTAATAGAGAAAAGAGGGGAAATATGATAGACAGAAGTGACAAAATTAATAGAGAAGAGAGGGGAAGTTTTCAAAAGAAAGAGGGAAAATTTGATAGAAAAAAGTGGTAAAATTAATATATAAAAGAGGTGAAATTTTAAAGAGCAACGGAGAAATTTTACAGTGGAAAATGACAAAATTTATAGAGAAAAGAGGGTAAATTTTCGAATTAAAGGAGGGAACATTTCATATAAAAAGGTAGCAAAATTAATAGAGAAACGAGAGGGGAAATTTTAGTGAAAGTGACAAATTTAAGTCAAAAAGTGACTCATTTAATAGTTAAAAGAGGGGAAATTTTCGAGAGAAAAAGGTGAAAATTTGATACAGAAAAATGACAAAATTAATAGAGAAAAGAGGGGAAATATGATAGACAAAAAGAGTCAAAAAGTGACTCATTTAATAGTTAAAAGATGGGAAATTTTCGAGAGAAAAAGGTGAAAATTTGATAAAGAAAAATAACAAAATTAATAGAGAAAAGAGGGGAAATATGATAGACAAAAATTGACAAAATAATACAGAAAAGAGGAAACATTTTCGAGAGAAAGAGGGGAAATTTGATAAAAAAGTGGCAAAATTAACAGAAAAAAGAGGTGAAATTTTCAAGAGCAATAGAGGAATTTGATGGTAGAAAGTGACAAAATTAATAGAGGAAATAGCGTAAATTTTCTAATTAAAGGAAGGGAAATTTCATAGAGAAAAGTAACAAAATTAATATAGAAACGAGAGAGGAAATTTAATAGTGAAAAGTGTCAAATTTAAGACAGAAATTGACTAATTTAAGAGAGAAAAGGGGAGAAATTTTCAAGAGAAACCAGGAGAAATTTTCAAGAGAAAAGAGGAGAAGTTTGATAGTGATAAAATTAATACAGAAAAGAGGGGAAAAGTGACAAAATTAAAAGAAAAGGGAGAGAGAAAGAGGGAAAATTTAAATAAAAAAAGTGGCAAAATTAATAGAAAAAAAAGGTAAAATTTTCAAGAGCAAAAGAGGAATTTGATGGTAGAAAGTGACAAAATTAATAGAGAAAAGAGGGTAATTTTTCGAATTAAAGGAGGGAAAATTTCATAGAGAAAAGTAACAAAATTAATATAGAAACGAACGAGAGGGGAAATTTAATAGCGAAAAGTGTCAAATTTAAGACAAAAAGTGACTAATTTAAAAGAGAAAAGGAGAAATTTTCAAGACAAAAAAAAAGAGGAGAAATTTGATAGTGATAAAATTAATAGAGAAGAGAGGGGAAATTTCATAGAGAAAAGCGATAGAATTAATAGAGAAATGAGAGGGGAAATTTTCAATGGAAAATAGGGGAAATTTGATAAAGAAAAGTGACAAAATTAAAATAGAAAATAGGTGAAATTTGTTAATAATTTCATTATTATTAATTTAATAAATGCCTTAATACTAAAAAATAAAAAAAATCTTTAAATCCAAATAAATTATTTATTATAAATTTTTAGAAACGTCTATTTCTTTTAAATGCGCTTATTGATTTCCACACTCTAAAGCGCAAATCTGGTTTCCAAATACTCTCGACATAAAACTTAACTCTGTCAAGGATTATTAACTCGATTCGAAAGTTAGATATAAAAAATGTATTTAGAGGATGTAAAATTTTATTAAATAGAAGGTTTTAACAACCTCTTTTTGTTTCTATGAATTTAATCCAATAAATAACAAATAAACCCATTTCTAAAATTACAGCAATGAGAATCTATAAATAAATTTTTGAATTCCACCAAGTATTATACTACCAAATATTGTTCTATCAATCCTTTATATATCAGTAACAAAAACACATTCCATTTAAGTAACGAAGTGTATAATTTTACTTTTTATCTTCAAACCGATTGATGGAGAAAGAACAAAGCGTGTGCTAACAACGGTTTCTCTCTCCACTTCGCAGAGAGAAGTCAGGGTTGAACTCAACAACTGAAAGGCTCATTTCCTCTTTTGTGAAAAGTAAAACGATTAACTGAAGCATGGTTTAATGCATCCCAAAGGAAATAATCTGAGTTACTGATGATAAATGAAGGTTGTTCGTTTATTAAATTGAATGAGATATAAAAATTTTAAAAATGAACTAAATTTGAATCCAATAATTTATCCAGATGAATCATGTACCAGAATAAATTTAATTATACTGACTAAATTTCATGTAAAGAAAAAATTTGGCACAAAAAAAAGGAAATAATTCAAAGTAGACTTGCGAAGGACCACGTAATTTTTATAGAACTGAGAGACTTGTTTTTAAATCAAGATACAACTGTTTTTAATTTTGAAGAGCTTTTTCATGCTCATTTTTTAATCATAAAACATTCTGTTATAAATTTTACAAAATATTATAGATATTAATAACATTTAAACTACCAAAAAATAGACCAGGAAATCACTATTATCCGCATCCACATTTTTGTAATTTAATTTCATTTTGATCTTATAAAAATTTATATCTTAGTTATTCGTTAATTGCTAATTATTTCAATTATATTACTAGTTATTTCCAATTTTTTTTTTCACTTTCATCCCTACTTTTTTCACCTAATTTACTGTTTTACTAATTTAATTTTAAACACATACGGACAAATAGCGGAAAACAAAAAAAATATAAAGAAATTGGTAAAAACAGGAAAAAATAGGGAAAAATGAGGAAAATAGAGTGAAATAGAGCAAAACAATTACAATTAGGGAAATATAAGCAAAAACAAATAAAAGAAAGAAAAGTAATGGAAAACAGAAAAGAAATAGGAAAAATTGGAAAAAAGGAAAAATAGAAAAAATTACAGAAAATTGAGAAAATAGGGAAATATAGGGAAAAATGGAGAAAACCAAGGAACATAGTGAAAAATTGGGTAAAATATTACAAATTGTGAAAAATAGGAAATTTCGGAAAAATCCCGAAAAATATTGAAAATAGAGGAAAATATGGAAAAATAAATAAAAACAAGGAAAATAGTGAAAAATTGGCGAATATAGGGAAAAAAATGGAGAAAATTGTGAAATGTGGTAAATACGGAAGACAATAAAAAACAGGAAAAAAATAGGGAAAAATACGGAAAATAGAGAAAAATAGCAAAAATGGGTAAAAGTGGAAAATAATAGGGATAAATGGGGAAAAACGGAAGAAAATAATAAAAAACAGGAAAAATTTGAACAAATATGAAAAATAGGGAAAAACTGCGAATAATAGGAAAAATTAGGCAAAATAGGGAAACAAAGAAATATGGGGAAAATGGCAAAGTAAAGCAAAATAAGTACCTCTACAAAAAATAGGATAAAATACTGAAAAATAGGAAAATTAGAGAAAAGAGGGGAAAAAATGAATGGGAAAATAGTGAAAGATAATAAGGTAAATGAATAGGGAACAAACAGGAAAAAATTATTAAAAACAGGAAAATAATGAAAAATTGGGAGAAATAGAAAGAAGTAATGAAAAAATGGCAAAAATAGGAAAAAATAAGATAAATAGGGCAATTAGAGATAAATAGAGAAAAAATTCTGGAAAAGTAGCGAAACATGTGGGAAAATAGTGAAAATAGGGGAAAATAAGAAAAAGAAAAAATAGTAAAAATAGGCAAAAATTGATAAAAATGGGGTCAAATATGGACAACTAGAAAAAAACAGGAAAAATACTAAAAAACGGGAATAGAAAAAATAGAGGAATTAAAAAAAACAGAAAAATACGGAAAAATATAAAAAAATGAGGAAAAATAGGGGAAAATATAGAAAATAGGGGAAAATAGGGAAAAATAGGAAAAAATGGCAAAAACGGGAAAAAAAGAACGCTGTTTCTTTTATCTTTTTTTCCATTTTCTACTCTTTTCCCCAACTTTCTTATTAATTTTTTGGTTTCAAGCTTGTTTTTTTGAATATTTTTTCTACTTTCCCCTATTACTTTTTCATATATTTTTTTACTATTTTTTTTTATTTTTGTTTTTCCACCTTTTTTCCACTTTCCCCCCTTTCCTTCCGTCCTCTACTAACTTGCTTTTTCCAATTTTTTTTCAACTTCCCGCCCTACTTTTTTCCCTATTGTTTTATTAATTTATTTTTCAAACTTGTTTATTTTTTCCCCTTTCTACTCTTTTTTCCCCAACATTCTTATTAATTTTTTGGTTTCAAGCTTTGTTTTTTGAATACTTTTATACTTTCCCCTCCTACTTTTTCGTATATTTTTTTTATATTTTCTTTATTTTTCAAACTTGTTTTTTCCAACTGTTTTTCCACTTTGCTCCCTTTCCTTCCCTCCTCTACTTTTTTAATAATGTCTTTGTTTAAAATTTGTTTTTTCCAACTTCTTTTTCTATTCCCCCCCCCCCTCCTACTGTTTCTCTTTATTGTTTTACTAAAATCTTTATTTTTCAAACTTGCTTTCTCCAATTTATTTTTCACTTTCCGCCCTACTTTTTTACCTATTTATTTTTCAAACTTCTTTATCTTTTTTTCCCTTTCTACTCTTTTCCCCCCAACTTTCTTATTAATTTTTTGGTTTCAAGCTTGTTTTTTTCAATATCTTTTCTACAGTTCCCTTCTACTTTTTTGTATATGTTTTTAACTAATTTCTTTATTTTTCAAACTTGTTTTTTCCAACTTGTTTTCCACTTTTCCCACTTTCCTTCCCTCCTCTACTTTTTTTAATAATGTCTTTGTTTAAAATTTACTTTTCCATTATCCTCCCTACTTTCGTTCCTTATTGTTTTACTGGTTTCTTATTTTTCAAATTTGGTTTTTTCAACTTTTTTTTTCACTTTCATTCCCCCCTTTTTTCCATACTTTATTTTTTAGTTTCATACTTATATTTTCCACTTCCCCTCTTTCTTTCATTTTTTACTAATTTCGTTACTTGTCAAAAAAAATATTTGACTTTCTCGCTACATATACCATATATAGCTTCAAAACGAAATTCATATTTTCAGTGGAAATGGAACAGGACTGTACTTAGCACAATTATTAAAGTACAGTTCATTGTCAAAAACTAATAAAAATAGTCAAGTGTTTAACATAGTTCAATAGAGAAAAAAACGGGGATTTCAAAATGAAATAAAAAGTACAGGTCCGTATTTAAAAAAATAGTTGAGGGTGGTTCTTCAAAAACGAAACGTTGTATTAAAAAAATGGATACACCATGTTAAACGCTATTTAACCTTTAAGTTTATTTCTGTGCCTAAAAATTAAGGTTTTATTTAAATAAAACTAAAATTGTCAATTTCGGTTTTTCCAAAATATCTGAAAAACCGGACCTGATATTTTAATTTTGAAAAAAACAATTAATTCATTTTGAAAATACATATCTTTTCTCCTAGTTAATCAACTTTGTATCTATAATGGTTTACGAAATACCAATAGTGTTCAATTAAATTTGCGCCACCCTGTATACACAGAAATCCCCTTTTTTATTGTTTTCTTTGTTTTTTCTACTTTTTTTCCACTTTCTCTCTTACGTTTTGCCTCTGTTGTCAAATTTAATTTACACATTTATCTTTACCTTAAATTTTATTAAGTTTATTATTTCAAAAATTAACTGGCGCCCAAATTTAACTCATATTAAAGATTTTAGCTTTATAAAATTTATCAATTAATTAATCAATCGCTACAATATGCTCCTACGGCGATTATTAGCGTTTTTTTTTTGTTGATTTAAGATTTTCTTCTTTATTTTTCATTAAATTATCAATGTAAATTGCGTAAAAAGTTTGGTTGATATTATTTTATCAAAAACTATTTGACCCCATTTTGTAGATAAACTTGTTTTGACTTTTTATTATAATAAATTTTAGTAAAGATTAAATTTATTATGCAAGAAATTCGCAACTTTTTTCTTTATTTATGCGTAGTTTTTTTATTATTTTACAATTTTGGATAATAGCGATATTGACTCTACAATGACCTGATTTGACACCGATTAACAAATTTAATGTAAAATTTTTGACCTCGTATATTTAAGATTATGGCTATTAAATAATAATATACAAAAATAAAATGCAAATATCGAGGTTGATATACTTACCCAAGTGAAACCTATGCAGGCTATTGCACCGCTCAGTATGTCAGCAACTATTGCAGGATAAGAATTAGCTGTTGGATAATAAGCGTGAAATCTGGGTGAATGCCAATGCGTTACCTGTAAGTCATAAAAAATATAATGAAATTTATATTCAGGTAATTTGTTTGTTTAAGTTTTACAACATGGTCAATGTTAAAAAATTTATCGAGTAGATTTAGTTTTTATTAATATCAAAATTCGTTCAATAGATATCAAATTTAATTTTTTTACCTGTAATTGTATTTAAAAAAAATTAAGAAGATTTATCCATAAACAAAATATGGTAAAAACAATGAAATACGAATCCTATAAAAATGTATATGTATAATGTATAAACTAAACTTACTCCTGGCATTATAACTCGTTCGACATCTTTCATTATATCTTCCCAGTTTTCAGGTTTTTCAGGTGCGTTTTCAGGAATTAAAGGTCTCAGGTATCCTGGTTCAACCATTGGTAGGACTCTCCTGTAAAACAAATGATAATATATTAAACAGTATCTAAGCATAAAAAAAATTATCATATTTTGCAGTCTATTAACCGATAAATTTAAATATTATCGATTATTTTTCTTAGCCATAGATTCCGTAGTAAAAGTGCCACGCCCACTTTTGTGAATTAACTTCCACCCTTAAAATATCACAAAAAATATAGCTTATTTGAAAGATTTCAATAAATTAAGAAAATTTTATTTTGTAAAATAGCCTCCTTCATACTAAAATTTGAGTCAGAAAATTTAAAAAAAATATTTTACTTTTCAATTCACTTCAAAACAGGGTTCCTATTGGACTTTCAAATCTGACCAACTAAAGCACACAAAAAAAAATAGGTTTAAGTAATAATTTCCCCTTAGATCTAATAGTGAAGAGCCACGCCCACTTTTGTGAATTTACTCCCACACGCAATATCTCAAAAACGACTTATTTTATCGAAGTGTTTGATACCCCATTTGAGACGGTTTGATAATCGGTAAAAAAAAAATGAAAAATGACCTAAAATGTCAAAAAATTATTAAAAATATATCTACATTAAGAAATAATAAATAGATATTTGAGTCAACTGTACCGGATTTTTTTTTTCGTAAGATTTTCAATCATTCAGAACGCCCAATTTATGTATTAGTGTTGAAAAAACAGTTTTTATTTTTTTCGTCTTGATCCATTCAACTTCATAATATAAAATATCGTTTGTGATAACAATATACATTCCCCTTTTTTGACATAAACGCAGCCCCACGACAAACGTCCCTGTCCTAGAGATTGAAGCCCACGTCCCAATTTTGGTTAAGTGATTCCAGAATACTATCCAAAGCCCTAGAATTTACAGGTCCCAGTAGGCAAAAAGGAAATGAAAAGTAGGACAAGAAGTAAAAGGGAGCTGGACAAAAACAAAAGAAACGAAAAAAAGGAGAGACATAGTAGGGCAAAAAACAAAAGTGAAAAAAAGTGGGTAAAAGTAGTACAAAAAGCAAAAGTGGGAAAAATGGGATAGAAAACAAAAGTGGGGCAAAAAACAGAACGGTGAAAAAGGAGTAAGGGAAAAATCAAAATTGGGAAAAATAAGTTGGACATAAACAAAAAACAAAAGGAACAAAAAAAGGAGAGACATAGTAGGGCAAAAAACAAAAGTGGGAAAAAATGGGTAAAAAGAACAAAAAGTAAAAGTGGGAAAAAAAGTGGAACAAAAACAAAAAACAAACGAAACAAAAAAGTAGAGACATATAAGGGCAAAAAACAAAAGTGGGAAAAAAGTGGATTAAAGTTGTACAAAAAGCAAAAGTGGGAAAAAACAGAACAGAAAACAAAATGGGACAAAAAACAAAACGGGAAAAAAAGGAGTATGGCAAAAATCAAAATTGGGAAAAAAATTGGAACAAAAATAAAAACAAAAGGAACAAAAAAAGGAGAGACGTAGTAGGTCAAAAAACAAAAGTGGGAAAAAGTAGTACAAAAAGCAAAAGTGGGAAAAAATAGGACAGAAAACAAAAGTAGGGCAAAAAATAAAACGGAGAAAAAGGAGTACGGCAAAAAACAAAAGTGGGAAAAAAGTGGATTAAAGTTGTACAAAAAGCAAAAGTGGGAAAAAAGAGGACAGAAAACAAAATGGGACAAAAAACAAAACGGGAATAAAAGGAGTAAGGCAAAAATCAAAATTGGGAAAAAAGTGGAACAAAAATAAAAAACAAAAGGAACAAAAAAAGGAGATACTTAGTAGGGCAAAAATCAAAAGTGGGAAAAAAAGTGGAACAAAACAAAAAACAAAAAGAACAAAAAAAGGAGATACATAGTAGGGCAAAAAAAAAAATTGGAAAAAAATGGGTAAAAGTAGTACAAAAAGCAAAAGTGGGAAAAAATAGGACAGAAAACAAAAGTGGGGCAAAAAACAAAACGGGGAAAAAAGGAGTATGGCAAAAATCAAAATTTGGAAAAAAAGTGGAACAAAAATAAAAAACAAAAAGAACAAAAAAAGGAGATACATAGTAGGGCAAAAAACAAAAGTGGGTAAAAGTAGAACAAACAGCAAAAGTTGGAAAAAATAGGACAGAAATTAAAAGTGGGTTAAAAAACAAAACGGGGAAAAAAAGAGTATGGCAAAAATCAAAATTGGGAAAAAAAGTGGAACAAAAACAAAAAACAAAAAGGACAAAAAAAATTAGAGACATAGTAGGGCAAAAAACAAAAGTGGGAAAAAGTAGTGCAAAAAGCAAAAGTGGGAAAAATAGGACAGAAAACAAAAGTGGCAAAAATTCAAAATTAGGAAAAAAAAGTGGAACAATAACAAAAAACAAATGGAACGAAAAAAAGGAGAGACATAGTAAGGAAAACACAAAAGTTGTAAAAAAGTTCGACAAAAAGTGGGAAAAAGTAGTGCAAAAAGGAAAAGTTGGAAAAAATGGGACAAAAAACAAAAGTGGGTCAAAAAACAAAAGTGGTAACAAAAGTGAGAAAATTGGAGCAAGATGCAAAAGTTTGAAATAGGAGGAGATTAAAAACAAGAACTGATATAGTACAAGAAGGAGATATTTCAGAAAATAAATGAAATAATTGTAGTGGAAAAACTAAAAGCTGAAAAATTGGAAATAGTAAAAGAAAAAGACAAAACGTAAAAGAATAAATGGAGGACATAAATTTTGGACGTTATACGCGAAAGAATGATAATTGTTAAAAACAAATGGATTATTACTATCATTGGTAAAAAAAAGAAAAATGAGAAAGAAAAAAGAAAAGTAAGAGAAACGAAAGAAGAGATAACAGAAAGTAAGAGAAACGAAAGAAGAGATAAATAAATTGGAACAACAAAAGTAAAAGAAAATAAGCAAAAATTAAATAAAAGAAGAATTCAAAAAAGATATAATAGACATAAAGTCAAATTTAAAAATAGAAGAGAAACAAATGAAAGAAACGAAAGAAAAGATAAAGACATTAAAATAAAAGTAAAAGGAAAAATGCAAAAATTTAATAAAAAGGAGAATCAAAAAAGATATAATAGACATAAGGTAAAATTTAAAAAGATAAAAGAAAAAAATTAATGATTTTAACTGAAGAAAACCGGAGCAAGGATAATGGATACTAAAATAGTACTACACAAAGTCAAAAATAAATTTGAAATAAAATTAGTTATAACAAATGAGAAAAGTAAATAAAATTTAAATTAAAAAATGAAAAAAAAATATTTTATAGTAATAATAAATATTTCTGGAGGAAAGGAAAATCTCCATATACCGGATATTTTTTATTTCAATATATAACGACATAAATATGTAAAAAGAATTATTTTCTATTAAGTAATACTTAACTGATTATTTTATTTTAATGGAAAAAAATATTCTTGACAATATCCTACATATTATTTACTTTTATTTTTAATTAAACTTATTATGGGTGTCATGCCATTAATTTAATCAAGGCTGGGTATTGCTTTCACATTTTTTATTCCTGAATCTATTATCAACCCATTTTTGATATGTTATAATATTAATCTCTTTTGACATGGTCAAGGTTGCAATAAGTATTATGTATTATAAATAAATTAGTATAACTGCACATAAGATTTAAAATATTTATAAATATATTCAATATTTAAAAGTACGAACTAAAGACGTATTATAATGGTTCCTAAGATCGTAAGAAATTTCTGAAAAATAACAAAAATTTTGAAAATTTCAAAAATTTCAAGAATCAAGAATTTCAAATTTCGAAAGTTTCAAAAAAGTTATTTATTGTTTCAAAATTTCAAGAAAATGTTACAAATTAAAAAAAAAAACTAAAATTACAGCTAAAAATTTTAATTAAACATTTCAAAAATTTCATAATTTTTAAGAATTTCAAAAACTTTAAAGGTATCGAAGATTTAAAAAAATTAGAAATTTCAGAAAAGTGACAAAAATATTCAAAATTTCAAGATTTAAGAATTTTAAATTTCGAAAATTTGAAAAATTTCAACATTCAAGAGTTTCAAATGTCGAAAAGTTTTTGTTTCAAAATTTCAAGAAAATAATAAAAATTAAAAAAAAAACTACAGCTAAAAATTTTAATCAAACTTTTCAAAAATTTCATAATTTTAAGAATTTCAAAAAATTCAAACGTATCGAAGATTTAAAAATTTTAAGAAATTTCAGAAAAATGACAAACTATGAAAATTTAAAAATAATTAAGAATCAAGGATTTCAAATTTCGAAAATTTCGTTAGTTTCAAAAATTTAAGTTTTTATTGTTTCAAAATATCGAACATAAAAAAAAACTAAAATTGCAGCTAAAAATGTTAATCCAATATTTCAAAAATTTCATAATTTTTAAGACTTTCAGCTAATATTTAAAAAATTTCAGTTTTTAGATTTTCAAAAATATCGAAGATTTAAAAAAATTCAGAAATTTCAGAAAAATGACAAAGATTTTGAAAATTTTAAGATTCTAGAATTTCAAATTTTGAAAATTTGAAAAATTTTAAGATTCAATTATCAAATGTCGAAAATTTAGTTAGTTACAAAAATTTCAAGTTTTTTATTGTTTCAAAATTTTAACAAAATATCGAAAATAAAAAAAAACTAAAATTTCAGCTTAAATTTTAATCTAATTTTTTAAAAATTTCATAAAATTTAAGGCTTTCCAAAATATCGAAGATTTAAAAAATTTCAGAAATTTCAGAAAAATGACAAAGATTTTGAAAATTTTAAGATTCTAGAATTTCAAATTTCTAAAATTTTAAAAATTTTGAGATTCAAGGGTTTCAAATGTCGAAAATTTATTAGTTTACAAAAATTTCAAGTTTTTTATTATTTCAAAAATTCAAGAGAATATCGAAAATTAAAAAAAAACTGCAGCTAAAAATTTTAATGAAACGTGTCAAAAATTTCATAATTTTTAAGAATTTCCAAAAATTTAAAAGTAACTAAGATTTAAAAAACTAGAAATTTCAGAAAAGTGACAAAAATATTGAAAATTTCAAGAATCAACGGTTTCAAATTTCGAAAATTTCGTAATTTTAAAAAATTTAAGATTTTTGTTTCAAAATTTCAAGAAAATATCGAAAATAAAAAAAAAAACTAAAATAATTTAAGCTTAAATTTTAATCCAATATTTCAAAAATTTCATAAATTTTAAGATTTTCAAAAATATTGAAGATTTAAATAATTTCAGAAATTTCAGAAAAATGACAAAAAATTTGAAAATTTAAAAAATATCAATAATCAAGGATTTCAAATTTCGAAAATTTCGTAAGTTTCAAAAAAGTTATTTATTGTTTCAAAATTTCAAGAAAATGTTAAAAATTAAAAAAAAAAACTAAAATTACAGCTAAAAATTGTAATCAAACGTTTCAAAAATTTCATAATTTTTAAGAATTTCGAAAAAATTAAAAAGAATCGAAGATTTAAAAAATTTCAGAAATTTCAAAAAAATGACAAACATTTTGAAAATTTCAAAAATTTCAAGAATCAAAGGTTTCGTAATTTTCAAAAATTTAAGATTTTTCTTTCAAAATTTCAGCAAAATATCGAAAATTAAAAAAAAACTAAAATTTCAGCCTAAATTTTAATCTAATATTTCGAAAATTTCATAAATTTTAAGATTTTCAAAAATATTGAAGATTAAATAATTTCAGAAATTTCAGAAAAATGACAAAAAATTTGAAAATTTAAAAAATTTCAAGAATCAAGGATTTCAAATTTCGAAAATTTCGTAAGTTTCAAAAAAGTTATTTATTGTTTCAAAATTTCAAGAAAATGTTAAAAATTAAAAAAAAAACTAAAATTACAGCTAAAAATTTTAATCGAACGTTTCAAAAATTTCATAATTTTTAAGAATTTCGAAAAAATTAAAAAGAATCGAAGATTTAAAAAATTTCAGAAATTTCAAAAAAATGACAAACATTTTGAAAATTTCAAAAATTTCAAGAATCAAAGGTTTCGTAATTTTCAAAAATTTAAGATTTTTCTTTCAAAACTTCAAGAAAATATCAAAAATTAAAAAAAAAACTAAAATTTCAGCCTAAATTTTAATCTAATATTTCGAAAATTTCATAAATTTTAAGATTTTCAAAAATATTGAAGATTTAAATAATTTCAGAAAAATGACAAAAAATTTGAAAATTTAAAAAATGTCAAGAATCAAGGATTTCAAATGCCGAAACTTTCAGAAAAGTTTTTTGTTGTTTCAAAACTTCAAACTATTGAAAATTAAAAAAAAAAATTCATAATTTTTAAGAATTTCAAAAAGTTTCGAAGATTTAAAAAATTAGAAATTAGAAAATATTGAAAAATATATCAAGATTCAAAAATTTCAAATTTCGAAAATTTTAAAAATTTTGAGATTCAAGGGTTTCAAATGTCGAATATTTAGTGAGTTACAAAAATTTCAAATTTTTTATTGTTGCAAAATTTCAAGAAAATATCGACAATTAAAAAAAAAAACTACAGCTAAAAATTTTAATGAAACGTGTCAAAAATTTCATAATTTTTAAGAATTTCAAAAAATTCAAAAGTATCCAAGATTCAAAAAGTTTCGAAGGTTAAGAAAATTAGAAAAATCAGCAAAATGACAAAAATATTGAAAATTTCAAGATTCAAGAATTTCAAAATTGCGAAAATTTAAAAAAATTCAAGATTCAAGGATTTCAAATGTCTAATATTTAGTAAGTTACAAAAATTTCAAATTTTTTATTGTTTCGAAATTTCAAGAAAATATAGAAAATTAAAAAAAAAACTACAGCTTAAAATTTTATTGAAACGTGTCAAAAATTTCATAATTTTTAAGAATTTCAAAAAATTCAGAGGTATAGAAGATTTCAAAATTTTAAGAAAGTTCATAAAAATGACAAAATTTTTGAAAATTTCAAAAATTTTAAGAATCAAGGATTTCAAATTTCGAAAATTTCGTAAGTTCAAAAAAGTTTTGTATTGTTTCAAAATTTCAAGAAAATATTGAAAATTAAAAAAAAAACTAAAATTACAGCTAAAAATTTTAATCAAACATTTCAAAAATTTCATAATTTTTAGACTTTCAAAAATATCGAAGATTTAAAAAATTTCAGAAATTTCAGAAAAATGACGAACATTTTGAAAATATCAAGATTCAAAAATTTCAAATTTCGAAAATTTGAAAAATTTCAAAATTCAATGATCAAATGTAGTAGTAAGTTACAAAAATTTCAAGTTTTTTATTGTTTCAAAATTTTAAGAAAATATCGAAAATAAAAAAAAAACTAAAATTTCAGCTTAAATGTTAATCTAATATTTTAAAAATTTCATAAAATTTAAGTCTCCAAAATATCGAAGATTTAAAAAATTTCAGAAATTTCAAAAAAATGACAAACATTTTGAAAATTACGAAAATTTCGTAATTTTCAAAAATTTAAGATTTTTGTTTTAAAATTTCAAGAAAATATCGAAAATAAAAAAAACTAAAATTTCAGCTTAAATTTTAATCTTAATATTTCAAAAATTTCATAATTTTTAGGACTTTCAAAAAATTCAAAAATATCGAAGAATTAAAAAATTTCAGAAATATCCAAAAACTTACAAACATTTTGAAAATTTCAAAATTTAAGAATTTTAAATTTCGAAAATTTGAAAAATTTCAAGATTCAAGGGTTTCAAATGTCGATAATTTGGTAAGTTATAAAAATTTCAAATTTTTTATTTGTTTCAAAATTTCAAGAAAATATTGAAAATTAAAAACAAAACTAAAATTTCAGCTAAAAATGATAATCAAACATTTCAAAAATTTTATAATTTTTAAGCCATTCAAAAAATTCGAAAATAACAAAGATTTAAAAAGTTTCGAAATTTCAGAAAAATGACAAAACATTTTGAAAATTTCAAGATTCAAGAATTTCAAATTTGAAAAATTTTAAAAAATTCAAGATTCAAGGGTTTCAAATGTCAAAAATTTAGTAAGTTGCAAAAATTTCAAATTTTTTATTTGTTTCAAAATTTCAAGAAAATATTTAAAATACAATAAATAAACTAAAATTTCAGCTAAAAATTTTAATCTAATATTTCAAAAAATTCAAAAATATCGAAAATTTAAAAAAATTCAGAAAATTCAGAAAAATGACTAACGTTTTGAAATTTACATGATTCCAGAATTTTAAATTGCGAAAATTTGAAAAATTTCAAATGTCGAAAATTTAGTAAGTTTCAAAAATTTCAAGTTTTTTATTGTTTCAAAATTTAGTGTTTGCTTCAAGGCCAAATTTCTTTGTGCCTTATCTGCAAATTTTGACCTTAAGGTGAGTGAGTTATAATTTTTTCTACTTATGAAAAATTAATTACAGAAAATTTATGGTACTGAAAAACAAACCATGATTTACAGAGTGAGCCAAATTTGCAATATATTTTTTTAATTTTTTTTGACAATATATGTATAAGTAATTTATGGTGATTTTATCTTAGGAAAATCTTTACATAGTACAATCATTTGATAGTTTTACCTGGAAAGTTTTACACGATTTTTAAAAATTGATGGTTTTATAGATTTTGATGTGCTCTTACCGAATTTCTACTTTGCATATTAAAAAAAAATGCTCCTAAAAACAGTTTTTTGACAATATCTCTTTTCCAACTTTAACCAATGGAGTTATTACTTCAATACATTAAATTTTGATGAAAATTCCAACTTTATTCTATTTATTTATTCCCAAAGATGAGAAAAGTATCTCCATTTAGAATTTCAATTCAATTTAATATTTAATAATTGGATCTTACCTTTCTCTTATATTCTCGAGGTAGTTAGCGACGTAGTCTATCATCTCTTTGCCGAACTCCCTAAACTGATTAGCCTCCATTTCTGTAAATATAGAAATTGATTTTAATTTACTACAGTAACTTTAACGATTTTCTAAGAAGTAAATATTTATAAATATCTATAAATATCTATAAATATTAGCGTCTGAGTAAAAAACATTTTATCCACGTCTAATCTATTACTAAATAATAATAATATCCTTTATTCACTAGTTAATAATAATTTCATTATCCACTGGTTTTACTGGTTTTTAGATATCTATTATTCAGTAGTGAATAATGATTATTCACTGGTTTAAATAAAGGTTTATAGTCGTATTAAATAGTCGTGGATTCGGCTATTATTCACCCTCGTGAATAATAGCAATCATTATATGCTCGTTGAATAATATACTATTATAAATTTTAGAACAGAAATCACTTTTCGCACTTCACAAATAGTTAATTAGTAAGTAAGTTACAAAAATTTAAAGTTTTTTAGTGTTTCAAAATTTGAGGAAAATATCGAAAATAAAAAAAAACTAAAATTTCAGCATAAATTTTAATCTTATATTTCAAAAATTTCATAATTTTTAAGACATTTAAAAATATCGAAGATTTAAAAAATTTCAGAAATTTCAGAAAAATTTCAAACATTTTGAAACTTTCAAGATTCAAGAATTTTAAATTTCGACCGTTTGAAAAATTTCAAGATTCAAGAATTTTAAATTCCGAAAATTTGAAAAATATTTTATCCACGACTAATCTATTATTTGTTTATTGTACTTGAGTTTACTAAATAATAATAATATCCTTTATTCACTAGTGAATAGTGATTTCATTATCCAGTGGTTTTACTGGTTTCCAGATATCTATTATACAGTAGTGAATAACGATTATTCACTGGTTTAAATAAAGTTTTATAATCGTATTAAATAGTCGTAGATTCGGTTATTATTCACCCTCGTTAATAAAAGCAATCATTATATGCTTGTTGAAAAATATACTATTATAAATTTTAGAACAGAATAGTTATTTTCCTAACAAGTGCGGAAAGTTATACTTTTCCGCACGCAATTGCAGTTAAGTGGGGAAAAGATACTTTACGCAAGTGTTAAGAACAATATTTTTTCTACAAGCGCCTAGAATTAAAAAAAAATTTTAGCAAAAATATTTTTTTGTCATTAAACAAAAATTTTCTTAGTGCTTCTTAATAAATAAATCATTAGGCTGAAAGTAATCATAGTAACCAAGCAAGAATTAATTTTTAATCATTTTAGCATTTATAAAATCAGTGCGGAAAGTTGTAACTTTCCGCACGCTTGTGAAATATCACTTTTCGCACTTCACAAATAGTTAATTAAATTTTTCTCGATATTTAATATATTTATTAATAAGAAACTATATTAAGATTAAGGCATATACTTAAATTAATATACAATTGCAATAAATTTTATTTAAAAAAATTAAAGTTTATCAAAAAAAATACAATAAAATAGATTTATAAAAAAATGCATAAAAGAAGTGGAAAACCGAATAATGAAGCAAACAAAAAAATAATAATGACAGCATAATGTAGAAATAATTGATGAATGAAATGAAAAAATAACAGTTGAAACAAATACGGAAAAATTAGAAAAATAAAAATATGAAGAAAAAGTACAAATTAATCAAGATATTGATACCAAATCTATTAATAAAAGAGAAGAATAAAGTGGGGCAAAAAACAAAAGTGGAAAAACGTGCAGCAAAAAATAGGAAAAAATTGGGCAAAAAATAAAATTGGGACAAATAATTACTAAAAATTAGTTCAGAAGCTTTCCATATAAAAAATAGGAAGGAAGAATCTCACTTCGCCCCTAAAAACTATTGATGGTAAAATACACCCTAAAAAAACACAATAATTTAATTTTTTGATAATAAATAATTAATGTGATTAAGCTCAAATCTTTTTATTATGGATTCGTTCCACTAATAGAATTTGAAATATATCAGAAGTAGAATATTAAATAAAAAAAAAAATTTGGACGCCAGTCTAATTGATTTTTTGATGTAATTAGAAACAATTGACAAAAAAACTATGATATATTTCAAAATCCGTTCTTTCTTTCTTTTTGTGAGTTTAAGGAAATTAAACTCGAATTATATTTGTTTTATTTAAATAGATAAAAATTTCAGAGATCTTTCTGTTTTTTTTCTTGTTTAAAAAAAATTTGCTTGTTCTTGGGTTTTTTTCCTTCTATTTTTCTTCTTCCAAGGAAACTTGCAGCCACATTTGTTCCGGAAAAAAATGGTTTGATCTAAAGAATTAGACTATTGTCTATTGTGGTCCAGGAAATCACCAAACTTGGTCCAAAAGAAAAAGGTACTCCAAGAAGGAAAATGTAATCACAGGAGAAAAAAATCTTGGTCCACAGGAAAAAAGTAATTCAAAGGAAAAAAACCCCTATAAAATGAAGGCGAAAAAAAAAGAAATCTTCACACAAACGATATAAAAGTCAATTATTTTGACTGAATAGACAAAGAGAAGAACACTATTAACATGGGAAAGAGAGGGACATGACGCAAGGAAATAAGAAGGGTATATCAAGCGAGTATGAAATTAAAATATACTGAGTAGAGGAATAATAAAAATACACTGTTGTACAACAAAAATAACACTGACTTGTTTTTATTTAAATCTTTAATTTTTCTTTCTGGGATATTTTTGAGCTGTTGTCATGATTAATAAATAGAGAAAAAATAGAGATTTCAAACATGAAATAAAAAGTACAGGTCCATATTATAAAAAATAGTCAAGGGTAGACCTTCAAAAAGCAAAGTTTTTTACTATCATTAAAAATAAATATAACGAAAATCGTCAATTTTGGTTTACACTAAATATTCGGTTCTGATATTTTAATTTGGAAAAAACCATTCAATACGCACAAAAAAATTTGATGAAAAAAAAATGACCTTTAACAGGGTTTAAATTTAATTTCATAGCTTTTGATGTAGGAAAATATAAATTGTCAAAATAATTATTGGAGTTTATTTTATTCAAATTTAAAACAATCTAAAAGACATTTAAAGTTTTAAACAAGTAAGAAGCGCCTGCGCGTTAGCAGGGGCGTGACGTCTCAATTGTGTTTTCAAATATCGATTCAGTGTTAAATTTCACGTCGGAAAGATATTTTTTAAAACCGCTAGTATCACTTCCGGTTCCGGTTTGTAAAACCAGTTTTGAAACCAGAAGTCAGAAAAATCTGATAATCTGTTTGGGAGCTATTTAAGGTATGCTGAGTTTATTACCATTTACCGCTTGTCTCTATTTCTTTTCGTTTTTGAGTTATAAATGCGGACAGATGGACACACAGACAGAGCCGTATTATAAGACTTCTCCTTTATGGTTTAGAAGTCTAAAATTGCTCAAAGTAGTACTAATATATTGTAAACATTTAACAACAGATTCACAATGTCCTCGAATATTTTTAATTTTTTAAATTTATATATTTTATCGACTTTTAAGAAACATAATAATAGAAAACATCGAATAAAACTAGGCTAATATTAAGCTACAAGAAATACATTGTTTTTTTCGTAACCATGAAGTATTAAAAAACCATGACGGTCTAAAATTAAATAAATTTTGGTGTAAACTTGGCCTTAAGAGGCCCGCACATCACGTGACTTGCGTGGTTGCGTTTAGAGAGTTATCCAAGGAAAATGTGCTTGTATTCTAATAAATTGGGTGTAAAAATTGTTTTTTTTAGTATTTTCCAGTTAATGTTTAAAAATTTCAGAATAAATAATATTTGTTATAAATTTTAAATTTTTTATATAAATTAATATTTTTTTTTAATATTAAAAGAAGTTTTTTAGATATTTTAGCGATGTATAAAAATTAAGTAAAAAAGTGTATCATTAAAACAGCGTTGCCTAATTTACGAAAAACATTTTTAATCTGAAATTGTTTATAACACAAAAAATGCTGAAATCAATCATTTTTTTCATCTAATTTTCCTCAATCGGAAAATATTTTCTTAAATCGGAGAAATTTTATTTAAACGTTGCCGAATTTCCGAAATTCTCAGTAAATTCAAAGATTTTCAGTTCAAAATCTCTGTAAATTTATTGATTAGAGAAAAAAATTATCTTCCAGAGGATAATAAAAACGCAAGAAAAATATTTTTTTTTTGGTGAATTTGAAAGTAATTTTAACATCTGGGTCTATTTTTTTGTATCACAAAAAAATCCACAGATTTAGGGAAATTTTCGGAAATTTGACAATGACGCTCGCTTTAACACTTCCCTGATTTAAAGATATTTTTAGAAAATTTTTAATATGGTTTTAAAAATATCAGAATTATTAAAATTCGTTACATATTTTGGATTTTTTATATAAATATTTTTTTAATTTTAGAATAATATTTTAAAAATTTCAACGATTTATAAAAAATGTGTAATTTAAACAGCGTTGCCTAATTTACATAAAAATGTTTTAAATATTTTCTTAAAACATAATTCTTCGTTTTTGGACGAGATCACGCCTAATATAGCAACTAAAAATATGCAGTTTTTCCATGATATTTAAAAAAATTATAAAAAACTCGCGTCTGTGCTACTTTTTTAAAATATGTCTAGAAAAAAAAGTTAACAGTTGTATCACTTTTAGTAAAAATATTTGAGATGCGCTCTCGTTAATTTTATTTTATACAGAATCGATTGGTGAAAACCGCAGCTTCCTATCTTTAATATTAACGGAGCGACCGTCCAAAAGCTATTTCAGGCAAGATTACATATGATATTGAAGCCTCTTAAAATCAGAAATGGAATTATCACTTTTACTGGTTTTTATTTAAAAGAATTCCTAACTCGACACATTTTTATACATTCATGCAAATTCATGAATATAAACAGTAAGAAAATAATTTGTTTTACCGCAAGTGTTTTCCCGTTTAGTCATAACAAGTCTAAATTTAAATGTTAGCAATTAACCGCAAATTTTTATTTTAATTCTTTAACAGAATTGTTTTTTTATTTTAATAAAAAACCAGATGAACGAGTGTTTAGATATATAATAATTTTAGTTCAAAATCAACTCTACACTGACGGATTTAAGAGGCGATTATACCATACGTTATTGAACAGATACCATATGTTATATCTTGGCCTAAAATCGTTTTTGGACGGGCGCTCCGTTAATATTAAAGATAGGAAGCTGCGGTTTTCAATAATCGACTCTGTATCTCTTTAGAGCGCGTCTTTGATACTTGTTTTATTATTTTCAGTAAAAGTGAGACAACTATCAACTTTTTTCTCTAGATTTTGAAAAAAGTAGCACAGACGCGCTCTTCTAATCAATATTTTAAATATCATGAAAAAAATCGCATATTTTTAGTTGCTTTATTAAGGCGAGTTCTCGTCCAAAAGCGAATAATTATGTATTATGGCACTCTACCCTATTCTGCACAGAAAAAAATGGAATAGATGGTAGGATTACTTAATATTAACCGAAAAATATTAAAAAAACAAAACAATTTTTACACCCAATTTATTAGAATACAAGCACATTTTTTTGGGTAATTTTCTAACCGGCAACCAGAAAAGTCACGTGGTGTATGGGACTCTTAATACAAGAATCCAATTTTTTTTAATCTTGAATCTTGTATCTGAATCTGTGTAAAAGTCAAGCTTACATATTACATAAATATAATCTTTTATATTGTGTTTAAAGCTATGTGTACTGTGTAGTGAAAACATTTGAAAAAAAAATTGCTTCTCACTACAAACCAACAATATATTATTAAATAAACACAAAATGTGAAATTTTTGATGTGCTTCAAATCAATCAATATTTTCAAATATGTCTATTAACTTAAAAATTAGTGAACTAATACCTTTAATATTGGTTAATATTAGTAAAATTATGGGTAATAAACCCAAGAATCTGACAGTATCCTAGAGATGTGCGATTCTTTCCAAGAGATCGATTTTCTGAATCGATTCAGATCGTTTGGTATTTAATCGATGCACTTAAAGATAGAAACGAAAAAATCGATTTTCTTAAAAATTGATATTATAATATAATATTTATTCTATTTTAGTTAACGAAATAAAAATACTTGAAACTTGGTAGTTTTTATTCCTTCTGTCTGCCCTTTAAGGGAATCAATTATTTATTTACAATTTAATATATTTATGAAATGAAACAAATGGCCGGAAATGGCAATTTTCTGTTTCTATCTAAATTTAAATAAACTATATGTCGCAGTAAGAATATAATTTGGAAACATTCGATCTTTGTTAAGCGATTTTGTAATAAAAGAATGGATACACTGATTAATCACTTGTCAAAAGATCGATTTAGAAATCGAAAATCGTAGGTAAAAAGTTCAATCTTATGAATAATCGATTTAGATCGAACCTCCCTATATGCAAGTAGCTCAGGTACGGATAGACGAACAGACAGACGGTTTTAGTTGACTTAGGTCATTAAAAATAATAAAATTCAAAACCGTTCTATCGATTGCTGAAAACAGAAATCTAAAATTCGAAACAGTTCTCGAGTTATCGCTGAGATAGAGGGAAAGACGCACGCAAACGGACAGACAGACGGTTTGCAGTTGACTTAGGTGCATTTTTTGCATTCTACGTCAAAGTTCAAGCAGATTTCATGTATCATACTCTATATAAAAAACAGTAGATTATCCATAACTTAAATGTTGTAAAATTATCCAACAAATAATTAAAACTCCAAGTCATACCACAAAATTTATTTCAGGTTTTAGATGAGATTAAAATAGTGACATGTTTCGGCCAAACGATGGCCATCATCAGGCAAAACTAATGACGAAATTATACATGGTGTTAAAATTTCGTAGGAAAATTGAACACTAACATAGGAAAATTTTTTATAAAATTAATGTTGAATATTTTCATACCAAATTTTAACACCATGTATAATTTCGTCATTATTTTTGCCTGATAATGGCCATCGTTCAACTGATTACAAGCAAAATGTTAATCAAAACTAATTTGATTTCCGATCCCTTACGATAATAAAGTAGACTATCATGAATTTTAGTTTGATGTAACATTTCAGCAAGATGGACCACCACCACAGTATTTTCTAGAGGTGAGAAATTACTTAGATGAAACCAGAACTGGGGCGTTACTAAAAAGAAATAACGCGTTACTTTACCGTTACTTTTGGCAAAAAGTATCGCGTTAAATAAACGTTACCGTTACTTTTTTAAAAAAGTAACGATTTATTCGTTACTTTTAAAGTAACGAAGTTACAATAACTCATTACTTTTCTATATATTCTTCTTGTTCTATGTCTTCTCGTTCTTTTATTGTCCACCTCACCATTTGTGGACGTTATTATTGCACATAAAAAAAATTTCAAATAAAAGTTGTATGATTAAGCGTGATTTTTTAAATTGTTATCCAGAACACATTGGCGCGCGAAATCGACGGGGTACAAAAATTAATAAATTTAGAAGAGAGAACAGTTGTATAACAGTTTATGATTTTCCTGCTGGCGCTGGCGCTCATGGCCAACATGTTGTGGAGCGGTCACCATTTTTACAACGTGATGGGAGTTGTGAATATGTCAAATATGGAGAATTTAGTTTAGTTTTACGATGTTGAAGGAACCTCAGAAATTCATGCAATGGTATTTTCTCATTTCCATTAATTTTAATTTCTTCAAAAGCTGCCTGAGACATTCTAAAATGTTCCTTAAACAAATCATCCATGTACATTTCTTTTTTCATTGTTTCAACGATTTCCAGTGGTTGTCCTAAATCATTTACAAGTTCCCCTATCAAATTAATGTTACGTTTTTTGTGCCAGCCTATATTTTTATTATTATAGATCGAGCTATCTGATTTCAGCTCACTTCATATCCCTTCTATAGATCTTCTTCTCTTTTAGGTATTACTATAAAATGTCTCCCATGTTATCGACTCTCTCTCTCTTTGCCTCTTCAGTTAAAACAATTGACTTATATATGTGTGCTGTAAATTGAAAATTTTCTTTCTTCTCCTCTTTATATATGGGTTTTCCTTTGGAACAGTGTTTCTTGGACTACATTTTTTCCTTTGGATTACGTTTTTTCCTTTGGACTACGTTTTTTCCTTTGGGCTACGTTTTTCCGTTTGAACAGTTTTTCCTTTGGAACAGTTTTTCTTTGACTACGTTTTTTTGGACCAATCTTGTGTTTCTTGGACTACATTTTTTTCTTGGATTACGTTTTTCCTGGACTACGTGGACCACAATAGTCTTCTTTGGACCCAGTCATCTAAGTTTCCTTTAGAAAAGAAAGATAAGAAAAATCTCAAGAACAAGCCAAGTTTTTTTAAAATTGGAAAAAATAAAAAAATCTGAAATTTTTGTTTATCATATATAAAACAAATATAACGTTTAATTTCCCAAAAACCAACAAAAAAGAAAGGACGGATTTTGAAATATATCGTAGTTTTTTTGTCAATTGTTTCTAATTAAATCAAAAAATCAATTAGACTGGCGTCCATTATTGTTACGTTTTTTGTGCCACCCTGTATTTTCATTATTCCTCTGCTACGTATATTTTATAGTTTGATATTCGCTTGATGTTCCCTTTCTTATTTCCATGCGTCATGTTCCCCTGTTCTCTTGGTATTCTTATAAAACGCCTACCCATGCTAATAACTTTCTTTTTCTTTACCTATTGAGTACAAGCAGTAGACTTTATATATCTTTATATCGCTAGTGTTTTCTACTGAAGATTTCTTTCTTGTCTCCCCTTTATTTGTAGGGGTTCTTATTTGGTGGTTTATATTGCTGGTTCCACTTCAATCAATTGTTATTACCTGGACAGTGGTCAAGTGCCGGGTCCAAGGAGTTTTTTTTTATTTTCTGGATAAGCTGAGAACACGACAACTCAGAAGAGGACAGCTGACAAAAGAGCTTTCGTACTTTTTAGTAACGTGTTATTTTTGCAGTAACGCGTTACTATAACGATGTAACGATTTCGCGTTACTCTTAAAATATAACGCAATTACCGTTATTTTTCGCCCACTTTAAAAAGTAACGAAATTACTAGTAACGCGTTACTGAATAGTAACGTTTTAGTTTCGTTATTCCCAGCTCTGAATAAAATGTATCCGGGTAGGTGGATTGGACGTTAAGGTTCAACAGAATGACCAGCTCGATCACCGGACTTCACACCTCTTGATTACTTTCTTTGGTACTATTTATGGATCATTAGATAAACTGCGTCGTTGAATTATTGAACTGGCTTCAGAAATAATACCTCAAACCTTGTATAATGTTAGGGAAGAGTCTAAAAACCGTCTTAGATAATAGCTTACCGTTTTTGGTTATAACTTAAAATGCCTCTTCAGTATTTAATGATTCGTTATCTTAATTTTTGGACTATGTCATTAATTTATTAATAAAATATTTCAGTTATATTTACAATGGTTTCATTTGTACTACTTTTCTGTAAGATTCAGCAACTTAAAATATTTTAAAGTGGTACTGCAAGCTAAGTACCTCATTTATGGTGCTCATTAGCAGTTAGCAATGTTAGATAGCTTCCAAACTTGATTAAAATTGAACATAGAATCCAAAAACACAATGATATACAGGGTGACCCATTAAAAAAATAAACAACTAAGTCAGTGCGCTCTTTTGAGACACCCTGTATAAATAAAACTTAAGCCCTTACAGAGGCAAATGAAACCCTACAACTTTTGTATTCAACATTTTTTTGTAATAGGTAAAATAACGAAGTTAGGGGGTGTGGTGCTCGTGCTTATTTTGACGAACTCACAAATTAACTTCCACTTTAATTATTTATGTTTATTAAGTTTGACATCATTTTTATGTCATTAATTTTATTTTTTGGTTATGCAATGTTTTGGTATGACAATAATGTGGCCTCTTCTTTTCGATGACAATCCTAGTGGGTTTAAAAAAAAGAAGATAAAGAAAAAGAAGAAGATACTACTGTTGCCGTGGATATAAAAAACAATTTAAAAAATAAATATCCATTGCATTTATTTTCTTTTTTTGAGACATGTATATTCTATATATAATAGATAAAAAATAAAATAAAATACAACAAAACTTCAATATTGGAATTTATTAAAAATAGTTTGTGGTCTATGATAATAAAAAACCCACATGCGATGGACTTTTTTTTCTCACTGTATAATTTTTTATAGTAATAGTTGATCATTTTGGACTTACCATACATATTTAAATCCTTGGAAAACTATTTAAAAACAAACAATATTATTAAAATATTAAATTATAATAAACAGCATAATTTTCAGTTACTACAAAAAAAATTAGTCAAATTATATTAATTTGGAAACCAATACAAGTAATACTTTAATATTGGAACAAAAATTACCCTATTTATCTCTTACTTTCTTAGAAATATAATTTAACGACATCATTATAAGTTAATTTTAAGTCTATTAACACAAAAACGTTAATAGTTAAACCGTGTCAATTAAAAAAAATAAAACATTGGTTATTAAAAATGCAAAACTTAATTTTAATAGCAGCAGAATTGAATTTCAAGGCCTGTGCAACATTTTATCTGTTATCTTATATATAACAATATATCTATTGACCTTTATTTGAAAAAATATTGATAGAAACTAACAATGATTTTGATTAATATTAAACGATTTAAATAATCGTTAATAAAATATACAAGGACACTCAATAAAAAGAGCAAAAATGTATGTACTCCTCTAACCAGGATAATTGCAGGGGAATAAGATCAAGTGATTATTTTTTGGTTATTTTTTATCATTATCATCCCTATTAACGTCAGAAGTCCCAGAAGCAAAATAAAAGGTTTTATAAACAAAATGTCCGATCTCATAAATTAAAAACAAAACGTTTTTACTACAGTAGTCATGACGTTTTTAAACCCACCAGTAAAAACGCTCAAAAAACGTTTCGTTTAGGTCCTTAAAGGTATATTTTCAGATAAGCCAGAATGTTACGTTTTATAAATGTTTTTGTATGTCGTTTTTATAACCACTGTAAAAAACGTCCAAAAGACGTTATTTTTGTGTACCCAAAAGAATATTTTGAGAAAGAAAGTTTTATTTGAGTCATTTCTAAAACCACCGTTAAAAAATTTAGTCCAGTGAAAGTTCTAAAATACGCCCATATAACCATTTATTCAGAACGTTTTGAAACGTTTTTAAAGAAAAACGTCTTATACACGTTCTCTGGTATTTTAACGATTGTTTTTAAAACGTCCCAACGGTCGGTCGTGTACATTTGTAAAACGTTTTTTAAACGTTTTTGTGCTATTAGGGATGGTTATTTCTGATAATTAAATTACTGCAATGAAACACTAATAATATTTTCAACAAATTAAAAACTAAAATGAATTAATGATTTTTCTTTGTCTTTTTTTTTGAATAATTTTAAAATTAATAAATAGTTAATATTTCATTCATTTTTATTCAAAATGAGCAGTAGACATTTTTTAACGGTTTTTGCAACAATATATTTTAATAAAGTTAGTTTTAAAAAAAATTTAAACATTGTCAAAAATTCATTGAACTTTAAGATTTTTGGCTATAACTTCTACAAATATTATTTTTAAATTATGAAATAATTTACACGAATAGTACTTTTTGGTCACTTTTGAATATACTATATACTTTTTGTATTTTTTTATACTTTTTGATAACGCGAAATTACAAAAAATTTAAAAAAATTCTTTATTTTGTCTATAATAATTACAGTTCTAAATTCGAAGAAACTAAAATTCATTTTCAATTTAGTGTTTTATGTTATCTTTTGAATAGTATAAATCCCATTTTAATATCTTTAATATTTTAAAAGTTATTCAATTTAGATTAAAATCATATTAAAATTTTAAATTTTTTTTGAGCTTTTTTTTTTAAATTCCCCAATTTTGAAAAAAATTACAATTATAAACTGTTCTATTACAAATTTAATGACGCTCTTTGTAATTTTTAACATTAAATTTTACCTAAAAAAAATAGTTTAATGAATAAAAATTATTTAAACTATGCGAAATTCGAAAATAAAGTAGAGACAAAATTTGTAGGAAATTTTATGTTCTATAATTTTAAAAATTCATAATTTTGGCTCAAAATGTAAAAAAAAATATTTTAATGTGTATATTAAGAGCAATTGCTTCGCGCTCCAACACCGTCGAAACCTTTAAATTTCATGCATTTGGTTTTAGTGATAGAGAATACAATACTGAATAAATTTCACTACTTTTTGTTTTGTAACAAAGAAAAAGGATTAATCTACAATTTCGTCGAATTTTTTTTTTGAAAAAAACAACCATTCCGCCTGGAAAAAAATGAAAGGTTTGGTGAAATTATTAAAAATAATAAAACTTTACCTTACAATTACTATATTAAAAATGTATTATTAAAAAAAAAGAATTCGAGTAATCTGCAGATTCATCTTTCCGTAATATAATGCATAAAACAAATTAAATATTCAATTCGACATGAGCTTCTAATCATTAAAATACTAGATATCGTTCTGTTCCTAAAATAATTATAAACAAGGCAAATATTATCCCTACTACTAAATTTGCAATTCTTTCGTTAGCCGACGTTCGTAGAGTCTCGGTTTCGATCGGTTTGTCGGGGACGTTATTTAAAGAACAGAGTCGGACTCCAAGAGTTAAATTAAATATTTTAATTCAAACCAAGCGAAGTAATTTTTAGAATTAGTTTGAAATTTTGAAATGTATACAGTGTGTCCCAAAAATAAAATTATTGTACGATGTATACGGTATGTCTCAAGCCGGTTTTTTTAGGAATACATTTTCTAAATAGTTGGTATATAATATTTGTCTAACATTTTTTGTTTTCAGAAAATCTCTTAGTTTATACCAGTAAATGTAAAAAAAAACTTCTTGTAAGATATATACAGTATGTCCCAAAAATGAAAATTCTTCAAAGTTGTATACAGTATGCCACAAATATGAAAATTCTTATAACAGCATGTCAAAAAAAACAAGTTCTTGTAAAATGTATATAGTATGTCCCAAAAACGAAAATTCTTATAACAGCATGTCCCAAAAACAGAAATTTTTGTAAGATGTATACAATATGTCCCAAAAATAAAAATTCTTGTAAGATATATACAGTATGTCCCAAAAATTAAAATTCTTATAACAGCATGTCCCAAAAATAACAATTTTTGTAAGATGCGTGCAGTATGTCCCAAAAATGAAGATTCTTGTAAGTTGTATACAGTATGCCACAAAAATGAAAATTCCTTAACAGAATGTCCCAAAAATAAAAATTCTTGTAAAATGTATACAGCATGTCACAAAAATGAAAATTAGTGTAAGTTGTATACAGTATGCCACAAAAATGAAAATTCTTATAACAGCATGTCCCAAAAATAACATTTTTTGTAAGATACGTACAGTATGTCCCAAAAATGAAAATTCTTGTAAGATGTATACAGTATGCCACAAAAATGAAAATTCTTATAACAGCATGTCCCAAAAATAAAAATTCTTGTAAGATATATACAGTATGTCCCAAAAATGAAAATTCTTATATACAGAATGTCCTAAAAATAAAAAGTCTTGTAAGATCTATACAGTGTGTCTGCAGTTGAGTTTTTTAGGAATACATATTCTAAATAGTGGGTATATATTATTTGTCGTTAAAAGATTTTTCCTTTTCAAAAATCTTTTGATATTTTTACCTACAGTATGCCCGAAAAAAATTATTGTCAAATGTATACAGTTTGTCTCACATAAGAAAATTCTTGCAAGTTGTATACAGTATGCCGCAAAAAATTAAAAATTTCGTCATTTATATTCTTCCCTCTTTTCTTAAGAAAATATCGTTTTCCGATTAAAAGAAAATTTTTAAAAAATCCACAAATAACACCGCGAAACTAAAGGCACTAAAAATAATCTCAACAATACTGGGCTTGAAAATTTCTTGAGTCCGTATTTTAAAAGTCGACACAAAACACCGTGGTTGAAGCGCTGTTAAATAAAATGTTTACGTGAATCGCCTCGGTCGCTTAAAAATTTGTGGTGGGGGTCTCACAGGAGAAATTTCCCCTTTATCTGAGATACGGTGCACGAAGCAATTGCTCTTAACATTATTATTTTAAAAAATGGCATTAAATTTGTAGTAACAAAAATAATTGTGTTTTTTTTTTAAATTTTATTACAAAAATTGTGGAATTTCTAAAGAATTTCATAAAAATATTTTGATTAAAATTTTGTCATTGTCGGCAGATTTATCAAAAAGTTATTTTTTTTTAAATTGCCAAAAATTATGCATTTTTCAGAAAAACTATAACATTTAAAAATTTTAGAACATAAAATTTTCTACACATTTTATCGTTTCTGTTTTTTCAAATTGTGTATAGATTTACCGCTAGAGGGCGTGTAAGAAATGTATATAGACTTTTACGCCTTTTTTTACATTTTAAGCCAAAATTATGAATTTCTGTGAAAAATTACAAGTAAACAAAATTATAGAATATAAAATTTCCTACAAATTTTCTGTTTGCTTGTTTTTTTCGATTTCCGCATAATTTCGCCGTTAGTTTTTATTTTAATTTTTAAATAATTTTTATCTTATTAAATTAATTTTTATTGAAGTAAATATAAAATGAAAAAGAATACTATTAATTTTGTAATAAAAAACTTTATAGTTATGATTTTTTTCACAACGCTATTACAAAAATTGTGAAATTTCTAAAAAAAAAGCTCAAAAAAATTTTAAATTTTATTACGGTTTAAAAATACTTAAATATCTTTTAAAATATTAAAGATATTAAATTGGGATTTTTACCATTCGAAGTAAAATATCCAACTCTAAATTGACAATGTATTTTGTTTTTTTTTCAAATTTTGAATTGTAATTGTTATAGCCAAAATAAATAATTTTTTTATAATTTTTTATAATGTTTTTTTTATCAATAAGTATAAAACAAATGGAAAAAGTAAATAGTATCTCTTAAAAGGGCCCAAAAAGTGTGAATTATTTCATAATTTTAAAATAATATTTGTAGAAGTTTAGCCAAAAATGTAAAAGTAAAAAAAAATTTAAATTGAACTTTTTTTAAACTAACTATATTAATGTATTATGACACAAAAAAATAAGATAAAATATTAATTATTTCTTGATTTTAAAATTATTCAAAAAATATTTTTTATGGTAAATACGGGATGTGGTTATATTCCCTGTACTATAAATTTTAGAGAATATTAAAAATATTAAAAAGAATAACTACGCTTAATAAAAAATGTTTTATCAGAAAAACAATCGATTGAACAATTGCTTAACTAGAAATGTTTAGAAAGTTGGGTAGATTACCCCCTCTTTATTTATCATTGAAGAAGAAAAATAAATTCTGCATATAATTTTGTAAACAAAAAACATGTCGCTAAATGTTTGTGCCTAATAAGACAAAAAAGTTCTAACCTTAAATTTTTGTCTTAATTGCTTAAAATTAAAAATTTAGATTTTAGATTTTGATTCAATATAGCAAAAGTAAGCAAAAAATTGTATTGCACTAACAAAAAAATGTTTATAAACATTTTTATAATTTGTTGTATATAATTTTGTTTATTAATTACATTACATTATTATTGTGTACTAGTTTATAAAATATTGAAATAATAGAAACTATTTTCTTTATGAAAAGAAAAATTGATTTAAAAAAAATATAATCATTTAACTTCAAAAAAAAAATGAGTCTGGACCTATTTAAATTTATTTTTGATTGCATTCAAGTATTTTAGTACTTAAATAAACAAAATAAATTTTGTACTAATTATAATTTTTTTTATATATTTTTTAATATTTGAGTAAATTTAAATATTAATTATTTAAGTACAGACCTGATTTATTAAAATTTTTTAACTTAACGGAAACAACTTTTATTAATTATTTTTTGGTATTTTTGACAAATTTTCCGTAAAACACTCTGTATATATTATTTTAATTAAGCATCTATAATATTTTTACATTGACCAAAACAATAAAAACTTATCACAAGATACAAAAATAATATTATTTTTATATGTGATAATTTTAATTAATTAAAAAATGGGATAATTAAATATGTACTTACTTTTATATTGTTAAAAAAAATCCAAAATTAATCACCAAATTTTCACCACAATTTTTTTTTTTTTTATTAAACGATCCCACCACTCGCGGTCAACACCAAAGAGCGTCAAACAGAATTCAGAATTCGTCCTGCTGATGGCAGCAAGCTTTAAATCTGACGGAAACCCGTAGTGGGGCCAACCCGTCAACTCAGAGCACTCTTGATGATTTATCGATCACCATCACCATCCACCGTTTCAATGGGACTCCCATTGTTGGGTTTTTGATTTTCGAGAAATCAACTGACGTGATCTAACTGTTAATTATTACTTGGGTATTTTTGATATTTATGTCTGGTTTTGTATCGTTAAATGTGAATAAATAAATAATTATTATAACAATATTTTACAATTTGTAAATAGTAGTATAACTATGAATGGAATGTATATTCTAAGAATAATTTTTAAGAAATATTTATTTTTGGAAATAATATATAAAAATTTATATTTTTACATGGTTTTGATTGGTTAAAATATTTCAGAAAATTATTTATATGGTCAATTTTAACCTGTTCAAATAAATGTTAAGAATTCATTATTATTTTAGCAAAAATGACTTTTTTCACAGTCAAATTTGGAAAAAAAACGAGCAAAAATGCATTTTTCAATATTAGATTTTAATAAAAAGAGCAAGAATGCATTTTTTTGTACTTGAATTAAAATAAAAGAAGCAAAACTGTATTTTTTCACACTCAAATTTGGAAAAAAACGAGCTAAAATACATTTATCTATTTATATAAAGAAAAAAATGCATTTTTTCAAAGTTAAATTTGGAAAAAACGAGCAAAAATATATTTTTCAATATTCGATTTTGACAAAAAAATCAAGAATGTATTTTTTACATTCGATTTAAAAGAAAGGAACGAGAGTGCGTTTTTTCGCACTCAAATTTGGAAAAAAAAACAAACTAAAATGCATTTCTAGACGCTCTAATTTGTTAAGTTAAAATTGTTAAATATCAAAAATTACCAAAAAAATGACAAACCTTCAAAATTTTTAAAAAACTGAAGCTGTTATAAAGTCAGAAAAAGTTATCATCAAGTCAGGTGTTATTTTTTTGAAAAAACCATAAAACTAATGGATCAGGAGTACACATTAATAGAATAAACTTGGAAAGGAGAATACTACTATGTGTAAAAGTAAAGATACTTTATGCCCGTATTTATAGTCGAAACTCAATCTCCGACTTGAGTCGTGCTTGGCCAAGCTCTACTCAGAACTCAAGATTGGATGCATATTATAGTCCGATCTTCGTGAATTCTCGGCGAAGCAAAGACTCAAGACGCATCTCAAGCCTAAACTTAAAAGTAATTAGGTTTTCTATGTTGGCCAACATGAAAAATTTAAAAAAAGAAGAATTACTTTAAAATTGTTTGTGTATTTTATGACAATTGTGACCCATTTTCATCCCATTTGTCGTGGATTTTGATGCCGTCACGCTATTTTGAGTATTTTCTTTATTGTTGGTGTGTGAATTTCGGACTTTTTTGGACTTCTTAGAATTATTTTTATAAATTAAAATTGTAATTATATAAAAGTACATTCTTAATTATATAAAATTAAGTACATTCTTAATTTAAATAAAAATTTATTACTTGATGTCGATAATTATATCAAAATTTACATAAAACAATTTGTTTCAGCCTGAAACATTATGATATTTTGTCTCTTTTGCTGCTGGCTATTGGGTATATATATATATATATATATATATATATATATATATATATATATATATATATATATATAAATTCTCGCAACCGCTCAGTAATACATTCTGAAACCCTTTTTATTGTGCAGAAACAGTCGGCTGGCTTATGCCCCGTAGATCTCCACTGACCAGCTAAAACAATTTTTTTATCATTTTCACAAGATACTTATTCAAAATAAAACTTACTTGAAAGCATAAGCCCGCAAACATGTTAATAATTGCAATAGTGGCGGAATTGGTAACCCTTCGCTAAATTTGTATGTATCTTTTTGGAATCCTATCATTTGGCATATTTTCCTCCACATAATTAAGAAATTCCAAAATATCCTCTTGTCCTCTATAATTCATTTTCACTAATCACTATTAAAATTTTTATTCTATTACAAACACAATCTAACCACAAATAACAAGACAAATGTCAGAAACCGCGTCTCAAGTCGAGCTCAAGACAGGTCGCAGGCTGTCTTGAGCAAGACTCCAATCGCACATGCGCAATTGCAGCTTTTCTCAAGCTGTGGGTCTCGAGATTTATAAAATACGTTCTCGTCTCAAGGCGTTCTCAAGCTCGAGCTCGGGCTCAAGTCTCGACTATAAATACGACCATTAGTAAACGAATAATAAAACTCAAAGTCATACCACATACATTTATTAACTAGTTTAAAACTGGGGGCGATATGTTTCGGCCATAACGATGGCCATCATCAGGCCTACAATACAAATATAAACCAAGTTAGGTTACAATTAGACAAACCAGCAGATAAGTGTACACAAATCATATTGTAAAAATTGATAAAATTAGTAAAAAATGTAAAAAATTAAAACTGTTGAAAACTTTAACCAATAACAATTATACTCCCATCTGGAGGACTAATAAAATTAAGTTGACATCGAAGTGCATCCTACGATGTACAAAAAATTAAAGAAAGTTAGAAAAATTTACAATTTTTTTAATTGCTACCATGCGGCAGTTAGTTGTCAAATGGCGACTTAAAATGACATTAGACAATTTGACGCAATGGACAGAAACGAAAAGGGGTAAAGTAAGAGGCCACTAGCTGAAAAGTCTAAACCAGTTTGAAGTCTGGCTCCGTATTGGTTTAGACTTTTCAGCTTCAATCTGTCTAATGTTATTTTATGTCGCCATTTAACAGCTAACTGCCGCATGGTAGCAATTTAAAAAATTGTAAATTTTTCTAACTTTCTTTAACTTTTTGTGCACCGTGGGAAGCATTTCGATGTCAACTTAATTTTATTAGTCATCCAAAAATATTTTTGACTTTTTATGATTTGACATTTGATATAATTTTTTTTAGTTATATTTGTGTTTATATTATTTTTGTCTACATTAAGTGGTAATAGAAAAAGGACTGAAAACTAGTGAAAACTATGAGTTTGCAGAAATTGGTGATATTTAAATTTCCTTTCCTTTTTCTTTCAAGGCATGGATTCACCCACCATCTTCTTTCTTGCCTCCGAGATTTTAGTTTCAGACAACAAATTATAATACACAAACACGCTATTTTCTTTTTTTCTAATTAAGTTTTTCCTGCTAGACATTTTCGATCATTTAATGACATAACACAAAGTGGTTTCTGACATTTAAAAAGAAAAAGAAGCAGACTTTCATTTCTTTTGTTAAGTTCGCAAACGTGTTTAGTGAAATCAATTGCAACTGACAGTGCAATGAATTGCGAACTCTAAAGCCACCCTCAATTTTTATTGCGGCAATAAAAATGGGGAGTTCAACAAAAATATAAATTCATGTTTTTTTTTATTAACAGTTAGAATTATTCAAATAGAACCCATTGAGTTTAATAATCTACCCTAATTTGGGCTAGATTATTGAATAAATTAATTTAAAAATTATGTGCAATGAAGTAACCGTCAAGCCAATTACTGCAAACGTGAAAAGAAGAGAATACGAATGAAAAACACCTGTTAAATCTCACTTATACAGACAAAGATGTAGAAATCCATTATATGATAATTGGATAAAGATGAACACTTGAACCTATCCTCTGTGAATTCGCATTCAAAATCGAGAGAGATAAATAGATATTATATTCCGCTGTTAGATAAAGAAAACGACTATTTTAACGAGATCAGGTAATAATTTGCTGTTTGGTACATAAGTGCTGGGCACAAGCGTTTCTGATTAAATGAAAAGTCGCGTCCTGCATATTTCACTGTCACTGTTGTAGTTTGTACTCTGTAGAGCTAGTTGATGTTAATAATTTTCCGTATTTATTTGTATTTGTAAAGATACGTAAACAAAGGTAAAAGTAAACACAATTAAAAACATATTGTCCAAACGACACTTTATAAGCAAACGTCATCTATGTTTGAAAGTGTCAATTTTATTTAGAAAAATTGGCCCACGTTAATATTATGCTGCAGCTATTGCACATAAGTGACGTAGATGCACTACAAGTTACATAGATGCATTTCATGTTAAATTAAAGAAAAAAACAAAAAAAACGATTTTTTTATAAAAGGAAATTAATTCTTTTCTTAAATAATGCAAAAAAAAGATGGATTAATATTTCAAGTTGAACTCCCCGCAATTATAATTGCAACAATAAAAATTGAGAACTGTAAAAGGTACCTTACATTTTTTACTAATTTTTACAATTTCTACTATGTGATTTGTGTTTTCATACCATCATATTGAATTTTCTTCAATTTTTTACTGTAAGTACACTTATCTGTCTAATTGTAACCTAACTTGGTTTATATTTGTATTGTAGGCCTGATGATGGCCATCGTTATGGCCGAAACATGTCGCCCCCATTTTTAATCTGGTTAATAAATGTATGTGGTATGACGTTGCATTTTATTATTCGTTGAATAATTGACCACATTTGAGCTATGGATAATCTTTTGTTCTTGATACTTTAGTAAAATTGCTTTTAATAAGATTCGGCTTAGCCGCTTTCGGTCAACGACCATCTTCAGAACTTTCATAAAAGATTATTACATTTAACATTATTATAAATTATAATAGAAGGATAAAAGCCTGGGAACGATCCTCTCATCATATTTGCTTTTAAAAAAAAATCAAGAAATTTTTTAGATTTTTCATGTATTTTTAGGGTTTTTAAGAATATTTCAAGGATTATTTAAGAATTCCACAAGGGTCTTTTAAAAATTTTTAATAATTTTTTTTAAAAATTGTCAAAAATTGTTTTTTTGCAAGATTTTTTAAGAATCTTCTTTATCATTTTTTAGTCATTTTTCAGGGTTACTCACTATGGTATTCAGTGATATTCTAATAAGCGATTTTTTTAAGCTTTTTCAGGAATGTTTAGAGATTTTATAGATTTTTTCAAGTATTTTTTCAAGGATAACTTTTTCAAAAATTGTCAGATTGTTTTTTGCAAGCAGTTATCATGATTTTTTTAAGAATCCTTAAGGATTTTTCAATAATTTCTCAAGGATCTGTCAAAGATTTGTTATAAATTCAATTTTTCAAAAACTATCACATTGTTTTCTTGTTAACAATGTTTAAAATTATTTTAAGAATCTTCTTTATGATTTTTTATACATTTTTCAAGGATGCCCACGAACTTATTCGGTGAGATTTGAGTAAGCGATTTTTTAAGCTTTTTCATAGATTTTAGAGATTTTTATAGATTTTTTCAAGTATTTTCCAATAATTTTCCTTAATTTTTTAAGGATCTTTCAAGGATTTTTCATAACTTCAGGTTATCAAAAATTGTCAAAGATTGTTTTTTACAAGATTTTTTTAGGCATTTTTCAGAAATTTTTAAAAATTTTTATAGATTTTTTCAAGTATTTTTCAGGAGTTTGTAAAAAAATTTTAATAATTCTCCAGGACTTTTTGAGAAAAATTGTCAAAGATTGTTTTTTTGCAAACACTTTTAAAGAATTTGTATATATTTTTTTAAACATTTTTTATGAGGTTCTTTTGATTCTACGTATAATCTGTTAAAGGGGTGTGTAGTGTCCAGATTATAGATTTTTTAGTATTGGACTATTAATCCGTAATCGATTTTGGACCTTATGATGGCTCTGTATATGTGCATTAGAGAAATACAATCTACTCCCCATGAATGATTCGCTAAATGTTTTCATCAAGTTGATGGAAGTAAGTAATCTTTTTTTAGATGTATACGTTTTTGTCGAAAGTTAGGCTCAGAAATTTTATTTCTTTGATGAAATCAAGAGGTTCGTCATTCATCAGTAAAAACGAGCTTTTTGAGGGAAGACAATAACTTTTGCTTTTAACAAGAACTAGTTTTTCTTGATTTTGAGGACAAATAATACACTTAAGTGCAAAATGTTGTAGAACAAAGTATTAGAGCATAACTTAGACTTGGCAACATCCGTTTGATTTTTTACGGTTTTGATGGTTTACTATTCTGTCTCTTTCTGGTTTTGACTCTTTACATTCTGTCTCATTATTTTATGATGTTTTACGGGGAAAAATTTTCCTGAATTCCATAAATTAATGTAATGCTTATTATTTTGTAATTAAAATAATAATAATAAATAACATATTCTTTACGGTCCAGCTGGGAAAGTTCTGGGGTGACACAGCCGATTTTTTTAATTTACTTAAAATTAGGTTAATACTACAAAGTTGAGTGTATTTTATAGAGACAAAAAAGAACAGACATATAATAAAATTAGTAAGATGAATGCAAAAAAATGCAGTAGGAGAATTAAAAGAAAACACAACTTAAACTCAACAATGCAATTTTTTTTACTCGTACCTTAAAAGTTTACAATTATTGGTCAACACTGTATAAAAAAAATAAAATAAAATTTAAAAAATGCTAATAAAAACTTCTAATTAGGTATAGCCCACAACATTTTGTTTCAATTATTATTATTTGATTTGATCTTTACTTTCGCTATCTATAATTGACCTAATATATTTATTTCAAAAAAAGACTGTTGTTATTTGAGAAGGTTAAACCAAGCGTTAGTACAAAGAATATTGACCTAGTTTTTGTTAGTTTCTTACAATCTAGTGGTCTCAAGGATAATTACTTTGATTAAAATCTTAATTTAATGTCTGTTAAACTTCCTAATAAACAATTAATTTATGCTTAATTCCGGATTTATACAAAACATATTCCTTGTTAAACAACAAATAACAAAATATGTTTTCATTAGAAAAAGTATAATTTTTGTTGATATTTTTAGAATAAAAAAATAATCACTATAGATTCAGTTTAGCATTCTTAAACGTCATTAGAAATACTTAACTGTAATTATATTAAAATTTATTAATATCAACATAATAAATATAACATTTATTTACTTATTTTTTAATTAGCTTTTATAAGATATAATAGAATTTATATTATTGTAATTGGTTTTTCTTGTGAAATATAAATTAGATTAAATATCGGTAATAGTTGTATTGATTTCAAAATGAAGATACAAACCATCTTTTGTTTCCACCTTGAGTGAAAATTAAAATAAAATTCCAACTTCTCTATCTTATAACAACTTTAGACTACCTTAACAAATAAGCATAATATTAGGGTTGTCAAATACAAAACTCGGATCTATAACTATATATAAAAATAAAAAATTATTAGCTTGGCGCAAGTGATTTTTAGGCTACTTCTGCAGTTAAATAATATTTTTTGTTTTAAATTAATGAATTAAAATCAGTTTGAATTGAATTAACAGAATTGGAAAGATTTTCTTGTTAAATAAAATAAAGAAATTCTGGGGAATTACCAGTTATGTTGATGTCATTTAATATACTAATTTAAATATTACGATTTCTCGTTAATTATAGTCGTTAAATACGGGAGCAAAAATACCTAAAATACAATAAATTATTGACACGTTTTAGTCTAGTTTAAAAATACGTTAATTAAAGTTGTAGCGAATTAACATATGGTCAAAATAAAGAAAAATGTGAACTTAAACAATTGTAAAAGTTATAAACAAATAAATAATCCATAAAAAAGGAGTCTAGCAAATATCTTAAAAATTTAAAAGCGTTAAAGAAAATTAAAAAAGAGATTTTTAAAGGGAAAAAAGTTTCCAGAAAAAAATTTAATACCCGGAAATTTATCTTATGTATAATTATTTGCAATTTAATTCTGAAAATAGGGCTCTGTGAGAGAAAAAAATTTCATTTATTTTTTTCCAATTATTTTTTTAAATAATCAACCAACTTTACTTTACAATAAAAAACATTATAAGTGTGATTTTTTTCCAAATTTCAGAAAATGGAGAGACTGAAATAAAATTTAAAAAATCTTAATTGTTGAAGTATCTCCCTCCTCTCATGTCTACAATTTTTGTTCGAAAAATTTAAAAAAAAACACACTTATAGGAAACTCTATTATCTTTTAAACAACATATAATTCATTTTGATAAATTTTATAATTTTGGAATAAGAGAGCTATAACATTTTTAATTTTTTAAGAAAAAAAAAAGGAAAAAGATAATAAAATGTGCCTAATATTATTTAAAAGAAATAAAAATATTATAAGCTTGAATTTTCTCCAAATTTTTAAGAAAAAATTGTAACTGTGAACAAAGGGAGAGACTGGCATAAAACTAGTTCCTGCCTACAATTTTTTTTCTAAAATTTTGAAAAAAATCTCACTTATAGCAAACTTTATTGTATTTTAAATAACGTTAAATTTATTTTGATAAGTTGTATATTTTTTAAAATAAGAGTCTAATAACAAGATTTTAAGTTTCTAAAAATTTTCGATTCGTATAACATGAAAATGGTACAAGATATTGAAAGTTTCCTAACGCCATTTAAAATGCAATAAAAAATATTATAGGCGTAAATTTTGTCAAGTTTTTAAAAAATATTGTAAATTTAAGAAAAGGGAGAGATTGAAATAAAAATAAAACAAAATATATCGTAGAAGTCTTATCCTTTCTTTCATGTCTACAATGTTTGTTCGAAAATTTTGGAAAAAATACACTTATAGAAAACTTAATTATCTTTTAAATAACACTAAATTTATTTTTATTAATTTTATATTTTTTGGAATAAGAGCGTAATAACAAGATTTTAAATTTCAAACAATTTTCTATTAGCATTACGTGAAAACGAAAAAAGGTATAGAAGTGTTATTTACAAGGAAATAAAAAATATTATAAGTGTAAATTTTTTTAAAATTTTTAAAAAAACAATCATAAATTTTAGAAAAGGAGAGACTGAAATAAAAATTAAAAAAATTTTACCGTTGAAGTCTCTCCCTTCTCTCATGTCTACAGTTTTTGTTCGAAAATTTTGAAAAAAAAATACACTAAAAGATAACTTAATTATCTTTTAAATAACATTAAATTTATTTTTATAAATTTTATATTTTTTTGAATAAGAGCGTAATAACAAGATTTTAGATTTCTAACAATTTTATATTCGCATAACGTGAAAACGAAAAAAGATATGAAAATGTGCTTAAAGTCATTTAAAAGGCAATAAAAAATGAAATGAGCGTAATTTTTTTTAAATTTTTAAAAAACAATCATAAATTTTAGAAAGGGAGAGACTGAAATAAAAATAAAACAAAATTTATCGTTGAAGTCTCTCCCTTTTCTCATGTCTACAGTATTTGTTCGAAAATTTTGAAAAACAATATACTCATAGAAAACTTAATTGTCTTTTAAAGAACATTAAATTTATTTTTATAAAATTTATATTTTTGGAATAAGAGC
Organism: Neocrepidodera transversa; assembly: GCA_963243735.1. NCBI lineage: Eukaryota > Metazoa > Arthropoda > Insecta > Coleoptera > Chrysomelidae > Neocrepidodera > Neocrepidodera transversa. The sequence goes on from OY725338.1 coordinate 15,739,264, forward strand.
GTAATAATAAGATTTTAAATTTCTAACAATTTTCTATTCGCATAATGTGAAAATAAAAAAGGATATGGAAATATGCTTAACGTGATGTAAAAGACAATAAAAAATGAAATAAGCGTAAATTTTTTTCAATTTTTTAAAAAACAATCATAAATTTGAGAAAAGGGAGAGACTGAAATAAAAATAAAACAAAATGTCTCGTTGAAGTCTCTCCCTTCCCTCATGTCTACAGTGTTTGTTCAAAAATTTAAAAAAATACACTTATAAAAAACTTAATTATCTTTCAAATAACATTAAATTATATTTTTATAAATTTTATATTTTTTGGAATAAGAGCGTAATAATAAGATTTTAAATTTCTAACAATTTTCTATTCCCATAATGTGACTACAAAAAAGATATGAAAATGTGCTTAATATCATTTAAAAGGAAATAAAAAATAAAATAAAAGACAAATTTTTTCCAAATTTTTAAAAAACAATCTTAAATTTAAGAAAAGGGAGAGACCTAAATAAAAATTAAAAAAAATTTGAAGTATCTACCTTCTCTCACGCCTACAGTGCTTGTTTGAAAATTTTGAAAAAAATGACACTTATAGCAAACTTTATTCTCTTTTAAAAAGATTAAATTTATTATGATATATTTATTTAGTCAATGTGTCTATAATTTTACTTTCCCGGACCCATCAAAGAGAAAGTAAGGTGAACGAGCAAAAAAAAAATCGAGATATCGATGGAAATATCCATTTTGAGGTCCTCCAAGAAGATTGAAACCATTTCCAGCGCATGGTCTGTCTGTGTGTCGGTGTGTCTGTGTGTCTGGTTTGGTTTAAATTGGTAAAGTAGAAGGTCCTCAAGACCGACATTGATTAAATACACATGTAACAATTTTTTAATTTTTCTAAATTTTAAGGACAAACTATACACTTTAGTGCAAAATGTTGTAGTACAAAGTTTTATAGCATAAAATTCCCTACAACTTTTGTTTAAAACTTTTTCCAGAATTTCCAATAGTTGCGCCACTAGAGGGCGCGTAAAAAATGTGCATGTATGTTTTCTCTAGTTTTTCTTGATTTTGAGGACAAACAATACACTTTAGTGCAAAATGTTGTAGTACAACGTTTTAGAGCATAAAATTCCCTACAACTTTTGTTTAAAACTTTTTCTAGAATTTCCAATAGTTGCGCCACTAGAGGGCGCGTAAAAAATGTGCATGTAGGTTTTCTCTAGTTTTTCTTGATTTTGAGGACAAACAATGCATTCTAGTGCGAAATTTTCTGGTTCAAAGTTGTAAAGCATCAAATTTTCTTTAAATTTTATGTTTAACTTTTTATCGAATTCCCCATTGTTTCGCCGCTAGATGGCGAGAAAAATACACATTTATAATTTTCCATTTTTTTAAAATTGGAGGTAAATTATGCTCTTTAGTGCAAAATGTTTCAGTGCAAAGTTGTAAAGCATAAAATTCCGTACAACTACTGCATGAAAAATTTTCCCGAATTCTCAATAGTTTTCACAAATGATTTTAGGAGATCCTAATTGTAGCAGTGTGATATACAACGTGCGCATGCGCAGCTTATGTCATCAACATTTAAATATCAATTCGGTAGACGTATTCACCATCGGCTCGCTGTTTTTAATGTGTTACATAAATTATTATTATGCTTAATTTTTTGTAATTAAAATAATAATAATAAATAACATATTCTCTACGGTCGAGCCGGGAAAGTTCTGGGGTGACACAGCCGATTTTTTTTTTAAACAATGGCACTAAAATTTCTTAATAACGGTTATTTAGTATTTCTTGTGTATGTATATAAATTAGTTTTAATAAACAAAATTTTTCTACATTTCTTTTTCATTTTATAGTTTAGATAATTAATAAATAATAAATTATAATAATTAAAAGCTTTACAATATTATAATCTCGTTAACTATAGTTGTCATAAGGTCTCCAGGAAGCGATATAATTTTAAGTAAGTTTTATTTAACAATTGTCCAAGTAAAACTGCCAAGAATATTTCATAAAAATCAACAACCATTCATTATAATTGATTTTTATGACATCACAAGGAATTAGAATTTTTCACAAAATTATTCCCAATAAATGACTAATTAATGTTATCAATTATATGGATTCTTAATAAAATCAATTTTTATTTAAGACATATTTTATTAAGTAGAAAAAATTTAGGTTTATAATTTGTATTAGATCAATAAAAATTCTTTACTTTCATACCTTGTGGAAGGGTTCAATTTTTTTCCGTTAAACTTCTAAATGTATTTTATGTAACTATAAACTTTCAATTTTATCTATAACTTTATTTTATTACAATATACTGTTTTATTTATGAATGGATTTTTATCAAACAGACAAAGCTAAAAAAATATCAAGTGATAAATGAAACCTCCCTGTACATAAACTTAATTTCGAGCTGAAAGCCTGGTCGCTATGCCAACAGAGTGCTTTTTCGAATGCAACAAGTAACGCAGTTTAGGGACGAATTAAATCAAGTGTTCTCTCGAGTCGACTATCCAGATCGACACGATTTCCTAGAGAATAGCCGAGAAAATAATCCCTTTCATCGAATTCAATTCTCCACATTTCCATTTTATAGCTTTTCCTCATAGGGATTTATTTATACTTTGGATTAGGTTACTGTAGTAATAGTCTGGAGCTATAGAATTATTGCTATAATTAGGTATTTTCCAGTTACTGGGTATTACTAAAGAAAATGTACTTAAGATCGGTTTATACCGGCTCCTCTTATCAATCTAACGAATCTGTGTATGTTAAATTTAGTTAGGTTAGTGTTACCTTTTGTATTAATGTAGATGACAAAAACACAATAATAATAATAATGTAAAGTTATGGGTATTCTGAAGATCATGTTTAACTACATCACTAATTACATTATGAGTAAAATCTGACTGTTCGATTAAAAAGTGGCATGAAGCCAGATGCCACGCCCCATAGGATCAGACCTCCGTCCGACCACTTTTCGCTCAGTACCAGCGTTGCCAACCGTACTATAATTATAGTATTTGTACGATAATTACAAGTTCATGTACTATAAAATTTCAAAGTAAATATAGTCACTTTATACTATAATTTTATATTTTCACAAATCATAACAATATACCAAAGGCATCTGTTAGGACACTCTTCAGTCATCCAGCCAACTGTAATTCCGTCGCAGGCGAAAGATCTACGATTTTTAAGAATTTTTTAAGGAGATTTAAGGATTTTTATGAATTTTTAAGCATTTTAAATGATTTTTAAGGATTTTCAAGGACATTTAAGGATTTTTAGGGATTTATAAGAATTTTAAACTATTTTTAGGGATTTTAATTTTTTTAAGGATTATTTTAGGATCTTTAAGAATTGCTTAAGATTTTTAAGTAATTTTGAGTCTTTAAGTATTTTTAGGGGTTTTAGGGATTTTTAAGAAATTTTTATGGATTTTAAAGTATTTTTAAGATCATCTTAAGATTTTTAAGGATTTTTAAATTTTTTTAAGAGTTTTTGGATTTTTAAAGAGTTTTAAGGATTTTAATGGATTTTTAAGCATTTTAAGGATTTTTAATGATTTTTAAGGATTTTTAGGGATTTTTAAGAATTTCAAACTATTTTTAGGGTTTTTAATTGTTTTCTAAGGATTATTTTAGAATGTTTAAGAATTGCTTAAGATTTTTAAGTAATTTTAAGTCTTTAAGTATTTTTAAGGGTTTTAAAGATTTTTAAGGAATTTTTAAGGATTTTCAAGGACATTTAAGTATTTTTAGGGATTTTTAAGAATTTTAATCTATTTTTAGGGATTTTAATGTTTTAAAAGGATTATTTTATGATCTTTAAATCTTTAACAATTGCCTAAGATTTTTAAGTAATTTTAAGTCTTTAAGTATTTTTAAGGGTTTTTAAAGATTATTAAGGATTTTTTAAGTATTTTTAGTGATTTTAATGTTTTTTTTAAGGATTATTTTAGGATCTTTAAGAATTACTTAAGATTTTTAAGTAATTTTAAATGTTTAAGAATTTTTAAGGGTTTTAAAGATTTTTAGAGAATTTTTAAAGATTTTAAACTGTTTTTAAGATCTTTTTAAGATTTTTAAGGAGTTTTAAAATTTTTTAAGAATTTTGAGGGGTTTTTAAGAAGTTTTAAATATTTTAATCAATTTTTAAGCATTTTAAAAGATTTTTAATGATTTTTAAAGATTTTTGGGATTCTTAGGGATTTTCAAGGACTCTTAAGTATTTTTAGGGATTTTTAAGGATTTTTAACGAACTTTTAAGGATCTTTTAAGGATATTTTAAGGTTTTTTGAGGATTTTTAAGGATTTTTAAAATGTTTTAAGAATTTAAAGAGATTTTTAAGGATTTTGAAGGATTTTTAAGTATTTTTAAGGATTTTTATGGATTTTTATGATTTTTAAAGATTTATTATTTACCAAGAGTAGAGAAAGTATAATTTATAATCCAGAAAAAGTTGATTGAACTCAGATACCTAATTGAGATATTAGAATTTGTTATTTTTGGTGCAATTATATGTTATTGTTCGTGTCGTTACATATTTCTTGTTTCTTCTCTATTGTACTATATTTTTCTCCAATGTACTATAATAATTTAAGTGCCAGTACTATAACAGCTTCCAATACAGTTGGCAACGTTGCTCAGTACGTAGTTTCAAGCTTCATGTGTACTGAATCCCTCACCGCGAGTTGGTTATAACGCTCTGTGTATTTTATTTGGATTTATAATATCAATTATTTTGTACATTAATTTATAACATCGTTTTATCTCCTTTCTTTTGAAGTAGGGACCGGACCCAAATGAAATAAGGGTTTCAGTCCGGTTCGGGTTCAACATAATTTGAAAAATTTCTTTTCTAGTCCGGTTCAGGTTCTGTAAAAATTAATTCGATCCTGTTCGGTTCGGTCCGCTAAAGATTTATCGGTCCAAAGGATTTTTCGACAAAACAATTTTTTTATATGCAGTCCCAAGTACATGAAAGGTATCCTTGTGGATTTTATTGATGTCGTCAATTCGTAGCTCATTCCATTGCAGATTATTCAATTATTCATTGAATCAAAATGATTAGCCACAAGCAAAAATTTAAGGGTGGAAGAGCAGTGGGGGCGATCGCTCCCCCCAATTTTTTAAAAAACTTCACGTAAACTCATTAAACTGCGCCCTTTTTACAACTATATAGCACTTTTTATAGTTACGCATGTACATTACAATTTCCCTGGCGGGATTTTCCCTTTTTTCATTGCCCCTCCCCCTCCAATTCATACTCCTGGATCCGTACCTGATACATACGTTAAAAAAATGAACTTAAAATATATAGTAATTCCACAACTTTTAATTTTATTTATGGTATAAATTAAATTCGTTGATACAGGAATAAAAAGAACCGGTATTTTTTAAAGGGTTCGGGTTGGTAAATAAAATAATTTTAGACTAAAATATGGGTTCGGTTACGGTTCGTTTCTTGAAAAAAATTTAGGTCACGGTCCGGTTTTCGGTTCTAAAGGGTCCGGTCCGGGTCGCTGTTTTGAAGTACCACAATTCACACCGCTGGTCATGTCCATTAGAATATGACCATTAGCATGATTTAACGGTCATTTCTGTAAATTATTTAGTCCAAAAATGGCCTTGAAACTATTATAAACAATTATTTTTAGCATGTTCGTTTATCCTGTAACACTAAAATTCTTATAATTCTGATGGATCCAACAGTGTTGACTGCTAGCTCGATTTCTTTCTCTTTCTCTCTTACACTTTGACTATTATATTAATAAAATATTATGTATTTTGTAAGAGAGATGTTAGATGAGTATGTTAAGATAAATACTTTGGAGTATCAGATTGGAGGCGTGATGATAAAAAATATTGTGTGGTCTTGAGAGAGACAAAAATGAGCAGAACAAATCTTGACCATTTCTTATCAAAATGGAGGATGGGGTTGGAGCCGGTGCTACCCCTTTACTGACAGACACACCTAGATACATATTTAAGGGTGAAGATTTGTTTATTACCAACTGTTGACAATCTGTCATAAATTTTTTGTCCGCTGATTTAATTCAGCATAATATTCCTTTACGCTCTCTACATCTAGGGTTTATAAAGGGTTGGTAGGGATGAAGGATTTATGGGAATCAGTAGTGAAATCAATAAAATATCATTTAAAAAGAATACTTGAGAACCACTTCGGTTACAATTCTTATTCAAATCGTGTTTTGTTTAAATTCCAGACCTCTTTCAACTCTATCAATTGGAAATTCTATGATGACTATGTCGCAATAAGACGTTGGAGAAGCCAATCATATCTGATTGATATACTACCATAAGAATGCGGCAGTTAGTGCAGCAGTTTTGGTCAATTTGGTCAAGAGAATACCTAACTTTACTACAACTCAAAATATAAATGGAAATTGAACTGATTGGTTACAGTTTATTGGTGATGTACTTTTGAAATTATACAGACATAGATGAATATCCGGATCGAAGAACCAAAAAAATTTAGTCCGTGGAAATTATAATCAATAAACCGTTTTTATTTCAAACTACAAAACGCTATTTACATACTGTTGCTATAGTTATACAAAAAATAATAATCTCTAACAAAGGCAACTCCCAATATTGATTTCTGGAATACCAAAATTTTGTATCCTTAATAACAAATATCAATTCTGATAGGGTTAACATGTTTGACAATAATAACTTCATTTAAATCAAAAATTTTTGAATTTGACAAATTTGACGATCGAATAATTTATTATTTTAGAATCATATTAATTGCTAATCAAAATTATGGGATGCATTATCGCACTTTTAGTAGCATTCATAATAATCCTTATGAACGACAAATTATTTATATTATCACCAACAGCCAAACCCGGTCCATTGGTATCCTCATATGTATTTTTGTTAGCTATGTTTCTACTACTTTGCGAAATTCCCATGTATCCAAACTCTTTAAGGAATCTTGGATGTTTAGTACAAGGAGTTTTTGAGGTATAATACTATACTATTAAGTAAAAATACTATTTTATTTACTTTTTTTAGGTAATTGTTGCAGCGTTCATCGCTGAAGGAATGACAGTAGATTTCTGGCTACCTCTAGAAGCTGCTGCTATGGAAAATGTACCAAAATTAGCAGACCTAATCGAAGATATGCTATCTAGTGGCGAATTTCATTGCGAGACACTCTGTAATATTCTAAGAGACACCACTACTCGCTATGTTGTCAGTTACACTTTAAGCATTTTCTTTCTTATGGCCGTTTTGCACGCCACTAGAATCATTGATCTACGAGCTTTAGAGTTAGTATATAAATCGCAAAAGAATTTTTTTTATAGTAATAATGAGTAGGTGAATAGTTATATAAAATGGGATCCAGTAGTATTATTATTTACGTATTGGAAAACTCGAACACTGGAAAGATATTCCTGGGTTAGCTCAGTCTAAGGCGTTTATAGTCAAACCCTCAGGTAGCGCCCTATCGCAGATCCTAGAATGGATTAGAAGTGATCTTTGCATCCTAATTGGACTGCTTACAGGGCACTGTCGTCTGCGGTACAATCTGAAGAAGCTAGGTCTGAGTCAAACATCGGACTGTCGCTTCTGCAGTCTGGCGAAGCATATTTTATTCTCCTGTCCTACCCTGGAAATCAATAGGCTTCGTACATTTGGTTTTGTGCACCTGGAGCCTATCGACTTCAAGGAAGCTTCACCTAAATCAACCATAGACTTCGTGAGAAGGTGTGGATTGTATGGTGAATTATAGGCCATAGAGGTGGGCCACAATAGGCCTCTTCTGGCCGCAGCGGAGGGGCGAGCAAACGCTCCACTCACATTGAACATACGTACCTCTCGTCTTCTTGTTCATACCCCCAGCAGAGTGCGGTGTCATGTTGTTGAGGTGTTTTCGTACTGGAGAGTGACCAGTCAGAATACCTGTTGAAAGATGTAGATTATGGCTGGTCATGGACAAGATTTGTTGGTTGTTGAATTGTCAGGGTAACTTACGAGGTCCCTAGCAGCTCTGTACAAGCGAGTGATCCTTAATTATTTTCGTCACGACTGCTGTCGTTAGTCCAATGAAGGAACCAGGTCCAAATATTTTTCGGTTGGCTGCCTTCTTGGCCAATGAGTCGGTGAGACGGTTAACCTTTCATATGGTATGTCCTTTGATCCATTTTAAGGTGACCACATTGTTGATGGATGCTTCGACTAATGCTTGGTGACATTCTAGTACTAACCCTGAGCAAATTCATAGCCTGTCCAGGGTGAGTAGTATTTGTCTGCTATCTGTATAGATGAGTATATTTCTTCCAGTGATATTATTTCTGGTGATTCATTTTGCTGCTTTTAGGTTGCCAGTGAGCTACGCTGGCACTTTTTCCCGTACCCCATTTTATGTTATGGTTTAAGGATCTGAAGTGCCGCACAGTGAACCTTATTTTGTTTTGGAGCACATCCACTATGATTGCCCGATATTCTCGTTCTTTTCGGCGAGTATTGGCAACATAAAGGTATGTATACATCTGGGACTGAAACTATCTGGAGAGCAGTATCATAAGCATTGAGAGCGCTTTCCCAGGCAAGTCTCGAACACGCTGAGACCAGTCTCCGAAAGTGGACGAGTATTCAATGTACAAGCGTATGCATGTTTCCTGAGAACTTGTCTCGGTATTCGAACTATGTTCGAATAGTAGATCAGACTCTAGAGACCTCCAGACAGTTCCCGCTGTCTTTCTCAGCAATTTGGTGGCCAATTAAACATAATAACTTATCAAACTGCACACCAGATATTCTTATGAAATTTCAGAGTTGTTGGGGATCCTCTATGGTCAATTCTGGCACAGTTTAACAGTCTCATAACTCATTACGACATTCTACCCATTCCCTTACCCAATATTTTTTTTTTCTTGGGCCCGTTTTTGTAGAAGTTTATATGCAATTATAAACTCGATTGCCTTAAGGTCAGCCATGGCGCGACTTTCAAGTCTCCCCAACATGTTTTCCTTCTAGTGGACACAGACTTTAGACTAATCTCCGATAGTCTCCCGAGATCGAGCGTTGTCTCAAATTTACATGGTTCTGAGACAAGTCACGAGAGCTTCTCTCTCTCTCTCTCTCGATTCTCAGATGTACATCTAGCTTAAGAGAGGCACCTTTTGGCAAAGTTGTCAACTACATAAAAACTGTAGGCTAGCTGACGAGCTAAGTCGTTATTTCCTGTGGACGATGCACAATTGACCTAATGAGGTAGAACAGCCTACTTATGGAGTAACCCACCCTCCCAGACTTACAGATACAGGCATTAAGGAAAGATCTGCTCCTGTTATATACCCATTTTACTTTCCCAACCCACCTCCAATAAGGGAAAGTATTGTGAACGAGCTAAAAAAAATTTTCAAGATAAAGATCGAAATATCCATTTGGAGGTCAAGTGAGATGATTAAGATCATTTCCAGATGGAAGTCTGTCTGTCTGTCTGTCTATGTGTATTCTAGCACGATAGAGGCCACACGTTTAATCCGATTGAACTGAAATTTTGTATATGGGTTTGGGTTACCCGTCGGAAGAACCCAATAGCTTTTGTACGACCTCTGTCAAACGGAAGTGTCACTATCAAAAAATGACAGATGCAATATGTCACAGAATTTGACTTGCAATATGTCATTTGAAAGCCCTTGAAAATATCTATTCAGAATAGTCAAAATTATTTTCCAACTGTCACCTGTCAAAAATAAAAAAAATGTCAAACTTGGAAATTTTAACATTACATATCTGAAAACTTATTCATCTCTGGATACTCGTCGAGAAAATTTTGGAGCGACACAACCGATTTTTTTGTAATCTTTTTGAGATTTTTTGAAATTTGTTATTATTTTCTGCGGTTTTTTTGCGACTGTTTTGGGATTCTGTTTCGATTTTTTACGCTTTTTTTACAGTTTTTAATTGAGATTTTTTTGTAATTATTTGCGATTTCAAATTTTAATTTTTTTTAATTCATTCCGGTTTTTTGCAATTTTTTACCATTTTTTGCAATTTTTACGATATCGTTAGTGTTTTTTTGCGTTTTTTTTGCCTTTTTGCGTTTTTTTCAGTTTTTACATATTTTTGATTTTCAGGATATTTTCGAATTTTACAATTTTTTTTCCCAATACTTTCTGATTTTTTCACCTTTTTTCAATGTATTCTTTTTTCTCTCGATTTTTTTCATTTTTTTTTAATTTTTCCTAGTTTTTCTTTTTTTTATTATTTTTTATTCTGATTTATTTCATTTCTGTCGAATTTTTTCAATTTTTTAAATATTTTTTAGATGGTTACAATTGTTTTCGGTTTTTTTGGTTTCTTTTTTTTTTTTTTTGAATTTTTTCCGATTATTTGCAGTTGCAATTGTTTTAAATTTTTTCCCACATTTTTGGAATTTTTTTTGCTATTTTTGCGATTTTTTATTTTTAGATTTTTGCAATTTTTTTTTTGATATTTGTTCCTTTTTTTGCAATTTTTTGAGCTTTTCTTTTTTTATCTTTTTACTAGATTTTTTCTATTGTTTTCTATTTTTCCCTATTTTTTCACATATTTCCTATTTATCTCTATTTTTTTTAGATTTTTCTTACTTCTTCTGTTTTTGTTTTTTTTTCTGCCTTTTTCGATTTTTTTAAAGTTTTTTTCCCATTTTCCTGTTTATTTGCTGGTTTTTTTTCTACTTTTATACTTTTACCTTCCCGACCCACCTCCGAGAAGGGAAAGTATTGTGAATGAGCTAAAAAAAATTTCGAGATAAATACGGAAGTATCCATTTTCAGTTCCCCTGAGAGGATTAAGACCATTTCCAGGTGGAAGTCTGTCTGTCTGTCTGTCTGTGTGTATTCTTCCACGATAGAAGCCACATGCTTAATCAGATTAAGCTGCAATTTGGTATATGGGTTTCGTTTATCCATCAAAAAACCCATTAGTTTTTGTACTGAGATGATTAAGGTCATTTAAAGATGGAAGTCTGTCTGTCTGTTTGTCTGTCTGTCTGTCTGTCTGTCTGTCTGTCTATGTGTATTCTTCCACGATAGAGGCCACACGTTTAATCCGATTGAGCTGAAATTTTGTATGTGGGTTTGGGTTACCCGTCGAAAGAACCCATTAGTTTTTGTACGACATCTGTCAAACAGAAGTGTAACTGTCAAAAAATGACAGATGCAATATGTCGGGAAAGTTTTAAGGCGACACAACCGTTTTTTTTAATTTATTCCTTAACACAAGAATGAACGGCCCACTTTGTATATATTTCAGTTATATTTGAACCTATTTTTCTCTTTTCAGTCATGGTTTTGGCTACTTCATTAGTGACATTAGCTTCAAGTTCAAACATTCGATAAAAAAACATTTTGTCTGCTCATACGCAGAAATCGAAAACGAAATACCTAACGAAGAAGATATTGTAATAAAGGATATTATAAATTCAAATATTGTCACAGGGTGTTCAGTAAGCGATAACCAATTAGTAGAAAAACCAATTAAACCCATACAGAAAAAGAGACGAAAAAGACGAAATAGTTTTCAATTATTATCTAATTTTAATGAAAAAGGCGACAAGAGTGATAGCGATCATTTGGATTCTAGTAAACGAAAAACACGTTCTAGTACTTGCTGTTCTCCTAGTAATCAATTTGTGAATAATATGTCACCGTGTTTCCGAAATATTGTTTATTAATTTATTAAGATAGTTAAGTTGGAGAATTATAAGAAAAATTATTTGTTGAAACTTAACTTTTTTTTGAATTCCACTGTTTAATTAAAATGGGTTGGTATTGTGCATTTTATTGTATGAATAGTATTCGTTGAAGCATATCCGTGTATTATATTAAAGTCCTTCAAGTTTTGTTGTAAAAAATATTCAGTAAGATACAATTAATTTATGATGAAACAATTACTTATATTTTCATCATTATTTTGTGTTTATTGAAAAGATGATACCACATTAATCACATCGTAAAATGTGAAGTAAAATGTCTAAAAAAATGAGTGAAATAAAAAAAAATTGGTCTATTTTTTTTTGCAATTATCTCAAAAATTAAAATCGTTAGGAAGATTTTAAAAAATCGTTCTTAAGGGGAATAAATTTCCAAAAAAAGTCTTAACTCCCAGAACTGTATCTCAATTGTTAATATATTTAATATAATGCTGAAAATGGGTGAGCGAAACGTCGGAAAACCGACCATGGCAAGAATAATTTTTTTTGTAGTAGTAAATATTAACTTAAAAATTTAAAAAATATATATGATATCTTGTTGATACTTGAATGAAGAATTTGGTAGAAAAAAATCACTGATTTTTGATAAACTGAGCCCATTGTTTCATTTATTTTTTATTTTAGCAAATTTAAAGAGGGGTTTATCCCTTTGCAATTCGGTCATTGACCTATTGTGCTCCCTCTTACAGGGCCTCTTAGTTCACTATACTGAATCTTAAAAATTGGGTAAACTGGAGGAATCTCTGAACCAGGTTTGGACCTATCAGGTCATCTTGCATTATAATTAAGCATTAAGTGTCCTGGAGTTTCTTCCGCCATATCATACATTCGGCAATTGGTGGTGGTTCCATTTGCTGGGTTAAGAGAAGGTTATTTTATAACTCTTTTCGTATGCCTATTACCATATAATGATTCTCAGTGGTTAATATACTGGGTGACCATCCATTGTTTCATTTTCTAACGAGCCAATGCATATAAAATTCAACATACTGGTTGGGGTTCCGTAAAGTCGGCCTTGCATACCAGCTTCTACAAGTTGACTTCTTATTAATTAGAAGATAATTTTTGTTTCCATGCCTTGCACACAAACTTCTTTCAGCCCCAACTGTACAATAACAATGCTATATCGTTCTCCACTATAAAATTGTAAATATATCCGTTTACTTCGAATTTTACGCTTGTCGTTTTTGTACTCATTTTGCTTTTTATTTTTAAAATACTACAGTAAACACAGCCTAGGAGTCTAGACACAAACAAAGAAGTTTGGTTATGAAATGAGCATAGATAAAGAGAAGTATGACAATAAAAGGAGATAAAATGTAAAAAAGCCGCTAAAAAGATAAACTTCACCCAACATTTAGTGGCATGGCCTTGAAATATAGCGGAAAGAATGGAGAAATGTGATTGGTTATAATTTCGAAGCTGGCTTCTAGAAGCTGGTATGCAAGGCCGCCTTGAATGTGTCATCTGCTTCCTTCCTTTCGAGGTTGTCAGCTATTTCATTGCCTTCTACCCCACTATGCCCTGGTACCAAAACAGTAGTCACTTTGTTGTCCTTTTCTAAGGTACTAAGTGATTGTAGGCAGTCCTATACAAGTTTGGAATTATATTAGTATGATTTCAGTGCCTTTATCGCTGCTTGAGTGTACGAGACAATATAAATGGATTTACTGTTTATATTTTCGGCCACACAGACTGAAAAGGCTTGAGAATTTCAGTTTGGAATACCATTGCATGTTGTAGAAGGTATATCACTGAGCCACTACCATTTTTGGTTTTCGAACATCAGTGTACCACATAATGCTTCCTTGCTTCTCCCATTCCTGTCTAATGCCAATAATTTCCCCAGTTTCCAGTACATTTAAGACTATATGCTGCCAATCTCGCCTCTTCCTTAATTAGTATGTCCAACGGATGAAAATTTAAGATTGTTTCCATAGAGACTTTAGATGTACTGCTTATTATTTCCAGTATTCACAAACATGTGGACTTGTAAGATGCGGGCTTTCGATATTGATTGTTCAACTTTTCTCCACCATACTACGGCTCCATATGTAACTAGGGGTCGAACTGCCGTGGTGTATAGGCAGTTGGTCAGTTTGGTTTTAATTCTCAGGTTTTGCCAAATGATCGTCTCGCCATCATTAGGATGATTCTAGCTTTTTCAATCGTCCTGATTAAATAAGCGTTCCACGTTAGTGTAGGGTCCAATGTTATACCTTTTGTTTGATCCCATTGTGCTTATTGTGATTTTATTACTTTGGGTGCCTTAAAGGTTCCAATTTTTCTCTTTTTGTTAAAATGACCAAAATAGTTTTGAATCATATTCATGGCGTTTTGTGTTCATATACTTCCCTTTGAGTGCTACGATATCGTCTGAGCGTGTTGTCTCCTACAAGATTGTTTAGAAGGGGGGATAGAATTCCTCTCTGTTGGTATCTTTTTCTAACAGACATAAAGTGGCCTAAACATACCTTCCCTCTAGCATGTTTTTTATTCATCGGGTAATAGAGGGTTTGGTTCCTCGGTCTATTAATTAAACATTTTTTAGAGTTTTCGTTTAGCAATATATTTTTTAATGCAGGAATAGCATGAAGACTTTGTATATTCGAGTCATTAAATATTTTTATTATCTCAAAATTAAAACCATTCATTTTGGAATAATGTACCATAAATAACATTTGATGGTTTATTATAGTGTGAAAGGAAAATGGTCGGTGTAAGTGTGCCATAAGGGCTTTAGGTAATTAATTTAATGTCAGCTTTTAACGGTAGACTGGTGATGGAGTGGATTTTACAGGGTGATCAATTGGAAAATAATTAGTTAAAAATTAATTAGGTCTCTGAATAATATTGGTAAAATACCTTTTAAAAAATTATGTACCTTCCAAAATTTTTTTCCAAAAAAATTACCCTCTCTTCTCCATTGAAATAATATCCCTTAAAAAAATTATGTAGGTACGGTTTTATACTTTTTTGGGATAGTTAATATAATCTTGAAATATTTAAGTATAAAATATTTTTTATTCAAAGGTAATAGTTTACCATTAATACGATTTTTGTGACTTAAAAAAAAAGTGAAATTTTGTCCAAGGTAAAAGTCGTTGTACATTTGATCAAATTTTTAAGCTGGAACAATTAAAAATCCCATTTACCGGACTATTTCTCGGGAGTCGATGTTTAGTCTTTTAAATATTCGCTGAAAAAATTGTTTGTTTAAATTAACAATATTTAGTACAGTGTCACAAATAATTTCAAAATAACTTTTAGGTTGTCGCAACATGGTTACTAATTTTTATTTAAAAGTCAAAATCATTGTGACAAATCATAGATTTTTTTTGTGAAAATTATTTTTTTTTAAATTCTTTTAAAGAAAACCATCATGGGAAAATTTTTAGCAGTGTTTACGGCGTACGTACTCATTTGTATGGGATATCAAATTTTCAGAAATCCTCCAGAATTACATGAAGATTCTCAAATCACTGCACATATTTTTCTAACGGCTGTATTTTTGCTGCTCTACGATTTGAGATTGTATCCCAAAAATCTGAGAAAGTTGGATCGATTTAGTCAAATAATTGTTGAAGTAAGAACAACAAAATTTTTATTTATTCCTAATGTATAAAGAAAGTGAAAAAAATTTCAGCTTTTTACCAGTAAAAGATAAAGTAGATTTACTAATCAAAACATTAAAATTTGTTGCTATACTATTTTCATTTTGTAGAGTTTTCTTCTCTTTTAATTCTTAGTTTTTATTTCTTGCAAAAATTTGAATGAAAAATACTGTTACATTTTCCCATGTCAAAGGACAAGGCACATTTTTACTGTAATCTCGAGATCGATAAATTTTGAAATTGGACAAATAAAAGTATTTTTTACAACCTAACCAAACCAATAGGTAGGTATACTGGGTGTACTAGAAAATTGAGACTAACGGTTTTATATGTTAGGTATTCATAGTGACCAGAAATACTTTTTTCGACAAGTGTTAAATTAATTTTATTAAGTATTCATGATACAGGGTGCGCCAATATTGTATAATCAAAATTGATTTTGTTTTACTTTATATTTTTTAGTGTTCTTATTTTAAATGTTGATTTATCAAAAAAATCAATCCATTCAGTTTTTAATAATATCTTTATTAAGTTTTCTAAGTAAAAACGATACACTTGCCCAAAAAATTGTTTAATTTGCTGAAATGTGGCATAATAGATAATAAGGTGTATAGAAAAAAAACAGTTCAAACAAGTCAAGCTGCTAAGTATGAGGGAGAAAATTATACGTGATACTTGATACGTACTTTTTGGTCTAATATAACCTAGGTACTATCAAAATAGGAAATTGTCTATCATTATTTTCTAAGTCAATACTTGGACCCCATCACGTCTTAATTGAAGATTATCTATTTGAATTCTGCTCTGAAGTAGATTTTCGCCTTGTCAAAAAATATCCTTTCCCGGAAATCATTTATTAGGGTACAGGCAATCTTTAGAAATCACTATGAGATAGACAGTTCTATATACTTAACATATAAAACCGTTAGTCCCAATTTTCTGCTACACCCAGTATACCTACAGGTTTTTCGCACAGGTAAAAAATGCTTACTTTTATATGTCCAATAACAGAATAAAAAAATCGATTGATCCCATGATTACATTAAAAGTGTGCCTTATCCTTTGAGCACTCTCCTACAGTTTTTATTTTACTTTAATTATAATTATTGCTCAATTTTTTAATACCAGTAACAACAGTTAAAATTGTTTGATAAGAAGTGACGTTATACAGAGTGTTTCAGAATTCGACGTTCAATGGTGACTCCTCTCATAAAATAAAGAATATTTAGGTCAGGAATCAATATTCAAAAATCCTTTTTTTTTGAAATATTTTTTTCAAAACCGTTTACCAGTGGTGTTCCAGTTGGGTATGGTCGTATATCTTTCCCAATTTTCTACGCCACTGGATACATTTTCAATTTTTTTTAATTGCTTTTTTAATTGGAAAAAAATAAGAAACAAGCAAATATATGTCAATTAAACCAAATATAAAACGTTCATAGTATATTAAATAATATTTTGAACACCCGTTGGTGTTCAGCTAAAAGAATTCAAGCCAAAGAAATAAAACAAAGCTAGCGAAATTGCAAAATGTAACTAAATACAACGTATGGGTTTCGATACCATTTCCACGAAAAAGTACCATAAAGGCACGTACCGAACAATCAGCGAAAAAAACTCGGCGTACACCTACATGTGAAAAAAATCGGCTGTGTTACCCCAGAACTTTCCCGGTTCGGCTATAAGAGAGTCACTAGGTTTGTTACAAAAAACTGCATTCCATTAATTTATGGAACAAATTTTAAACAGCAAGGCGACGGTGAATTCGTCTGTAATAACATAAGCGGGCGCATGCGCACACTGCTACAATTGGGATTTTCTAAAATCATATGGGTAAAAACTATTGGGAATTCGGGAAAAAGTTCGATACAAAAGTTGTAGGGAATTTTATGCTCTACAAGTTTTCACTAGAATATTTTGCACTAAAGCCCATTATTTGCCATCAAAATAAAAAAAAAATGCAAAAGCCTAAATTTGTATATTTTTCGCCCTCTAGTGGCGAAACTATGGGGATTCAGAAAAAAAGTCAAAGGATATATGGTGCTTTACAACTTTGCATTAGAAAATTTTCCACTAAAGTGCATTGTTTGTCCTCAAAATTTGGAAAACTGCGAAAAACCTACATGCATATTTTTTGCGCGCCCTCTAGTGGCGCAATTATTGAAAATTATCGAAAAAGTTTGATACAAAAATTGTTGTAAATTTTATGCTCTAAAACTTTGCACTAGAACATTTTGCACTAAAGTGTATTGTTTTTCCTTAAAATTAAAAAAAAGACAAAAAATCTTTCATGTGTCTTCAATCAATTTCGGTTTAGAGGACCTTCTACTGTACCAATTTAAACCAAAATCTAATGGTCGCATTCTAGGCACACACCGACCCTCCATACCAAATTTCAGCTTGACTGGTCAAACGGTTTGGCAGTTATCGTGGAAGATTACACACAGACACACAGACAGACCATATGCTGGAAATGGTTTTAATCTTCTTGGGGGATCTCGATTTTTTTTTGTTCGATCACCATACTTTCCCTTTGATGGGAACGGGATAGTAACAATAAGACTATCACGCGGCTAATGGTAGTACAAAACACGCAGCCAATCAAAGTCGAGAAAAATATAGTACCTCCAATCAACGAGCCGGTACGTCACCAACGTACTTCTTGGTACGGCACTATGAAGCGTCACCTGGTTGTCGCGACGTGGTTACGAGGCACAAGGAGACGAAAAATACCATCAGTTCGGAACTCAACAGCGGTGGGCGAAATCGTCTTCGGAAAAAAAAGTTTTTTTTTTATTTTGGCCGGCGGCAAAAGGAAACATTTGATCAAGCTAGTGACCTTAAGTAAACAGAAAATAATACGCGAATATATAAAACCGTAGGAAACAAATTTAGGATTATAAAGACACTCGGTAAGGTATTTTTCAGTCCAATGGTATTACTAACATTTTCGTATAAGGATTGAAATTTTGGTTTTTTTTGGATAATAAAAACGGAAGTCTCTGGTTATTGGCCTTTTATCAGTTTAAAATTGGGAAAATTGTCTGACCTTTTATAAAGTACATAAAAGGAGGGATTAAATATTTTTTTTCTTTGTTTGTGGCCAATATGCTGTTTTTTTTTATATACTCTTAATCACTTTTGTAACGTTGATAACGGAGGGAATTTTTATTGTACTTTAATTATAATTAAGATTTTGTTTATTTCTATCCCGTTTATAAATTATAATTATTATGCCTTGTTTTTAGTTATTTTTATTATTTTTTTGTTTTTAGTTCTTAATTGCAATGTTTGCAATGGAAATTATACTTTTGGATTTTTGGATTCCATTGGAACATGGAACAAAGGCTCTTTGTGTTCATGCAGCAGACAAACTCAGCCACGTTACAGATTTTGATAAGAACTACCATTGCATTACCGAAAATCTCAAAAAACCATCAACACAAACTACTGTTACTTACGTCCTTAGTATATTCTTCTTACTTGCAGTTCTTCATGCAATAAGAGCGGTGGACTTCAGAGCTCTTGAGTAAGTAAAATCTACAGTTAAGATAATTTTTTATTAACTTATGTCAATTTTTTACATTATCCAAAAGTGATTAAGGGACACCTTTCACAACAGCAAGAGAAGGCTGATTTTGGAAAATTCTTTGTGGTAAAACAAAACCGACATAACGTATCGAAAAAGTAGTAGGATCTTTATTTTCAAAATATTAACAACCAGCGCCAAAGCAAAATTAAACAATAACTAATGACAGTGTAGACAAATATAAGCAGAGATTTTTTTAAAAATTATACAAACATGTTTTTCATGTTACAAATTGAGATTTTGAATGAGTCTACATAAAATTCAAAATTATCACTATCTAATCATTTTTTAGGGATGGACCCAGTGCTTTTTTTGGTGATATCGTCTACAGAGGCAAAAGATTCCTTAACAAAAGACTAAGAGCATGTGGATTTGGTAAGAGACGAGTTAAAATAAAAGAATGTGAAGAAATTGCAAGTTGTAGACAAAAAATATCGAAACATAAAGAAAAAAAACATAATCCAATATGCGAATGTGATCCTATTGATTTGAATGAATTAAACAACTTCAGTAAATGTAACGAACTCAACATGGATTGCGATGATAGTGTTGATGGCGATGATTCGTTGAAATTTGGTGATTTTGATATTCCAGATGATAGTGATTTATTGCTCTCGGATGAGTAATTTTATAAATCATTTTATTTTTTTATTAAATATATTCTCCAAGACGTAATTTATTTTATAAAAAGAAAACAAGGAAACCCGTTAAAGGATAATTAATTAAATAAGGGATAACATCGTGGACTTGGTTTAAAAAAATTATTTGCACTAAATACTACAAAAGCATAAAAAAGTTGTACATCAACATTAAAATATTCTAATTTACCGTTTGTCTGTAAACTAGAAGGGCCAGAAGTTTTTAAACTGATATTTGCTACGTAAAATACCACTTTATAGTCAATAAAAGAAGAATACTGTCAGTGTCATTTATCAAAATACCATATAAGATTAAATAACCCTAGCAGCTAAGGCCCTGAAAAAAAGAAGACATTTTTAAACTAATAATTATAATACGAATAATAATTTGTTTTTAATAAACATTTTGCTCGGGGTGAATCATTCTTATCCCCCACTACCTCTAAAAGGCTCTAACTAGTTTTAAACTGGCCAATAATTACGCATTACCAACTGTAGTTATGGAACACATTATACACGTAACTGTATATTGGGTTACCTAATTCGGTTGATAGATTTTTTAACAAACTTTAATATTGTTTACAAAATGATTTTCTTAGTTTTTGTATTTAAAAAGAAACAGTAGCATTACTTTTCGAATAAAATATAAAACTTTTAATAAATATGAACGGATGCTTGTAATGTAAAACACGATTTGTCTCGATTGCGTTAAAAGAAGAATAATGTAATGTCACTTATCATATTTAATTCTGAGGCCGAATATCGCAGGCAGCTGAGGCCTTAAAAGAAGAGAAAATGAAGAAAGTTATTCTTATCGGGGGAGACAAATATTCCATAAAAATATTGTTTTTTACAAAAATACAATTTTTTCTTAATAATTAACCCCGGTTTGATCCAAATTGTATTTTTCTGCAACACATTATACACGTAACTGTATATTTAGTTACCTAATTCGGTTGATAGATTTTTAGCTAACTTAATATTATTTACAAAATGATTTTGTTCGTTTTTGTGCTTAAAAAGAAACATTAGCATTACTTTTCGATTAAAATATAAAACTTTTAATAAATATGAACGGATGCTTGTAATGTAAAACACAATTTGTCTCAATTGCGTTAAAAGAAGAATAATGTCAATGTCACTAATCAATTTTATTTCTTTGGTCAAATAGCCCAGGCAGCTGAGACCTTAAAAGAGGAGAAGGAGAAAATTATGTCTTATTCCATAAAATTTTTTTTTTTACAAAAATACAATTTTTTATTAATAGTTAACCCCGGTTTGATTCAAATAGTATTTTCTTTTTTCATTTTTTAAAGAAATAGAAAAAACCTAATCTGATGACGCATGCATGCAATATGGAATATTTGTCTCCTGAAAACTCAACTAATGGAAGACTGAATAACTCTATCAGTTGAGGCATTAGACCTAAAAAGAAGAAGAAACTGATATTTTATTAGCAGCAAATTAACCGAGTAAAATCTTTTTTAACAAAATGAACAGATTTACAAAAATATTACTAAACTCCATTTTATTAAATAGAACAAGAACTTCAATTGTGTTAAAAAACTTCATTTCTGTTAAAACCCATAACGTAAATACAGCATATCAGAGGATTCCATTTATACATAACCTGCCATATTGTAGAAAATATGTAAAGACAATATTAGCCATAAATTTATTAACTTGGTTAGGATTTGCTAATGAGGATCAAGACAAAGAATCGGAATTAATAATAACTTTAAAAAGGTCAGTGCTATGTATTCAAAGAGAACAATTTGATAAAGCAGAACAAATGTTGCATTTAGCATTACGAATAGCTCAACAACAACAAAATAAACAAGGTATTCTTTATTGTTATGACCTAATGGCAAATTTGGCATTTGAACAACGTGAATTAGACAAAGCTCAGAAATTATTTATTAGTGTTTTACAAATGCTTCTTGGTAATGGAACTGCACAAGATGATCTTAAGGTTCGTAAAAATTGTTTTAGAAACTAAATTTAATCAGAAAATATTTATTTTAGGTTATTCATGTTAGTTTGAAATTAGCAAGAATATATCAGCTTGTAGCAGAGCTAGAATCAGCAGAAATTGGATATACATGGTGTTTAGAACAAATTGAAAAGAAAAAAAATGAAAGTAAAGACGCTAAAGTTCTTTGTGGGGTAATTAATGATTGGTATGCTCAATTTTTATTAGATAAAAATGAAGTAAAAAAAGCCCAGTTTCATTTAAAAGAAGCACATAGAATCTGTAGCGAAATAAATACAGAAGATACAGAAAAAACTGTTTTATTATTAAACGATTTGGGAACTACTAGTTTTAGAGCCAATGATATGGTTAATGCTGAAAATTATTTAAAAGAAGCTATTGCCATTGGACAAAATATGGATGATAAATCTCATTTAGGTGTTGTACATGCTAATCTTGGTTTAGTTTTGTTAGAAAAAGGAATTTTAGATCAAGCTCAGAAGTATTGTAAAGAAGCTTGGCGTTTAGGTAAAGTAATTGATTTTTAAAAGCATATTTATTTTTAAGGACATTATGAATCTATTTTTCTGTAAAAAAAATTTTGTTTTAGGAAAACAACATGATAATAGCGAATCAATTAACCAAGCTAATTATTGTCTTGATCAGATAAAAATGAATTTAAATAAATAACAATATTAGTTTCAAATAAAATACTAGTCTTATTTTTTAGATGGTTATCGATATATACCGAATGAAAAAAAAATCAATATTTTATGTATATTTATTATAATATATTTCCATATTTTTGTACTGTTGATTAAATAAAACGTTTTTGTTCATGTTATTTCCTATGATTTGTTATTTATAAATCTTTAGAAAGTCTGTCACAACAAAGTAAAAACTAAAAAAAAAACAGTAGATTATCCATAACTCAAATGTGGTAAAATTATTCAACGAATAATTAAAACTCCAAGTCATACCACAAAATTTATTAACAGGTGAAGATGTGATTAAATACTCAAAAAAGGGTACTTACAAACCATAATAAACAAATTGTACATGGTGTTAAAATTTGGTATAAAAATTAAACACTTACATGGTAAATTTTTTTAAATTATTGTTGAAAACTTTTTAACCTCTAGTTTAGGGGGGAATGGTTAAAAAGTTTTCAACAATAATTTTAAAAAAATTTACTATGTTACTGTTTAATTTTCATACCAAATTTTAACATATACAATTTCTTGATTATGTTTGTAAGTAACCTCTTTTTGAGTATGTTTTTTATTGTAATCCAATTTTAATTTTGTATTGTAGGCCTGATGATGGCCATAGTTTGGCCGAAACATGTCTCCAATTTAATCAAATCTTAACCTTTTAATAAATTTTGTAGTATGACTTGGAGTTGTAATTATTCGTTAAAGTAAAAACTTTACAAATGCAAGGTTATAAAAAACTGGTATTTACTGATCCCATAAAAATATGACAAAAACTATATTTGTATAATCTCAAAAATATCAAGTTTGCTCCTTCATCAACTACCCAGTTGGTGATCTAAAAAATCAAATTGGAGCTAATTGTATCTCAATGTATTCGCATTTTTTTCTTTCATTCATTTTCCCAGAAATGAAAATTATGTGACGGTATATCAAAAATATTGAAAATTTCAACTTTGCTCCTCCATCGCGATTACCCATTTGGTGATCTAAAAATTTAAAACTGGAGCTAATTGTAGCCCAACGAGTTTATAATCGAAATGTGAGGATTGCATTTTTTTCTTTCGTTCATTTTCTCAGAAATGAAAATTATGTGAAGGTATATCAAAAATATTGAAAATTTCAACTTTGCCCCTTCATCGGCTACCCATTTATTGATCTAAAAATTTAAAACGAGCTAATTGTAGCCCAATTAGTTTATAATCGAAATGTGAAGATTTCATTTTTTTTCTTTCATTCATTTTCCCAGAAATGAAAATTATGTGACGGTATATCAAAAATATTGAAAATTTCAACTTTGCTCCTCCATCGCGATTACCCATTTGGTGATCTAAAAATTTAAAACTGGAGCTAATTGTAGCCCAACGAGTTTATAATCGAAATGTGAGGATTGCATTTTTTTCTTTCGTTCATTTTCTCAGAAATGAAAATTATGTGAAGGTATATCAAAAATATTGAAAATTTCAACTTTGCTCCTCCATCGCGATTACCCATTTGGTGATCTAAAAATTTAAAACTGGAGCTAATTGTAGCCCAACGAGTTTATAATCGAAATGTGAGGATTGCATTTTTTTCTTTCGTTCATTTTCTCAGAAATGAAAATTATGTGAAGGTATATCAAAAATATTGAAAATTTCAACTTTGCCCCTTCATCGGCTACCCATTTATTGATCTAAAAATTTAAAACGAGCTAATTGTAGCCCAATTAGTTTATAATCGAAATGTGAAGATTGCATTTTTTTTCTTTCATTCATTTTCTCAGAAATGAAAATTATGTGAAGGTATATCAAAAATATTGAAAATTTCAACTTTGCCCCTTCATCGGCTACCCATTTGGTGATCTAAAAATTTTAAACTCGAGCTAATTGTAGCCCAATTAGTTTATAATCGAAATGTGAAGATTGCATTTTTTTCTTTCATTCATTTTCCCAGAAATGAAAATTATGTGACGGTATATCAAAAATATTGAAAATTTCAACTTTGCCCCTTCATCGACTACCCATTTGGTGATCTAAAAATTTAAAACTGGAGCTAATTGTAGCCCAATTAGTTTATAATCGAAATGTGAAGATTTCATTTTTTTTCTTTCATTCATTTTCCCAGAAATGAAAATTATGTGAAGGTATATCAAAAATATTGAAAATTTCAACTTTGCTCCTCCATCGCGATTACCCATTTGGTGATCTAAAAATTTAAAACTGGAGCTAATTGTAGCCCAACGAGTTTATAATCGAAATGTGAGGATTGCATTTTTTTCTTTCGTTCATTTTCTCAGAAATGAAAATTATGTGAAGGTATATCAAAAATATTGAAAATTTCAACTTTGCCCCTTCATCGGCTACCCATTTATTGATCTAAAAATTTAAAACGAGCTAATTGTAGCCCAATTAGTTTATAATCGAAATGTGAAGATTTCATTTTTTTTCTTTCATTCATTTTCCCAGAAATGAAAATTATGTGAAGGTATATCAAAAATATTGAAAATTTCAACTTTGCTCCTCCATCGCGATTACCCATTTGGTGATCTAAAAATTTAAAACTGGAGCTAATTGTAGCCCAACGAGTTTATAATCGAAATGTGAGGATTGCATTTTTTTCTTTCGTTCATTTTCTCAGAAATGAAAATTATGTGAAGGTATATCAAAAATATTGAAAATTTCAACTTTGCCCCTTCATCGGCTACCCATTTATTGATCTAAAAATTTAAAACGAGCTAATTGTAGCCCAATTAGTTTATAATCGAAATGTGAAGATTTCATTTTTTTTCTTTCATTCATTTTCCCAGAAATGAAAATTATGTGACGGTATATCAAAAATATTGAAAATTTCAACTTTGCTCCTCCATCGCGATTACCCATTTGGTGATCTAAAAATTTAAAACTGGAGCTAATTGTAGCCCAACGAGTTTATAATCGAAATGTGAGGATTGCATTTTTTTCTTTCGTTCATTTTCTCAGAAATGAAAATTATGTGAAGGTATATCAAAAATATTGAAAATTTCAACTTTGCTCCTCCATCGCGATTACCCATTTGGTGATCTAAAAATTTAAAACTGGAGCTAATTGTAGCCCAACGAGTTTATAATCGAAATGTGAGGATTGCATTTTTTTCTTTCGTTCATTTTCTCAGAAATGAAAATTATGTGAAGGTATATCAAAAATATTGAAAATTTCAACTTTGCCCCTTCATCGGCTACCCATTTATTGATCTAAAAATTTAAAACGAGCTAATTGTAGCCCAATTAGTTTATAATCGAAATGTGAAGATTGCATTTTTTTTCTTTCATTCATTTTCTCAGAAATGAAAATTATGTGAAGGTATATCAAAAATATTGAAAATTTCAACTTTGCCCCTTCATCGGCTACCCATTTGGTGATCTAAAAATTTTAAACTCGAGCTAATTGTAGCCCAATTAGTTTATAATCGAAATGTGAAGATTGCATTTTTTTCTTTCATTCATTTTCCCAGAAATGAAAATTATGTGACGGTATATCAAAAATATTGAAAATTTCAACTTTGCCCCTTCATCGACTACCCATTTGGTGATCTAAAAATTTAAAACTGGAGCTAATTGTAGCCCAATTTGTTTTTTCTAGCAATATGTGAATATTACATTTTTTACTACCATTAATTTTTTCAGAAATTAAAATTATCTATATCGTTGGTCTAATTAACAAACCTCGTAACTCCACAGAATTCGATTTTGTAATTTCTAATTTTTTAAGTTAATGGTTACTGCACAAAGTAATAAATCCTTTTGTAACTCTCAAAAGTATTAAATAGAAATCATTATAAAAATATGTTATTGTAAAAATATGACTTTTAAAACAAATATAAATCAGTTTTTTGTTTCCCTTGTAAAAAGTGGCAAATGTGAGTTACGCGGTTTGTAAATTAGACCGACGATATCAAAAATTAATTTCTATTAATATTTCATTACTGTGAATGGTAAGTAAGTTAGTATTAAATCAAGAAACATTTTTCCCCACTATAATTTACATTTCAAAGGAAGTCCGATTCTGTGCTAACTTTAGTCGATTAATTTTTCTAAAACTCATTTCCATCGCCTTAATTTTCTTTATATTGTTTTTAGACTTCAAAAAAAGTCATGATGGCTCTGTTCTGTCCGTCCGCGTTATAACTCAGGAACCACAACAGATAGAGACAAACGGACAACGGCAATGAGCATACCTTAAATATGTGCTCAAGCGAATTTCAAGTTTCTGCGACTTCCGGTTTCAAAACTGGAGAATTATAAGGTATGATTTTTTAGAAGTCTTATTTGCCTTCTTCAGCGGGGCAAAATGGACAATTTATATACAATAAGTGATAAAAATTAAATATTCTCAATTCGGCTAAAATTAATGTACTTTTGTGGCTGCTGAATACCAACTCCAATAGAAGACGCTGCGTTGCTTGGAAACAGATTTTTTTTTTGGGGGTGAAATGAATTTGATTTATTTTCCTTGTGCCGGTTGATCAATTTACTTTTGTTTTATAATTTATTTTGCGATAAGTTGTTCATATTAATTCTAAAAGTGACATTGCTATCATTATCATCAGGTAAGTAAATTGTTATTCCTAAAAGGTTTTTGAAATATATTAAGTGAATATTCGAAAGCAAAAAAGTTTAAATGGCGTAGTTCAAAAACTCGCATCCATTAAAACAATTTGGAAATCTCAAAAAAGTTTAGTTATGAATCTGGGCACATCCGCCTTATTTTATCAGTTATTAATTTTCCTCCATTCAAACACTAACATTACAATTCATAGATTTTTGCCCATTTATGCCCCATGGTAAATTATTTTAACTTTAATTAACCTCAGTGTTGCCAGAGTGGTACTAGTACCACATGTGATACTCTTGATCGTCAAAAAGTACGGTGGTCCCCCTTTGATAAATGCGGTACCTAAATTGGTTTCTGGGAACAATGAAAAATATCAACTTTTTTACAGATTTTTTCAAGCTTCCCAAAAGTGTCATTCTCCGGCGGTTAGGTTATGGCGTTTTCCATTGGCAAATCTACGGTGAACTGAAACTGAACTGCCTGCAAAATGTGTATTCCATTAGTTGCACTACACCAATATTTCATATTCCATTGGAAAACTAGTACAAGCAAAGTTGCATTGACAAATGACAGCTTTTCCGTTTTCCAGTGGCCATGCACTGAGTGCAAAATTTCATTTCACTCGTACAGGGCACCCAAGAACTGTGCAAAGCTAGTGAATGTCAATGGAAAACGCCATTGGATTCTCTATGGTTGTTCACTGTGGCCATGAAATAAATCACGCATAAGGCGTACCTCCTGAAAACTGAAAGTTCTCTGTCTCCCTTAGTTATTTGACTTTTGATTCTATTCGTCGCACATTCAACAACCAATCATTTTTCTGCATCTTGGGTAGCTTCTTCTGCCCTTAGCAACTATATATCGATATGTCTTTTTTGCTTCTTATGGAAGGGAGGGGGTTGCGACTGGGCGGTATGCTCCAGGAGTTCGTGTTTGTTCCACGACTCATGAGTCACCAAGGGCTGATAATCGCAGTTACCAGTCATGTCCAGGGTAACATAACCCATATTGAAAGAAAGTAATAAAATAAAACACAATTTTTGTTAACTAATAATAAGTAACGCTGCGTCTATCAGCCAAGACTGAAGTGACCACAAAGGTCGCGCGTATTATTTAGCAGCCACCGTTCGACATTTAAAAGGCCCCCCATGTAACGTCACGACATAATATTAAAAAGTAGTACAGTGAGGCAAAATTTAGTACATTTTCATGGATTTTGTGGTACTGAAAATTTTTCCCACCGGCAACACTGATTAACCTATGAACGGGTGAAAAATGAGTCATAAATAACTCCTAAATTTATTTTGAAAATGTTTTTAAATAAAAATTAACCTATCTTTGTTACTTTCTTCAGAATATTGGATATAAAAATTGAAAATGTTTGTAAATATTTTTATTTAGAAAGTTTTTTGAAAAGGTTACTCAAAAAAATGTACTAGTAGTGATCATTACTCTTTGTTCCAGGTTATCCTAGAATACGAATCTGTTATGACTTCAGACACTATGAACATCAGTAAACATGCACCCAGATAACACATGTGCATCCATTGGATGTCCATTTTGTGTCCATCAGGGACCGGGATGTCCATGGACATCCATTGGATATCCATTTTGTAGATGTAGAACGGACATCATCTGAATTTGCACATCCATTGGATGTCCATTTTATGTCAATCAGGCAGCAGGCATGGACATCCATTTTGTAGATGTACATTGGACATCTGAATTTGCACATCCATTGGATGTCCATTTTGTGTCCACCAGACAGAGGGATACGGCCATGAAGGGAACTGTACGAAAACGAAATGAACGTGAAAGGCAGCCATTACGGTCCGTTTTGCATTGTCTATTGTTTGTTTTTATTTATTGTGTAAATTGGAGAACCAAAGACAAAAGTAAGTACCTACCTGCAATTTTCAGCAATTCATTTATCAAATATACATAGTTATTATTATTATGTTAAAATGTTATGAAAAGTTTTACTTGGTAAGCTTATTGTTTTCTAGATATATCTGTATTTTTTCATTTTAATTTTGAAAATGATATATTTTTTAAGTATATTCACATATAAATTCATGATTTTTTTAGAAACATCTGAAAAAACATCGACATACACTGATAGGAAATCCGTGGAAGATGCTATAAAAAAATTTCTCGGGAGGGCAAAAGAAAGAAGTGCATATGAAAACAAAGCATCAGGGCCTATTCATATCTCAAATTACTTTTTTTATTTCTAAAATTGCAAGAAGATATACTTTTTTTAGTAGGCAAACCATTTATTTTTATTTTAATGTAATATCCTGTTAATCTCTAAAATAGTTAAAAAAAAATTATGTTCAAAAAAATTATGTTCAAAAAAATTATTGTCATATATAATAAATATGCAAAATTTACACCTATATTATTTGTTCATCCTACCTTATTAAAAGAAATTTCATCATATCCAATGGATTTTTTTGAGACATTAATTGGACCACAATTTTAAATCTATTGGATGACTAGAGGACATATAATGGACGTCCAATGAATGTCTATAAATTCACATTGGTCAGACTAAAGGACATATATTGGACATCCATTCGATGTACATTGAAGTATGGTGTACATCCAACGGATGTCCATGGTGTCCAGACCTGGATGTCCATCGGACATGAAATGGATATCCATTCGCAATCCGTTGGATGACCAAAGGACATACATTGAACGTCCAGTGGATGTCCAAAAATTCAGACATTTGTCATCCAATGGACATCCATTGGATGCACATTGAAGTATGGTGTACATCCAATGGAAGTCCACGGTGTCCAGACATGGAGGTCCATTGGATGTATATTGTTATCTGGGCAATGGTCGATATCATAAACATATCTGGAAATCGGAATTTAAACGATCAGTTTGATTTTCTACAAAAATAAATCGAGACTAGAACAGGTTCTGTAGACGATCGACACAATAATCAAATAATTAATCGTTTTAAACGCGAAACAAGGACTTTAATAAATTAAGACATCATTCTGAAAAATGTAGTCTGGCAAAATCCAATGAAGATGGCTCTTCTTCCAAAGAAAGCTGTGGAACTGTTACGACCCCCTTCAGTGCCACACTTGGCAAGAGATGATTTATGTTTCAGATGAACATTATTGATGTTTTCATAATATATTTTAATCCTGTTTATGAAAATAAAATACTAAAAATAAATGAACTTTCGAAAAATCGGAATAGAAAGTTTTCGTTGGCCCACCCTGTATAATACGTACCGATAATATTCAAATTGCTAAAAAATCTCCAGTTTTTGATAAAAGTCACCTTCTAATATGTTAATTTTCCTTAAAAAATATGTGCATTACCACCTAAACATTTTCGACACATTTGACGAATCCTGCCCCACTGTGCGCCGGTCACATATTTATAAGTGTATCATTATACTAAAAAAAGTTTTGCAACTAAAAAAGTTTTGCAACTAAAAAGTTTTGCAACTTTCTGATATTATTGCGACTGCTACAGATGCAAAAAATATATATGAACTGATAAAAACATCCTTTATACATGAGAACAGTTTAATTTTTGTCCGCTTTTTGTTAATTTTGTCTTTAAAAAACAGAAAAATTTTAGTCAAATACCTACGTGATAGGAAATTTAATTTTCTACAAGAGTTATCCACAATTTTTCTGATATTCGCCTTAGTTGTAGAATTATTTTCAATTTCGTGACAAACGAATTTTTCTCCATGTAACAAAAATCCTCCACTGAAATTTAATAAAGTTTTGCGACTTTTTCTTTGCCCAAATTATCATAAGAAACAATAATTTGAATTAAAACGTCCAATCAATTCATTCTCTAAAAGATGATGATAAAAAATTAATAAGTTAATTTTAAACTACTTTACCAACTCCACAAGGCGATATTTCATATTATTATAAATCAATCAACGATTTGACTGTCTGCAAACTTGAAAAAAAGGCTTAGAAATGTCTATAGAAAAATGGTGTAACATAAACCGTTTCTTGCATATTAAAGTTTTTAGAATAAGCTGAAAAATACAAGGAAAAAGAAATAGTATAGAAAGTTTTAGCTCAATAATAAACGTGGTTGATATTCTATTAAATAAATTATGAATTTCTACTATTTTTTTTAACATTTCTAGGTTTTTCTCAATCTCCTGTATAATAAATAAAAACCATTAGCAAAAATAAAATAAATCTTCATTTTTAAGGAAAGTATTTTATAAATAGTGATTTTTCTATTTATCACATTTCAAAAGTATGTCAAATAAAACATATTAATCAGTCTATACTTTTTGTTTACTATTTAGAAACCTATTCATACTCTGCAATTAACACCATCATTCCAACTCCAGCTAACATTGCCGCAACTTGAAAAAGTGTTTGAAGTACACTCGGCTTATCTTCATCTAAAAGTTCCGGAATCACAGATACTAGAGCTATGTAGATGAAACCTCCAGCTGTAAACGGCAAAATCCAAGAAGCTGCCATTGAACCAGAACTACCTTGAGCAAGCAGCGATAGAGCCGTTCCTAAAAATTTATGTCCATAAAAAAAAACATCAATAATGTTTTTTTAGTTAACTATGTACTATGATTATTTAATTTCTTTCTGAAGATTTTTTAATAATTTAGTTTTTATAGAAAATCCTGAGTATAAATGTTTGATATAATTAACTGCATTTACCAGCAACTGCTCCTAGGGCTGTTGTAAGTTGCAGCAACATCGCATTTCTTCTTGATACACCAGACTGAAGTAATATAGCAAAATCTCCAATTTCGTGAGGTACTTCGTGTAAAAGGATAGTAATAGTAGTTACAATACCTAAAAATAAAAGTATAGTAAGAAGAAGAACTATTTGAGACTCATTATAAAGGTCGAATGTAATAAATTACCTACCCATAACGACATTTAACAATGGTTTATGAGTACGGCAACATTTAAATTTTAAAAGAGGTACGTATTTCTTTAAAAGCCCTCATAAACCCTCGTAAAATATGAATAAGTCAATATCAAATATTGGGTCCAAATATTATACTTCAAACATGATGTATAGTAAAAGCAGAGCTGTGACGAGCACGGACAAAAAGTGCTCGCGAGAACTAAGTACCAAGCACTCAAAAAAAAGTGCTTAAAAATTACGAGCACTAAGCACTTTTACAAGAAAGTGCTAGCGAGAACCAAGTACTAAGCACTCAAAAAAAGTACTTGAAAATTAGAAGTACTAAGCACTTTTTGAATATTTAAATTATTGAATTGGAAGTGCCTGTTGGCTTATTTATAAAATTGTTACAGACAGACAGACGGACGGACATTATAAAGTCATTAAGTACCTTCACTTTGTTTCGCTTTTTGGATCAAAACTTTTTGAGATTTTTAAAATATTAAAAAATTTTTCATTCTTGAAATTTTTGATCACAATTTCTGAAAATTTTGATTTTTTTTATGGAAATTTTTAACAGAAATAGTTAATGGAACTTTTTTTAATTTTGAATCAAAAATTCTTCAAATTTTGGATCAAAATTTTTAAAATATTTAAAACTTTTCATTCTTGAAATTTTTGATCACAATTCCTGAAAACTTTGATTTTTTTATGGAAATTTTTGACAGAAATAGTTGACGGAATTTTTTTTAATTTTGCATTAAAAATTCTTGAAATTTTGGGTCAGAATTTTTGAAATATTTAAAACTTTTCATTCTTGAAATGTTTGATCACAATTCTTGAAAATTTTCAGGTTTTTTTATGGAAATTTTTGACAGAAATAGTTGATGGATTTTTTTTTAATTTTTCATCAAAAACTCTTCGAATTTTGGATCAAAATTTTTGAAATTTTTTTTATGGAAATTTTTGACAGAAGTAAATGACAGACATATTTTAAATTTTGCATCAAAAATTCTTCTTAAATTTTGGATCCAAATTTTTGAAATATTTAAAACTTTTCAATCTTGAAACTAATTTCCCTTATTATTCTCTTTTATCCTCTAATTTTCACTATTTTTTGTATTTACCTTTTTTTTTATTTTTTCCCGTTTTCTTTATTTCTCCTTATTTGTTCCTACTTTTCCATATTTTGCTTTATTTTCCCCATTTTTCTATATTATTTTTATCCCTATTTGTCCATGTTTTTCTTAATTTTCCTATATTATTTCCTATTTTTTATAACTTTCTCTTTTTTCCTTGTTTTTCTCTATTTTTCTCCATTTTCTATATTTTTTTCTATTTTTCCACATTTTTTCCTACTTTCTCTATTTTTCCTATGTTCCCTATTTCTTTTCAAATTATAAAGGCAGCATTTAAAAAAAATTACAACTGATAAAATCAACTTACGGAAAATAATGAATATTTTTAAAATATAAAAATAGACAAAGGAGATAGAAACACAAAAAATAGAAGTTGATTTTCTAATACAAATTACTTTAAAAGAGATTGAAGAAAAAATATAACAAATATTTAAGGATATAAAGCAAAAAATCACACTGACAGCTAAAAAAATTGGCTGTGTGGAAGACCTCACTCTGAAAATGGTCTCAATCTCCTCGGGAAATCATCCATTGATATCTCGAATTTTTTTATTTTCGATGGGACCGGGATAGTAAAAGATACAAAGAATTTTAAACAATATTATCTCTAACATCTTTAAAAGAACATTCCGATTTGCTAAATAAAGAAAGATGAACAAGAAAACTAAATAATGACAGAGAATACAAAATGTGTGCTCTTTTCATTGCTTTTAAGATAAATAATAAGAGTTCTTACCACAATTTTTATTTAATCCTATAATAGAGAAAAAATTCAGAACAAAAAAATAATGGCGAATTTTATCCATCCAGGCATAGTTTTAGCAGTTTTTTAAAGAAACTACCAATAAACTAATAAATTTAATTTAAGTTGTGATTAAGTTAAACCATTAAAAACCCAATGGGTCTAGGTCTAAAAGTATGTGTCTTACCTAAATTGTAATAAATACAAACGAAAAAATATATTAAAGATAATCTTAATTAAACCATTTTTCTTTTCAATATTCCTTAGTTCGTTATCTAACATCTTATATGACTTATCTCTAATAAATATTAGAAAAATTTCAATTATTTATTACTAAACCAATTAACATATTTTTAGCATTAATACAGAGATAGATAAAAATAATTAATGTATTTTTTTATAAATTAATAAAAATAGACTTACCAACAGTATTTCCGGCTAAATAAGATGACCCAATAGCCAAACCGTCAGTAAAATTATGGCTAAAATCTGCAGCTAAATTAAGATATCCAGCCACTTTGATTTCTTTTTGTGGCTCTTCCTTTTGTTCATTTTTCTCTCCCGATTGATTTCCTTTACTAATTTCTTTTTTATCAGATTTTTTAGTCTCAACAGGTACATGTGAATGACTATGGTCGCTACCTTTAAAATAATTTTAAATGTACAAAATCTGAATATGTTTATTATATTTATTAAGAAATTACCTTTTAAAATCCTGACTGATTTTTCCACAACCAAAAATACAACAATTCCAGCTAGAACCCACAATCCAACAGACATATCATGAGAATGTTCTTCTCCAGTTTCATGTCCGTGAGAATGAGCATGTTGGTGACTATGCGAAGGATTATTTTCATTTACAGCCATTGTAGCATGGGGTATAAGATGCAAAAATGCATCACCCAATAAACCACCAGATGCAAATGCTAATAAAATTTTAAGTAAAGGTTGGCTGCTTTCCGTATTATCCAACGGAACAAAAAATAAAATAAAAAAAGGGGCTGCACTTATTAATAAAGTTGAACCCATGGCGTGAATCCATAGATCTTGTGTATTAAGTTGATTTTGTTTCGGTACTTCTTTATGGGGTTCTTCATTAGCAGCTTTTGAATATTTAAATGAAGGTGGTTCTTCATGTGAATGCCCATGATGGTCATCATGATCGTGAGAATGTGAAAAACATATTGTTAAATTAAAAATTACGAAACAGATCACTAAAAAGATTTTGGAAAACATTCTTATTTATATAATCTAATTAATAAAAACCGGTTACACTTTACAAAAACTCCAATAACATTATTTTTAAATCACAAATTTATGTGAGGTTATGAAATTTTTAAATTCTGCTTGTTTGGCAAATTTGCCTGATGGTGACGCTACAAGTTTGTTTGTTTGTTTTATTCGAATTCTGTTTGGGAGTTGAAACTACACTAGATTTTAAGACCAGTATCCAGACATAGAAGTATGTAAAAGGAACCGAGAAATGTTGATTTCTATTCATAAAAATGCAATATAAATTTTATAATTCGATTTTAAAAATCATTTTTAAAGCTATTTTTGAAATGTCAAAAACACTATCCACCATATTGTGACGTCATCTTCATAGTAAACACAATAGATTTTTGTTGTGCTGTGTGTGTTAATTTTAATTTTTTTCGAGATATCATACGTTAATTGACTTTTATCATCCCGTATTTTATTTAAATATTATCATGGTGACAATTTCATAAAAGCAGAAAGTAGTAATCTGCTGGTGGCGAATGTGTTTGCATGCAATTCCGACTTCTGTTCTGCCGAGTTGAGGAATCTTAAAACATCAGTGTAAGTACCTATTATATAACAGAACCCATTATCCTATATTGTCTATAAATTCTTCATGTCATTTTTCATTTAAAACATGCAAAAATCTTTACAAAAACTATCTTAATCGTAACATAACCTATAAATATATTACAAAATTTGATTTTACGATATCATCATGAAGTTTTCTTTTCTTCATAAAATAGTTATTACATAGTAAATGCACTTGTTTAAACTTCCACTTACATCAAAGTGATCTTCACAGAAATAAAACTTGGTATTTGCGGATAATAACTTCGAATTTCTTTTTGCTAGTTTTAACCAAGTATTTTTACTCATGTTTGTATCAGTTGGCACTTGAATCCGTAACTTTCCCGGCGTTTTTACGCTAGTTTTCGTGCATTCGGCACAAAACAACAAGGATTATAAGTTATAACTCATTATTAACCCGAAAATATTTATTTCTTTTGCTTTTCACTGAAAACCGTGCTATTTTTATTATGAATTCAAAGTCATTTTTATGGCATTATTCGATTTTAAAAAATCAATATAAAAATTACAGTGGTTCATTATCAGTATAAGATTCATTTAAGGCGCTTTTCAAAAAAGGGTGTAATAGCCTATTTTGTTTTTGGAAAATTTGACATCCAAAAAAGCAAATATTCTTAATCAAACCGTGATATAGTTGAAGCACTAATCGATGGGGTTAGGCAGTTCCATAGTTCAATTGTTTTTTTTTATCGAAATTTGTTTTTTTTATTGCAGCTTTATATATAAATATATACTTTTCAAGTTCAAATAATTAACATCATGAAGTCTCACTTATTAAAAATAATAAAATTTAATGACGTCATGATTTAAAAACTTCAACGAGGAAATATTGCAAAACGAACGTAATATATTTATGTTGGCGAACATGTGAACTATCATAACTTATTTCATTTTAATGTTGGTACTAACTGGTTGTTGATGATAAAGCGAAATTTTTGAGGTTGTGTATATTTTGAGTATTTCAACTTTTTGAATTCTGATAAAAATGTCTTCAAGATACGATAGAGCTATCACTGTATTCTCTCCCGATGGTCATCTGTTACAAGTAGAATATGCACAAGAAGCTGTTAGAAAGGGATCCACAGCGGTAAGAAATTTATCATAACCCCAAATTAAAAAGTGTAGTATCATCTTTTTTAATGCCAAAAAAATATATATTTACTATTTTCAGGTTGGTGTAAGAGGTACTAAAGCAGTAGTACTAGGAGTAGAAAAAAAATCAGTAGCCAAACTTCAAGAAGAGCGCACAGTTAGAAAAATATGCCTTTTAGATGACCATGTCGTTATGGCCTTTGCTGGTTTGACTGCTGATGCCAGAATATTAATAAACCGTGCTCAAATTGAATGTCAAAGTCATAAGCTTACTGTAGAAGATCCAGTAACTTTAGAGTACATAACGAGATATATAGCTTCACTCAAACAAAAATATACTCAAAGTAATGGTAGAAGACCTTTTGGTATCTCTTGTCTTATCGGTGGGTTTGATTACGATGGAAAAGCTCATCTGTACCAAACGGAGCCATCGGGTATTTATTACGAATGGAAGGCAAATGCAACAGGTAAAATATTGATTTATGTAATAAAAATATTGCATTTTCCACAGATTTCTAGGAATTAAAATAATTTTTTTGTCTTTTAAACATTTGCTTTAAATGTTACATTTTATAACTATTTACGGTTCTATCTTTTACAATATTTTATCAACTTTATTGATTAAAATTTTGTATATTATATTTCAATATTAACATAATAACAATCAATTCAATACAACTATTGTTCTATAAAGCTGCGTAACAAATATGATGTCTATTTAACTATGTCTGCTTTTACTTGATGAAAATCTATTATATTAGATAAATAAAACGTTTTATGATTTTCAAAAAATATATAACCAAAAGTTATTTTATGACTAGTAACATGTTTGTCTGATGAAGTTGTTTTACAACGAAACATGTTACTAGTTATAAAATAACTTTTTGTTATATAATTTTGTGAAAATCATAAAACATTGATTGATCTATTAAAATAATATGACGTCCATTATAATTCATAGTTTCTGTACCATTATTAACTGTCAGTAGATAGAACGTCCTTTAACTTTAAAGACTCAATAAGTAAAGGCAATGACGTTTAGAATAAAACTTTACAAGTTGATTTCTTATACAATTGTCACAATCTAAACGTCATTGTCATTAGTTATAGAACCGTTAAAGTTAAAGAACGTTCTATCTACTGACACTAAGTCTTATAGATACAAGAGTTTTTAATTTATAATGGAGTTATTTTATTAATTATTTTTAGAGTGGCTTATTACTTCAATTTAACACTTCTTGTGTAGTAACAGTGCCATTTAGAGCTCTGTAGACCCATTTTCTAAGAATAGATCTATAGTATTCTAATTCTTTGCATATTGTCTCCCTTTTCGTCTATCCATTGCTATCTTTTGTTATTCCTATTATATTTTAATCATTTTTAACTTTAGTTCTTTGTCTACTCTGTCTTCATTTTTCTACTGGCTGTATTACCTAAATGGACCTTTTCATTTACTAAAAATAAATTTTAAAACTTATATAAGTTGATTGTATTTTATACGAAACGTCCGTTTTACATAGACATCCACGATAGATTTTTCATTTCGAAAAATATCGCGTTTTAATAAGTTCCCATGACGTCACGTTCATCGGAAACACCCTCTCCATTATTTACGTTCCGAAACACGCATTACTGTTTTTCCCAAAAATATAGCTCAATGCTTGATATACAGATTTGTATATAATTGAACTCTCTCATTTGATCGACTCGTTCAAGAAAATCACATTTTAGCTACTGCTTTCTTTATTTAAAACAGTCAAAATTTCTGAACGGGCCTTCCTTTTGACGAAGAGCGATCATTGGCAACGCTGAAAATCCTAAAGGCAGTTTCTTTAATACAATTATAACCTTCCTTAAACACAATTATGACGTAATGTACTCAAAAACATTTTTTAGATATTTTCACAGTTATTAAAATTTTAAAATAATTTCGGGGAGTCGCTTAACAAGTACTGAACTTTGGTTTTTCTTATATTTTGGGTTAAATACCTTTATATTGGGTAATTGCGAATCGCACTTTACAGTAATTTTCGGATCTAATATTAGCTACAAAAAGAAATGAAGAGAGAAAAAAGATTGATAATATTATACCCTGTGATGCAAATGAACGAGTCTATTAAGTATTAAATGACAAATTTCATACATCACAATTCAGATATAACGGCAAACTGAGGTTATATGGTGCTCGTGCTCTCCTTACACAACGATGCCAAATTTAGTTTTAGTGAACGTGACGTCACGAACCCTCTTTTTTCCTGATTATTGCAAAATTAGCTATCAGAAAATTCCAAAAACATTCCCAAGTGATATTAGCACTTATACCTTGCAATTACAGTATTCTCACATGGTTCATAAAAAGGTCCATTAAAACTTCTGGAACATATTAGTGGGGCATATACAGGTTTGGAAAAAGCTTTGCGGAACATAGGGTATTTCATGTATCAGACCAGAAGCCTAATAAACGATATGTGAGGAACAAGAAACAAGAACAAAATATTTTGATATTAGCCTTTCTAAAAACAATCGTAATTTATCGTAGCGCATCGGATCTACGTCGGCGGTTGGGGAAATACACGGACGGTCTCTTGAGAGTTTATCTTGAGAGTTTATCGTGCCAGATCGAATTTAGCTTTAGCCGACTTCCTATTATCACTCTACAAGATATTTGGCTTTTGTTTATTAAGGGCCGGTTGTATAAACGTTTTGAACTGTAGTTCATAGCCGAACTGCCGTTTAAATTAAAAAAGTTGTTGCACCAACAGTATTTTACACTGATCTCAGTTCAAATCGGGAGTTCAAGTGAACGCCCATTTACGGACGTTCAGGAAGTCGAACTGTCGATCAAAGTAACTTTGTAACCTCACAAATTTTCTTTTCTGTTGTTTACCGTATTTGACATTTCGATTGTTGTATTAAAATGTATGAAATTGACGAAAACATAACTGATGATGAAGATTTTTTGGGTCTTGTGAATGTTATAATGAATGATGCTAGGATGCCTTTTGTACTTCTAGCACATAAGTAGAATAAAAACTATATTTTATCAATTTACTTATTTTATTTTTTTGATACCTATTTATAAATGCATTTTTTAAATTTGCATTTTTACTTCTTTAGAAAAGGTGGGATGAAATAAAACAACATTTATAAAAATATATTTATATTAACT
The DNA here is from genome assembly GCA_963243735.1 of Neocrepidodera transversa. Classification (NCBI taxonomy): domain Eukaryota; kingdom Metazoa; phylum Arthropoda; class Insecta; order Coleoptera; family Chrysomelidae; genus Neocrepidodera; species Neocrepidodera transversa. The sequence goes on from OY725338.1 coordinate 15,778,993, forward strand.
AAAATTTAAATACTAGAATTAAATTGTTTTAGCAGATGCTCTTTCTGCAGTAGAAGGATTTCAAGCTCTACTTCTGCTTTCTTAGCCTGAATAAGGATTCTTTCGTCACTTTCTTTCGAGTCCAAATCCATTTGATGCTCGTGCCTTTCTTTCATCATTTCCACTCTTAAATGATGTTCTCTTTCCATGTATTGTCTTTGCTGACAAGCTGTTTCACCACCAAATACTAATCTAAAAACAAATATAAAAACCTTATGAAATAAATTTAACATACATTACTAATATTGATTTTGCAGCTACCAAAAATAACAATTTGTTTGTACTTACCTTCCTACTTTTACTACCAAAAAATATATAATATTTTATAAACAAACACAAATAAAAGATAAACTCAGATCCTGCCAAAACCAAAAGTCAAAAATTTAGGTTCTGCTATCTGTCAAAAATTGGAAAAAACGAAAAGTAACTAAATATCGCTAGTACCAACATAAGCTAAACACAGTTCAACTGATCTACAGTTCAGTTTACATTGAACAACGTAATAACGAATGAACGTAGTTCACGGCTTGATCGGCGTTCCGTTGAACTCAAGATCAAAATTGTTTTATACAACCGGCCCTAAGAGTCTATTTTTCACAATATTATTTTTTAGAACTACTTTTATTTTTGAGAATTTTTTGAATGTTTATTAATTTATTTATCCGGAATTTTTTTTTTTTAAATATTTATATTATTTTCAAAGCCATTATGACTGAAAATGTAAGCACATCCAATAATTCTAAAAATTAGAAAATATTTGACACTAACAAATATTTTCTTATTTTAAAACTAACCATAAAGACGTAAAAATGTAGCTATTTAGAATCAACCGCAAATACTCTCATCCACAGTTTATAAATTACTAAATAAATATAATTTAAAGTGAAGCCAGGTCGCCAGCACATCGCTCTAGTCAACACGTTATCCTCAGAGTGGTGGAATAGGGTGGAGTCAGTGTTTCGTCTTATTTTTACCCATTGAATCGTTGCATAAACACATTCTTCTTCCTCTCATTCCAAATGTCCTATGTTCCGTAAAAAAATTACCAGATCTGTATAAAGTGAATTATTCATGAATTACGATAAATTATAATTCTACTGGTAATGGAGTCACTTTTATTGCTCAATTTTACTTTGAATTGAGAATTTGGAACCTTTGGTGTTCAACAATATTGAAGAATATCATCACCACTAACCAAAACTACACTTTTTAAAACACTACTTACGTTTCGCTAACTGTTAGCATCATCAGGAGTCGATGATAAACTAAATATTAAACCTAGGATCTAGTTATTTATACCTACCACCTTCCCGCATGAATGCTAAGTGCGGAGGCTTTGTCCTTTATCCAATCATTTGGAAAAAGCCTGCTAACCTTATCTAATTAAACTGTAAAGGAATGGAATAGGTCCTTTGTCTTTATGTAAACTATTTTTACTTTTGTTGGGCACATTTTTAAGTAATTTTACATTATCCACACTAATTTTGTGATTGACAACAAGTATGTTCAGCAACAGAAGATTTCTCTGTGCGACCGTATTTTAAATGTGCCATGTGCTCTTTAAACCTAGTTTGTACAGATCATCTAGTTTATCCAACAATTTTAGTTTCATCATAACTATCTCAATTTTTATGCTACAGACTTTTACCTCTACTCATTTTAAAGGTCTGTTTGACAGTTTTAAAAAAAGGTTCTATGATTTTTCTGGTTTTCCGTTATTTAACGTTTAAATCTTCGAATAAATTTACGGCAAACAAAAAATTGCTGTCAAGGAGCCATAGCTCGCTTTCTATTACGTAAAAATTCTTTGTTTTTCCATAAACTTCAGTTTTGATAAAGTCAGGTTTTTAACTTATTCAAGAAAAACTGTTAAACAATGGTTTTTTTTCTTCGAAAAAACTATTCTACATTTTGTCCATAAAATTAGTTTATCTATCGATTTCCGGGGTTATCATTAATCAAAAGACAATACTGACATAATCTATATGAAGTAAATTGGAACGGCATAAAAACTAAATATCTACCAACCGTTCTCTGAATGCATAATGTGTTCTAATAATTTTAATAAACCGACTGGATCAGGCGTAAACATTAAACAATTTTGAAGAGGAAAAGGAGTATCTTACACATTTATGTACTCCTTTTCCTCTTCAAAATCTAATAATTTTATTCTAGACTTTTATTTTTTAGTTATATCTTCCCTTTTAAGATTTTTCATTATTTCTTTACTGTTTCTCTGTCTATAATATTCATTTTCTTTAATTTTAACAAACCACAATTTTTTCTTACTAACTTCCTCTCCACAATTCTTAGTTTGTTACAACTTTTTTTACTAGCTTCCTCTCCATAGTTCTTAGTTTCTCCTCTTGTTTATGATCTTCAAAACTGAAATGCTTTATTCATCATTAAAAAATTAAATTAAATTACAATTTAAGCAGTGCTGTAGAAATTAGAGGAAGTTAAGGGGCCCCACACTGCTACTGTATGCCTCTGGTAAAAGGGAGTCAGCATTTTTCAGCGTTGTCTGCCCAGTGGGTAACCCAATAAAACCCAGTGGGTAACCCAATAAAATCCAGTGGGTAACCCAATAAAACCCTTTGGCTAACTCAATAAAACCCAGTGGGTAACCCAATAAAACCCAGTGGAATTTTTGTGCTAAAACCTACTTTAAAAAATCTGCAGGGTTTTTTAAATGAATGTTTTTGAATGGTATTTTCCTTCTTTCTCTTTTTTCGAACTTTAACTCTATTCTATTTTTGTATTTGGTAAAAAAAATAAAACAATACTCACAACATTTGTAAAAAAAAGTAATGCAAAACTAACAAAAATAGACATTAGAAAATGACATAAGTATGACAAAATCACATATTAAAAAACCCCAAAAAGAATCAGTGGGTTGGGTTTTTTAAACCAGGGTTTTTTCCAAGTGTTTTAGATTAAATTGTCATATTTTGTGTCAATAATTTTCCAGTTACAATTTGTACAATTATTAATGAAACATTTTGTATATATTTGTTATTTTATTTTTTCCCTACTATACTATTGTAGCCATTTAGGCTCTTTTTATAGTTCTTAGTTGTTTAATAAACACTTGTTTTATTTTTTAAATATAGGTTTTATATTTAATCCAGATTTACAACTATTAAGTTTGTTTTATGTTTGACTTCTCTTAGTAAATCTGATTGTTTCCAATTTTATGAGTTTTTTATCTTTCCTTTTTCATAATTTTTTCTTCTGTGTTCTTTCTTCTTTATTTTTAACCATTTTAATATTGCCTAATTCCTAAAGAGACAATTTAGTGGCTGATATATGCATGGTAGATTGTTTATATCAGTTCCACTTTAGGATTCATTTCTTAATAAAATCATCACAATTAAGGATTGCCACCCTTTATAAATTTAAAAATATTTTCGGTTCCAGAAAAAAATCACATAATTATCGACTCTATAAATTATCCTTTATACTTTTTTTTTCAATTTAATAAATTTTGTTCAATTTAAAATTTTAATCAGGAATAATATTTTCTGACAAATTTATAATACAAACAAAAAAGTATTTTTATAATGATAATTTGGAATCAACCTATATTCAGAAAGTTTTATGAAAAATCATTTTTTTTTGTCTAATCAATAACAGGGAGTGCGAAGAAAAAACTATATTTATAATGAATGAAATAACAAAAATCACAAAATCTTTACTATATTTTTCGCAGATACAAAAAAGAATTTTAGTACAATATAAAACGCGAATCTGGCATGAATTCAACCATATCTTTTTTTGTAGGATATTTTTTTACTTTTTACCTCTCGTTTCTATTTAAATTTGAAATTCAGTTATTTTAATAAACATTGAAATAAATAAATCAAATCATTTTAGGAATTGTTATTATTATATTATTAATCTATTACAGGTCGATCTGCCAAGACTGTAAGAGAATTTCTTGAAAAGTTTTATACAGCAGAAGAAGTAGAAACCGAGAAAGGCACCGTCAAACTAGCAATCCGAGCTTTACTAGAAGTTGTACAGTCAGGACAAAAGAATTTAGAAATTGCAGTGATGCGACATGGTGAACCAATAGAAATGTTAGACGGGGAAACTATCGAGAAATATGTAACAGAAATCGAGAAAGAAAAGGAAGAAGAGGCTGAAAAAAAGAAGGCTAAGAAGTAAAAGTGTATTCATGTATTCATTATATAAGGATAATTTCAAATACATAATTTTTTTAAATATATTATGAAGAAAAGAATCCTTTTTTTTAATTTTCTCTTTTAAATATATTGATTCAATAATAATAAAAAGTAATTAAATATAGAAACAAATAAAATATATTTTTTCATTTATTTAAAGAAAAGCTGCCGTATCTGCATAGTAGATATAATTTTGGCATTACGAACAATATAAAATTATAAGGAAATAATCTATGATTAACAATAAAAAAGAATTAAAATAATATACAAAAAAGAACTATGAGTACACCAGAACTAAGTAATTCCCTGCTTTTGTTAACGTAAATTAAGATCTCACGAGTTTTATTTTATGTACATTTGGTAATAACAAAAATATATTGCACTCAACAATAAAATTAAAAAGATCTTTTCTGGATTAAGTTATTAAACACCTTTACCATAAAAATTAACGTACCCATGGTTAAAATAGCAAGAAACTACCAAATTCTGCTTAGAACTTCCTATTTAAGTTCAGATTTCTCTATTATTGAATTTAACTCATTAGCAGTTGTAACTATAAGACTACAATGCTTTCTCCATACAGACCATTCAGCATTTAACTTATTTTCAGTCGTTTTCATAATTATTAATTTATTTTGAAGTTCTTTTACACACTCACTAGTCTCATCTCTGGACGGTTCTATTGAAATATCTCTAGCAATCATATCATAATTCAATTTTTGTTGCTTCAAATTTTTTACTTCTATTAAAAGCGCTTTGCTGCATTCTATAGCGTTTTTAATGTTACTGATATTTTCTTCAAATTCTTCGATGTACTGTTGGTATCTAATCGATTCTTTTTCGTAAGTTTTTTTAACTAGTTCAGATTTACGTCTGGCATATTCTACAGCTGTAATTTGAGAACATATTTTGTTAAAACTAGTTTGGTTTTCTTCGCAAGAATTATGTTTTGAGATCCACTTTGCAATCATCTTTTGCAGCAAGTTTAATCGACGTTCATCTCCTAATCCCTCGCCATCGAACATAAGTTTTCTTTTAATAATAAGCTCTGAAACCAAAAAATTTCAGTGTCATAAATTAACATTTAATGCTATTTTATTACCATCATCCATTGTTAGGATTATAATTCTATTTTTTATATACAGCAGAAAAACTGATTTGTAATCACTTTTAAAAAGTTCGAAAACATTAATCAGAATAATCAGTGCTGCCAACATAAAATTAAGTCACCAGTCCAAGCAGACACGTTCCGAAATAATTTAATCTTAAGAGGATATTTTTTTATCTTTGTAAAAACAATCCTTATTTAATTTATTAAGTTCAGTCTTGTGTGTTATTTATATTGTTTCGTGTGGTTTCAGCTGAATTCTATGAAAAAATTATAAATAACCACATACATAAAAATAACTGACATAATCTATAATTCTTCTTTTCCTTTAACGGACTATGTTCTTTAGGCAATTTACCCATTGAAAAACATATAAATCAACAGAAGACAAAGAAGGAAAGGCTATAATGTCGACACTGAATCTTCAGTTTTAACGCATCTCAGCTTGCTCCATTGATATAGAATCAGTGTAGATTTGAATTGAGAATGAAATCTTTTTTTATGTAAAATACTAAAAAACATGAATTTAAACCGACATTATATTTAACTGATTTTGTTCCACTGGAACAAGTTGAGAACTGTCAAAACTGAAGGTTATAGTGTCTTCTAAACCAAGTAGCGATTTCGTAGTTTTTGGATTGGTCGATTACGGAAAAATCACTGAATGGACGACATCTATCTTTGACCGTTTGAATGACTCGAGGTGTGATCAATAAACCAATTACGTTTGTTTATATATGGGTGAAAAGTGAACTTTTTATATTATTTTAAGCAATTTATGTATTGAAAGTAATATTATTGGATGGAAATGATGATTTCTTTACTAATAAGTATCATATGTTCCACACGATTTCCATTCATATTAATTTATTTGTTATTATTAAAATAGTGATTTCAATACAGAGAAAGCATTTGAAAAACGAATCTTTTCCTTGCAAGAACTTTTCAATGTCTAATTATCAATATTCAAAAATGAATAAGAAAGACAGAAGTGACCAAAACTGGCAAAGATGAACTAAAAAAAGACCTAAACACTCTCATTACATAATATTTCATTAATTTCAGGCTCAAACGAAAATCCAATGGAAAATACAGTTAGAAGCACAGAACTGTAATTTATAATATATTGACTAGAACGCGCATAGTCTACTGCGCAACCAATTTTTGTAGCACCCTATGCGTTAGACAAAGAGGACAAACAAAGAATAAAAAAACGTATGACTTTATAAGCATATTGCATGTATGTGAGGAAGATAACAAACTAAACGTATGACGGTAGTATTTATATAATCTACTTGTAAACATAACGAAGTTGTCGGTTGGCAGTTACAGCGTTGAAAAATGATTTTAATTATCTTTCCATTTTTTGTATATAACGTTTCTCATTTCATATAATAGATGGGTGGAAGAGTAAACATTTTTTACATAGGTATATAACAATTATATATTTACAATTCTCTCTGTATTTACTAGCAATATACCCTATTTTCCATTAGACGCAATGCCACTGGAATTGTACATGTACTATAATGGCGGCCAACTGAAAGCGAATTCTAGTCAGTATAAATTAAAAATCTGTGGTTAGAACATGCAGATCGAAATGAGCAAGTGTGGTTGGAATGTTCTTCACACCTCAGTCCGACATTTTGTTATGTGCAGTGCCATCTCGCGGTACATTATTTTCCCTTATATATAAAATTTAAAATGATGATTACTTTCATTTTTTTCTTTTTGTGGGGCCTCTTTTCTTTTCAACCTTCGAAAATTTATTAACATATAATTTTTCACGTTTTTATTTTGTATTGTGGTAGTATTTGGCTTCTTCTTTTTTAATTTTATTATTGTAGTGGTCTTTTTACAAGAGTTGGCTAGTTATTAATTTCTCTAAAAAGTGCCCTTTTTGAATATTTTTATGCTCAAATCTATTAAATAATATACCTGGATGTAGACAACACATATTACACTTTGTTAATATTTAGACTACAAATACGTATGAATATTTTTATTTAATTATTTTGCTCATTATAAAGAAAAGGAAGTTTAATTAATTAATATTTTGTAGTTATTTGATTTGAATGTGTACAAATATCCATATGGGTAAATATCAATTTAACCACAGATTTTTTAGTCATAAAAATCTGTAAAGGGACTTTAATGATAAGGATGAGGTTTGTGGCAAACGTGTATCTTTCCGGATCCGCTTTAAAGTTGAAAATTCCTGAATACGATAATTTATTATTAGCTAATTATAAAACAAATTTAATTTTAGAGTTCAAATTATGTAACTCATTAAGATGGATACTTAAATTAAAATAAAATAAATGATAATTAACATTAAAATTTTTTTGTAATTTCTAATCATAATAATGAGTTGTGGCCAACATAACACTTTCGCGTTGTATATATTTTCGAATGCAATATACTGAACGTACTTTACAGACAATTGACATTTGACAATTTTTCCCGCACTTTTCTTATGTATGCGGGAACCCCATCAAATTTCATGATTTTTCGCGTTTTCACTTGACGTTCTGATTAACAATGTACAGGGGTGAATCATCTAGCTAGATTTCGACATACAGAGTGTTAAAATTAAAAAAGCACGTTAAAAAAGCCCTTATTAAATTTATAGATAGGCATAGAATAATCTAAGAAATAATTTGTATTTAAATTTATTTTCAATGCATAAATTTTAAGTTATTGTGAATTTATTCTATAGGGTGTTTCTTTTTTAATGGCGCCCAACGTGGGGCTTGTTCCACAATTGGTTGGATGGAAAATAAACGAAGTTGGTAAGATTTTTCATTTTTGAATCCAAAATTGTTGATTTATTATTGGGATAAAGTGTTTTAGTTGGATTAATGAAGAATATTAATGAAAATAAAGGAATTAAGATAAAGAAAAGGTACAAAATCAACTGCAAAATATGGAAAAAAGATAGCCAACAAGAAATACAAGAAAATAAAAGGAAATGATTCACAAAAATAGAAATAATAAAAATAAATAACAGAAGTAGAATGATTGCAAGATGAAAAATTTGATATATTATAAGAAAGGGAAGAATTAAAAGAGGAAAAAAAGGAGAAGAAGACACTAAAAACAGGATGGAAACATTAGAACATAAATGGATAAATATAATTACAGAAATGGATGTAAAAGTGAAACAAAATAATAAAGAATCAAATGAAAACATAAGAGAAAAACAAAGAAAAGTGAATAAAGATTTAACGAAGAAATTGAAAATAACGAGAAAGAAATAGAAAAAGGCCACTGGGTGTGTCAATATACATGGTGGTTCAAAAATAGAACCAAATTTTGAAGTAATGTACAGAGGAGTACTGGAGAAAAATAATAGAACGTGATACAGAAGGACGCAATAAGCAAAAAGATTAGGAGGTGAGACAGAGAAAGACTGACATAGGAAAAGAAATAGAAGAAATAACAGTAAAAGAGCAACATCGAAGAAAGTGGATAGAGACAGAAAAACATTAAAATTATTTTTTTAATGTGTTTTATAAAATTGTCGAATGAATGAGATTTTTTATGAGACATCTACAGGGTGTTTGGTTTTAATATATGTGTTATAAGAGCAGCATTTCGATTGCCACAAGGCACCAATTTAACCATTTCTTTTTATAAATTTAAAAATAAAATATTTTTAATAATATATTTTGCCAGTCAAAATACCACACGGATTTTTCTTAATCAGACCAAAAAAACCGCGACATTTCCAACCAAAATTTGATTCTTGTGGTTTCGTTGCAGTTTGATATAAAATCCGGGAAAATCCAAATTATTGTCAGTATCTCTGTGTGATTTTTAAGTGACTAGACTTACAAAAAATAGGTAATTATATTATTATTTTTTTATAATTTAGATTTAATAAAATAAGAAAAAATATTATTTCATTAAAACCAATTTTATTGTAATTTATTTTTATTTTACAATAATTAATTTTATGTAAAGAAAAAATCAATTTATTCTAAAAAAACCTATTATCATTAATATTTGGTTACCAAAAATAAATTAGGGAATCCAAAAAACCAAAAACCAAAAATCCAAAAATTGTTTTCTTTTTCGTCCACTTTTTCTTCTCCGTCCAATCATATTTCTTGTAATAATATTTTAACTTTATTTTTTAAAATATTTTTCTAATTATTGCATTTTCTTTTTTTTTGTCTTTTATTTATTTGTTTTTTTTTATTTACATCCTTAACCGTTTCAGTAGTCATAAATATTTATATATTTTTTATTTCGCTCTAGTTTTTTGTTATACGATTTTTAATATTTTTTATCTTTGTTTATTATTTCTTTTACTGGCTGTCCTTCTTCAATTTTAGTTCTACTGAAATATTTTGTGCTTAAAAAAAACAACGTTATTTATTAAATATTTAAATATTACTTAAAATTAAATACTATTTTGTAGCAATGGGAAAAGAAGATCTTTTGTATCTATTTGATCGCCCCACTGAACCAATACTTACACCCAAAGGATCCAAAAGTGTCCAATTTACTGTTCCCAACAATTACTTGGTAAGTTTTTCTGACACAACTTATATAGGACAAACGTCCAGATTTATCAAAAGGTATATCACTGCTCATAAAAATGATTACAGAACAAAAATAAACCTCGCATGACAGTTCAAAAATTCACATAAGAAGCTGGTATCAGCATCAATTTATTGACAGTTTTAGGAAAAAATAGGGAAAAATTGTTAAAAATATGGAAAGAGGCAAAAATGGGAAAAAAATAGACAAAATAGGGAAAAAGTAGTGAAAAACAGGAAAAAATAGGAAAAATAGGAAATGATATGAAAAGTAAAGAAAAATAAGGAAAAATTTGGGAAAATTGAAAAAGTAGGGAAAATTGGAAAAGGTGAGGAATAATGGGAAAAGTAGTGAGCAATGGAAAAAAATAGGAGAAGATATGAGAAAGAAAAGCAGGGAAAAAGTAAGGAAACTAGAAAAATAGGGAACAGTAGGGAAAATATGGAAAAATAGGGAAAATTGGAATAAGTAAGGAAAATGGAAAAAAGCAGTAAAAAACGGGACACGATAGGAAAAATAGAAGAAGATATGGAAAATTAAAGAAAACAGGGAAACAATATGGAAAATAGAAAAAATGAGGGAAATAGAAAAAATTTGGATACATAGGGAAAAATAGGGAAAATAAGGAAAATATGAACAATTAGAGATTCTCACACTACTTAAACAACTGTTACGAAAGTTTTTTTCCCAGATTTAACATCTAGTTTACAAATATATTATATTAAGGACGAACTATTTTTTGTTATTTTTGCCGTTTATTTCTAGAATAATCAACTTTTCTTGAAAATTTTATTTTAGCAGATATTTGCAAAATTTTAAAAAAACCTGGTCATTTATTTCTTGACGAACTATATTTTTAAAATTTTAATTTTAGTCATTTTAATTTGTTTTATCAACTGTTAGTCATTTATATTTTGTCAGACTATTTTTTAGATGTATTTGTTTTCAACGTCACGCCGCTTATTTTTTGACTAACTATATTTTTTAATTTATTTTACAATTAGATTTTCTCTATGTAATCTATTATTTTTTAAATCAAGTTTATTGGACATTTTAATTTTTATCTTATTTATTTCTTGACTAACTAAATTTTATTATTTTTTATTTCAATATTTGAACATTTACTATTTTTTTTCAGTCATTTAAAGTTTTAAGTCAACTCCTGACCATTTATCTGTTGACAAACTATTTAATTTTAATTTGTATCTTATAACAAACTATTTTTATTATATATTTGTTATCAACGTCAGGCCATTTAGTTTATGACTAACTGTATTTTTTAATTTATTTTATATCTATATTTTTTATTAAAATTCTTGGCCATTTATCTCTATGCAAACTATTATTTTTTAAATCAAGTTTATTACGGATTTTAATTTTTTTGTTTCATTTATTTTTTATAAACTAATTTTTGTTAATTTAACAAACGTCTAAATTTAACTTTTGGACATTTATCTCTTGACGAACTATTTTTTAAATTGGGAAACTATTATTTTTTATTCAACTTTATTGGAATTTTAATTTTTATCTCATTTATTTTTTAACCAACAAATATTTAAACATTTATTTCTAGAACTATTTTTTCCAGTAATTTAAAGTTTTAAGTCAACTCCTGGCCATTTATCTCTTGACAAACTATTTAATTTTAATTTGTATCTTATGACAAACTATTTTTTTTATATATTTGTTTTCAACGTCAGGCCATTTATTTTATGACTAACTGTATTTTTTAATTTATTTTATATTTAGATATTTTATTAAAATTCTTGGCCATTTATCTCTATGCAAACTATTATTTTTTAAATCAAATTTATTATGGATTTTAATTTTTTTGTCTCATTTATTTTTTATAAACTAATTTTTGTTAATTTAACAAACGTCTAAATTTAACTTTTGGACATTTATCTCTTGACGAACTATTTTTTAAATTGGGAAACTATTATTTTTTTATTCAACTTTATTGAAATTTTAATTTTTATCTCATTTATTTCTTGACCAACTAATATTTGAACGTTTATTTCTAGAACTATTTTTTCCAGTCATTTAAAGTTTTAAGTCAACTCCTGGCCATTTATCTCTTGACAAACTATTTAATTTTAATTTGTATCTTATGACAAACTATTTTTTTATTTATTTGTTTTCAACGTCAGGCCGTTTATTTGATGACTAACTATATTTTTTAATTTATTTTATATTTAGATTTTTTATTAAAATTCTTGGCCAATTATCTCTATGCAAACTATTATTTTTTAAATCAAGTTTATTATGAATTTTAATTTTTTTGTTTAATTTATTTTTTATAAACTAATTTTTGTTAATTTAACAAACGTCTAAATTTAACTTTTGGACATTTATCCCTTGACGAACTATTTTTTAAATTATATTTGGCCTGAAAGAATCAAATAAAAAAATACAATTCGTCAAGAGATAAATGATCAAGAGTTAAGTTCAAACTTTAAATATCTAGATAGAAAATAAAAAGAGATAGTCCGTCAAGAGATAAATGTCCAATTAAAAAATAACAATAAATAAATGAGAGAAAAAAAATTAAACTGATTAATAAATTAAAGTTAAAAATAATAGTTTGCATAGAAATAAATGGCCAAGAATTTTAATAAAAAATATAAATATTAAATAAATTAAAAATACATAGTTAGTCAATAAATAAATGGTCTGATATTGAAACAAATATTTCTAAAAAAAATAAATTGTCATAAGCTACAAAGATAGTACGTCATAAGATACATGGTTATTTAACAAAATTAAAATAAAATTAAATAGTTTGGCAAGAGATAAATGGCCATCGTGACAATTGAATTTAAAAAAAAAGTATAAAAAATATTTCTGTTAAAACAATTGCAACTAGAACTTTGTTAATAATTAAACATATTTAGTTCGTAATTGAATTATATAAAGGAACTCAACAAATGTTTACTTCGTTTAGAAATAAATGGACAAACTCTATTATAAAAATATTTTTTTGGAAAAATATAAATTTTAAAATTGCAACTATTTAAAAAAATAAATGGAAATCGATTCGATCAAATTATTAATTAATAATAAATAGTGTGTCTAAAATTAATTGAACAAACCACGATATAAAGAAAATCAACAAATTTATAATTTGTCTAGAAATAAATGAAGAAACCATGAAATAAAAACACATTTTGAAAAAATAAAAATTTTACAATTGCAACTATTTAAAAAATTATAAAAGTTATAGTTCGTCAAAAAATAAATGGAAATCGATTCGATCGAATTATTAATTAAAAATAAATGGTTAAAATACGTTTTTGGAAAAAAAACTTTAATTGCAAATATTTATAAAATCAATAAAGGACCATGCATAAATCTTATGGAAAAAGTATTTTGGTGAAAATGGCTGAATTTTTGATACGTTGTAGTCATCCCAAGTAAAAGTCTTCATTGGAATAAATCGATCTTATGACTAGGAAAATATGAATAAATAAGAAAAAATAAAGAAAATAGGGAACAATGGGAAAAATAGAGAATAATTAAAAATAGGTAAAAATGGGGCAAAATATGAAAAAATAAGTATAAACGGAGACAAATAGTGAAAAACAAGGAAATAGAAAAATAATAATGAAAAATTGAACAAGATAGAGAACATAGAGAAATTAGAGAAAATAGAGAAAAATAAGGAAAATATGAAAAAATAATGAAAAAAAGGAATAAATGGAAAAAAATAGTAAAAATAGAAAAATAGGGAAAAATAGAGAAATATAGGGAAAAATGAGGAAAAATAGGAAAAAAACGCGAGTAAAAAATAGTTCAGAATGGCGAAATCAGAGAAAAATAGGGAAACATCGGATAATAGATAAAAATAGAGAAAATTAAAACAAATAGTTAAAAAAAAACGGGGAAAAATGGAGAAAAAACGGAAAAATAGAGAAAAAGTGGGGGAAATAAGGAAAAATATGGTAAAATGGGAAAAATCTGGAATAATAGAAAAAAAATATGGAAATTAGTGCAAAATACGAAAAATAGGGACTTTAGCCAGAAATTTGGACAATAAGAAAAACAGAAAAAATAATGAAAAAGAGGAATAAATAGATAGAAATCGAAAAAATAGCGAAATATAGAGAAAAATCAGAAAAAAACAGTAAAAAATAGGAGACAATAGGGGAACTAGGGAGAAATAGAGAAATTAGAGAAAAATAGAGCAAAATAGGGAAACATATGGGAAAATAGTGAAAAAGAGCAAAATGGGGAAATATGGAAAAAATATGGAAAAATGGAGAAAGTAGGAAAAAACTAGAAAAAAAGTAGGGAAAAATATGTGGAAGTGGGAACAAATAGGGAATAATAGGAAAAAATAGAGACTATGAGGGACAAATAGGGAAAAATAAAGAAAAATAAGGAAAATATGAAAAAATATTGAAAAAAAGGAATAAATGGAAAAAATAGTATAAATAGAAAAATAGAGAAACAAAGTGGAAAATGAGGAAAAATAGGAAAAAACGCGAAAAATAGGAAAAAATAGTTCAGAATAGGTAAATTGGAGAAAAATAGAGAAACATCGGATAAATAGTGAAAATAGGGAATAATAAAAACAAATAGGTAAAAAAGGGTAAATAAGAAAAAATGGCGAATAATAGAAACAAATAAGGACAAATAATGAAAAGGGGAAAAATACTGAAAAATATTAAAAATAAAAATAGGAAGAAGTAGGGGAAAATGGGAAAAAAGGGAAATAAGTGAAAAATAAGAAAAAACAGGGAGAAATATGAAAAAGTAGTGAAAAATGGGCAAACATTTAAAAAACACAAATTTTATTTAAAAATAAGGAAAATGGGGAACAAAGCAAAAAATAGAGAAAACCTAGAGAAAAATATTGACAAACAAGTAGCAAATAAAAAAAAATATACAGGATGTCTTGAATTGGAAGGGATAACATTGCTATATCAGAAAACGTAAGAGATACAGAGGCGATTAAATGGGAAAAAAGTTTGGTCAAAAAATATCTACAGAGACTTTCGCCCTTCTCGAGTTATACACAAGAGTCTAGAGATCCAACGTCTACTTTGTCAACCGAGTGTTAACATGTGTGCGTTACATAGAGAAGATCCGGGTTGGATTCCTAACGGTATATTTTTTTTTACGAAATAAAAGTTATATCTTTTTTTTATATACAAAGGCTAGTTTTAGATAGTAAAGACTTCTTTTAATAAAATAAATTAACATACACAGGTTAATTCATATATTTCAGTTTAACCTTTCTTATTTATCAAATTCAGACAATTTTTGCACAGGCGGCGCATGCGGAAGCTCGGTTGACAAAGTAGACGCTCGATCTCTAGACCCTTCTGAGTTATACAGGGAAAACTAAAAATACCATTTTTGGTTTTTTTGCCATAACATTTTTATTTGAAAAAATATCAAAAAATGGAAAAAGAAAGTTTTATTTCATCTCAAATTTGCCACAAAACTGTACTAATAAATCAACGTTACAACGTTTCGTGTCTTAACGGCCATCATCAAGTTATTTTTTTTTGAATACGGACCTGTCTTTTTTATTACAAAAATTGATAAACCGTTAAAATTGAAATTCAGCAATGTATTACAGTATCTATCGTAGAAAAAATAGTATTACCTACTCGAGATAAAATAAATTTTTTTCCCACTGGCTTCGTTCGTCGATAAATTTTCACCTCATGAAGAAAACAGCATTTTCATATATACTTGTAAAATATAACATTTTTTTGACCAAAATATTCGGGAGTTTAAAGTTTGTTTATTTTATAGAAAGATGAATATCAACCAATTGGAACGGTCATCGCTAATAGATTTGGAGACTCACCAACAAAAATTACTGTTAACGAAATAACTTTGCCTCCTTTAGGTGACATAACTGATTTAGCCAGAGATGATAATTTTTCGTTATTCATTCCTAAACATAGACGTCTTGCAGCCAAACTTATTGATTTATTCATTGGTAAGTAAAAAGAAATATTAAATTCTTTAAATGAATAAGAATAGAATTTATTTAACTACCTTACATACATAATATGTGTGTAGCAAGTCAAATTTTTTATTAAAAAAATTTGAAAATATTTAACATGAAACATAAACACTAAATAAATTTACACATAAATTTGGCAAAACATCGAAATAAATTAAAATAAAATAAAATTTATTTAATTAAAATTATGGAATATAAATATTGTCATACAGAGTGAATGGTGAGATTCTTCATAGACCGAAAATGAGCTACATATTTATTAACAGAGTAAAAACAATGCCTCAGTAGATATTTCTTTAAAGTTTTTTTGAAAGCATTAGTACTCAAATGGGGATGTATTACGTAATTTTTTTAAATTAGGACCTTAAAAGTCTGTTATCAAATATGCCTACAAAAATATTTATAATTTTTTTAAACCTCTATTATATTAAAAAAAAATAAATTAAAAATATCTACATTAATTGATAATACTGTTAAGAGATGGCAGTATATAGAAATTGAATTCCTTATTAAATAGAGGCCAGATGTAAATATGGGAAAAGAAGAAAATTGTATTGATTTTATTTTCGCCGTGACTAGCAGTACATCAGATGTACTTGTTTATATTGTACATCGGAAAATAAAATAAACTACCTAATTTTTACATCTCGAACTTTGAGAAAAAATGTCACTTTAGGTACTGTATAAATCAAACTAGTTACCATTTCCCTGTTTTTATGTAGATTTTAGGAAGTTAAAAAGTGAAATCTAATAATCATTAATTTTTTAGAAGAAAAAACCCTACTATACAAATCAAACCAGTTAACAATCACTAATTTTATATGGTTTTTATGAAGCTAAAAAAAATATTAATACATAAAGAAAATGGCCGTACTAGGATGAAACTCCGATCCTTTTACACCGAAACCATATATTATACAACAACGTTACAGAAATATTATCAAACTTATCAAGCAAATGCACCAACATACTTTTTGAAAGTAACTAAGTTACTTTTAAGTTACTTTTAAGTAACTAAGTTACTTTTTTTGAAAAAGTTACTTTCGACAAAAATCAACCCGCTTTTTGCAAATATATTTGAGGCAGGACAGTATTCACCTCGTAGACATAACTTCTTCGATACAAATTTCGAACATTTGGTGTTAGGGTGCGCTAATGTGCACTAAAAATAACAAAAAAAAGTTTCAATAGTTCTGTTCTGTTTAAAGAACGTAGGGACGGTTCTATTTAGTTCTTCTACTTACGTTCTTCTTATCTTACCCCTTTATTCATGAGATTAGTTACTGTATTTTATTATTAGTTGTTGTCAGCTGCTGGTTGTATTACTGCTACTGGAGCTATAGAAGCAATGTCATAAAAATTGTCAATAAATAAAATTATTAGACTACTACAATAGATATTTATGTACCAAGGACGAAAAACTGTCTATTATAGTCCAGCCTCCAAATTGATAGCCGAGGCTAGCAAGCAGGAGAGACAATCGACAGTTTTTCGCCGAGGTGCATATTACATTTTTTCGTTGACCTGTTAAATATTAACTATTATTATTACAATTATTATAATTATTATTACAATATTCTTATTCACACGTAAAATCTAGCGGATTTCGTAACTAATTAATTTGACAACAGTAAATGACAGTTATTGTCACAGGCGCCCATGTTTTTATTAAATTCTGGATTTATCAAAATGACTCAATCGCCGCTCTCGCACCGTGCCGTATCATAGTGACCACAGCGCATGAAAACTCTGTTGCGGACGAAAAATACTGGCCTTAAAAAATAGTCGATTTTTCGTTTGGTAATTAGTACGTAAAATGTCATTTCTTTTAGTGGTCGACGAAAAAAATATTTGTATTTAATACATAAACCAAATTTATAAATCAAGTTTTAATGGGGGAGTTCCCTCAATATTGCCAACCTAGAAAAAGGTCTACCAACGGAGAAGGATTATTTTTGGTCAAAATCTACTTCATTATTTTCGCAATGATGAAATATGTGTAGAAAATTCTATTGAGCTTTCCAGAATATATCGTTAGCAAAATATAATGGTTTTAATAAAATCTTATTTCTGATTGGTTGAAATTTCGTTGTCAAATGTCATTCGTGATAGAGTAAGTATAACAGAGCGACTTGTTTCATTTGACCTACAGCTTTGGAGGATTGGTGGAACTAAACTGAATTTGACGAGTAGTTTGAATATTCTATAATCTGAAAATGAAACATGTCGCTCTGTTATGATTACTCTATGAGGAATGACATTTGACAACGAAATTTCAACCAATCAGAAGTAAGATTTTATTAAAATTATTATATTTCGCTAACGATATATTCTGGAAAGCTCAATAGAATTTTGTACACATATTTTATCATTGCGAAAATAATGAAGTAGATTTTGACCAAAACTAATCCTTCCCCGTTGGTAGACCTTTTTCTAGGTTGGCAACATTGAGGGAACTCCCCCATTCAAGTGAGTATGTTTATTTTTTCTACTGTTTATTTAAAGTAACTATAAAAAGTAACTATTTTAAAAGTAACTTAGTTACTAGTAACTGTAACTATAGTTACTTTCTTTATAAAGTAACTAGTTACTAGAAGTAACTTTAGTTACTTTTATAAAAGTAACTAGTTACTTTTTAAAAGTAACTATCCCAACTCTCCATACTTCTTATATTTTGTAAACGCAGTGAACGGCCGAAGTACAAAATAAATGGGTACGTCTGATGTACTGCTAGACACAGCGTTTTATTTTTTACTTTTCAGTGTAACATAACCTATTATTTTAATGTTTATGTGTCGCCTGTGTTTCACTTATTTCTTCCTTTTTTTTAACAGTCTAAGCGGCTAAGGCTATTTGGTTTAGTAATATTCGACAGATAACTGTAAATTATAGCTTGTCATGCCATCTACAGTACTTTAAACAAATTAATGTAGCTGACGTCACTTGGAAATTTTGAAAATTTATTTATTAGTAATCGTAGTGTTTCAAAATTAACCAAGCCTAGTTTTATGAATTATTTTAAGTGGATTTTCATATACTACAAATGAATTTGCTGTAGCTACCGCACCACACGTCCCCATTTTTAACGTCTTGTGTTAAGATATTGAATAAATTATAATTTAACGAATTAGATTCGGACAGACATAACCTAAAACAATTATTTCTAAAACAATCGGCATTTCGTGTATTGTAGTTATGGATATCGGATTGTTTCAGCAAAGTTGACTGTCTCTTATGAATTTCAACAAGTGTATAATGTAAAAATAAAGTAGGTAGTGGCATAAATTTTATGAAGTTTTGTTGGCAATGTTCCCGAAAACCAGTGTTTGCTAGTACTCTAATTGCTTTTTTTGCATCCGAAAAATTTGAATAGCTTGAGAAGAGTTTCACCAAAGTGATACACCATAACTGACATGGGAGTGAAAAAAAAATACGTTGTTTTAAGGTTATTAAAATTAGTAATTTTCTTCAATTGGCGAAGAATAAATAGAGAACTTGAAAGTTTTTTCTTTGTCTGATTAATGTGGGCAGTCCAATTCAGCTTGTTATCCGACATTTCAGGTTTTTTGTTTCACAGTTTGAGATAATTTGATTATTGGCAGATACCTGCATATTTTGAGTTTTGTCATTGTTAAGTTTTAATTTATTAGATAAAAACCACGTATTTGCTCTATCAGCAACCTCATTCACTGAAGAACTTAAGTTTGTCTTATTTTTGTCTGTTAAAATGAATTAGGTATCGTCAGCAAATAAGACTGATTTATAAGGTAGCATAAAACGGCTTAATAAATAACAACTAAAAGGGGGCCTAGAATAGAGCCTTGTGGAACTCCGTGCCTCACGGCCTGAAAGTCAGATTTAACGCCATTAATCATTACAGTTTGTTATCTATTACTGAGGTATGAACTTATCAGAGCAAGCGGAATTCCCCTAACTCCATAGAAGCGTTTTTCTATTAGAATGTCATGTGAGACACAGTCAAAATCTTTTGACAGGTCACAAAGCATTACAGCTGTGAGATCCATATTTTAAATGTGGTCCAGTGTTCAATAAATGAAATAAAACTCATGTACCACAAAAATATAATAATAATCAAATTTAGGGAACGGCAACTAGTTTCGGCCATCTTCAGGCCATAAATTGGTGATAACATTATAAAATTTTTAAACGATTAACATAATGATGTATACTATTAAGGTTTAATGATAAGAGGAGGGTTGATTTAAAGAACTAGGGATGGAGTAACACATGCGGATTAAAAAGGGAGTAGGTTAAATGGTAAAATTGTAGAATCATCTAACCCTATCGTGTGGGTTCTACAATACTGGAGTTTTCTAATTCTCTTTCAATACCAATTTTACCATTTAACCTACTCCCCTTTTATTCCCCCTAGTTCTTAAAACCAACCCCCCTTAATATTAAACCATATTACTACATCAATCGTTAAAAAAATTACAATGTTATCAACCAATTTATGGCCTCTGAAGATGGCTTTTAAACCGAAACTAGTTCGCTAACTTTGATTATTATTATATTTTATGTGGTACATGACTTAGATTTATTATTAAATTCTTTATTTTATGTATTCAGTAATTTTCTCTGTTCAGGAATGAAGAATACAGATGATCTAATGTCATTGGCTGTGTATGCCCGTGAAAGAGTAAATCCAGTTCTATTTAATTACTCACTTTCCGTGGCAATGCTACACAGACCTGATACTCGTGATTTGGACCTTCCATCTGTGCTTTTCGCTTTTCCGGATAAATACGTCGACGGAAAAGTCTTTGCAAGGGCGAGAGAAGTCGCTACCGTTGTACCAGAAAATGCCAGGGTAAGATTTAATTTAAGTTGTTAATAAATTTTTTATGGTTTATAATTTATTAGAATCCAATTGAGATACCGATGGATTATACTGCTTCGAACTTAGAGGAAGAACATCGTTTAGCATATTTTCGAGAAGACATTGGGATTAATCTTCATCATTGGCATTGGCATTTAGTTTATCCTTTCGAAGCATCTCGTGAGATCGTTAATAAGGATCGTAGAGGAGAATTATTTTATTACATGCATCAACAAATTATGGCCAGGTCGGTATTAATATTTTTTAACCAGTGCAATTTATACTTAATTACTTTCCCGACCCACCTCCGAGTAGGGAAAGTATTGTGAATGAGCTAAAAAAATTTTTCGAGATAAAGATGGAAATATCCATTTTGAGGTTACCAGAGATGATTAAGACCATTTACAGATCGAAGTCTGTCTGTCTGTCTGCCTGTCTGTCTGTCTGTGTGTATTCTTCCACGATACAGGCCACACGTTCAATCCGATTGAGCTGAAATTTGGTATATGGGTTTAGGTTACCCGTCGGAAGAATACATTAGTTTTTGTACGATGCAATATGTCACGGAATTTGACTTGCAATATGTCATTTGAAAGCCCTTGAAAAACTCTATTTAGAACAGTCAAAATTATTTCTCCGACTGTTACCTGTCAAAAATAAATAAATGTCAAAATTTGAAACTTTTACATTAAATATCTGAAAAAGTATTCCGATTTTTTTCTATTGTATTTGACTTTTTTCGATTTTTTCAGTTTTTTTTTTCGTGTTTTTTTTCAATTTTTTTTTATTCTTTCGATTTATGTTGTTTCGATCATATCTAATTTTTTCAATTTTATATCCATTTTTTTTTTCAATTTTTGTCGATTTTCCGATTTTTTACTTTTTCGATTTTATCCGATTTTTTGAGATCGTATTTGATTATTGACTATTTTTGCTATGTTTTTTAATTTTATCTCTTTTTTTTTCAATTTGTTCCAATTTTTTCGATTTTATCCGATATTTTCGATTATATTTAATTTTTTCAATTTTTTTCATTCTTTTCATTTTATTTTATTTTTTTCTCAATGTTTTTTAATTTTATCCAATTTTTTTTCAATTTCTTCCGATTTTTTTCAACTTTTTTCGAATTTTTCAAGCTTCATCCATTTTTGTCGATTTTATTTTCTTTCCATCGGATTTGATTTTTATCGATTTTGTCAGAATTTATTTGGGATTTTACCCTTGTTCGATCTCACACAATTTTTATCGATCGTATTTTATTTTATTCGATTCTATCGATTTTGTTAAAACAAGTTTTTTTCGATGTTTTTCGATTTAATATCCATTTTTTTTCAATTTTTGTCGATTTTTCCGATTTTTTTTTTCGATTTTATCCGATTTTTTGAGATCGTATTCGATTTTCGACTATTTTTTCGATGTTTTTTAGTTTTATGTCTTTTTTTTCTAATTTGTTTTAATTTTTTATTATATTTAATTTTTTCAATTTTCTTTCATTCTTTTCTTTTTTAATTTTTTTTTAAATTTAACCCATTTTTTTTTTCAATTTGTTCCGATTTTTTTCAACTTTTTGCGATTTTTTCAAACTTCATTCATTTTTGTCGATCTTATTTGGTTTTTATCGATTTTGTCAGAATTTATTTGGGATTTTACATGTATTCGATATCACTGAATTATATTTTATTTTTTCAATTTTTCTCGATTGTATTTGATTTTTTCGATTTTATCGATTTGGTTTAAATTTTCTTTTTCCATTTTTTTCAATATTTTTCGGTTTTTTTCAATTTTTTGTTCGGTTTTACATTTTATTCGATTTTTATCGCTTTTATTTGGGTTTTTAAGATTTTTGTCAATTTTATTCGATTTTTTTTATTGTATTTGACTTTTTTCAGTTTTTTTTCGGTTTTTCACGTAATTATTTTTGTCGCTTTTTACTTTTTTATCGATTTTATTTAGTTTTTTATGATTTTTGTCGATTGTAATTGTTTTTTTTTCAATTTGTTCCGAATTTTTTATTATAGATTTTTGTCGATTTTTCCGTTTTTTTTTTTTTTTTTTTTTTTTTTTTTTTTTTTTTTTTTTTTTTTTTTTTTTTTTTTTTCGATTTTATCCGATTTTTTGAGATCGTATTTGATTTTCGACTATTTTTTCGATGTTTTTTAATTTTATCTCATTTTTTTTTAATTTGTTCCAATTTTTTTCGATTTTATCCGATATTTTTGATTATTTTTAATTTTATCAATATTTTTTATTCTTTTCATTTTTTTTTATTTTTTTTCAATGCTTTTTTTATTTGGTTTTTTTTATCGTATTTGATTTTTATCGATTTTGTCAGAATTTATTTGGGATTTTACATTTATTCGATCTCACTGAATTATATTTTATTTTTTCAATTTTTCTCGATTGTATTTGATTTTTTCGATTTTATCGATTTGGTTCAAATTTTCTTTTTCGATATTTTTCGATTTTTTTCAATTTTTTTTTTCGATTTTATATGATTTTATTCGATTTTTATCAATTTTGTCGCTTTTATTTGGGTTTTTAAGATTTTTGTCAATTTTATTCGATTTTTTTTATTGCATTTGACTTTTTTCAGTTTTTTTTCGGGTTTTCCCGTATTTATTTTTGTCGCTGTTTAGTTTTTTATCGATTTTATTTTAGTTTTTTACGATTTTTGTCGATTGTAATTGATTTTTTTCAATTTGTTCTGAATTTTTTATTATATTTTTCCAGTTTTTTTTTCGTATTTGTTTTTTGTCTATTTTTATCGATTATGTTGCATTTTATCGATGTTTTTAATTTTATCCCATATTTTCTTTCAATTTAATCTGATTTTTTTTTCGGTTTTCTTCAACTTTTTTCGATTTTTTTCAACGTTTTTCGATTTTTTTCAACTTTTTTCGATTTTTTTCAACTTTTTTCGATTTTTTCAAACATCCATTTTTATCGGATTTTTTTGGTTTTACTTTCCCGACCCACCTCCAAGATGGGAAAGTATTGTGAAGAGCTAAAAAAATTTATTTTATCAAAGATAAAGATGGAAATATCCATTTTGAGGTCCCCTGAAATAATTAAGACTATTCTCAGCTGGAAGTCTGTCTGTCTATATTCTTCCACGATAGAGGCCACACGTTTAATCCGATTGAGCTGAAATTTGGTATATGTGTTAGCGTTATCTGTCGGAAGAACCCATAAGTTTTTGCCCGATATCTGTCAAACGGAAATGTGACTGTAAAAAGTTGACAGAAGCAATGTGTCACGGAATTTGACTTCAGTACAGTCAAAATTATTTTGTCAACTGTCACCTGTCAAAAACAAAAAAAATGTCAAAGGTTTAAACTTTAACATTAAATATCTGAAAACTTATTCATCTCTGGATACTCGTCGAGAAAGTTTTGGGGCGACACAACCAATTTTTTTTTTAGGTACAACTTTGAACGTCTTTGTAATCGAATGAAAAGAGTGGAACGATTCACTGATTTCAACGAACCAATTCCTGAGGCCTATTTTCCAAAATTGGATAGTTTAGTTGCTAGTCGTACTTGGCCTGCTAGAGTAGCGAATATGCGTTGGCAAAATTTAAATAGAGAATTGGATCAAATTTACGTGGATGTCGATTCAATGAGGAGATGGAGAGATAGGATATATGAAGCGATCCATTCTGGATTTGCTAGAGATGTAGGTCACTTATTTAATGTTTATAGGACCTAAATTCTTTAACTTTGTTCCATACAACATAAAAGAAATCAGAAACCAAAACAAATTTAAAAAAATGTTATATCTCTATATCTTAGAATCTGATTGATCTTCTTTTACAAAGTTATGTGATAACAGATATACTTAAGAAACATAGTAATACAAAAAAATAACTGAACAATACACGAAATAAAAAGTAGTAGTGTCTCAATCCTAGAATGACATAAACACACAATTTATAAAAAATATATATGATCCCGCACTCACCTTATTTTGAATCATATTGTGCACACATATCCATTCAATGCGATAAAACCATACACGTCATTAAGTTTCTTAAAGTAAGCGACATTGTAACACAATACTGACCTAACTTAAAAAAAAACAAAACCTTAAGCCTCCTATTTGTTCCTTTGTATTTTTTTCCATTTTTATTTCCTATTTTCCCATTTTTATTACTATTAGATAAGTCTTAGTTAATTATTACACTTTTTACAAGTAGGTAGTAAGTAGAATTTTCTTATTACATATTTTATATTATATGATTATTATCACTATTTAATGTAAAATTATCGTTTTTTTTCTGCTTAACCAAAACAAGTATACTACTTATTGGTATTTACATTAATTCCATTTAAGTTTTTTGTAGAAAACACTTTTTTATAATATGTATTATATTCGAATAAATGTTATTATTATTATTATTATTATTATATCTTATTTTTACTTTGTAGGCAAATCGTCAACGTGTTGAACTAACCGAATTCGGAGGGATTGATATTTTGGGTAATATGGTAGAAGCTAGTATTCTTTCACCGGATATAGGATTTTATGGAGATTTTCATAATATGGGACATACCATCACTTCTTATGTACATGATCCTGATCATAGACACTTGGTAATTATTATTCCTTAGGAACTTACCACGATATTTTGAATAAAGTTAAAAAAAATAATATTAAATGAGACAAGCTGATTTTTTTAATAAAGTTAAAAAAATTAAATAATAATATTAAATGAGACAAGCTGATTTTTTGAATAAAGTTAAAAAATCTATGTAAATGTTGTATTTTTATTTTAATTAATACTTGTTGTCGGCCAGTGGGCGAAATTCGACTGTTATTTATTAAATTTTAAAGTTTATGTATTTTTTCATATTTTTCTTTATTTTTTCCATTAAAAAAAAACCAAATATTTTCCATTTAGTACTTTTTTCTTTATCTTTTTTTTTTTTTTAATTTTCCCCCATTGTCCTGTTTTTGCCCATATTTTCCCTATTTTATTACGTTTCTCTACTTTTCCCTACTTTTCGTTTTATATACTGTTTTTTCATGTTTCTTTCTATTTTTTCCCATTTTTCCTAATTTTACACATTTTGTCCGATTTTTCCTATTGTTCCGTATTTTTTTCTGTTTTTTTCCATTTCCCCTTTTTTTATTTTTGCCTATATTTCCCTATTTTCGTTTTTCGTTTTTCTTTCTGATTTTTTTCGATTGTTTATAATTTTTCCTCATTTTTTTCTCATTCTATTTTTTTTTCTATTTCCTTTGGTTTCTGATTGTTTTCTTCTTCCTCTGATTTTTTTCGGATTATTTCAATTCTTACGAATTTTTTCATTTTTTTTAAATTTTTTTAGATGGTTATAATTGTTTTCCGTTTTTTGGTTGTTCTTTACGATTTTTTACCATTTTTTGCTTTTATTTTTGCTATTTATTTTGCAACTTTTTTTAGAATTTTTGAGATTATTTGCATTTGCAATTTTTTGCGATATTTTTTCAATTTATTGATATTTTCTGTTTTTTTTTGGATTTTTTGCGATTTTTACGTTTTTGTCCAGTTTTTGTTCGAGATTTTTTGTAATTATTTGCGATTTATTTCAATTCCTTCGAATTATTTAATTTGTTTTAGTTCTTTCTAGTTTTTGCGATATTTTTCGATTTCTCGCCGTATTTAAGCAACTTTTTATTCGTTTTTTAACGATTTATTGATTTTTTTTCGGTTTTATACAATTTCTTTCATTTTCTCGTCTTTTTTTTTGTATTTTACCTTTGTTTTTCATTTTTCTTTTCTCCAACTGTTTCCAACGTTTTTCTTTTCTTTTTTTTTATTTTTTTCCATTTTTTCTCGATATTTTTCCGTATTTTTCAATTTTTGTTCTGGCTTGTTCTGATTTTTTGTTCTTTTTTTCTGATTTTTTCGATTTTTTTCTTAATTTTTCTCTCACTATTCTGTTTTTTTTTTATTTCTTGTGGCTTCTGATTTTTTTCGTATTTTCTTTGATTTTTTTCGAATAATTTCAATTCTTTCATATTTTTTGATTTTTTTTTCAGATGGTTGTAATAGTTTTCGTTTTTTTCGTTGTTTTTATGATTTTTTACCATTTTTTTTAGATTATTTGCATTTGAAATTTTTTGCGATTTTTTTTTGATTTTTTTTCGATTTTTACGATTTTTTCCCGTTTTTCTTCCAGATTTTTGCAATTATTTGCGATTTATTCCAAATCTTTCAAATTTTTGGATATTTTCCCATTTTTCATATTTTGTTTTTACTCTGTTTTTATTCTTTTTCTTTCTTTTGGTTTCTGATTTTATCTTATTCCTCTTATTTTTTTCGAATTATTTCAATTCTTTCGAAGTTTTTAATTTTTAAAAAAATCTTTTATAGATATGGTTCTAATTGTTTCGGTTTTTTGGATGTTTTTCATTTTTTTAGCTCCTTCCTGTTTTTGAGATTTTTTGCAATTTTTTGCGACATTTTTCGATTTTTCGCGGTTTTTAGCGACTTTTTTTCGTTTTTAATCGTTTTTTTTTGCTTTTTTGAGTTTTTTTTTGATATTTTACAATTTTTTTCATTCTCTCGTTTTTTTTCGGATGTTACAACTTTGTTTTTTATTTTTCTTTTTTCAACTCTTTCCAATGATTTTTTTTCTTTTCTCTTTTTGATATTTTTGGATTTTTACTCGATTTTTTCCTCATTTTTCTGGTTTCTGGTTTCTAATTTTTTGCGTTTTTTTCTGTTTTTTTTTTTCGATTTTTCTCTCATTATTCTGTTTTTTTTTATTTCTTCCGTTTTCTCTTTTTTTTTCTTATTCCTCTGATTTTTTTCGATTTATTTCACTTCTTTCGAATTCGTTAATTATTTATGAAAAAAATTTTAGATGGTTACATTTGTTTTTGGTTTTTTAGTTGTTTTTGAATTGTTTTCCGTTAGTTTTTGATTTCTTGTGTTTTTAAGCGACTTTTTTTTCATTTTTTAGTATTTTTTTGCGGTTTTTTTTATTTTTTCTATATATTTTGAATTTCTGTTTTCAGCAATCAATCGATACAACGGTTTCGAATTTTATTATCTTCATTGACCTAAGTCAACTAAAACCGTCTGTCTGTCCATCTGTTCGTATCTGAGCTACTTACATACTGTTAGCTTGCTGGGTTTATTATCATTATCTTCCTATTTCTGATTTCACCTCATTTTCATATCTTTTTTGCCTCATTCTTTGATCTTATATTTCCTGCATCAAAATTTTTATTTTTATTAATCATCATCATTTGATTTATCTGATGTTCTTCTCCTTTTTGGTTTATACTTATTTTTCGTTCCCATCACCTTAATTTGCTTTTAATTTTGAACTTAGGTTTAAATCTCAACTTATATAAAATGGATAATATGTTTATTTTTCCATTAGGAATCATTTGGAGTAATCGGTGATTCTTCAACAGCAATGAGAGATCCGTTCTTCTATCGTTGGCATGCACATATTGACGATATATTCCAAGCGTTCAAATCCACTTTACCACGATATACTTTCGAACAAGTAAGTTCTGATTAAATTTTAAAACATAAAATACATTTCTACTCTAATTTTAGTTAAACTTTAACAATGTAACCGTACAAGATCTACAAATTCAAACTCTAAACGCTCCAATCAACACTTTCCAAACTTACTGGCAACAATCCGACTTGGATCTATCCAGAGGCATGGATTTCCAACCTAGAGGTGCAGTACTAGTCAGATTTACTCACCTCCAACATAGACCGTTCAATTATAAAATTATCGTTAATAATGACACAAACGCTAATACTACTGGTACTTGCAGAATATTCATGGCTCCAAAATACGACGAAAGGGGCAATCCATGGTTGTTTACCAATCAGAAAAACTTGTTCGTTGAGTTGGATAAATTTACAGTTCAGTGTAAGTATTTTAGAAATAATAATTAATGCTATTAACTGGAGAAAAGATGGTGGAGATAAAAACAGGTAAATAGTGAGGTAAGAGATAATAAAAATGAAGCAAGAGAAGGAGAAAAGGTCTGACATCCTGATTAATGTTCTCCAAATGCACTACCAAGTGCCTTTAATTCCATTAGTAATCTTGGTAGATTGATTAAAATTGAAATTAAATCTTGAAATTTTCTTCCTGTAGATCCTGCTTTCAGGGTTCCTTAATTCCAGAGTACTAAGCACAAATAAGAAAACAAATTGGTATGTTTCCAATGATCAAATTTCCAGATTTGTTTTTACCTCTCGCCCTTCAGATAAGAGAGGTATAGGAATCATGCTAAAAATTGGGTAGTGAGTTTTCAATGGATAAACACGTTTTGGGGTCCCTAGAATACGATTTTGATATTTTCGCGATGATGTCTGTGTGTGTGTGTGTTAGTGTGTGTGTGTGTGTGTGTGTTTGGATGGATGTTGTAGTAACGATAACTCAAAAACTACTGAATGAAAAAATTTGAAATTTTGCATACAGGATTCTGATACCCTAGATTAGATCTGATTAGATTTTGGTGCCAATCGGACAACCGGAAGTGGCAGTTGCTATGAGTGATGACGTCATTACTATACAAAAAGGCAATAAAGTTTTACACATTTATTTTGTATACACTACAGTTTATTTTCGTATTATTAAAGTTTTCAAAACTTTGGCCATTGTTGCCAGATTTACAAAAAACTATTTTTTTTTCATACTTTTTTGTGTTAACCTGTAGATTTTTGATTCAAAAATGGCGAGAGGTCATGTGTTGGCCACATCAGATTTTTTGAAGTGAAATTTACGTTGGGTTTTGCTTAACAAGGTACTGCACATACAAGCTGAAAATAACCGATACAATTGGAATTACAATTCTACTAGTTGTTAGATGGCGACACTATAAAGTACTGCGTTGGACAATTGGTCTAAAGACAGCGCCTACAACTGTCTATATTTGTGTAACCTTTTTATATGTTTTTTTTCTTTCATATTTAACTTTTCTTCCCTTCTCTCTTTCTCTATCTCTCTCTCTTTCTCTCTCTAGTTTTGTAAATGTTGAAACTAAACTGGTATAGTATATACGACGTCAATTCGAACGGCATAAAAACTAAATATCTACCGACTGTTATGATTCATTTTTTGAATTTTCAGAGTTTGAATCTGAATTTGGGGTTTTAATAATGGGGTGGTAAAATATAATATTTATTCTCCCTTACTCAACATTCTCTGTTTCATTATCAGAAACATTAACGCCAGAATAAACTAATTTTATAAATCCTAACCCAAGTCGCAGAACTGATAATTCAGTCGAAAATGTAAACGTAAGTATTCACAGTGGACCCGACATTTTTTTACCTTTATATTTTGTGTCCAAGCAATATTATTTGTTTGACTAGATGCTGATAAGAAATTTATACGAGGTTTAATCATCAATTTTATATGGGAGGTTTTATATGGTATTAACTAGTAAATTTATCAGACCCGGTACATGAGTCTTTTTTTTAGCTGCTCGGATTGAGTTCGTATAGACTATACAATGAAAAATTTTAAAAATATTGTTATTGTTATTCTTTTTTGATCTTTTTGAGTAAGTAGTTTTTTTCTCAATTTTTTTTTATAAATTATCTTTATTATCCCCTATTTTGTCACATTTTAAGTGTTTATTTTACTCCATTTTTTTCTAAACTTACTCACAGTACTTTTTTACTATTCAATATTTTTCTCTTTTCTTTCTCAATTTGTCGCTTTTATGTATCAAATTTTTACACTAAAATTTACCCACTTTTTTCTTTTAATTTTGTCACTTTTTAAGTACTTCTTTCTCCCCATTTTTCTTTTACATTTTTTACTTTTTTTGTACGTTTTTGCCTCTCCAAAATTTTGCTTCTTTTCTTTCTTAGTTTTGTCACTTTTTTTAAACATTTTTCTTCTCTCCAAAATTTCTCCTGTTTCCTTTTTTAATTTTGTTACTTTTTTGTATCAAATCTGTTCTCCACAAATTGTATTTCTCTTTTCTCTTAGTTTATCACTTTTTCGACTGAAATTTTTACTGTTTAAAAATTCCCCTCTTTTCTTCCTTGGTACTTTTTTACCATCCTTTCACTAGAAAATTTCCCCTCTTTCCTTTCTTAAATTTCTCCCTTTTTGTCTCCAATATTTTTTTCCAAAATTACCCCCCATTTCCCTCTTAATTTTTTCATTTGTTTGTCTCAAATTTGTTCTCTCCAAAAATGTCCCCTTTTAATTTTGTCACTTTTGAAGGACCTTTGTTTTCTCCAAAATTTCTCCTCTTTTCTCTTTTAATTTTAATTTTGTCACTATTTAAGTACTTTTTCTCATTTTTCTCTTAAATTTGTCACTTATTTTGTATTTTTTTGCCTCTCCAAAACTTTCCCTCTTTTCTTTCTTAATATTGTCACTTTTTTTAACATTTTTCTTTTCTCCAAGATTTCCCTTCTTTTCTTTTTTAATTCTGTTACTTTTTTGTATCAAATATTTTCTCCCCAAAGTTTATCCGCCTTTTCTCTTAGTTTGTCACTTTTTCGTCTGAAATTTTTACTGTCCAAAAATTCCCCTCTTTTCTTTCTTAATTTTGTCACTCTTTGGTACTTTTTTCCCCGTCTTTCATTAGAAAATTTTCCCCCTTTCCTTTCTTAAATTTCTCCCTTTTTTGTGTCAAATATTTTTTCACCAAAATCACCCCTTATTTCTTTCTTAATTCTCTCATTTGTTTGTTTCAAATTTTTCTTTTCCAAAAATATTCCTTCTTGATTTTGTCACTTTTGAAGTACCTTTGTTTTCTCCAAAATTTCCCCTCTTTTCGTTCTCAATTTGTCACTTTTTTGTACTTTTTTTACTGTCCAAAATTTCCTCTCTTTTTTTCTTAAATTTTCTCCTTAATTTTGTCACCTTTTGAAAATTTTTCTCCTCTTTTCAAATTTCCTATTTTGTGTCTTAATTTTTTCACTTTTTTGGCCTCAAATTTTTTCTCTTTAAAAATTTCCCTTTTTAATTTTGGTACTTTTGAACTACCTTTGTTTTCATCAAAATTTACCCTTTTTTCTTTCTCAATTTGTAACATTTTTTTACTGTTTTTACTCTCCAAAATTTACCCCCTTTTCTCTTTTTTTGTCTTAAATTTTCTCTTAGAAATTCCCCCCTTTTTTTCTTCGCTTTTTACTAATTTATTATTTTTTTATGTCAAAAATTTTCTTTCAAAAATTACTATTTTCTCTCTTAAATTTTTCACTTTTTTACCTTTACCTCCTTCTTCTTTCTTAATTAACTAATTTTTCCCCTCTGGTCACTAGATAATTTCCCCTCTTTTATTTATTAATTTTGTCACTTTTTATCCTTTTTATAAAATTATCCCCGTTTTCAGAAATTACCCCTTTTTGGTTAATATTTATAATATTTTCATTCCTTGTCTCAAATATATCACTTTTTGTCTCAAATGTCCCCTCTTTTCACTCAAAAATTTCCCCTCTTTTTTCTGAAATTTTTCTCTTATATTACCCATTTTTTCAGTAAATTATCCCTTTTTTTTGTTCAATTTTCATTATTCAATTTTTTTCTAAATTTGTGACTTTTGTCACAAAATTCCCCTCTTTTATCTCATAAATTTTCCTTCTCTTCTCTTTTAAATTTGTCACTTTTTATTTGTCACTTTTTAGTCCTTTTTTCTCATTGTTCTCTTTTATACAAACTTTTTTTCTCTCCAAAATTGCCCCTCTCTTAATTGTTACTTTTTTAGGATCTCTTTCGACTTTTTATTCTTTCTTTTTCCCAATTTTGTTACTTTTTTTGTACTTCTTTTCTCTTTAACTTTCTAATCTTATTTCATTTGTCACTTTTTTGTCTTAAAATTGTCACTGTTTTAGACTTTTCCCCCTCTTTTCCCTATTAAATTTGTCATTTTTTCTCTCTCCAAAATTATCCCTGTTTTCTCTCTTGAATTTGTCGCTTTTTTGACCAAATTTTTCTCTCCAAAATTTCCCCTATTTTCTTTCCTAAATTGTCAATTTTTTCTTTCCAAAATTACTCATCTTTTCTGTTATAATTTTATTACTTTTTTATAATTTGTTCTCCAACTTTTCTTTTTTAATTTTGTCACTTTTAAATAATTATTTTTTTTAGTGAGACCTGGATCTAACACCATAACTAGAGCTTCATCTGAGTCTTCAGTAACCATTCCATTTGAAAGAACATTCCGCAACCTAGACACTGATAGACCAACTGGAGGTGATAACCTGGAACGATTTAATATATGTGGTTGTGGTTGGCCTCAAAATATGCTTATTCCAAAAGGAAATGATCGTTTTATAGCACAATTATTTGTAATGATATCAGATTATACTGGAGATAGAGTAAGTACTTATAAATTAATTTTATTCATTAAAATTTATATATTTTTATAGGTCGAACAAGATATTACAGGTACTTGTAAGGATGCTGGTAGTTACTGTGGTATTAAGGATCGTCTATATCCTGATCGACGTTCAATGGGTTATCCTTTTGATAGACAGCCGAGATCTGGTGTAGATTCTCTTCAGCAATTTTTGACGCCAAATATGAGAGCTAGAGATGTTGTTATTCAATTCGTTAATAGAACTGTTGCTCCTGGACAAACATTCTAATATTAAAATATATTTTATGTAATATCAAAAAAGAATTTAGTATTTTTTTATTATTTAACAAATTTTTGTTTATGAAAATATCTTTTATTCTTATTTAGTTTTATAAATAAGAATGTATTGTTTATTGTTTAGATAAGTATAAATATTCATTTAATTTAATAAAAGTTTTAATTCCTTTTAATTTCATTAATTTCTGATGTCCTAACAGTTATTAATCTAATAGGACGAGACACATAACTTTTATAGCTAAATTAGTAAGTTTTAAAGTCAAATGGAAATATAAATTATCTGTATGGTACAGATAATACAGGACGAGATCGTATATATTTATAAGAAAAAAAGTTTTTCTTTAATTCAATGACGAGATCGCAGTCACAGATTTATGTAAAATGAGAGAAATCGAACCAGTACAGTAAAATTAGACCGAATCCTAGAAATTAAAGATTGTTTATTGACCTTTCTTCTTAAGGGCCAGTATTCCAATTTTAGTTTAAACTAAGTTTAGCATATGAACTTGCTTCAGTTGAAAAATGGTGTATTTTAAATGAAGTTCTAGTCTGAACTTTGTTTAAACCAGCCGAAAAATTGAACCGTCAAAGTTGGACGTTTAAACTAGGATCAGTAGCGTGTTTTGACATTTACAAAATATTTATTTATTGTACAACACAAGAATAGTTATTTTTGTATATTTTATTAAAAAATCGTCTTAATGCTCGACTTAGAAGTGATAAGTGAAGATAATGAGGCAATTGATGCCTATTTAATGCATATTAATGTTCCAAGAAGAATTCGTGTAATTCGAGTAAGATCAAAACCATTTTTTAAACTGGGATGATATATAAGACAAGCAACAGGCACATGTCTCTTCGCCATCGCCATGTTAGTCTCGAGTGTCTTAGAAGAACGGAGTGTCTCTTCTACGTCTTGTCAGTGATTTTATGATAATAGTACGACATTCATTTTAAAAATGCGTGACGATTTGCAATTTAATATTGGAACATTAATTCTGCTATAACATTAAATGTGCTACTAGTTCTTCCTTTTTTCAACCATAAAGCATGCATCTTTGTCGTTGTATGTTTGCTTTGAAGGTTGGACTAGCAAAACAGGAAAGCAGATTTTGTAACTTAGAGGGTGAAAACTCAATACTCATATTTTCAGAATGTACTGCTTTGCAATACATAAGGGCCCAATACCTATTAGCATATCAGATAGAAGAGACAAACCTGACGAATCTGAAACCGTCAGACATCATAAATCTCTTGAGAAAATAGGACTAGACGGGGTGCTCTAATCAGTTAGAAATTCTCAATGATTAAGCACTAGAAGGGGACATAATAGATAATAATAGGTCGCAGTATAATTACCCTTCATAACAACATACATACATGCAAACAAGTTCATAATATCATCGTCATCTTCATCATCTGAAAAAATCTTTGTTTTCGAATTACAAGAGACACTGCTTTCTACCGCCTTTTCTGTGTCCTACCAGTGCCACGTCGACGTCACGTCTCTGCCGCGTCTACGCCCAATGTCTTTTTATAATATTCTTCATTTTGAAAATTATCATCTACGTCATCAGTAATGGCCAAGTCATTGTTGCTTCATTTATGTCCAGTGCAGTTGGTGCACATTATTGAAGGCAACTTCTTCGGCACTCATAGTTGTTGAGATACTCTGATATGCAGGAGTAAGAAATTATTTGTAGCAGGTGTTCCGGAGTAGCAGAACGAGATGTTGCTATTGGACGCAGATGCCCGCTGATTTTTTTCCATCTCCATCTCCATCTGTACTTGATGGTACACTCTGAAAGAATGCTCTCTTACTGCTGCTCTTGTGCGAGGTGGAGTACACGAGGTGTTGCTCTTGGACTCTGTTTTTTTTTCATCCACATAGCAGAGGGTCTTTCTTGCAGCAGACGCGCCACATCTGTAAATGAAGGTACACTCTTAAAGATTGCTCTCTTACTATTGCTCTTGTGGGAGGTAGAATAGCTAATTTAAACTCGCCCAAGACCGATTGTTTTGCAACGGTTTTCAAGTAACTTTGATACCGTAAGGCAACTAAAGTTTGGCTTTTTTTGCTCGGTATATCACAAGAAAACTTTGGTTGCCGATATAAGCGACATCATCAGCCTGAGCATTTGACCCGTGAAAAATAAGTAATGTAAAGTTATTGTGAGAAATGTGCTGCGGCTTGGGTTAGGATTTATAAAATTAGTTTATTCTGCGTTTTTGCGTATTTTAATAAGTGGCTTGTATTAGTGTCGTTTTTTCTAAATTATTTTCTTTTGGTCATTATTTAATCAAGATGGCGTTGTGGAGACTTTTTTTTGATATTATTAATGGGTATTAATGAAATAAACGACAGTGGTAAATGGATAAAATGTGTAAAGAATGTCATAGAAAAGGAGAATAAATATTATATTTTACCTTCCACTTACCCCAAATTCAGATTCAACTTCTCAAACTGGTATTTTTTGGCATTTCTATATATTACTTAATAAAATACAATATCCGTGTAAGTATATGAAAAATAAAATTAATTTTAAAAATAAATTATATCACGCCGCCCATGCTTTACAAAGAAGCCGATAAATATTTAGTTTTTTTTCAATTTTTTATCCTATGTAATTTTTGTTGTAATGTGTTTTAAGAGCGTGTTGTTCAGTGAATTTTTACTTTCCCGCTAAATCGAACGGGCAAAAAAAACAAGATATCGAAGGAAATATCAATTTTGAAATCCCCCGAGACCATTTCCAGAGTGGATGTCTGTCTGTCTGTCTAATGTGTAACCTTCCACGATTACTGAAATTTTCAATATATTTTTTATGTTCAACTATAATCGTGGGAATCTATAATAAGTTCATTATTACTAATTTACAGTAACCTATTTAGCATTACTCCTTTATTATTAAATGACAATAATATACAATAATTTCTTTTAATAATATATAATATTTATTAGATAATTGT
Organism: Neocrepidodera transversa; assembly: GCA_963243735.1. NCBI lineage: Eukaryota > Metazoa > Arthropoda > Insecta > Coleoptera > Chrysomelidae > Neocrepidodera > Neocrepidodera transversa. The sequence continues at coordinate 15,815,256 of OY725338.1, forward strand.
GTAAATTAGTTGAACTACCTTTAATTTAATTTGTTCAAATATAATTATTAAATAATAAATGGAATTTCCTATAACGTACGTGTGTTGTTTCTTCTAGGTTGTAGGTTATTATAAATAAACTTTGATAGTTAGGTACATATAAAATTTGTAATTCGACTAAACATCTAAGCATTAGATTTCTAAGAACATGTATATGGTAGTTGTCTCTTCTCGGTAACAGTTTTATAAGCAGCGGGAGAATGTGATATAGTCTGAATAGATTTTCAAATAATGATTATTGTTGATTGTGAATAGAAAAAAAAATATATGTAAGTAATTTTTTTATACGTATATAAGTAACTATTTAAAAATTTAAAAGGCAGCTGTAAGACTTATATTTTTTTATTATATATTTGTCAGTAATATCATTGAAATATTTAATATAAAAAAAATTGATTATACATTGTGTCCAATTAGGTCGGAACCATATGCAGAACTTTTTTATTTTTAGTTTTTTGAAAAAAAGTTATTCTTTATAAAAAGTTGTGCATGGTCTACAACCTAAAATGCAAGGGGCGTCAAAAAATATAAATTTTGCTCAAGAGTAAAATACCCTTATTTTAAAAGATATAGAAAAATGTTATTTGGAAAACTTATTTATAAACAATATGTACGAAATAATATGAAATCACAGCCTCCTATCTCAAAATAATATTTTTTCTATTTTTTTTTTAAATAAAGTTCAAAATGAACTGTTAAATAAAAAATTAGTTTCCACAATTTTTTTAAGCCCAGTTAACGGTTTTAGCTTAAAATAATGTGTTTAAACTAATTTTATATGTAACAGTTCACTTCGTACTTTGTAGAAAAAATTGGAAAAAATATTTTTTTTTAAGATAGGAGGTTGTGATTTCATATTTGTTCGTACATATTGTTTTGAAACAAGTTTTTCAAATAACATTTTTCTATATTTTTTAAAATAAGGGTACTTTATTCTTGAGCGAAATGGCGAAATTTTTTGACGCCCCTCGTATACGGGTAAAAAAATGTATTACCTGATGATTGCATTTTCGATTGTGGACTATGCACAACTTTTTATAAGGAATAACTTTTTTCGTAAAACTAAGAATAAAAAAGTTTTCCATATGGTTCTGACTTAATTGGACACACTGTATATCTTATATTATCAAAAAAATTGCATTGTATTGATTGATATCGAAAAAAAAATGTAGGAAAAGAAAAAATTGGGAAATATGGGGAGAAAAATTGGAACAAAAGATAACAGGAGGGGAGAAGTGGAATAAAAGACAATAGTGGAAAAAAAGGTTCAAAAAGTGGGTGCACAAACAAAAATGGGAAAAATGTGGGACAAAAAACAAATGTGGAAAAAAGGGGCGAAATAAATTTGAAACCTAGAAATTAGTGAAACAAATGAGAAATTAGTAAAAAATAGTGGGAAAAAGTGGAAATAAAAGTTGCCAAAAATTAAAATTGGGGAAAAAGTGGCGCAAAACATAAAAAGAATGGGGAAGTGAGAAGTGGGGTAAAAAACAACCGAGGGAAAATGGGGGAGATAGTTGGCAAAAAACAAAAGAGAAAAATGTGGCATAAAAAACAAATGTGAAAAAAGGGGAGAAAAAAGTTAAAAATTTGAAACCGAGAAATTAGAAAAATAAATAAAAAAAAATCAAATAAAAAAATTAATAAAAAATAGTGGGAAAAAAGTGGAATTAAAAGTTGACAAAAAAAAATTGGAGAAAAAGTGGTGAAAAAGATAAAAGGAAGGAGGAAGTGGGAAATTAGGTAAAAAACAACAGCGGGAAAATAGGGGAGATAGTACTCAAAACAAAAGAAAAAAAAGTGGGGAAAATGTGAGTCAAACAATAAATGTGAAAAAAAAGGAATAAAAATGGAGATAAAGTTGGTAAAAAATAAAATGGAGAAAAAAAGAGAGGAAAAATTGGGTCAAACCAAAAAAGGGGGAAGGAAGTGTGGCAAAAAGTTACAGTGCGATAAAGGGAGGAAGAACTAAACAAAAACGTAAAGTAAGAAAATTCTAAAAAATAATGTAAAGACCAATTTTGTAGAAAATTTTATGTTTTACAATTTTTATCTACTGTAGTTTTTCATACAAATGCATAATTTTGGGTCAAAATCCAAAAAAAAAGGCGAAAAAATCTATATATATTTCTTTCACCCCTCTACCGGACAAATTATGCGGAATTCGAAAAAACATTAATGACAAAATGTGTAGAAAATTTTATATTCAACAACTAAGATGTTCTCTAATTTTTCATAAAATGCATAATTTTTGCAATTTATAAAAATATGAAAAAATTAACTTTTTGATAAATCTGGCAACAATGGCAAAAGTTTTGAAAATTTGAATCATGCGAGATTAAACTATAAAATATACGAAATTTGTATCTAAAACTTTATTGCCATTTTGTTTAGTAATTACGTCATTACTCATATCAACTGTCATTTTTGATTGTCCGATTAATACCAAAATTTATACAGGTTGTATCCTTACTACCGTAAATACGTATATAGAATTTCTTTTATATCGGTTCAGGCGTTTAGATGCGATCGTGTTCACAGACACACACGCACACAGATACACAGATATACAGACAGGTAACCTTAAAACGTAAAGATCCGTTAAAATTTGGGAATGGTCAAAAAATCATGATTTAATACTTCCCTTCTATACAATTTCGTAATGTTCAGAATGTAAAAAGTGGTCCAAAAAAACTAAAGTTGTAAAAAAATAAGGGAAAAGTGGGGCAAAAAAATGGTTAAAAAAAACAATTTAAGTAGGTCAAAAAACAATAGTTGTAAAAAAAGGAGAAGTAGGCAAAAAACAATACCTGTAAAAAAGATGAGATAGATGGAGGAAAAAATCACAAGTGGAAAAAAAAGGATGGGGAAAATATAGATGTAAAAAAGGGGAGGAATGGGACAACAAACAAGAAACGAGAAAAAGAGAGGAAAAATTGGACAAAAAACACAAGTAGGAAATAGACGGACGAAATTGAGGCAAAAACAAAAGATGCTAAAAGAGCGGGAAAAAAACAATAATTGTAAAAAAGGGGGCGAATGGGATAAAAAAACTATAGTGTGAAAAAGGGAGGAAAAATTGGTCAAAAAACACAATTGAAAAAAGGGGTTCTACACTTCAAAAAAAAAATTGTTAGTAAAAGTAGTTAATAATTCCTAAGAACTTCGATTCGCTCGGTTTCCCCCCTACACTTCCCCCCTTAAAATTTTTTTTAGCCAAATTATTTGCTATTTAAAAGCAGTGCATGAAACAACCACTTCACTTCAACTTTCTACAAACAAAAAAAAACAAAAAAAGTAACTCCTCGCTCCGCTCGGAAAAAGTTTCTCTTAGGAAAGATAAAAAAAACTCATTTATTTGAGAAATTCCGGTCAGTAGAAAAAAAACTACAATATTTAATATATTTATTAGAAAAACATAAAATTGTATTTAAAAAAAACAAGGGGACGGAGGTCAAGACATTGAATAATTATAAAGATAAAGTCAGTATTTATATAGATAATTTCATATCAGTTACATTAGATCAATTATATATGTTTGTTTATTGTCTAAAAATATAATAAAAAATTGATAAGAAAATCTAATTTTCTTAATCGCGTTTAAAAAACTACTGATTTTAAATTTATTCAGATAGCAATTGACAGATATTATGTTGAATACTAATCAGTAAGTGCTATGTACGGTGAAAAACGAGAAATTCAAATAATTATTTATCCATTGTGTATAGGTCAAGTCAAGGTACAAGTTATTTAAAAACAAATTCATTACATTCGTCAGTGTCTAGTGTAGTGTAATTAAGGTTAGTTTTTAAAAATATATTTTTTGGTAACAACATAAAATTAATTACCAATAACTTTTGTTAAATAAAACGTTGCAATTCACAAATTTAGTTTGGTGCTAATTTTGTAGCAGAAAAATCTGTTATTGGTTCGATAATTACGTTGGGTTTTATTTAGTGTATATTGGACTAAAACTAAAAAAAATTAAATTATTTATTAAATTAATACGAAATAATAATAACACGAAATTTTGAAGAATAGCATTCACCAAGTGTTTACATTTTACAATTTAATGATAGAATTAAATTGTTTTGTTTTTTTACTTTAACCCTACAATGCATAATTTTTTTTGCACAAAAAATATTAGTATAAAAGTATTATTCTTACTCTAATATTTTTTTAATTTTTTTTGCAAACAACTTTTGAGTGTATCGTATATGCTGCATCATGCAATAATGAAATAAAAATAATTACGAATATTAATATATTTTATTTACCTTTTTCTATATTTGGTGCAGGATTCAGTAGTTAGTTCTCTGTAGTTCGAATTAACTATGTATAGACCGAAAAATAACCGTGTAAATACTTTTATTTACAAACGTGCGGTATGTAAGGAAAGTATCACTTTACCGCACTAGTGCTGCAATAGGTCATTATCGTACTCCGTGTAATTAAATAATAAATAAATAATGCGCAATTAGGGGTTTCATGAAGATTTTGGGACCGCACGGTTGTTGATAGAATGTATGGTATGTGTGGTAATTATGTTCTTACCACGCCCGAGTGACGGCAAACTTTACTCGCGTGCGGTAAATAATAGTTACCAGACTGGCTGTATAATAAACTATTTTGCATAATCGTGCTTCACTCTGTAGTATTTTATTGACAGTGACATTAGGTTGACTTTTACCAAATTATATATTTCATAATAAAGAAGTGCTGTAAAGATTTTTTAAATTTACTTTGAGAAAATAAATAAATTATCAATAAAAGAATTTATCTTAAAAAAAGATAAATATTCACTATATTGTGCAAATTAAAATATATACAATATAAATAATTCAAATACCTACAAAATTTGAGCACACTGTATATGTTAAAATTTAAACATGTTTAGTTATTTATTTTGGCACATAATTAGAAAATTGTAAAATATCTGAAATAAAAATTCAAATCAGATATTTTTTAAAAGAGATCTTTTAAGTTTCATCAAGGACAGTTTCCATTTTAATAAAATTTTATGATAAGTAAATTAAAAAAAAAGAAAAAAGTACAAAAAGGTACTAAAACAAAAGAAATCTATTCGTCATCCAGCTCTTTGTGTTTTCACCACCTGAATATCTCTTTTAATTATTCTTTGTTTTTTGAATTCGTAATTCCTATAAAGATTTTATGCTTCCCCCTTCTTTTTCATTATTTACGTCTCACACGGGTATAGGTAACCGTGGGCCTTAATATTATTTGGTACACTGTTATTTTTATTTCTCTTGATATATTCTTTGCTCTTCAACTTTTTGAAAACATTTCTGCGGTCTATATTCGCTAATTCTTTCTCTTTTTCCTTCTTGTCATTCACTTTATAATTTTACTCACCAAATTTATAACGCTGTTTGCGTCATCACGCAGTCTTGTGGCGACTTTGTCCACGTAAAGGGTTGCCTTGGACGCCACCTTCCGTTTATAGTGTGAATGCCACTTGCACCGGGCAGCGCCAGTGAAGAAAAATACTCCAGGGATCAATATGGTATCGACAGATCCTTTAGTGGCGAGAAGGGCGGGCTTTACTTGCCTACTATTCGCTGCTAAAAACGTCAAAACTCACAACCAAATAGAATCATCAAGATATTCAGTTTGTTCCGCCTTCTGTATCCTATAACATGTTATATTTTATTTACATTGTTTTAGTTTTGAGCATTTTTTTTGCGAAACTTTAACAATTTATATATATCAACAATTTATAACAAATTTTAAGAATCCTTTAAAGCGGCATTGGAACATTTTCGCAAATTTCCCAAAAAAAAATTACAAGTAAAATGTAATTCTTTTTTTAATAATCTCTAAATATAGGGAGATTTTCAGAAATTGGGCAACATTTTACATTTTTTTAATTTTGAATGTTTTGCATTTTTTAGAAACTTTAACGATTTAAAACAATCAAAATCAATCATAAATAAGAAATTTTAATAATCCTAAAAATTTTAAAGCGACGTTATCAATTTTTCGAAAATTTTCCGTACATATGGACAAAAAAATTAAACTCTAAATTTAGGGATATTTTCCGAAATTTTTTCCGGATTTAAAGGAATGTTCGTCAGGACTTTGCAAATTTCGATAAAAATTTCTCATACAGGGTGTGTCACGAACGACGAGATTAAACGATCTGTATATTGAAAACTGCTTACACGATATTTATGAAAATTTGTATACAAGGATTTGTCGTTGTGCCATACCTCCCGGACAAGATGGTCTTGAACTAGCAAAACAGCTTTTATTTTTGTTCAAACAAATGAAAACCCTTTACATCCAGGCATTTTACACCTCTGGCGTTAAATGGACCACAATATGATCGAATTCGTCCAATCTCACGTCTTTGGAGGAATTATAGCAGCACTCTTCTTTTATATTTTCTGATCTCTATATCGGTCCAGTGATGAAGATGGTCTTCCTCTTTTTTTCACAGCATTGCCTATGTTACAAAGGCAATTGACAATTTCACCGCCAAATTTTTCCATGGACATTGTTGCGTGTTCCCTTTTTGGTTTTCACCTCTTCGATAAAGAAGCCACGCATTGATAATGGTTATGTCCAGTAAATGGTAAAAAAATCTGCAGTACCGTTTTCTGCTTCTCATAGTAATTTTGTACTGTCCTAAAATACTGTCTAAAAGGTCGACCCCACCCATATGTTTGTTGTATGCCAACACTAAGTTTGGGCATTGTACTTGGACATGTTTCCCTTGTTTTTTATCAAACCTTTTCACTTCTTGAATAGGAAGAGACCCCATGTATGCGGAAAGTAGTGTAATAGCTTTGTTATCAAGCCATAATACTGATACAATAGGAGCATCTTCAAAATGAGGTCACATACTGCTCAAAATAACCACGTGATTTGTTATTGACAGCCTTATCAGAAAAATTACATTTGGGCAATCGATTTTTCTTTACTGTCCCCAGCGAAAAAATACATTTTAAGTATACGTATGCCATCAACGGAATTACTGTATAATAGTTATCAAAATAAACAATATAATGGGGAGTTCAACAAAAATATAACCTCACTTTTTTTCTTCATTAACCCATTGAGTTTAATTATCTACCATAATTTCAGCTATATTTTCGAATAAATTAATTTAAAAATTGAAATTTCTACTTATTTGAATATGTCACCATTACGATCGTGACTTCACTTATGTGTAATGAAGTTACCATCAAGCCATTAACTGCAAACGTGTAACGAAAAGAATACGAATGAAAAACAGCTGTTAAATCTCGCTAATACAGACAATGATGAAGAAAACCATTATATGATAATTGGATAAAAATGAAAACTTGAACCTATGCAGATTCAAAATCGAGAGAGATAAATAGATATTAGATTTCGCTGTTAGATAAAGAAAACGACTATTTTAACGAGATCAGGTAATAATTTGCTGTTTGGTACATAAGTGCATTGCACAAGCGTTCCTGATTAAGTGAAAGCGTCTGCTTACTGCATAGTTTACTGTCACTGTTGTGGTTTGTACTCTGTAGAGATGGTTGCTGTTGGTAATTTTACGTGTTTATTTGTATTTATTTTGTGTGATTCATGGTTTCTTACTATTGTTGATGATGGCCCAGTTTGTAAAAGCAAACTCTATTAATTTGCCTCATATATACATTTTTATGGTGCAATAGTTCCTTAAAAAGGATAATAGATTCAATCTGACAGAAATAAAAGGTTCTAACGCCTCTCAGTAAGTTCTTATTTATATCAACTACGAGTTTTTCAAGGGCTTTCAAATGATATATTGCATGTCAAATTCCGTGAGATATTGCATCTGTCATCTTTTAATAGTGACACTTCCGTTAGACAGATGTCGTACAAAAATTAATGGGTTCTTCCGACAGGTAACCCAAACCCATATAACACATTTCAGCTCAATCGGGTTAAACGTGTGGCCTCTATCGTGAAACACACACAGACAAACAGACAGACAGACAGACAGACAGACAGACTTCCATCTGGATATGATCTTAATCATCTCAGGTGACCTTAAAATGCATATTTCCATCTTTATCTAGAGATTTTTTTTAGCTCTTTCACAATACTTTCCCTTTTCGGAGGTGGGTCGGGAAAATAAAAATATACAACTACAATCTGTATGTTTATTTAGATCTTGGACTGATATTTTTGGTAACTATAATTTAATGTTAATTTCTTTTGCGCCATCTAGCGGTAAAACTGGAAAAAGTTTAACCCAAAAGTTTTAGAGAATTTAATGCTCTCTAATTTAGCGCCAGAACATTTTGCAGTAAAGTAAAAAGATCAAATTCTACATGTTTATTTTTTCGCCTTCTAGCGGAAAAATTATGGGGAATTATAGAAAAAGTTTTATACAAGAGTTGTAGCAAATTTTATGCTTTACAACTTTACTGAATAATATTTTGTTTTAAAATGCGTTATTTGTATTGAAAATCTACAAAAAAAGCCGAATAGCCTACATGTATATTTATTTTCCGCAATCTAGTGGCTAAAATATGCGTAATTCGAAAAGAAGGTTTAAACGAAATTGGTAGAGAATGTATTTATCTAAAATCTTTCTCAATTATGTTTTTCTCGGAAATGCATAGTTTTCCCGGAAAAATTGAAAAAGAGCGAAAATACCAAAAAATGTAATTTTCTCAAAGCGCATCTTTTTTTTGACTGCGCCATATAAAAATATTGTTCAGGAGAGCGAGACCTTCAATTTTACTCGTTCCTGTAAAAATATTTTGGTAGATCGGCATTTTTTAGTCTAATTTGAAGAGACTAATTGACGTCATTGTTGCCATGGATACATGGCTTATTCAGAACACTACATAGATGTGTAAAAAAGTATCGTATAAATAAAAAATTAAATAAAATTGAAATTTTATTTTTTAAAAATTAGTTTAGAAATAGAGGTCACATAAAAATCAAATATGGCCGATATCTGGGTTGACCGGAAATTATATAAAAATTGGAAATTCAAATGGAACACCCGGTACATTTTTACATATTTGTATTCTACAACTTCAAACACATACAGATCGACTGTCAAATGTCTCTTGAGACGCCATTTTTGTTTCATTAAAAAAAAATTTATCCTTAGTAGGTGCTAATGATTTGGTCTAAATTCATTATAATCAAACTAAAATTACCTAAAAGTTATAAATTTTATTTTATTTTTGTTTCTTAATAATTATTTATATTTAAAATATGATTTTGTAAATAGCCTTTAATTTTTTTTAACAGGGATGTCTTCAGGGGAATTTTGTATCAACATTAAAAAAAATTACATTTCTCTTTTATTTGAGAAAAAAATTAATGGTTATGTACTTTATTTTAATGGTAATTGAATGAATAATTTTTATGACCGGGTGGTCCGTTTATGTTTCATTTGAAAAAATTGAGTTTTAGAGAAAAAACTGGATTTGCTCAATTAAATGTTTAATAAAAGAAACAAAAATAATTAATTGACAAAATTGAGACTTTTTAGGTAATTCTAGTTTGTTTATAAGTAATTTTGACCAAATCCTGACCTGCTAGGATCGATAAAAAAAATTAAAAAATAAAATAAAAACGTAGTCTCAAGTGATATTTGACGGTCAAAGTGATCCTTTTTGAAGTCGTAGAATCTAAATATGTACAAATGTACCGGGTGTTCCATTTGAATTTACAATTTTCGTGTCATTTCCGGTCAAACTGGATGTCGGACATATTGAATTTTTATGTAAAAAAATCCAAAAACACCTTTATTATGATCGACTAAAATTTGGTATAAATCTATTAACGCCGTTTAAAAGTTATAGGGGTGGCTCATGGCCCATTTAAACTCAGTATAGGCTTGATTTTTTATTTTCTGTACTATTACTGTCCTAAAAATTCTTTTTTGTTTTTTTTTTTAGATGGCACAAAATGATTATCTTCCTAAATCAACATTAGGAATAATACCACCTCGTAGCCGATTAAAAAATGGTGGACTTTTGACACCTGATTTATGGTTAGAAGAACGAAAAGAAACGGATGGAGCTGAAGGACTCTGGAGGATCCATGATGGATTATACGATTTTACAAATTTTATTAAAGACCATCCTGGAGGATCACAATGGTTGATCATGACGAAGGTATAAAAAAAAACAAATAATTCATTAAGGTCATGTTAAACTTGACCTGAATTAATGCTTAATTAGTTTACGGTTTTTATTTTGAGATCCGCAGTGTTGCCATTCATATTATAATTTACATGATAATTATTATTAGTGGAAATTACATTAATTTTTTTTAAAGACAATTTTGTTTTATGTTCATAGTAACTATATTTTTTTTGTTTACCATTTTTTGTATTGTTTTCAATACTTTAATTTTGTGCTCGTACCGCAGTTTGGCAACATAACATATATTTATGAGTAATTTAATAGAGAGTCGTTTTCAGTATAAATTATCCAAATGTGTCTTTTTAACCTTCAATGTTGTCGAGTGCGGAATAATATTAGGAATAATAGGAAATTGATCCATATTTGAATTTGATAATTTAATTTTAAAATTGGTGTCATTGTATTAATTGATATTGGGAATTTAAGTAACAATAATTAATATTAAATACGTCATACTTATACTTGACGATTTTAAACGTCTACGAGTCTTATTTTATTTAATTAGTTTTTTTATTGATTACGTTTTTGGTTTGAGCAGTGAAAGTGTTAATCAAATATTCACAATAATTGATTTATAACAATATGTAAATGTTTACAGCTTAGTTAAAAAAAAATGTTGTTAGATATTATGCGATTTACGTTTACTGTAAATCACGTTTCTAAGTACAACGTGTCATATTTCAATTTCATTATCAAGGTACTTTTTTAATTAAATAAAAAATACATGTACATGAATTAATGGATATTAAGTCAAGAAAACAATACATTAACAACTAATTATACGATATTAAAAACAACTTTAAATTAAATAATTACCTATCAGAGTTGGGACGTTACTAAAATAGAAGTGACGTGTTAGATATACGTTACCGTTACTTTTTTAAAAAAGTAACGATTTATTCGTTACTTTTGAAAAGTAACGCGTTACTCTTAAAGTAACGAAGTTACAATAACGCGTTACTTTTTTATATATTCTCGTTCTTTTATTGTCCATCTCACCATTTGTCGCCGTTATTATTGCACATACAAACAAAATTTTCAAATAAAAGTTGTATGATTAATCTTAATTTTTTAAAATACTATCCAGAACACAGTGGCGAGCGAAATCGACGGGATTCAAAGAAATAATATAAACAATGTTTCACATCAAACAGCAGTAACAAAAGAGAAAAACCTTAGTAACGCGTTACTGTAACGAAGTAACGATTTCGCGTTATTTGTACAAAGTAACTCAATTACCGTTAATTTTCACCCACTTTAAAAAGTAACGAAATTGCTAGTAACGAGTTACATTTAATAACGCGTTACTGAAAAGTAACGTTTTATTTTTGTTACTCCCAGCCCTGTTACCTATCATATTTAGTTAATTAGGGACAACTCGTGCTACATTTAATCAAAGATTGACAAAAATCATGTTTCTTGTTTTTATTAATTTAACAGAGTACAATAAGAAATTATAATCAAAAAATCATATTATCACTTTAACGTATAAAATAATTGGTTAAAAAATAATTATATTTCTTATAAAATTTGAGACAAAAAGGACGCAACTCGGTCCCGGTACTCAATTCGGTTATTAGTTATATAGAGGTGGGAACTAACAAATTAAAATAACTTTACAGATAACCGGAAAAATTCGTTTGAAATGAATGAAATTCCCCCTCCACAACCGCCTAGAGATCATTTATAATTATTTTAATAATAACAAAATATATTTTATTTTAGATGAATAACTGTGAGTGGCACCATCTTTGTCTGGTTTGTATGTCAAAGAAAATTTATTACAGTAATGTCTAACGAAAATTCAATTGGATTAAACAATTATCAATTAAAATCGAAATAATGAAATTATAAAGAAAGATCGTGGTATCACTTTAACGCAACTAAATAAAATTATATAAATGAAACAATAATAGCAGGTTTCAAAAGACTTGATAAAAATGTACTGAAGTTATTTTAGCAAAAAAAGCGAATTAATTCTAATTTATAGTAATTGAATAATCAACATTTTAGGATGATTAAAAGTAGAGGTGGGAAATAATAATTAATAACTATTTGTTTTAATCAACAATTTCAATCAAGTCACATTTTAGATGCTTTTTGACTTTCTTTTTGTTCCTCCAAAATTACCCCTCTTTTCTCTCTGAACAGGAAATTTTTGTTAGTAATTTGCCTCTTTTTTTTTTCTTAAACTTTTTTAGTGCTTTGTCTTTCTCTCCAAAATTACTACTCCGTTCTCTCTTTAAAAGACACTTTTTTGGTACCTTTTTCCCCTCCTTTCTTTCTTTCTTTCTTTCTTTCTTTCTAAAGGACCCTTTTTAGTACTTTTTCCCGCATTTCTCTTTGTATTTTGTCACTTTTTAAGTACTTTTTTTTTCATTTCATTTTTCTCACTTTTTAGTACTTTTTCTCTCTCCACTTTTCTGTAGAAATGGCCATTTTTTCACGTTTTCTCTCCAAAATTACCCCTCTTTTCTTTCTCAATTTGTTAACTTTTATCTACTTTTTTTTTACTCTTCAAGATTTCCCCTCATTTCTGTATCAGTTTGTCACTTTTTTGTCTTAAATATTTTCTATCCAAAATCACCTTTCCGTTCTCTCTTTAAAAGGAACTTTTTTAGTACTTTTTTCTCCGCATTTCTCTTTTTATTTTGTCACCTTTAAGTAATTTTTTTTCCTCATTTCTTTTTTCTCACTTTTTAGTACTTTTTTCTCTCCACTTTTCTGTCAAAATGAAGCTTTTTTGCACTTTTTTCTCTCTAAAATAACCCCTCTTGTTTTTCTCAATTTTGTCACTTTTTTTTACTTTTTTTTACTCTCCAAGATTTCTCCTCATTTCTCTTTTAGTTTGTAACTTTTTTGTCTTAAATATTTTTTATCCAAAATTATCCCTCTTTTCTCTCCCAATTTTGTTACTTTTTTAGTACTTTTTTTCCTCCACTTTTCTTTCTTACTTTTGTTATCTTTTGGTACTTTTCCCCTCATTTCAAAAAATTTATATCTCCGGTATTTTCAAAAATATTGAAATAGTTCATAAAACTTTTTTTATGTTCTAATTATTATAAAATTAATTTGTCTGAAACTTTTTTTAATCGGACCTAAGGGGTGGAACTGGAGGGGGTTGAAATTTCAAAAAATATTCATATCTCCGCTATTTTTAAAAATATTGAAACAGGTCATTAGGCTTTTTTCATGTCCTAATTATTATATAATTTATTTGTTTGAAACTTTTTTCGATCTGACCATATCGTGGAGTGGGGAAGGATGTTCAAATTTAGACAATACTACCTCCCCTCTCGACCCTACCGACAGGAATTTTTTTAGTATTTTTTCCCCGCATTTCACTTTTTATTTTGTCACTTTTTAAGTACTTTTTTCTTCATTTCATTTTTCTCACTTTTTAGTACTTTTTCTCTCTCCACTTGTCTGTCGAAATAGAGCCTTTTTTCTCTCCAAAATTACCCCTCTTTTCTTTCTCAATTTGTTAACTTTTTTCTACTTTTTTTTACTCTTCAAGATTTCCCCTTATTTCTCTATTAGTTTGTCACTTTTTTGCCTTAAATTTTTATTTTGTCACTTTTAAGTAATTTTTTTCCTCATTACTTTTTCTCACTTTTTAGTACTTTTTTCTTTCCACTTTTCTGTCAAAAAAGAAGCTTTTTTGCACTTTTTTCTCTCCAAAATAACCCCTCTTGTTTTTCTCAATTTTGTCACTTTTTTGTACTTTTTTTTACTCTCCAAGATTTCTCATTTCTCTATTAGTTTGTCACTTTTTTGTCTTAAATATTTTCTATCCAAAATTATCCCTCTTTTCTTTCCTAATTTTGATACTTTTTTAGTACTTTTTTTCCTCCACTTTTCTTTCTTACTTTTGTTATCTTTTGGTACTTTTCCCCTCATTTACTAGAAAATTTCCCGTCTTTTGTTTCTTAATTTTCTTAATTTTCTGTCTCAAATTTTTTCTCTTAAAAATTTCCTCGTTTGTTTCTTAAATTTGTCACATTTTTATAAATTTTTCCCCACTTCCTAATTTAAAAAATCACTTTTTTACTACTATTTTGTATGATATATTTTCTATCCAAAATTTTCCCTCTATTCTTTCCTAATTTGGTCACTTTTTTAATACTTTTTTCCCCACCTTTCTTTCCTAATTTTGTCACCTTTTGGTACTTTTTCCCCTCTTTCCCCTCTTTTCCCATCTTTTTACTAGAAAATTTCCCCTCTTTTGTTTTTTAATTTTCTTAATTTTTTATCACAAATTTTTTTTCTTCAAAATTGTCCCTCTTTTCTCTCTTAAATTTGTCACTTTTTTATAATTTTTTCCCCACTTTCTCATTTAAAAAGTCACTTTTTTACTACTTTTTCGTATAAAATATTTTCTTTCCAAAGTTAGCACTCTTTTTTCTTTTCAATTTCTTCATTTTTCTAGTATTTTTTTCGCTCTTTTTTTTCACTTTTGTCTCCTCCTTACTTTCTTAAATTTCCCATTTTTTTGTGTTACCACTTTTATCCCCTCGTTACTTTCTTAAATTTCCCATTTTTTTTGTACTTTTCTCTACAAAATTATCCCTATTTTTTCTAAAAAATGTTTTTCCCTCTTTTCATTCTTTAAAAGATACTTTTTTGTATCAAATATTATTCTCCAAAATTACTCCCCTTTTCTCTTTGAAATTTATTAATTTTTTAGTACTTTATTCCCCTCTTTTCTTTCTGAAAAAGACACTTGTTTTAACTTTTGTCCCATCTTTACTTTCTTAAAGTATTTGTACTTTTTTTTCTCTCCAAAATTATCTTCTCAAAAAAGTGCTTTTTTGTATCTTTTTTTCTCCTAAATATTACCGTTTTTTTCTCTTGAAAAGTCAGTTTTTTAGTTATTTATTCATCTCTTTTCACATTTTAAAAGACTTTTTTTGTATAAATTTTTTTTTTCTACAAAATTACCCCTATTTTCTCTTTAAAAAATCTCCCTATTTGGAGTACTTTTTCCTTCTCTTTTCTTTCTGAAAATGCACTTTTTTGAACTTTTTTTCTTCCCTTTTCTTTCTTAAATTTCGCACTGTTTGTACTCTTTTTCTCTCTAAAAGTAACCATCCTTTCTCTCAAAAAAGTGCCTTTTTTGCACCTTTATCTTTTTTTTCTCTTTTAAAAAGTCACTTTTTAGAACTTTTTCTCCTCTTCAAAATTACCTATCTTTTTCCGTAAGGTAATCCTTTTCTCTACAAAATTTCCCCTCGTTTCTCTCCAAAATTTACCCTCTTTTCTCCCCAAAAATTTCCCCTCTTTTCTCTCAATTTTGTCACTTTTTCACTTAAATTACTCCTTTTCTCTCTAAGCTTACCCCATTTTTCTCTTTAATTATCACTTTTTCTAAATTAAGCCTTTTTTCCTTCAAAAACCCTCCTATTTCTAAAATTATACCTTTTTTCTCATATTTCCCCTCCTTTCTCTCAATTTTGTCACTTTGTTCTCTTAAATTATCCCTTTTTTCTAAAATACCCTTTTTTCTTGAATTATCCCTTTTTTCTTCTGAAATTACGCCCCTTTTTTCAATTTTATCTCAAATTTCCCCTCTTTTCTCATCTTTTCTCTCAATTTTCTCACTTAGTTGTCTTAAATTAACCCTTCTTTCTAAAAATACCCTTTTTTCTTGAATAATCCCTTTATTTTCTTCTGAAATTACCCTTTTTTTCTCATCTTTGTCTCAAATTTCTCCTCTTCTCTCAACTTTTCTCTCAATTTTGTCAATTTGTTATGTTAAATTATCCCTTTTTTCTAAAAATACCCGTTTTTTCTTGAATTATTCCATCTTTTTTTTCTGAAATTACGCCCATTTTCTCATCTTTGTCTCAAATTTCCCCTCTTCTCTCAACTTTTATCTCAATTTTGTCAATTTGTTATGTTAAATTATCCCTTTTTTCTAAAAATACCCGTTTTTTCTTGAATTATTCCTTCTTTTTTTTCTGAAATTACGCCCTTTTTCTCATTTTTGACTCAAATTTCGCCTTTTTTTTCAACTTTCTCTTAATATTGTCAATTTGTTCTCTTAAATTATCCCTTTTTTTCTAAAAATACAATTTTTTCTTGAATTATCCCTTCTTTTCTTCTGAAATTACTCCTTTTTTCTCATTTTTGTCTCAAATTTCCCCTCTTTTCTCTCAATCTTGTGAGTTTGTTCTCTTAAATTATCCCTTTTTTTATATATACCCGTTTTTTCTTGAATTATTCCCCTTTTTCTTTTGAAACTGCGCCATTTTTCCCATCTTTGTTTCAAATTTCTTCTCTTTTCTCCTTTTTCCTCTCAATTTTGTTACTTTTTCCTTTATTTAATAATTTAATTATTTATGTTATTTATCTCTGATTCGTTTGGATTTCGATTTAGGATTTATAAGTTATTTTTTCCTCTTCCTATTAATAAACTTATTTGCACTATTCTAATTTTACATTGTTCCTTAATCGTCATATTTTTAATCTGTATAATTTTTTCTGTTAAATAATTATAAAATTTACTATCATTTACATTTTCTTATTATATATTTTTTTCCACTATTATATGAATTTTTTTTTGCACAGGTGTGATAATTTTTTTTCTTCCAGGGAACAGATATATCCGAAGCTTTCGAAACCCACCATATATCACAACAACCCGAACAACTACTTAGAAAATATTTTATAAAAAAAACCCAAACGAAAAAAAACACTCCATTTACCTTCCAAGAAAACGGTTTTTATAAAACACTAAAAAAAGAAATTAGAAAAACGTTAAAGACCATACCAAAAAGTACATACAATACTTCAGATATGTACAACGATATTCTTTTAGCAGGATTATTTTTACTTTCGACATTATCAGTACGACTTGGAAGTTATACTTTAGCTGTAATAGCAGGAGTGATTTTAGGTTTGCTAACTACAGCTGCACATAATTATATTCATCAAAGGAATAGTTTTAGAATGTATTATTTCCAATTTTCATTGTTCCAAGTAAGGTTTGTATAAGGAAAGTTTAGTAAAATTTATTAAAGAATTAAGAATACTCGATACTCAATAGAAAAATTAGGATTTTCCTGGTAAAGTTAAATATTATCAATATATATTTATTTATAAAAAATTTAATATTTGGTTATTTTTTTTAGAGATTGGAGGATAAGTCATGTATTAAGCCATCATTTGTATACTAATACTATAATAGATTTAGAAGTATCTATGCCTGAACCATTTTTAAAATATCATCCAATGAAGAAACAATTTGGTGGATATTATTCTATAATAATAATACCATTCATTTTCCTTTTTGGTTTTCATGGAAGTTTCCTGAAAAGGTTAGTTCCATTTTGTATTGCAGAAAATAATAAGTCAACAATCATAATTGAATCAATTCGAGAACATAAAAATGTCTATTATAGTTCTATAATCCTTCATTAAGAGGCTTAATCTGCCACTCAGAATTATTACATTCATGACCTTCATTAAAACATATGTTCATGTTAAAAATTATATTTAAAAATGCTGTTACTACCAAGAAACTAATAATATGGCCATGGTTATTTAACACGTTGACTGCCAATTACGAGATATCTTGTAGTTTGACTATTAGTTATCTGGTAATTGGCGGTTAACGTGTTAACTAGTTAATTGTTCTCTTAAAGTATCAAATCTTCATTCTGTTATTGAACTTTCTTACCAAATTTTTCTAGTTTCTGCTAATGATATCTTATAACTGACAAATCTATTTTTCCTCACCTAAGTAGTCAAGTAGTAATTAGAAAAAAGAATTTTTGCTTTTTTTTTGAAATTCAAATGTGGAAAAATGTATCCTTATTTCTTTTTACATAATCGAATTACAAATTTGATTGTGCAAAATTCATTGTTACTTTTTTTATAAAGCACGATTATGAAAAAATGCATGCCTATTTTTTTTGAAAATTTAGGTGTGAAAAAATGCACTTCTTTTCTTTTAATTCAAGTGTGAAAAAATTTATTCTTGCTTTTTTTATATTCTTGCGTGGAATAATTGATTCTTGCTTTTGTTTTTCTGAATTCGAGTGTGAAAAAATGTATTGTTGTTTCTTTTTTTAAAATCGAATTAAGTTTCTTTTTTTTTCGACTTCGAATGTAAATTATTCATTTTTGCTTTTTGTTGACAAGCTCGATTATGCAAAAAAGCATTTTTCCTTTTTTTTCCAAATTTAGTTATGGATAAATGCATTCTAGCTTCTTATAATTGAGTTCTGAAAAAACGCATTCTTACTTTTTCTTTAAATTTCATTGTGGAACAATTATTTCTAGCTTTTGTTTTTGCAAATTCGAGTGCGGGAAACTGTATTCTTGCTTCTTTTTTGAAAATCGAACTAGATTTCTTTGTTTTTCAAACTTAGAGTGTAGAAAATATTTTTCTGCTTTTTTTGGAAAAATGCATTTTTGTTTTTTGTTTTTCTTTCTTTTATTTGGATCCAGATGTAAAAAATGCATTTTTGCTTTTTTTTTAAATTCAAGTGTGAAAATATGTATTGCTTCTTTTTACAATTAGATTTCATTTGTTTTAATTCAGGTATGAAAAATCCATGTTTTTTATCAAGCTCGATTATGGAAAAATGCTGTTTTTTTTTTTTTTTTTTTTTTTTTTTTTTTTTTTTTTTTTTTTTAATTTAGGTGTGGTCAAACTCTAGTATGAAAAATGCCGTCTTGTTTTTTGTTCATGAAACTAGATTATGGAAATGCATTTTGCTACTTATTTTCCAAATTTAATTGTAGACAAATGTATTCTTGCTTTGTTTTTTAAAATCGAATTAGGTGTAAAAAATGCATTTTTGTTTTTTTTGTATAACTGGATTATGAAAAAATGCATTTTTACTTTTTATTTAAATTCTTGTGTGGAACAATTATTTCTTGCTTCTGTTATTCCAAATGCCAGCTTGGAAAAATGTATTCTTGATCTTTATTCGAGCAATATTCCAAATTCACGTGTGGAAAAATGCATTATTGATCTTTTTTTCTTGTTACTGTTTTTTTTTTCAAAGTTCGTATGTGAAAAATAAAATTTTTACTTTTTTTCAAATTCTGTGTTTTTTCCAAATTCGTGCGAAATTCTTTATCTGCTTTTTTTTGAAAAATATGTGCTTGCTGTTTTTTCAAGTTTTTCTGTGGAATAATGCATTATTGCTTCTGTTATTTTTTTCAAATTCGTATGTGAAAAATAAATTTTTTCTTTTTTTATAATATGTGAAAAAATACATTCTTACTTTTGTGATTTTTTCCAAATTCGAGTGTGGAAAAATGCAATATTACTTGTTTTTTTTTTAAATTCATATATGAAAAAATAAATTGTTGCTGATTTTTCAAATTTTTTGTCTTCTGTTTTTTACTTCAAATTCGTGTTTATCAAAGATGTATATACTTTCAAAAAATAACTGGTACTTTAAAAAAATTACTGGGACATCTAAAAAATTACTGACACATTCAAAAAATTACCCGGACTTCTAAAATTTTACTGGGACTTTTAAAAAAGATGTATAGACTTCCAAAAAATAACTGAGACTTTAAAAAAATTACTGGGAAATCCAAAAAATTAGTGACATATTCAAAAAATTACCGGTACATCTAAAAATTTACTGGGACTTTTAAAAAATGATGTATAGACTTCCAAAAATATCTTTGACTTTTAAAAAATTACTGACACATCCAAAAAATTACTGGGACTTCTACAAATTTACTAGGATTTCTCGAAAGTGATGTATAAACATCTGAAAAATAACTAGGACGTTTAAAAATTATTTTGACTTTAAAAAAATTACTGGGACTTCTAAAAAATTACTGACACATTCAAAAAATTACCGGGACTTCTAAAAATTTAGTGGGACTTTTAGAAAAGATGTATAGACTTCCAAAAAATAACTGGTTCTTTAAAAAAATTACTTCTAAAAATTTACTGGGACTTCTAAAAATTTACTGGGACTTCTCAAAAATGAAGTATAGACTTCCAAAAATAACTAGGACTTTTAAAAAATTACTCGGACTTCTAAAAAATTACTGACACATCCAAAAAATTACTGGGACTTCTGAAAAATGATGGATAGACTTCCAAAAATAACTTGGACTTTTAAAAAAATACTGGGACTTCTAAAACATTACTGACACATCCAAAACATTCTTGGGACTTCTCAAAATGTACTGGGACTCCTGAAAAATGATGTATAAACTTCCAAAAAATAATTGGGACTTTTAAAAAATTACTGACACATCCAAAAAATTACTGGGACTTCTAAAAATTTACTGGGACTTCTCAAGAATGATGTATAAACATCTGAAAAATAACTAGGATGTTTAAAAATTATTTTGACTTCTAAAAAATTACTAGGGCATCTACAAAATTACTGACACATCCAAAAAAAAACTGAGACTTCTAAAAATTTACTGGGACTTCTTAAAAATGATGTATAGACTTCCAAAAAATAACTGGAATTTTTAAAAATTACTGGGACTTTTGAAAAATTACTGGGACTTTTGGGAGAATGTAGAAAATGGAATTTTGAGCTCATTAGACAACATTAATTTTGACTTTGATTTTTAGATTATTGGATTACAAAACTTTAAACTTTACCGGTTTAACAGGATTAATTTTACCATTATTCATGTACCTATTTGGAAACGAAACATTGTTTAATACAATGTTAATGTGGAATATTGTTGTGTTTGCTGGTTCTTTTGAGTTTACTCTTATTGGACTACATGCAGCTCATCATCATCCCGATGTATTTCATGATGGAGATACACCAAGGTAAAATAATAGAATCAATAATTTTAAACTTTTAGTTGATTTTTTCCTTTTTTTAGATCATTAGAACCATATGACTGGGGATTGAGTCAACTGGATGCTGTAATGGATCGAACAGATATAACGGGATCAGATTTTCTAGTTTTAACATCTTTTGGAGATCATTGTCTGCATCATCTATTTCCAACTGTAGACCATTCATTACTTAAACATTTATATCCAACATTAATAAAAGTTATGAAACAATTTGATGTAAATTTAAGAATGACAACACAATGGGAAGCATTCAGCGGCGGTTTTCAGCAACTGGTTAAAGTCAAACCGAATCCGTTTCCTCCGGATCTTAAAAATAAAAAATATTTATTGATTTAATGTATAAATAAATTATTTCCATTAATGAATTTTTTTTATACCATTAATCGATTCTTCTATTTAAGGCCATTTTCATTGAAATAGAAACAATCCTGAAATATTGTGGGATTACGTGAAAATGTCCGAACGGATTGGAAAGTTCGTTAGGTAAACTTTCTCGATTTAAAGTTCGCAATACCAAATAATCTATTTGGATTCCACTTTAAATCGGAGATCTCAAATTTATTACAGTTAGAGGTTACTTTGTTTTATTGGATGTTTTAAATTCATTTTAATGGTATCAAATAAAATAATTTATAGTGCAAAAAAACAATTAACCTTTTATTTCACTTCTGGTAACAACACAGTAGCGTAGAATACTTGGGATACATAGACTAGGTTTTTGAATCTATGCACTCCGATAAAGTATCACTGATGATTCCTATAAGGATGAAACATGTATAGTAATGGATGGAGTGTCTGTTTTTGATTTAATTGCGTAGTGCTCGATTCCCCCTATAAGTCATCATGATGGCGGATGGATTCCATCATCTACCTGCACCAAGTTGTACTTGGTTAGTCGCTTTTACAGAGGATTTATCGTATTAAGTGGCTATGTTCGGTTGGTGCACATCAACCTACGATAGATGTTGTGACTAGCTATCATTTTTATAATAATTTAATAATTTACTGACCATAGAAATAATTTTAATTTATTTTTTAAACGCACCTTACAAAATTTTATAAATGTATCTAAAGAGTTTGGAAAAAGGCATTTTTCTTATTTTTCCAATTCGAGTGTCGAAAAATGGATTGTTAATTATTTTTCTACTAAGGAAAAGTGCATTCCTGCTTTTTTAAATTCTGGTGACAAAAGTCATTATTACCTTTTTGTAAATTTTAATAAGTGGAAAATACATTGTTGTTTTTTTTATTTAAGTAAAAATACATTAATTATATCTAAATGAAGAGCAAGAAATAGAAATGTTAAATTTTAATCAAAAATTTAATTTTCACAAACTCATTTTTCTTTTCTTCAAATTCGAGTGTCGGAAAATGCATTGTTAATTATTTTTCCAAGTTCTACTGCAGAAAAATGCATTCCTGCTTTTTTAAATTCTGGAGACAAAAGTCAGTTACTTTTTGTAAGTTTTAAAAAGTGGAAAATTCATTGTTTTTTTTTTAATTTAAGAAAAAAATGAATTAATTTTTATATCTAGAAATGTTAAATTTTAATCAAAATTTTAATTTTCAAAAACGAATTTTTGTTTTCTTCAAATTCGAGTGTCGAAAAATGCATTGTTGCTTTTTTCACTTTCAAGTGGAAAATTCTAATCGAAATTTTAGAAATCGGATTAAAAATCAGAATTTGGAAAAACGCATTTTTCCTTTTTTCAAATTTAAGTGTGAAAAAGTGCATTGTTGCTTATTTTTTCCAAATTCAAGTACTTAAAAATATATTACCTTTTTCAAATTACTGTGGAAAAATGCATACATGCTTTTTATTTCAAATTCAAATTATATATACATCTTATTTGGGGTTTCGGATTTGATACGATCTTGAAGGCTCGATTTTTTAAATTTATTTTTGTGGGATCTACGTTGACAAGTATAAAATCGACGTTATGGAATAAATAATTAACTCACTTCAGAGCCACAAAAAAGTTATTGTGATTATCCTGTTAGTGTGTTAGTGTGTCTGTCTGTGAGAGCTTTTATGACTATTCCACTGAAGCGATTTGCTTCAAACTTGGTATTAAAAAAATAATAAAATATCGAATTTTTTTTTCAAATTTCATTTGTTTTTATCAAATTTCATTTTGTTTTCTTCAAATAATTCAGCGTTAGGATTCCCACAATTGAAAAAGTATATAAAAAAAAATTATACAGTTTGGAAAAATGAAAAATTTGTGATTCAAAATTTAAAACTTTAAAAATGTCGTTCCTTGAATTTCTCTTTGTCGATTTAAATATTTAATTTTTTACCAAATTTCAATTTTTTTCTTCAAATAATTCATGGAAATTATATCATTTTTACATACACATGAAGAATAACAAATGAAAAATTATAAACAAAAATTTTATTATTTTCCAAATTTGAGTGTTAAAAAAATCGACTTGAAAAAATGCATTTTATTGTTTTCCAAATTTGTGTGTAAAAAATGCATTGTTGCTTATTTTTTCCAAATTCAAAGGCTTAAAAATGCATTTTAACATTTTTCAAATGAACAATTTTAATCAAAATTTTAGGAATGGTTTAAAAAATTCGACTTGAACAAATACATTTTATTATTTTCCAAATTTGAGTGTAAAAAGATTTTAGGAGTGGTTAAAAAAAGTCGATTTGAAAAATACATTTTATTATTTTCCTAATTTGAGTGTAAAAAAATGCATTTTTGCTTATTTTTTCCAAATGTAAAGGCTTAAAAATACATTTTTACATTTTTCCAAGGAATGATTATAATCAAAATTTTAGGAGTTGTTTAAAAAATTCGACTTGGAAAAATGCATTTTATTATTTTCCAAATTTGAGTATAAAAAATGCATTGTTGCTTCTTTTTTCCAAAATTCAAAAGCTTAAAAATGCATTTTTACAGTTTTCAAATGTAGTTATAATCAAAATTTTAAGTTGTTTAAAAAATTCGACTTGAAAAAATACGTTTTATTATTTTCCAAATTTGAGTGTAAAAAATGGATTGTTGCTTATTTTTTCCAAATTCAAAGGCTTAAAAATGCATTTTTACATTTTTCGAAGGAACAATTATAATCAAAATTTTAGGAGTGTTTTAAAAAATCGACTTGAAAAAATACATTTTATTATTTTCCAAATTTGAGTGTAAGAAAATACATTGTTGCTTATTTTTTCCAAATTGAAAAATTTAAAAATGCATTTTCACGTTTTTCAAAATCCTGTGGAACAATGCATAGTTGCTATTTCTCGACTTTGTATACGGAAAAACCGGTTGTAAAATATTTTCATTTGGGGGGGGGGGGAAATGCCTTGTTGTTCCTTGTTTCAAATTTGAGTAGAACAATCAAATAATTCACGGTTATCGTTTCAAAAAGTGAAAAAGTATTGAAAATAGGAGAAAAATTATACAATTTTGAAAACTGAAAAATTTGAGGAAAATTTGAAATTTCCTAAAAAATTTTATTTTATTAATTATTTCATTTAACTTTGCAACAACAAAAAATCTAATTTCAAGTTTTTTTTCACTTTATTTCATATTATAACTAAAATAATTAAAAATCTATTTTTGTGTTTGTAAAATTGTTAGAATCACATTCTCATGTATGCGGTCTACCCTGGACAATTCCTGGAAGTTATTATAATATAATTTGCAATCTACAATAAGTATAGAAAAAAGAAAAATTATACAATTTTGGAAAATGAAAATTTACAATTCAAAATTTCCAATTGTTAAAATGTCTTTCCTGAAATTTCTCTTTGTCAAATTATGGACTTTTTCAAAAATTATCGATATTTTATTTTTTTACCAAATTTAATTTTTTTTCCTCAAATAATTCATCTTTATCGTTTCCAAAAGTGACAAGAGTATTAAAAAAAAAGAAAATTTATACAATTATGAAAAGTGAAAAATTTGAGGAAAGAAATTGAACGGAGAAAGTGACATAAAATATGGCAGATGACAGTTAAAAATAAGGGAAAAACAAGTGCCTCATACATATAGAAATGTGAAGGGTAATAACTAATAACCAATGAGGAAACTTGTATTTATTTCTCAGTGCCTCAGTGTCTACGATTAGAAAATTATTATCAACCTCTCATCTTTGAATATTTTATGATTTTGTAATGATATACCAAATTAATTTTAATATGGCCTCAGTTCTGTTAAAAAATTATTGAATTGACGAAATTGCCAAATTATATTTTCAAAATTATGATCAGATCTACAAACAATTTTCAGTTTGGAAAAGCTTCTTTCTGTTCGAATAAAGAAAATAATAGCTTTTCTGGGAATAGCAAGAAAAGTATGTTGATAGAGTTCCATTTTTATTTGTTCAGTAACTTTAAGAAAACTTTACACAAATCGCATTACTTACGCCAACTTTTATTAAACTTTCCACTTTTAACTAATATTCAAAGAAAACACAAGTAACAAGATTCAAATCAAGTTACAATCGTAAAAAAGTATAAAATTGCCGATTTCCATATCTAAAATAATGATACGTACTGACAATGTTATTACCAAATATCAACTTTATATAGAGAAGATTTTAGGATTCATTGTAAAGTAAATGGGGTAGGTACTGTGTTATTTTCATTCAAACATGAAGTTACAGAAAGGGTTGATATATTGAGGGGTGGATAATAAAAAACGGGAGTAACCCTCAGCATGAGACTAATGCATTTGTCGGATCGATCAAGTCGCTGGTCTGGAATATGAATGAATTCCGAAAACTTTTAGTAAGTTGGTTTTATATGCCTACAACGAAAAATTTCTTTTGGAAAGCTAATATTTTACTTTTTTTTAAATTTGTGACTTGCGTTGTTGCCCTTTAAAGAAAATGTGCTTGTATTCTAATAAATTGGGTGTAAAAATTATTTTTTAAATATTTCCACCTAATGTTAAGTAATCCTCTAGTCCAATTTTTCTGCAGAGAACAGGGTAGAGCGCCACAAAATATAATTTTTAGTCTTAAGACCAGATCTTGCCTAATATAGCAATTAAAAATATGCGATTTTTTTTCTAGATATTTATAATATTTATTAGAAGAGCGCGTCTGTGCTACTTTTTTCAAATTTATCTAGACAAAAAAAAAATTTAATAACAGTGCCACAGAATCGCTCTTAAAAAATCGATTTGTGGAAACCGCAGCATCCTATTTTCAATATTAACGGAGCGCTCGCCTAAAAATAATTTCAGGCAAGATAATAATGGCGCCTCTTGACCATATTTATTAGCGTACAAATGTTGTCTCTGACGAAAGAGTGGATATATCTGAAGTAAATTGCAAAATAATCCAATAATGTATTTTTGTTAACTAGAATTTGGAAAAAAACGATAATAAAGAATAAAACAACTCGAAGACATACCATAGTCGAGTTGTTTTATTCTTTATTGAATACTTTACCACATTTGAGTATGGATAATATTTTGTTTTAAAAAAAAAACAATATTGTATTTTTGCACAATCACTAATTTAGAACAAAACATCACTATACTTTTTCACACTTAAATTTATAAATGTTCAATTTTGATAAAGTCGGATTTTTAATCCAATTTTAATTATTATTTAACATTTTTTTTCATTTAAATAAAAAAATTTAGCAAGAATTCATTTTCTACTTGAATTTAATAAAAGCAATAATGCATCAAATTTGGAGAAGGAAAAAAGTGAATTTTTTTCTCAGATTTTAAACGCAATTTCTAAATTTTTTTTTGTAATAAAAATTAAACGATTTTTTATTTTTTACTTGAATTAAAAAAAATAGAAACAAAAGATTGTTCCACTCAAATTTAAAACTATAAGCACAAGGCATTTTTCCAAACTCGAATTAAAATATTCAATCGTATGCAAAATCGAAAAATATGAAAACGAGCATTTTTTCAGATTATTTGAAAAGGAAACTATGCATTGATCCACATTAATTTGAAAAATGTAAAATACATTTTTAAGCCTTTAAATTTAAAAAAATAAGTAACAATGCATTTCTTACACTCAAATTTGGAAAATAAAAAAATGTATTTTTTCAAGCCGATTTTTTTAAACCACTCCTAAAATTTTGATTACAATTGTTCATTTGAAAAATGTAAAAATGCATTTTTAAGCATTTGAATTCGGAAAAATAAGTAACAATGCATTTTTTACACTCAAATTTGGAAAATAATAAAATGTATTTTTTCAAGTCGAATTTTTTAAACCACTCCTAAAATTTTGATTACAATTGTTCATTTGAAAAATGTAAAAATGCATTTCAAGCATTTGAATTCGGAAAAATAAGTAACAATGCATTTTTTACACTCAAATTTGGAAAATAATAAAATGTATTTTTTCAAGTCGAATTGTTTAAAACACTTCTAAAATTTTGATTATAATTGTTTCTTCGAAAAATGTAAAAATGCATTTTTAAGCCTTTGAATTTGGAAAAAATAAGCAACAATGCACTTTTTTCACTCAAATTTGGAAAATAATAAAATGTATTTTTTCAAGTCGAATTGTTTAAAACACTTCTAAAATTTTGATGATAATTGTTCCTTCGAAAAATGTAAAAATGCATTTTTAAGCCTTTGAATTTGGAAAAAATAAGCAACAATGCATTTTTTACAATCAAATTTGGAAAATAATAAAATGTATTTTTTCAAGTCGAATTTTTTAAACCACTCCTAAAATTTTGATTACAATTGTTCATTTGAAAAATGTAAAAATGCATTTTCAAGCATTTGAATTCGGAAAAATAAGTAACAATGCATTTTTTACACTCAAATTTGGAAAATAATAAAATGTATTTTTTCAAGTCGAATTGTTTAAAACACTTCTAAAATTTTGATTATAATTGTTCCTTCGAAAAATGTAAAAATGCATTTTTAAGCCTTTGAATTTGGAAAAAATAAGCAACAATGCATTTGTTACACTCAAATTTGGAAAATAAACAAATGAATTTTTTCAAGTCGATTTTTTTAAAACACTCCTAAAATTTTTATTATAATTGTTCCTTCGAAAAATGTAAAAATGCATTTTTAAGCCTTTGAATTTGGAAAAATAAGCAACAATGCACTTTTTTACACTCAAATTTGGAAAATAATAAAATGTATTTTTTCAAGCCGAATTTTTTAAAACGCTCCTAAAATTTTGATTATAATTGTTCCTTCGAAAAATGTAAAAATGCATTTTTAAGCCTTTGAATTTGGAAAAAATAAGCAACAATGCATTTTTTACACTCAAATTTAGAAGATAATAAAATGTATTTTTTCAAGTCGAATTGTTTAAAACACTTCTAAAATTTTGATTATAATTGTTCCTTCGAAAAATGTAAAAATGCATTTTTAAGCCTTTGAATTTGGAAAAAATAAGCAACAATGCACTTTTTTACACTCAAATTTGGAAAATAATAAAATGTATTTTTTCAAGTCGATTTTTTTAAAACACTCCTAAAATTTTGATTATAATTGTTCCTTCGAAAAATGTAAAAATGCATTTTTAAGCCTTTGAATTTGGAAAAAATAAGCAACAATGCACTTTTTTACACTCAAATTTGGAAAATAATAAAATGTATTTTTTCAAGCCGAATTTTTTAAAACGCTCCTAAAATTTTGATTATAATTGTTCCTTCGAAAAATGTAAAAATGCATTTTTAAGCCTTTGAATTTGGAAAAAATAAGCAACAATGCATTTTTTACACTCAAATTTGGAAAATAATAAAATTTTTCTGACTAGGACTTTATAAACCAGTTCTAAAATTTTGCTTATCGACATTTTTAATGTTTTAAATTTTGAATCACAAATTTTTCATTTTTCAAAACTGTATAATTTTTTTTTAATATACTTTTTTAATTGTGGGAATCCTAACGCTGAATTATTTGAAGAAAACAAAATGAAATTTAATAAAAACAAATGAAATTTGAAATCAAAATTTCGATATTTTATTATTTTTTTAATACCAAGTTTGAAGCAAATCGGTCCAGTGGAGCAGTCATAAAAGCTCTCACAGACAGACACACCAACACACTAACAGGATAATCACAATAACTTTTTTGTTGCTCTGAAGTGAGTTAATAATTGATTCCATAACGTCGATTTTATATTTGTCAACGTAGATCCCACAAAAATAAAACAGTCGAATTTAAAAAATCGAGCCTTCAAGATCGTAGCAAATCCGAAACCCCCATATATATAATTAGAATTTGAAGTAAAAAGCATGTATGCATTTTTCCACAGTAATTTGAAAAAGGTAACAATATATTTTTTTACGCTCAAAGCTGGAAAATAATAAAATGTATTTTTCTCGACTCCGATTTTTTAAATCACTTTTAAAATTGTGATTATAATTTTTCATTTGTTGTTCTTCATGTAAATTTTAAAAATGATGCATTTTTCATTTGAATTTGAAAAAAAGTAATTATACGGTTTTTCATATGAATTTGGACAACATTGCATTTCTCCGTAAATAAATTTTAAAAACAAACAAGAATGCATTTTTCCACATTAGAGTTTGAAAAAAGAAACCAGTCGAATTTAAAAAATGTAAATCCCATGCAACTTATAAGACGCCGCGACGCGCGTCTCGATACTTGGAGCCACGTCGTTCCGCCTTCCACTTGACATCAAAGATTTGATTGATGATGCTTTAACATCTATATACTTGTACATTCTAAACAATGTCTATTAAGACTAATATAGTGTGTCCCATTTAAAGAAGGTGAGGGTACTTCCGGTTAAATTGTAGTACAGCAACTTGTTAAATTTCATTAAAAGTATCATGATTGGGTAAAAAATTAATTTCGGAGATTACGATTTTTCTTTACGTTTTCAGGTTAGCTTAAATACAAAAAACCAAGATTTTAGATATTGAAAAATTAAAATTTGGATGAAATTAAAATGAAATTTTTTAATATTAAAAAAAAAAAAAAAATTCTGCCAACAAAATTTTGGCATTTGATTTTTTTACAAAAAAAAAAACAAAACTATTTTTTAGTTATATATTTTGAATTTTTTTAAAAGGAAAGCTAAATAAAATCAAAAAGTTCAAATTTAAAAATTATAACAAAAAAGTTGAAGAAATGCAAACGTAATTTGTTTTCAGATAATCAAATTCATGAAATTTTGTTAAAAAAATTAAATTAGATTTAGACAAATCTAATTTAAAAAATCTCAATTTTAGATGGACAATGAAAAAAGCCACCACAAGTTTAAATTGTAAAAAAAAATAAAAAAAACCCAACTTTGTAAAAAAAAAGTCCAAATTTAAGATAAAAATTATAAAAAAATGCAAAACTTATAATTAAAAACAGTACAAAGAAATCAAAAGATCACAATTTTTATCTTTTTACCAATTATCACTTTATACAAGTCTTAACCAGTTTTTAATAATTGAATCAAAATTTTGCAAAAAATATAAAATTCAAAAATTTTTAATAACAAAACTGAAATATAAAAAAAAATTCAAAAAATTAAAATTGAATGTAAATTACATTTTTAAACAACTTTAAATAACAAAAACTTCAATTTTGAAACACCCAAATTTAAAAAAATTAAAATATCTCAATTTTTTTTAGATTTTTTTACAAAAATTTTCACCGATTTATGCAAGTCTAAACAAGTTTTTAATATGAGTTATTGATTTTTAAGGCATTTGTGTTTTTTTCGCTGCTTTTTTCCCACTTAGTATAAACGGAAAGTCTCGAGATTTAGACTTTTCTTTACATTTTCTAAAAAAAGTGTGAGATGGTTTTAAAATAATAAATAGAAACTTGGGAAAAAATTAAATTATTTTGATATATGAATTTTTTGTTTAATTGAATTTTCAAATATATTATTGTAAAAGAAATCAAAACAAAAAATCAAAAATCCAAATTTATATAAATTCCTGTTTTAGGCCAAAAAAAAATGGAAAAAATAAAGAGTTCAAAGATTTTAAAATGTAATTTTTGGATTTTTTAAAAATCTCAATTCTATAAATATAATTAAAAAAAACAACCACATTTTTAAATTGTAAACAATTGATTTTAAATACTACAAATTTTGAATTGTACCTATATAATTTTTTTTACCAAAATTATCATCGATTTGTGCAAGTTTTTAATAATTGTTATCGATGTCTAACGTATTTTTTTTTTCACTACCTTACCTGAATTTTTACTTTCCCGCTATTTATAATTTTTACATTTTCAGGTCACGTGAGTCAAAAAGAAAATATTAATTTTAAATTATCTACGAAATATATGAAATGGTTTTGAAGTAAAAACGGAAACTTGGATGAAAAATTAAATTATTTGAATAGGTATTAATTTTTTTAAAAAAAATCAAAAAAAGATAATTGAGTTTTTAAAAAAGTTTTAAAAAGAGAATTTTAAGGATTTTTCTTTGGGGAAAAATTATAACCAAAAATTAATCTTTTTTTTAATAATTTAATCTTATAAATTTCTATCCAAATACTAATCATTAAGCCTTAAAACCACCTGTATGTTATTAATCTACGTTAAGATTATAATCTGGTTATGAATGAACATAATAACCCGCATGCTTGTTAACACCATTGGCTTGTTATCCAATTGTTCTTAGATTTAATATTGAATGAACTAAATGTCTTTTATACTGTGTGTGAACCTAATTAAGTACCTGTAAATAAAAAATAATCGACATAATTTTACATTTACATAATTATCAATATTAGATTTTCTAGTATTTTATTAATATTTTAGACATTTTTTTTTCATAATTAGAGTGTAGTCAGTCAACTTCAATTTAATTACTATTATTATATTATCTTTCGAATGGTATAAATTTTATTTTAATATCTTCCCTAGTTAAATTAAAATTTTTAATTAATTTTACAACTTTTAGCCATTTTTCGTTAGTTTCAAAATTTTTTAATTACAAATTAGAATTTAATTAATTTAATTTAATGATTATTATTTCAACATCATATTTTAGATAAAAAATTAAATTGATTTAAAAATAAATGGAAATTATTTTGAAGCCAATAATTGATCAATATTTTATTAAATATATTCAAAATAAGGAATTAATATATTTTTTTGAATTTTTTAGGTTAAAATACTTTAATAAGAATAGTTTTAAAAAATATAAAATTATCAAGATTTTCCTCAAAAAATATTAATTTTTTTAAAATTTTCTACTATTATTATTTCTAAAATTTTAAAAAAATTCACACATACAGAACATTTTAATATCTTTTATAGGGTCTAATTATACTTTTTACATATTTTTCATATTTTTTATTAAAACATAATATAAAAAAAAATATTAAACATTTTTTATTTTCGCTACAATAATTACATTTTTTTCTTTTTAATATCTTCAATAGTTTAAATGTTATACAAAGTGTTCAATTTTTTATTATTATTTAACGTATCCAGTCGATCTCTTATAATATACAGACAAAAATTTTTATTAAATTCCAGAAAATCATTAAATCAATTAATCAATTTAAAAGTTCTTTTATCAATTACCGAACTAATCAATTACGCTGTTGTTTTTTTTTTAATCAATTTAGGTATTTCTTTAAGGTACAATGGTACAAATTCATTAATTAAAACAAATAGTTAATTTCCCACAATAGTATTTTTTCAAGAGGCCAAATGTAAACAATGTGATTATTACCGACCTCGTTTATTATTAGCTATTAGCACCGCACAGTTGTATAATTGAAAGGAATGTAGAGCATGTCAGTATTTTGATGCTAGGCCTTTTGGTTTTAAATCCACTATACATATTATATATCATATGTTATATGTATGGAAAAAGTACATATTAATATGAATAGATCCTGTCAGCAAAATTTAACTAATTGTTGTGTGTTAATCAAGATTTGATTTCTTTAACATGCTTTTTCCGGTGACAACAAGCCATGTTTGATGTTATATTAAAAAGGGTCGAATCTCATCTTAAGACGTACTTCTCGTCGCCACAACAAGCTGACACGTGCTCCTCACGGATGCAGCTGTTTGCCCTTTCTTATGTACGGTATACTTGCCCTTTTTCTCTTTCTCCTTGTTTAACAACTAAACCTTAACAAACTCGTTTTGGAATAGGGAAAAATTATGTCTTAGTAATAGTGTTGTGCCATAATAACAATGTAATTTAAAATGTACAAAAATTATCATGGACACGTTTAAATATCAGTTAAATAGTTAATTCTGCATTTTTTTATACATAGTGTTCAGCAATCTGTTATATATATAAAACTTAAAACAAATATCATTATTGCAAGATTTCCTATAAAAGTAACGACTTATCTACTTTTTGCGTTAACGTCCAAATGTTTAAAAAATCGGTTGTGTCGGCCCAAAAGTTTCCCGACGAGTATCCAAAGACGAATACTTTTTCAGATATTTAATTTTCTTTTTTTTTAGTTTTGACAGGTGAGAGTTGGAGAAATAATTTTGACTGTTCTGTATGTAGATTTTCAAGGGCTTTCAAACGACATATCGCATGTCCAATTCCGTGACACGTTACATCTGTCATTTTTTGATAGTGGTACTTCCGTTTGACATATATCGTACAAAAACTAATGGGTTCTTCCGACGGGTAACCCAAACCCCTATACCAAATTTCAGCTCAATCGGATTAAACGTGTGGCCTCTATCCTGGAAGAATACAAACATACACACAGAATACACACATACACACATATTACAAGTCAAATTCCGTGAAGTTTTGACAGAGTGACACTTCCGTTTGACAGATGTCGTACAAAAATTAATGGGTTCCTCCAATGTATAACCGAAACCTATATACCAAATTTCAGCTTAATGGGATTAAGCATGTGGCTTCTATCATGGAAGAATACACACAGACAGACACACAGACAGATAGACAGACAGACTTCCACCTGGAAATGATCTTAAACGTCTCAGGGGACTTCAAAATTGAAAATGGATATTTACATCTTTATCTCGAAATTTTTTTAGCTCGTTCACAATACTTTCCCTTCTCGAATGATGAGTCGAAAAAGTAAAAATCAGATAAATCTGAAAAAATCAAAAAAAAAACAGAAAAATAAGAAAAAAACAGACAACACTGGAACAAATTGAAAGAAACATATTCAAAAAAAAATGAAAAATAAAAGTATGAAATACGGAAAAAATAAAAAAAAACCGAAAAAAACTCTTAAAACGCAAAAAACAAAACGAAAAATAATTCGCAAAAAAACGAAAGACATCGAAATATATCACAAAATATAGCAAAAATCGCAAAAAACCGCAAAAACAAAAAACAACCAAAAAACCGTAAACTATTGTATAATCATAAAAAAATAATAACAGGAAAAGAAAAATCTCTAAAAAATCGCAACAAAATCCCAAAAAAAAAATTGCAAAAAATTCGCAAATAATTACAGAAAATCAGAGGAATAAGAAAAAATTAGAAAACAAATAAAAAAAATAGAAAGAAAAACAAAATAATATAAAAAAAAATGAAGAAAATTTTAAAAAAATCCAAAAAAAACAAAAAAAAAAACAAATAATCAGACAACAACGAAAAATCAGAAAAAAACAAGGAAAACCAGAAAAACCAGAAAAAAAACAGAAAAAACAGAAATAATCAAAAATAACAGAAAAAATATCTTTTCCAGGATTATTAGGATTCAAAAATTATTAATTTTACAGGTTATACATAGGACATAAATCTGTAAAGAATCAGAAAGAACAGAAAAAAACCGACAAGAGAATAAAAAAAAAATCACAAAAAAAAATAAGAAAAACAGTAAAATAAAAATAAAAAATCAGAAAAAAACTAATTATAAAATTTTTTTGAAAAATTCAGAAATAAATTGAAAAAAAATCATAAAATTAACAAAAAATCTGAAAGAAATCAAAAGAAAATCAGAAAATATCATAAAAATAAGAAAAAAAATTTCAGATATTTAAAGTTTCAAATTTTGACAGTTGACAGTTGGAGTAATAATTTTGACTGTTCTGAATAGAGTTATTCGAGGACTTTCAAATGATATATCGCAAGTCAAATTCCGAGACATATTGCATCTGTCATTTTTTGTGACACTTCCGTTTGACAGACGTCGTATAAAAACTAATGGGTTCTTCTGACGGGTAATACAAATCGATATACCAAATTTCAGCTCAATCGGATTAAACGTGTGGCCTTTGTCGTGGAAGAATACACACAGACAGACAGACAGACAGATAGACTTCCATCTGGAAATGGTCTTAATCACCTCAAAATGGATATTTCCATCTTTATCTCGAAAAATTTTTTTAGCTCGTTCACAATACTTTCCCTTCTCAGAGGTGGGTCGTTAGAGTAAAATTGAATATGTATATTTTGTTGGCATTTTAAAATATATCATTTCCTAGCTCACCATAATAAATTTATTAATATATGTATATAAGAGAGTGTCTAGAGGTCCATCTTGACGGATATCGTATCTAATTAAAAAAGGTCCGTCGATAGGCTGTTAGGATTTAGTTTGAATTAAATATAAGAATAGATGGAAAAATAAAACAAGAGCCTAGAGAGCCAGCATAATTAACCTGTATATTATAATTGATTTTATTAAAAGAAGTCTTGACCATCTAAATCTAACCTGTATATTTTAATTTATTTTATTAAAAAACGTCTCGACTATTTAAATCTAGCCTGTGTATTAAAAAAAAAGAAATAACTTCCATTTATTTGGTAAAAAAAAATTAAAAAAAAGATATCATAGTGATGAGTAATCAAACTTTCAAGTTAACGTAAAACTATTTGACGGACCTATTGGGTTTTCATGGGGTCCGACTAGACGGACCTCTAGACACTCTCTGTATTTAAATTTGAATATATTATTATTATTATTGTTAATAAATTTTAAACTGGATAACTTAAGTTGATTCCTAAACTGAAATCTCAAGTTCCCTTAACCGTATTAACTTGTTTGGACTGAATTTAAAGAGATCTGCATCGGAGTCTGACCTTGCAGAAAATGCACTCAGTTTATCGAGTTATTGCAGTTTTTGTCCAAAATGGACAAAACAACCTGCAATAAATTACAATTTGACAAATCCAGGCTAAAAAATCCCATTTCTTGATAGATATTTATTAAAAAAATATTTATAGCTTTAAATTGGTACAAAAATAAATTTTGATAATTCTAAAATTTGTAAAAGAAAAGAAAGTCACAATTTTATATAAAAACTGGAATCTCAAATAGTCTTAATTATGTCAGGACAAAATTTGGAGTGATCTGCATTGGAGTCTGACCATAAAGAAAATGCACTCAGTTTATCGAGTTACTTCAGTTTTTTGTTTAAAATGGACAAAAGCACCAAAAATAAAAATTGATCTGTATCCACCTTTTCTGTTTTTTGACATCTTATCCACATTTCCCTATTTTTGAGTGAAAATAGTGAAATTTACAAGCAGGATTTGTCATCTTCGTCCACTTCTTGTAAATTAAAAATTTTCACAACCATTTTATAATTTTTCTATTTGTTTAACTCTATCTGTTTTCCGCGTTTTTTGTCTTTCTCTTCCTTTTCCATTTTTTTTTTCTTTTATCAATTTTATTTCAGGTATTGTAATTATGTTGCTTTATGAAGCTTTCTTTCATTTTTTTCAGGCTCTTTAGGTAATTACCTAAGATCTCAAATTTA
The DNA here is from genome assembly GCA_963243735.1 of Neocrepidodera transversa. NCBI lineage: Eukaryota > Metazoa > Arthropoda > Insecta > Coleoptera > Chrysomelidae > Neocrepidodera > Neocrepidodera transversa. The sequence continues at coordinate 15,851,867 of OY725338.1, forward strand.
TTAAAAGCTGGAAACTTTATATATATGTAATATAATTAATTTCAAAATCATTTTTTTTTACTGTTTAACTTTAACAATACTTTTTTAATCTTATTGTTCTTTATTGTAGTACACATTTATTGCAACAAGGCACTAGACTATTATTAACAAGTTTCTGGATGAGAATACTTCCCCTACGGGATATTTTGTGCTAATCCAGCACGTGCTACAAAATTAGTTTTATCTTCGGTATTAAGGTTGAAAAATTGCATTAAGATGTAATAAAAAAAATTGGGAATTACACCAAAGGTGATAGCTCTTAGCTAATGAGTAAAAATAATTAATTGTAATTTTAGAGAAATGTTTTATATAATTTTCAAAAATATTATTTTATAAGATTGAGACTCCAATTTTTTAAATGTACTGAGAAATTATATCCATTTAAAGAAAACACAAACAAATGTATAGTCTTTCATTAAAAGAATCTTAATTGACAATAAAATTAGAGAAGAGTTTTTACTACCTCAGTATTAGTCTTTTGTTAGTGTAAACACCCCATACGGCATAAAAAAGTGCCTTTCTCTTTTTTTCTAGTTACAGCTGCCCGGACCCTAAAGCAAATAAAAAAAGTTAACTGTTGGCATCTGTAAACAGATTATTTCTTATATAAACCCATCAGTTGAGAAAATAATACCTATAACGATGACAAATACGATGTAGTATTGACAGGATAATAACTAGATATAAAGGAACAGTAAAATTTGGATATATAAAAAAAAATCGGCTGTGTCGCCCCAGAAACTTCTGAATCGGAAAGCAAAATGAAGTAAATTTCTCAAAAAATTCAGAAGTATTGTAAAAATTTTAATTAAATTGGAAAATAACAAAAATTAATAAAAATGGCAAAAAGTTATTATAAATAGCAACAAGTTAACGCATTAATTAAAAAAAAATTGTTAAAGAGCAAAAATTAAAATTAATAAAAAAGAGTGAAAATTGGCAAAAAAAGGCAGAAATAGGAAAAAAGGAAAAAGTAAAAAAAATTAAGAAAAAGTAATAAAAAGTAAAAAAAAAAGCCAAATACGACAAAGTAATGGGAAAAAAGCAAAAAAAGCCAAAAAAGTAATAAAAAAAGTAAAAAAGGCAAAAAATGTTAAAAAAAAAACATAAAAATAGTTAAAAAAAAAACAAAAAAAGAAAAAAAAAATGTTAAAAACGATAAGAGTTGTTAAATTTGAGCAAAAATTAAAACCAATAAAAAAAGAGTGAAAACTTGCAAAAAAATGCAGAAGTAGCAAAAAAGTAAAAAGGTAAAATTATGCAAAAAAAAGGAAAAAGTCAACAAATCAGTAAGCCAAATACGACAAAGCGAAGGGAAAATGGCAAAAAAACACCAAAAAAGTAAAAAAAAAGTATTAAAAAAAAGCAAAAAAGGGTAAAAAGTAGCAAAAAAAGCAAAATAGAAGCAAAAACAGTTAAAAAAAAAACATTAAAAATCAAAAACGAAAAAAATTTAAAAATGATAAAGAATTGTTAAATTTGATCGAAAAAAGATATAAATAGCAAAAAAGGAAAAAATGTAAAATAAAGCAAAAAAAGAAAAAATGCAAAAAAAAAGAAAAATGGTAAAAAAATCAATAAAAAGTCTAAAAAAAATCCAAATACGACGAAGTAAAGGGAATACAGCTAAGAACGCTAGAAAAAGTATAAAAAGCAAAAAGGGGTAAAAAAGTTAAAGGGCAAAAAAAAAGCCGAAAAGGCTTAGTAAAGTTCAAAAAAGAAATAGGGGAAAAAAACAAAAAAAGCCCAAAAAAACAAAATAAATGTAAATAAAGCAAAAAAACGCCGAAAAAGTAAAAACAAATTATCGGCTCTGTCACCCTAGAACTTTTCCGGCTCTTTACAGAAGAGCCGGAAAAAAGCAAAAAAGGGTAAAAAGTAGCAAAAAAAGCAAAATAGAAGCAAAAACAGTTAAAAAAAAAAACATTAAAAATCAAAATTGAAAAAACAATTAAAAATGATAAAGAATTGTTAAATTTGATCGAAAAAAGATATAAATAGCAAAAAAGGAAAAAATGTAAAATAAAGCAAAAAAAGAAAAAATGCAAAAAAAAGAAAAAAGGGTAAAAAAATCAATAAAAAGTCTAAAAAAAAGCCAAATACGACAAAACAGGCAAAAAAGTTAAAAAAAAACCATTGAAAAAGAAAATCAAGAAGAAAAATTAAAAAAAAAGCCGAAAAGGCCAAAAATAGGAAAAAAAGGCTTAGTAAAGGCCAAAAAAGAAATAAGGGTAAAAAAAAAGCCCAAAAAAAAGCAAAATAAATGTAGATAAGGCAAAAAAAAACGCCAAAAAAGTAAAAACAAATTATCGGCTGTGTCACCCTAGAACTTTTCCGGCTCGGCTGTGGAGAAGGGAAAAAGCAAGAAACGCCAAAATGTAAAAAAAAAACAAAAAAAAACCAAATAAGGACAAAAAGGCCAAAAAATGTAAAATAGCAAAAAAAGGTAAAATAGAAGCAAATAGAGCCAAAATAAGTTAAACAAAAACCATTAAAAAAGTTAAAAATCTTTTGATATTTTTTTATTTTGACAGGCGACAGTTGGAGTTTTTCAAGGGCTTTCAAATGACATATTGAAAGTCAAATTCCGTGACATATTGCATCTGTCATTTTTTGACAATGAGACTTCCGTTTGACAGATGTAGTACAAAAATTATGGGTTCTTCCAACGGGTAACCCAAACCCATATACCAAATTTCAGCTCAATTGGATTAAACGTGTGGCCTCTATCGCGGAAGAATACACACAGACAGACCAGACTTCCATCTGTAAATGGTCTTAATCATCTCAGGTGACCTCAAAATGCATATTTCTATATCTTGAAAATTTTTTAACTAATTCTCCTTCTCGGAGGTGGGTCGAGAAAGTAAAAACCATATAAATACTATACGTATATCAGTTTTCTGTCTCACTTGGAAAACCGGAAAAACCTGGAAAAATCATGGACTTTAAAATAATTGAACAAATTCATGTAAAAAGTATTTTATAAAAATTAGAGAATTTTTTACAGTGTAAAAAACTGATAAAACTACATTTATTTTTATTATCATTTATCATTTAAATCAAAAAATATAAATATAAAGCATTTAAAATAAATAAATAATATCCCTACAAAAATTTTTTTGAAAATATACAAAAAAAAATTAAAATTTAAATACTGCAACAAACTGTAATCGGAAATCACTATAATACCTACTGAAAACGAGAATAAATATAAATATGAAAAAAAAAACGTAAAAATTAAAAGTAATACTACAAAATTATAATTTAAACAAAGATAAAAGACTAATAAATAGATATCAAATAACCGAAGCAAAATAAAAAAAACAATAAAAGAAGCTTAAAGGAAATTATGGATAAACTTTGGAAAAATATAATTGTTAATTTTATAAAAAAAGTCGATAAAAAATGATTGATTGATTTTATGGATGGTGGATTTTTCCCACTATTTCCCCCTATTACTTTTTTCGTCTACTTTTTTTTAATGCATTTTACTCTTTTTTTTCTAATTTAGCTATGAAAAAATCCACTCTACCATCTTTTCTTTTAATTTAGGTATGAAAAAAATTCATTCTTGCTTCTTTTTTAAATTTTAGTGTAAAAAAATTAATCGTTGCTTCTCTGTTTTTTCAAATACAAGTGTGGAAAACTGTATTCTTGCTCCTTTTTCTAAAACGGAGAAAAAATATAAGTTTCTTTTTTCTCAAATTCGAGTGTGAAAAAATGCATTCTTAGTTTTTTTGTGTTATAATCGATGATGGAAAAATGCTTCACTTTTTCCAAATTAAGGTATCGAAAATGCACCCTTTCTTCTATTCTTTTTATTCTGGTGCGAAAAAATGCATTCTTGGTTATTTTTTAAATTTTAGTGTGAAAAAATTGATTGTTGCTTCTCTGTTTTTCCAAATTCAAGCATGAATAAAAATGTAGGGGGTTCATTTTTTTTAATTCGCGGTTGGAAAAATGCATTCTTCATTGTTTTTTTTTCAAGTGTATTAAAAACGCATTATTGTGTTTTTTTTGTCAATATCGAGTATGGAAAAAAGCATTTCTGCTCATTTTTGCAAAATTAGGTGTGGAAAAATGACTTTAGCTTCTTTTATTTTAATTCCGGTGTGAAAAAATGTATTCTTGTTTTATTTTTTAATTCTTGTGTAAAGAAATTGTTTCTTGCTACTGATTATCCAAATTCAAATGTGGAAAAATAAATTATTGCTTTTTTTTTTAATCAAATAAAAAATGTAATATGTTTCTTTTTTCTCAAATTCGAGTGTAAAAAAATGCATTCTTACTTCTTTGTCATAATCGATTATGGAAAAATGCATTTGCTTCACATTTTTCAAATTTAGGTATCGAAAATGCACCCTTTCTTCTATTCTTTTTATTCTGGCGTGAAAAAATGCATTCTTGTTTCTTTTTTAAATTCAAGTGTGAAAAATTTCTGTTTTTCCAAATTCATGTGTGGAAAACTGTGTTCTTGCTTCTTTTTTGCAAATCGAATAAATAATGTACTAGGTTCATTTTTTTAATTCGAGTCTGCAAAAATGCATTCTTCATTGTTTTTTTTCAAGTTTATGGAAAATGCATTATTGTGTGTTTTTTTGTCAAAATTGAGTATGAAAAAAAAACATTTCTGCTCATTTCTGCAAAATTGTGCGTGGAAAATGACTCTAGCTTCTTTTATTTTAATTCCGTTGTGAAAAAATGTATCCTTGTTTTTTTTTTTAATTCTTGTGTAAAGAAATTGTTTCTTGCTACTGATTATCCAAATTCAAATGTGGAAAAATAAATTATTGCTTCTTTTTTCAAAATCGAATAAAAAATGTAATAGGTTCCGTTTTCTCAAATTCGAGTGTGAAAAAATACATTATGTCTTTTTTTTTCATAATCAATTATGGAAAAATGCGTTTGCTTCACTTTTTCCAAATTTGGGTATCGAAAATACACCCTTTCTTCTATTCTTTTTATTCTGGTGTGAAAAATTCATTCTTGTTTCTTTTTTAAATTCAAGTGTGGAAAAATTGATCGTTGCTTCTCTGTTTTTCAAAATTCAAGTGTGGAAAACTGTATTCTTGCTTCTTTTTTGAAAATCGAATAAAAATGTAGGAGGTTCATTTTTTTTCGGAGTTGGAAAAATGTATTCTTCATTGTTTTTTTCAAATGTATGGAAAATGCATTTCTGCTCATTTTTTCAAAATTAGTTGTGGAAAAATGACTTTTATTTTAATTCCTGTGTGAAAAATGTATTTTTGCTTTTTTTAAAATTGTTGTTTAAAGAAATTTTTTCTTGCTTCTGATTTTTCAAGTTAGAATGTAGAAAAATAAATTCTTGCTACTTTTTTTAAAATCAATTAAAAAATGTAATAGGTTTCCTTTTCTCAAATTCAAGTATGAAAAAATGCATTCTTACTTTTTTTTGTCATAATCGATTATGGAAAAATGCATTTTTGATCCTCTATTTCCAAATTTAGGAGAAATCCATTCTCGCTTTTTTTTTAAATTCTAGAGCGGAAAAAGTTATTATTGTTTCTGTTTTTTGAAATTCGAGTGTGGAAAAATGTATTCTGTTTTCTTTTTTCAAAATCTAAAAAAAATGTCCTTACTAACTAACAGTCAGCAATTAATTAAACTTGGAACTCCATTTGTTACTATGTTTTTAATAATAATTTATATATTAAATTTTGTTTACAATGTTGCCTTTTAAATTTTGAAAATAAGCAATCATTTTATTGTTTATTCTTCAGGACTTGAATAATTATAAGAATATACTAGCGCACTATAAACCATTATTAATGACATATCTTCTGATAATTAAAACCTTAAAACTATTTGGTGGAAATAAAAAAAATTCCCTTTAAAAAATTTTTATTGGGACACCCTTTATCCGAACGAATTTTTCAAAGCACTACCGTCTACATTAATATCCTGTAAGGCAAGTCCGCCGACACATTATTAAATTAAATTTACTGTTTAATCACTCGGATTATTTGCAATGATCGATTAACGACGTGGGGTCAATAATTTGCAAATTTATTGCAGGAAGAAAACATGAAAGTTTGCGAGGAAAAGTGTAATCAATAGAAACCTTAAAATTTCGTATCGCGATACCGTGTCTGTAATCAAGTCTTTAATACCCGTGGTTATAGTCTCAAGCGACGGTACCGCAAGAATCGATGCAATATTTATTCTTACGACTAATTTTATTACGGTAAATTAATTGGAAGATTACTAAAACTTTCACAATGTAGATCAAGAATCTAATTCAATGAGAATAAAACATAGTTGTTTAAAATCTCCTATTATTGATTTCAAACTAAATTTTTGGTGGTGATAAACGTAAATAAAAATCACTAACTGAGCAGCATTTGCTTGAAATTTGGGAAAATTGGACAAATATAGAAAATGGTCTCGATTTTTCTATTGTCAATAAAAATAACGAACGTAACACTAAGAGAAACAAATTGGATACTGAATACGGGATTTTGGATAGAAATAAGGAGTAACGAAGACATAGAAAAAGACAAAAGTTGCTGTAATAACTTACTGCAGATGAGCCTAAAGCTGGGAGACGTAAAATCCAGAAAACAAAAAATACAACAAAGAAAAAAATAACCCAAAAACTGAGCAAGAACAAAATCATCATAATAATAAGTAAGCAAAAAACAAACGAACTCTGCTGACGAATCAGAAACAAATTTCTATTTTATTTGGGAACCTGAACGCTAAATCAGGAAATCCAAATCACAGGTTTGACGTACTGGAAATCTAGTGAAGGACACTAATTTTCCTTAAGAAATTTCTACCCATCACGAATCAGGAGAGGGACATATGTCTGTCCTATTAAGAGTAGGAGGAGGAGGAAGTTTCCCACACTCAAACATATAAAACTACCAATTGACCCGTCTTTAGGAGGGGTATATGACACGCAATAGGCCCATCTCCAAATATAGAAAGTACAGAGGAATTTGAGACAGGAACTAAAAGGTTCGAAAACCAAGTGCAGTGTTGTCAAACGTGGCACAACTGTGCTAAAAGTGGGGCAGTTTCAGCTCTGGAGTGGCACTAGAAAACGCACTATTGAAAAATAGACAAAAACTGGCGTCATTACGTTCTATAATATTTTTCGCTTGCAATGAGATTGTTATTGAAATGATCCAAATATGAGCAGAAATGTATTCGTCGGAAAATCTCAGAAATGTTTGAAATTAAGGGCAATTGAAGTGGATCGAACAAAAAAAACACGTCACTACTTCAGTCAAATGAAATCTGCTATTTAAGACGTCTTAAACCACGCAGCAATAAAGATGAAACCATGAAACCATCAAACGAGCCGAGAACCACCTTTGGGTACTATTTTGTGTTCTTATCAACACTCAGGGCTGCTGAGAGCTGTGACGGGCTCTGGTGTACACACAAAAATCACGGGCGCTGTATGATACAGAAAAAAATATTGATAATGGTGTAAAAAGATTTACAGTGAAACCCTTTAATTCATTTTTCTGTTACAAACTAACAAAACAAAACTTAAAATCTTAAAAATACGTTTGTGACTGGTAAAATTACGAACTATTATAACTAGACTACTAATCGTATTATAACACGTAAAAGTGATTTAAAAGATACTTCGACTTTTGGCAGATGCAAAATTTTCAATAATTTTTAAAAAAAAGTCGCAGTTTATAGCTAATCTGAACTCAGCAGCTAATTTACCAAGACCACTCAACCGTTCCTGAGCCACAGTAGACCTTAAAGTATTTTTAATTCTAGAAAGATTACTGGAAGTTCGTTCTGCTTTGGCTACGGTTACAGGTAGAGTACAAAATAAAAATGCTATATTTGGAAACAAGGAATCTTAATTATAATTTATGAATTTTATTTAAAAGATATGGGGTAATGTGAGTTTCCTCAAAATTTTCAGAAAAGATGCTAAGACGATTGACTTGCTCTTCAATTTCTGTATCTTCTAAACTTAGAAATCTCCACATAAAAATGTTTACAATTTTTTTTAACTGCTTCAAATCTTATTGATAAATTTTAAATATCAGCATTTAAAATTATATAAAATACTTTTTTAAAGTATTCTTCTCCATCAAGCTCTTGTAATGAATGGAAAAACATTTTTTTTCTGAAATCACTCAAGAATACCTACTTTCTCGGAGCAAATTCAGACCCCAAAATTCTAGAATTTTTTGGAAAATTGTCTAATGGCCAACAAGTGTTTTTACAGTTCAAACGTCAAAAAAATCGATAATTCGGATTTTCCAATTTTTATGGAATTTTCCTGTACCATTTTTATATACAGCCATGGGAAATTCGTTTATTTTTTGGAAAAAACCAAAAATAGTGTGTTTACTTCGTAGTAAAAGCACACTCCCAGGCTCCGGTGCTTGTTGGCCTCGGCTTAACGCCTCGGCCTACAATTTACATTGCCGTCCGGGAATGTATCGCTTTTACTACTAGATAAACAATGTACTATTCTTTTCAGTTTTCTTTTTACGGACGGAGATAGTTCAGTTGACATTCCAAATTATTAACTACTAGTTTACATTCATTCAAAATGTTAGGCCAAATATTTTGTTTTTAGCCATGTTGACGCCGTTAGAAGGCATTTAAAAGAATACAAATATTTTAAAATACTATTTAATTAAACTCTTACTTCTGGCGTTAAACTAACCTCCAATGGTTCTTTAATTGTGTCTTTTATTCCGAGCAACTTCTCGCAGGTTGGTTTAATTGTTCGATTTTGAAGAAATTCAAATTTTGAAAAAATCAAGTGGAAAACTAATTTGTCATAAGAGAATTGTCATTGAGTTTTTGAGAATCGTTAGAAATAAAGTGATTTGTTAGATTGTTAAAGAATTTTATTAACCGAAAGAGTAAATTTTTATTTGTACAAAATAAGAAATTACTCTGCTATGTTGGGCTCGGGCCCCCATAAGCCACAGGCCCCGATATTTTGTACCGCCTTCAACACCCTCTCGTCGTGTCTGGCAACACTGACTAAGTGCAGAGAGTGATGGGGCATTTACTAGGATATCAGGGCCAAACAAACACGCAATATCGTTGATAAGAAAACAGCCACTTATGTCCGTTTTGATTTTGACATAATTTGCTGAAAAAGAACAACAGTTAATATTGAAATTAATTGATTATTTCCAACGGGAAGAAGAAGCTGGAACGACTCTTTTGCCCTTAAGTGCAGTTTATGAGGTAAGTAGAAAAAATTTATATTCTCCGACCGAAAAAATTCCCATATACCTACCAATTTTGAATGGAATCTGTCCATGTTGATAAATATCGTCCGCCATTGTATATGTAAATTTCAAAATTGGTTTCTTGCACTTCTAAATACCATAACGAATAGCCTTTTCGAGTTTTAAATTTTTTCAAGAACAATACAAAGCGCTACTCTTTTCATTCTATTATTAAAAAACGATTTCGGAATTAGTACATTCACTAATGGACGTGGAGATATAAGTTTCTGTTTAGGTACCTATGTAGGTAAAAGAGGGTTTTTTTTTGGTTCACAAGAATTCATCCCTATGAAAACCTAGCTTAAAAAAAAACATAACCTTTGTCAATCGAATGTCAAATTGACTGAATTTATATTCGACATACCTAAGATGTCTAAAAACCCACTGATTAGATTTTGTTTCGAACTTATTAGGAGTACCACCTGTTACATTCAATAGAACTTACCAGAATTTTATAAGATGGCGCTGTTTAGAATTGTGCGTGTCCTAGCTTAGTTTGTCACAGATCACTTAAAGCAGATGAAATGTCAAATAAATTATTTTCTGTCAATGTCAATGCGGATTTTTATGTATGTGGTTTTAGTATTTTCTATAATCGGTGCGTTTTTAAAGTGCAAATTTTACCTGTCCCTAATATGTTTGTTCGTAGTTTTTATTATAGATTCATTCATCAATTCTTAGTTATTTTAGTGTAGTTACATTTAGACCATGATTTAAAAATTACATAGGTTAGACACTCAGACGTCCCCAATTCGTCCAAGTTTGCGCATGACGTCAGCTGGAGTCCAAACGAAATAATTTAACATTGGATTGCATAGGGTTATTGTGTCTTTCGGGTGGTTTTTATTTTTTTACGGCTATATGTTTAATAAAAATGTATTGTAAAGTACTGTACACTAAAAAGTGATAACTGCTTTAATAAAGGTATAAACTTGTTTTACGATTCCGATGTGCTTTATATTATAAAACTATGTTATTGCTAGATGTAAAAACCAGAAAATGCTCAATTATGTTATGGCTAATTTTATCGTTAAATTAATTATTATATTAACTTTAGGGTGATTTTATAAATGTTTAATCAAAAAAATAATTTTTGTAAAAAATTGATTTGAAATAGCTTATAGCATCAGTGTAACTTTTTGATGGATATTGTTATAGGTTTATATTACTTAGGCTTTTATATACTTATTGCTTAATTTACAATCATAGAACGAATATGGCAAATATAAATACGAGTATAACTTAAATTTACAGTCATACAAGTTGGTATGTAAAATAATTGTTATAAAATTTTTCATAAGTTGTGCAGTGCTTTATTGTTATTATTGAATAAAATGTTAACTAATAAATGAATACGTAACTAATTAAAACTATTACACAATACATCTTACAGAACTTTTTTTGTATTTTTTAAAACATGTTTATTCATATAATAACCTAATGTTTTTGTAATAAAGGGCACTTCGGAAATCGAAAAAAATTTGTACTGTTTTTAGAACGAGTATTACTTTTACACCAAACACAGCGCAATATATTTTTAATCAGTTTATAGGTGAAATTAAATAAAAATATGTCAAAAAAGACAATAACCTCAGATAATGACACTTCAAAATTTTTGATGGGCACCAGGTGATGTCACATATCCTGCGCAATGTCTAACCTGATATACTTAAACCATGCATTTAGTCCAGTAATTAGTTCATAAGGAATAGTTCTAAATAGTGTATAAGTATGGATAATTTTCGTCAAATGGGGCCGTACTGTATTTTGTGTGGACAGTGTAAAGCTGCAAATTCGAGCATTCCTCTGTATTCAGTACCAGATTATAAATACACCCTGTGTGATATGTGATTACAGTTTACTATGAACGATGTATGCGCCATCTAAAATTTTTAATATGAAACTTTGGTAATCTCTCAAAAATCAGTAAAAATCAAGTATGTAGAGATCTCCCAGTTTTGACACAAACTTTTACAGGTATAAGTTGAAACACCATGATTTTTAGACATACCCCAATTTTTTGAAATTAGGTTATTTATTACATTTTATTATTTAGTCAAAGTTATAGACATATTTAAAAACACCCTGTATAATATCAAAATAAACTACTGTAGGATTTACAAAATATTTTATTTCTCGTCTTCCTGTTATAAGATTTATGTTTTAGGTGAAGGTAATTTGTACACGTCTTCCCTACTTATAATGACTTCTTTGGTCCACCTACCTCTAATACGGGACTACGAGTACGGTGTGGTGTAACTCCGTATACGGAACTGCAAGGAGGAAGAAAACAGTCATTTCATTTGTTGTAGTAACCGTGGTAAGGCGCGCTGATAGACTGCGCACGTAGTAAACATCGAGCGGGCTTTGAAAATGAAGGGCTGTAAACGCCTGCCCATATTTCGTCAGTATTTTTAATGAAACTAGTACGGTTAGTGGCTGATTCTTGTATTTTGTTTAGTGCACGTGGTTTTTTACGCGCTGTGTGACAGTGACTACTTTTGGATGTGTGCCCCGCTCAACTTCCCTGCTGATTTTAAGGGTGAGTGACCCTCTTCCTTTTTTAGGGTTCTATGAAAGGACCTAACATAGATTTTAGGATTTTTCAATGTTATTCGTAAATTTTTTAGTTTCAAAATGATACATTTTGTGGAAATTGCGTTTTTAGTTAAAAATAAAGATTGACATATGACATTTAAAACTAGTTGCAGCATCCGATAGGGGTTGATTCAGAGAGACAAGAGTGAGGTTATTTGATGCTGAAATATGGGTTGTTTTTTATCACTAGATCTTTTTAACGATAATGGTCTGGTTTTTAAGTAGGTAGGTAGTTTAAATCTTTAAATGCACCTGTCTGATTCACTGATGCATGGTTGTCTTGGTTGGTGGTAAAAAATAGAGATTTAAAAGGATTATGCAAATTTATTTGTACTGACAATTATCAATATTATAGCGTAAACCCAGATTAAATTGTTTCCTTTTCTACAATAAATGTTTTCGTATTAACTTTTTAATTATTATTATTTTTTAAACCATTAGTAAGTGTAATTTTTAAATAATCTTGATAATTTACCTGGTAACCCCGGATTAAAATTGTTTCACCTACTCAAAAAAAATCCTTCTCTTCAATACATTTTTTCCTATTAACTTTTGTCTCTAGCTTTTTAATTATTATTTTTTTTTTAAATTATTAGTAAGTGTATTAATTTTTAAATAATCTTGACAATTTACCTGGTAAACCCGCATTAAAATTGTTTCAACTACTCAAAAAAAAATTCTTTTCTACAATAAAAAAAAAACAATTTTTTTCGATTAATCTTTTGTCACTGGCTATTTAATTATTATTATTTTTTAAATTATTAGTAAGTGTATTAATTTTTAAATAATCTTAACAATTTACCTGGTTTATATAAACATAATTATCAGAATTTAAAATTTGTTCTGGTTTATTTAATTTTGTCGGTATTCAAATAAAAGTGAACTCTTCACGGTTAGATACATTTTGTGAATGGTTGATATTTTTTACATTCCAGGAAGGAAGTAATGGCTTTATGGTTATATGCATTAAAAACTTGGCCAAATACGTATTTTTATATTTTTTTTTTACAGGGTGTTTCAGGTTAGTTTGTACATTAAGTAAACAGAATACCGTCATTTAGAGATGCGCTCAGTGGGGTGAGATTTGCGAACGTGAGCTTTGCGAATAGTGGGATTTGCTAACATATACCTGGCATACCGTCGGTCAGTTTATGGGGACCGTGGGGTTTGCGAACACTGCAGGTAATTTTTTAATTAAGTCTAATTTTGTGTCTGGCTTTATTTTTGTATTCATATCTCTTTCATTTTTAAAAATATTGAAATAAGTTATTACACTTTTTTCATGTCCTATATATTATAAAATTAATTTGTCTGGAGCTTTTTCTCATCCGACTTACGGGGGTGAACCTGAAAGGGGTTGAAATCTAAAAAAAATCCTGCTCTTTTTGAAAATATTGATAAGTGTTATTTGACATTTTCATATCCTACTTATTATAAAGTTTATTTGTCTGGAACTTTTTGTCATCTGTCCTTCGGCTGTAGAACTGAAGGGGGTGAAATTTCATGAAATTCATATCTGCGCCATTTTTGAAAATATTGAAACAAGTCATAGACTATTGTTGTAAGAAAATTAAAAATGCAAACTTCACTCGAAATATTGAATCAACAAAAATTAAATTTTGCTGATTTATTAAATTATAAAAATAAAACACAAAAAAATTTAACTTAATGAAAAAATTACCTGCAGTGTTCGCAAACCCTACGTCCCATAAACTGACAGGTATATAATCGCAAATCCCACGGTTCGCAAAGCTCACGACACCGTTGTGGAACTGAAGGGGGTGAAATTTCAAAACTTTTTCGATTTGACCATATCATGAAATGGGGTAGGAGGGAAAAGTATCAAATTTAGACAACAAAAATCTACCCTCACTTGTTGACTGTGCCGACAGGAATTTTTTATATATAACGATTGAAATTTTCTCTCACATTAATGATATAGGATGTCTAAATTAAAGATCTATTTTATAATCATATTTTATGTACTCTTGACATCATCTTCTATATTGTTAAACATGATGAAAAATCATGGTAGACAGCTAATGCCCTCTATGGATGGTACACGGTATCAGTGACGGCTCGTGAACTTTTTAAGAAAGGAGGCTGGACATAAAACGTTTTTGTAAAAATATACTATTTTCAGCCAATTAATTTAACCTTTGCTCAGCGGCCGTACCAGCTACTTTGGTGATAAAATTATTTGTTTGCCCAGCAAGAACCAACGTAGAGATAGGCTTTCTCTCTTGGATTTTTAATGTTTTTTTCTTTTTTTTTTTTTGGAAGTTTTCATGGTTTTTTCTTTTTTTATTGATTTTATTAACTTTTTTTATATAGTAAATGCATCATTTTGCTTTATACAGAGTTTGCAGAATCTAGCCTCAGGGCACTGTTGCCAGATTCAAAAATTATTACCAAGAACGGGGCATTAATTGTAAAATTTAAAAGAAATATTAGAGAAACAGGAAATAAAATGAAGAATGATCAACAAAATATTTATAGTGCTATTTGCTGGATAAATTTGTGAGGAGGCTGAGCCTACTTTGCCTCCATCGAGGAGCCGCCACTGCACGTTATTACTTATTACTTGTGAAAAGATTCCACCTCTGTATTAAGAGCCAGTTCTAACTGGAACTGAAAGAAAGCCCATTTCAAAGAGGTACGAAACTTCAAAAACAAGTGCTAAATATTTGTAGCTTGTGAGAATTTGATTTCTGTGCATCAGGCCGTATACTAGACAGCTGTTTCGTCCCTTGATGTGCGCAGATACATAGAATTAAAATCTCACCTCGAAACACGATAGTGCTAATATTGAATAAAAATGATGGTAGACAGCTAACGCCATCTACACAGTGTCACTTATTACTTGGGAAAAGGTTCCACTTGTCTAATAAGAGCCAGTACTAACGGGAACCGAAAGAAAGCACATCTATATTTTTGATATTTGTTTTACTATTTTTATAGGGCTTATTAGATTTAGAAACTTTTATCTAATTAATATTACAGGTTGTACAATCAATAAGAGTTGAAAATTTTAAAATTAAATAAATTCGCATTTCTTCATATCCCCACCAACTATTTTCCCTTTTTATTACTGTACTTCTTCGGTATGATAAAGGGAACTAGATAATCCTCTATAATATTTAAAAAAAAAATAGGAAGGTACATTATTGTTAAACGAGATGACTCAATACGTGACAGTTTAGAAATGGCAAGGATATTGTAGGTGCGTCTGGTCTATTTTGTAATTTGGTATTTATTTTAATACTTAAATGGTTCCGTTGAATGGAGCATCAGGTACAGGTACAAAATCGTTTTATATTAGTAAATTGTAGGTGGGTAACTATTATAAAGCAACAGGTGATGTCTGTTGGAATTTTTTTTTCTTTATGGTGAGATTTTTAATATAACTATTTTCCCATGAAAAAATATTCTATAATATTCATAAATTTTCATACAAAGATAATGTGTCTGCTAGTAATTTTTTTTATTTAACCGACTGACATTTTGTTTTGGTTTTAATAATAAAATAAATAAAAAGTTTACATACTAAAGAATCCTGAGAAGAAATTCGCAATGTGTTTTTTCGTATCCAAAATGTAGAAACATATGGCAACAGAAAAAAAGATAAAAATAAATATATTTGAACCACGAGGAGGTAAACGAGGGTTCAAGTGGTTGAGACTATTCTTAGATTAATAATTAGTGCGGCGGATTTAAGTAGGTTTTAAGAGGGCTAAATTTGTATTTCTTAAGTAATCAATTTATTTATTAAAAGTATACGGTTAATAAATGTTATTTATATTAAAATAATTGACCTTGACAGTATTATTTTAATTTTGAAATATAATTTATAATTACTATATCGTTGATATTTTTGGAATTAGTTTTGACTTCCAGTGATCGAACTTAATCACTCCATCGAATTATAACTAATTTATTTAAGTTTCAATTTATATCAAACACAATTGACAAAATATATTTCTATAATACACTTTTACACTTTTCAAAAACATTATTTGACTTAACTGTCCAGAATTATAAAAATAATTTAAAATGCAGTTTTCACTAGTAAAATGAGAAGAAAATTTCCCACTACAAACATATTTTTCATCTAAAAATAATACAAAATAGGAATTTGGTAAAAGGTCAAATATTACTAAAAATTTTACACTTTTCAAAAACATTGTTTGACATAACTGAAAAGAACTCTAAAATAAAAATAATTAAAAAAATGCAGTTTTCACTAGTAAAATGATAAGAAAATTTCCCACTATAAACATATTTTTTATCTAAACATAATACAAAACAGGAATCTGGTAAGAGGTCAAATATTACCAAAAAAAATTTGCATTTTTCAAAAACATTGTTTGACTTAACTGCCCAGAACTCAAGAATAAAAATAACTAAAAAAAATGCAGTTTTCACTAGTAAAATGATAAGAAAATTTCTCACTATAAACGTATTTTTTATCTAAACATAATACAAAACAGGAATCTGGTAAGGGGTCAAATATTACCAAAAAAAATTTACATTTTTCAAAAAATGCAGTTTTCACTAGTAAAATGATAAGAAAATTTCCCACTATAAACATATTTTTTATTTAAACATAATACAAAACAGGAATCTGGTAAGAGGTCAAATATTACCAAAAAAAATTTACCTTTTTCAAAAACATTGTTTGACTTTACTGCCCAGAACTCAAGAATAAAAATAACTAAAAAAATGCAGTTTTCACTAGTAAAATGATAAGAAAATTTCTCACTATAAACATATTTTTTATCTAAACATAATACAAAACAGGAATCTGGTAAGGGGTCAAATATTACCAAAAAAAATTTACATTTTTCAAAAACATTGTTTGACTTAACTGCCCAGAACTCAAAAATAAAAATAACTAAAAAAAATGCAGTTTTCACTAGGAAAATGATAAGAAAATTTCCCACTATAAACATATTTTTTATCTAAACATAATACAAAACAGGAATCTGGTAAGAGGTCAAATATTACCAAAAAAAATTTACATTTTTCTAAAACATTGTTTGACTTTACTGCCCAGAACTCAAGAATAAAAATAATTAAAAAAATGCAGTTTTCACTAGTAAAATTATAAGAAAATTTCCCACTATAAACGCATTTTTTATCTAAACATAATACAAAACAGGAATCTGGTACGAGGTCCAATATTACCAAAAAAATTTACATTTTTCAAAAACATTGTTTGACTTAACTGCCCAGAGCTCAATAATAAAAATAATTTAAAAAAATGCAATTTTCACTAGTAAAATGATAAGAAAATTTCCCACTACAAACATATTTTTTATCTACACATAATACTAAACAGGAATCTGGTAAGAGGTCAAATATTACCAAAAGAATTTTACATTTTTCAAAAACATTGTTTGACTTAACTGCCCAGAACTCAATAATAAAAATAATTTAAAAAAATGCAATTTTCACTAGTAAAATGATAAGAAAATTTCCCACTACAAACATATTTTTTATCTACACATAATACTAAACAGGAATCTGGTAAGAGGTCAAATATTACCAAAAGAATTTTACATTTTTCAAAAACATTGTTTGACTTAACTGCCCAGAACTCAATAATAAAAATAATTTAAAAAAATGCAATTTTCACTAGTAAAATGATAAGAAAATTTCCCACTACAAACATATTTTTTATCTACACATAATACTAAACAGGAATCTGGTAAGAGGTCAAATATTACCAAAAGAATTTTACATTTTTCAAAAACATTGTTTGATTTAACTGCCCAAAACTCTAGACAACATGCAAAATTCAACTGCCTCTTGTCCATCCTTTTGAATTATTTATATTCATTATGATTGGGAACACTTACAGCGTTTCCAGAATATTCGATGCATTTCTCGCGCGCTATTCGTGAGTGACCAAGATTCTATGTACGCAGAGCCGGCCTTGTTTTAATGTATCTTGAATGTAATTATTTTATTAATTATATCCGAATTTAATAAATAATAATAAAAGAAAATTCCATGCGGCAAAAATATAGGAGAATATTTTTTAAATTATTATTATATTTTTGTAGCTAAATTAAAAATGTTATATATGAAATACTAGTTACCAACTTAATTACTAATTGCACTATTCATCAATAAAAATTAATTGTCTAGGGTGAGTAAAATATCGTGAAAAGCATCAGTAAAACCGAAATAAGGGCGGGAAGAAAAATGTGTTAGGGACTTGTGGTGTTAATGAGATTTAGGGCAGGTAATTAGTACCGGATTGTTAGTTCTTGTAGACACTAAATCCGAAATGGTCAGTTGAAATCGTTTAATTTGTGTTTTGGGTTTCTATTTGCCAAAGTTGGATATCTAGATCACTTTTTGAGGATAGATAATTTTTTTAAATATTTTTTGACGGATTCATAATTATATAGGGTGGCGCAAATTTAATTCAACACTTTTGGGATTTCGTAAATGGTTATAGATATAAATTTGGTTAAATGAGGAAAAATATATGTATATTCAAGATAAATTGATTGTTTTTTTTGGACCAAAAATGTGTGTGAGTTGTAAGCAAATTCACTTACTGCATTTTTTTGAAAAAATAACGACTTTTTCTTGTGTTGTAGCTAAAGTTACAATTTCGGGTAATTCAGCAAACTTTCTCGAATTTAACCTGATTTTTGTAGGTAAACGATAATTCTTGGACCGGTCCTTCAAATATTTTTTCAAGGAATAATCTTGTTCTTGCAATTTCACTTTTAATTAAATTTGAAAAAAACACCCAGTCGATTTTATTTTTAAATGTAGTCAATGGTCTGCTTTAGTTAAATCTAAAGCAGTTCATACACAACATTTTTTTACATAAATATTTTTTATTTGCACTTATAAAACTGTAATTATAATAATTAAAATAATGTTAGAAATGTATTTTAGACACCCTGTATAATTACTAGAAAGAATTCGATTAAATAAATAATTTTTCCCCAAAAAATTCTCCTTAAAATTAATTTTAATTTTAATTAAATTTTAAAAAAATGCCCAGTGCAATATATTTTTAAAAGTAGTCAATGATTTGCTTTAATTAAATCTAAAGCAGTCCCGTACACTACATTTTTTTTTTAAATTAATATTGATTTTTATTTACACTTATATATAAATGTCTAATATAATTTTAATTAAATTTAAAGCAGCCCATTAACTATGACTCATATATTTATGGGTTTTTTATTTTAATTTTTTAAATTTTTTCTATTTCCTTTAAATTTTCCTTTTTTTAATCTTTGAATATATTTCCCTATTTTCCTATTCTTTCGTATTTTTTTCTGTTTTTTTCCAATTTTTCCTTTTTCACATTTTTGCCTGTTTCCCGTTTTTCCCTACTTTTTCACTTTTTTTTCTTTATT
Source organism: Neocrepidodera transversa (assembly GCA_963243735.1). Classification (NCBI taxonomy): domain Eukaryota; kingdom Metazoa; phylum Arthropoda; class Insecta; order Coleoptera; family Chrysomelidae; genus Neocrepidodera; species Neocrepidodera transversa. The sequence goes on from OY725338.1 coordinate 15,871,149, forward strand.
TCCTATTTTCTTTTTTTTTGTTCTTTTTCTCAATTTTTTTTTCAATTGTTCTCAATTTTATCCTATATTTCCCTATTTTTTCCTCCTTTTTCCAATTTTTCTATTTTTCTCATTTAATTTTATCGATTTGTTCCCATTTTTATTATTTTTTTCGATTTTTTTCATATTTTTCCCATTTTTCCTAATTTCTTTGCCTATATTTTTTCCCATTTTCTCCTGTTTTTTCCAATTTTTTTAAAATTTTTTCTGTTTTTTTTTTTGCCGTTTTTTCCCGCTTTTCTTTGTATTTTCCCATTTTTTTCCATTTTCCCCCATTTTTCCATTTGTTCCCATTTTTTACCTATCCCAAAATCATCCAAATAAAGAAAAAGTGAAATATTGTTTCTAAAAAAAATAAAAATAAAAATTGACAGGGACGTCTTCTAGAGATTTTCATCTTAATTTCAGCCTCTTAAGCCCATTGGGCTATCGTACCGATAATTAAAAATAGTCTAATAATGCACTCTTTCTGTATATAAACTTTAACGATGCAAAATCTCACACTCATCTATTCGCCAATTACGCTTAAAAAGGAACAATAAATTATGAAAGCATTTAGTTTTCTATAAAAAATGACCATTGGCCAGTACGGTTCTGTTGAATTTTTACTGAGAAAACTAATTAATTCGTTTTAAAAATATTTATTTTTCCCATTTAACCAATTTCATATCTATAACGGTTTACGAAATCCCAATAGTATTCAATTAAATTTTTGTCACCCTGTATGTGTGATTGATAACATGAATATCATCCTTATTATTTTTGTTGTGTGCATATAATGAAATCTTATATATCTTAATAAATAAACAAATAAATAATTCATCTATTCAATATTTTTGTAAAAGGCGCTTGGTCAACGTTTCGTCTAATTTGCTTATAACGTTCCATTGTTGAGCTTTTCTGACAAACTATCATAAATCAAATATACAGGGTGTTTTAGAAACTTATGCACATGTAGATCACTAATTATTAAAAATTTAATTATAAATATTGTTGGCCAATTTGATTAAATCGAGACAAAAGATACTTTAATTTAATAGTATGGAAAAAGTAAGATACACAAAGGTGCGAGATTGTATGAAATACGATATATTTTCTTAATAAAAAGGTTTGTAAAAAGCGATATTTCCAACGGTAATGTACCAAGACGTTTATAATAGTCGGATATTTTTGTTGTGTCTCTAAATTTCGAGAATATTATTATATCAATTATGTGGAATCAAATTGTAAAATTTTCGAGAAATTTAGCAACAAAAATATTAATCAATATCGTGTTATATTTAGGAAGATTATTTCCCGTGAAAATTAAATTAATTGCGGATAAGTAAATTAGAAAAAAACTTCATTAACAGAACAAAAACATCAGGAATATAACTAAAATAATAATAAAAAATTAAATCGAATACTAATTAAAGATGAAAAAACAAAAAACAGAAATATTTGACATTTTCTCTTGGGTCTAGTCTAGTCGCTGATATTTGATTCCGATTGGTCAGAATTTTAAAAATTGTGACATTTCATTGGTTGATATAAATCAAGGTAAATAATCACATTAAAATCTTGCAATGTATATAAAAACTTATATTGATATTATTAGAGAAAGTGAAATATTATTTATTGTCGCAAATAAATTTTAAGATTTACAATAAAATATTATTTTGCAATAAGCCACCATACTATTTAAGAATGAAACTCCCACATATAGTAAAAGTTATTGCTAGTATTTAATTACGAATTAGTATTGACCGTAATTATTTAATTAAAAAATTATAGGAAAAGTAACACATTTCTTCTGTTCCTGTAATTTAATTTAGATGAAATTATTAAAAAAATTTAATTATATATGATGAGGAACATAACCTATTATTAGTTTTAATATAGATGATTATAGAAAACTATAAGTGGTGTTAAGTTCCTTGTGGTATTTTCTTTAAATTTTTCTATGACGTTTTCTACATATTTTACTGTAAATTTTATTCAATGATTTCATCTATGATTTCATCCATGAATTTTTCTATGAATTGTTCTATGAATTTTTCTATGAGTTTTCTATAAGCTCTTTTATCAATTTTTTAATAATCATTTTTATCATTTTTTCTATGATCTTTTTTATGAATTTTTCAATGAATTTTATTTATGAATTTTTCTATGAATTTTCTACTTGTTTTTCTATGAATTTTTTAATCAACTTTTTTATCAATTTGTCTATAATCTTTTTTATGAGTTCTTTTATGAATTTTTCTACGATGTTTTCTATGAAATTTTCTATAAATTTTCTATGACATTTTCTACAAATTTTGCTACAATTTTTTTTTCTATTACTTCCTCTATGAATTTTTCTATGACTTTTTCTATGAATTTTTCTATGAACTTTTTTATGAATTTTTCAATGAATTTTTCTATGATTTTTTCTATAATCTCTTCTATGAATTTTTTAATTAACTTTTTTATCATTTTTTCTACGATCTTCTTTATGATCTTTTTTATGAATTTTTCTATGAATTTTATTTATGAATTTTTCTATCAATTTTCTGTATGAATTTTTCTATAAGGTCTTCTATGAATTTTTTAATCAAGTTTTTTATCAATTTTTCCATGAACTTTTTTTTCTACATATTTTCTATTAATTTTTCTATGAATTTGTGTCTGAATTTTTCAAAGGACTTTTCTATAAGCTCTATGACTTTTTTAATAATATTTTTTAGCATTTTTTCTATGACCTTTTTTATGATATTTTTACGGTGTTTTCTATGAAATTTTCTATCAATTTTTCTATCACATCTTCTACATATTTTTCTATAATTTTTTTCTATGATTTCCTCTATGAATTGTTCTATCAATTTTTCTAATAATATTTCAATGAATTTTTCTATAAATTTTCTATGAATTTTTCTATGAATTTTTTTATAGGCTCTGCTATGAATTTTTAAATAAACTTTTTTATCAGTTCTTTTATGATTGTTTTTACGAGTTCTTTTAAAAATTTTTCTACGATGTTTTTTATAAATTTGTCTATGACATTTTCTACATATTTTTCTACGAATTTTTCTACGAATTTTTCTACGAATTTTTCTTTAAATTTTTCCATCAATTTTTCTATAAGCTCTTCTATGAATTTTTTAAAAAACTCTTTAATCAATTTTTCTATGATCTTTTTTAAGAATTCTTTCATAAATTTTCTACGATGTTTTCTATGAAATTTTCTATAAATTTTTCTATGATGTTTTCTATATATTTTTCTATAATTGTTGTTTCTGATTTCATCTATGAATTTTTCCACTATTTTTTCTATGATTTTCGTTATGCATTTTTTTATGATGATTTTTTTCTTAAATGTATGTTTGTATATATTTCCATAAAAACGTACCTACACGTAATTCCACTTGGTAACTTTTCGGTTAATATAAATTTTCAACGCAGCCTCTATTTTCAGTAATTAAAGTAGTAGCAAAAAACATTTACGAGAAACATTTTTCCGTAATAAAAAAACTAAACAGAAAGCACGTTGCGGTGCCCTATTTACCTGCCTTTTATAATTACAAACTAAAATTCTAAATAAGACCGCATTTCCATCAATAAAAACAAAAAAAATCATTCCCAAAACAGTATATAATACTCATTTCCGAGTTTTTTCATATATAAACGTTACGGTCAATTAACGTCGCTATATTGGATTGGTTCGAATCGGTAATTACAGAGGATGTTGACATTCGCGTTCGGTGCATTATTAACCATCACCTCGTTCATTCGGTTTCGTTCCCTCTATCGATATTCGCTAAAGCTGTTCCATATTGTGAGCAAGTATGTACAATAAAAAAAGTTACTCAAGGCACTTAGGATCTTATAGTATGGAGGCTGTGTAACGCTTTTTACGTCGTCAAGCGGTCTTCTGGTGCCCTAGTCCAGGTTTCGGATTACCTCGGGCGCAACCTTCCGTTTATAGTGTGAAGGCCACTGCACGGGCAGCGTCAGTGGATAACAAAATACTCAAGAAGTCGTTTGGGTTATCGACCAATTCGTTAGCGGCCAGAAGGGCGGTCTTTACTTGCCCTACTGGGTACTTGGATATTCGTTCCTGGGATAAAGTAAAATAATAAGATTCAATAAACAATTTATACCAAGTCCCTGCGAGGAAGAAAGGGTATGCAACACGGTTCTTTACTCTGTGTCACATACACTGTTGTTATGGAAGAGTTTTTGACTGTGTTGAAGTTGGTCAGAAAATAGTGCCCAATGGTGCCTCTCGACTCAACGCTGAAAAAGAGGCATGGTTTATGACGTCAATAAATAGCAGATTCCATTTGAATGTAGTGACTTATATTTTTTGTTCGACTCACAGATGGCGAGACTAATTTCAAACATTTCTGAGATTTTTTGAAAAATAAATCATTTTCTGGCCATACAGAGAAAGAAATATGTTCAATAATAAAACAAAATGTCATATAACTAAATAGTGCTCGTTTCTGTCTATTTTTCAATTGTGCGTGTTCTGGTGCTACTCTAGAGCTAAAAGGGTCACTTTTGGCACAATTGTGCTACATTTGACAATACTGGTCACATAGAATTTGACACTTGGTTTTTTACTGTCGATATCTACTCAAGAAATCGACGGTTGCATTTTTTTCACTGTCCCGGTCGACAGCGCTTCTGACGTTTAAATTAGTTACATTCTGGTGACTTCTAGTAACTTATATAGTCCAAAAAATGTATCCTGTCAAATATCAACATAAACAATAATAAAATAATAGTATTTATTTGGTTAAATTGATGTAGCTTTAAATGTAGCAAAATGTTGCTTGTGAATTTGGTTAATATTCTAGTGGTCGGGAAGGAGAAAAGGCTGGAGGATATTCGAATAACAAATATGGAACAAACATATGGCTCAATATGTGCTTAATGGGATTCTTCTATAGTTGGACAAGGGTAACAATCTTGTGGCATTACCAGGCATAATAAAGTTCTTTGGAGTGCTTACAAGCGTGTTATAGGCCAAAGCACAATTATATGAATGGAAACAGGTATCATTCAAAGAATATTCAAATTGTATGTTGCGTATGTAAGAAAATGTGATCTTCCTACCGCGAGATTTTTTTTGGCAGTTTTAACCAATAAATGAGGTTATTTTGTATATTCTAGAGGATAACGATATGTCCCAACGTCTCAATTTCTTGCGAAAGGTAAAGTCGCGTTTAGGCGATAGTGCCAGTCTTATAGAAATGTGTCGATTTATAGAATTCTATATAGTTGACACAGAGTCCCACTACTGGTGTACGTCTTCTACGTGTTCGGATTGATTGTTCCGGTTCCGGTATGATGCCTTTTCGGTCACAGAATAATCTTAAATAATAATATATCGTAGTTCATTAAACTAGTTATAATTTAAACAATATTAAGACGTAACGTGACTTAGCAAGGAAACATCAACAGGTTGAATGCCGGTCGTTGCCCATAAGTCAGGAACTGTTTATTGTTGAGTTTTCATATTTAGTTTGTTATCTTTTTGAGAGAGTTCATTCATTCTAGATTTTTGATTCGTTATTCATTCTTGATTCATTATCGACGAGTTATCGATTTATTATATTGTAGTAAACATGTACCAGTGAATAAATTTGTTGTTGAAAGTATCTACTGTTTCTCTTCACATCACATGGCGATCCTAGATCGTTATATTACACTGTATTACACCGGTACGGACGAGTACAATAGAACTTGGCTTCGCTCCCTTTAGCTTGACCTATTTCAAAATGTCGAAGGGCTGCCACTGCTACTCCAACTGGGACTGCCACAGCAAAAATCGTTTTTTTTCGCCCTCTAGTGGTGAAAATATACAGAATTTTAAGAAAAGTTAAATACAAAAGTTGTAGTGAATTTTATGTTCTATAACTTTTCAACAGAACATTTTGCACTAAAGAGCATTGTTGGCACTCAAAATTTAAAAAAAGACAAAAAATCCTTTTTTTCTCCCTCTAGGGGTGAAAATATGGGGAATTCGAAGAAAAGTTATATAAAAAAGTTGTAGGGAATTTTAAATAATCCTACAGATGTATTTTTTTCGCCCTCTAGTGGCGAACTTATGAGGAATTTGAAGAAAAGCTAAAGAAAAAAGTTGTAGGAAATTTTACGCTCTACAACTTTTCACTGAAACATTTTTGCACCAAAGAGCACTATTTGTCCTCAAAATTTAAAAAAATGCAAAAAATCCTACACGTGTATTTTTCGGCCCTCTAGTGGTGAAACTATGAGGAATTCGAAGAAAAGTTTAATAAAAAAGTTGTAGGGAATTTTATGCTCTACAACTTTTCACTGAAACATTTTTGCACTAAAGAGCATTGTATGTACTCAAAATTTAAAAAAAAAAACAAAAAATTCTACATGTGTATTTATTTCGCCCTCTAGTGGTGAAACTATGGGGAATTTGGAGTAAAGGTACAGAAAAAAGTTGTAGGGAATTTTATGCTCTACAACTTTTCACTGAAACATTTTTGAACTAAACAGCATTGTTTGTCCTCAAAATAAAAGAAAGGCAAACAATCCTACACGTGTATTTTTTTCGCCCTCTAGTGGAGAAACTAGGGGGAATTCGAAAAGTTAAATAAAAAAGTTGTGAGGAATTTTATGGTCTACAACTTTTCACTGAAACATTTTTGCACGAAAGAGCATTGTTTGTATGCAAAATTTAAAAAAGGCATAAAATCCTACATGCGTATTTTTTTCGCTTACTACTGGCTAAACTAAGTGTAATTCGAAAAACAGTTTAAAACAAAAGTTGTAGAGAATTGAATTATCTAAAATTCGTCTGCACCGCGTTTTTCTCGAAAATCCATGGTTTTCCCAGAAAATTGGAAAAATTTTATAAATATTTATGTATTTTTCTTAAAACATTCCTTTTTTTTACTGCTCAATACGAAATTATTGTTCAAGAGATGGAGATCTTCAATTTGACTCGCTGTAGGAAAAATTTCGATAAATTTTCCCAATGTGAAGGAACTAATTGGTTCTTACAAATTTCCTTTTTTGCATTGGTAATCGTCTCTTCCAAATCTGAAATTACCTTCGCATTTTAGGGTGGCGTGATAATATGAACCAGAAACATTTACTTAAAAGGATTTTTTCCCGAGCTACTTTTATGTAAATGTTACAGAAACCTTGATTTGATGAAAAATGTTAATTTTCTTTTACGGTCCAAAATTCTAATGAACCTACTAGATTTCTTTTTTTTTTGGATTCGTTCTAATTTTTTTAAATGAATAATATAAATGTTTTTTTATTTATATTTTTAATAAATTATTTTAAATATAAATCATACTTTATCTGTAAATGTAAATATTTTTTTTTTAAGAAACAAAAAATATAAATTTTTGAAACTTTTTTGTCTATTGTATCTAATTACAATTTTTTTTATGGAAAATAATAATTTTATACATCAACATTTATTCTAAATTTCAAGACCAAACAGTATCAATGGAAAGAATGTTGCGGCTCCGAAATGCAATATCTGTGACGCTTTATATGACCTTGGAAACTTGAGGGGACCATTACAAATAAAAATCAAGTGCAAAAAGGAAACGTTGTTATAATTTCATTGTATCCTTTATTACTATTAAACGACAACTGCAAATTAATTTAAAAAAATTGGTTTGCAATTTGATAGGACACATTAATTATTTACATTTTAATTAGTAATTAATTGATGTTGTACATAAGTATAAAATTTTTATTCATTGCCCGGTTTGGCACGAGAGGTTTAATATAAACTTAACCTGTATAATAGCGGAAATCTCTTTACTTCCTGAGTAGACACTCGCTGTACATTTGGTGTGAAGACATATGCCTAGTTAGTATTCTGTTGGTATATGTTTGGAAATTCTATTGTAACGATTATTGGACGGTATATAGTGAATTTTAAAATCAACAATCCATGTAAAATTTGTCAAAGAAAAATAATAAAATTTAAACAAAGAAAAATAGAATTGTTAATATAATTGATAACAATATGAAAACTATGTATGCATCACAGCAAAAATAATTATTAAATTACTACAAATATGAAAACTAGTATTTTGTCATATGAAATAAAATTAGAAGTTGTATATGTATGAATTTTCTCATATTTTTTAAAATAAATTGTTTGCACCACAGTAAAAATAATTATTAAATTATTACAAAAATGAAAACTAGTATTATGTCATTCGAAATAAAATTAAAAGTTGTATAGGTGTGAATTTTTTCATATTTATTAAAATAAAATTGTTTGCACCACAGTAAAAATAATTATTAAATTATTACAAATATGAAAACTAGTATAATGTCATTTGAAATAAAATTAAAAGTTGTATATGTGTGAATTTTTTCATATTTATTAAAATAAAATTGTTTGCACCACAGTAAAAATAATTATTAAATTATTACAAATATGAAAACCAGTATTATGTCATTTGAAATAAAATTAAAAGTTGTATAGGTGTGAATTTTTTCATATTTATTAAAATAAAATTGTTTGCACCACAGTAAAAATAATTATTAAATTATTACAAATATGAAAACCAGTATTATGTCATTTGAAATAAAATTAAAAGTTGTATAGGTGTGAATTTTTTCATATTTATTAAAATAAAATTGTTTGCACCACAGTAAAAATAATTATTAAATTATTACAAATATGAAAACTAGTATTATGTCATTTGAAATAAAATTAAAAGTTGTATATGTGTGAATTTTTTCATATTTATTAAAATAAAATTGTATGCACAACAGTAAAAATAATTATTAAATTATTACAAATATGAAAACTAGTATTATGTCATTTGAAATAAAATTAAAAGTTGTATATGTGTGAATTTTTTCATATTTTTTAAAATAAAATTGTATGCACCACAGTAAAAATAATTATTAAATTATTACAAATATGAAAACTAGTATAATGTCATTTGAAATAAAATTAAAAGTTGTATATGTGTGAATTTTTTCATATTTTTTAAAATAAAATTGTATGCACCACAGTAAAAATAATTATTAAATTATTACAAATATGAAAACCAGTATTATGTCATTTGAAATAAAATTAAAAGTTGTATAGGTGTGAATTTTTTCATATTTATTAAAATAAAATTGTTTGCACCACAGTAAAAATAATTATTAAATTATTACAAATATGAAAACCAGTATTATGTCATTTGAAATAAAATTAAAAGTTGTATAGGTGTGAATTTTTTCATATTTATTAAAATAAAATTGTTTGCACCACAGTAAAAATAATTATTAAATTATTACAAATATGAAAACTAGTATTATGTCATTTGAAATAAAATTAAAAGTTGTATATATGTGAATTTTTTCATATTTATTAAAATAAAATTGTTTGCACCACAGTAAAAATAATTATTAAATTATTACAAATATGAAAACTAGTATTATGTCCTTTGAAATAAAATTAAAAGTTGTATATATGTGAATTTTTTCATATTTATTAAAATAAAATTGTTTGCACCACAGTAAAAATAATTATTAAATTATTACAAATATGAAAACCAGTATTATGTCATTTGAAATAAAATTAAAAGTTGTATAGGTGTGAATTTTTTCATATTTTTTAAAATAAAATTGTTTGCACCACAGTAAAAATTATTATTAAATTATTACAAATATGAAAACTAGTATAATGTCATTTGAAATAAAATTAAAAGTTGTATATGTGTGAATTTTTTCATATTTTTTAAAATAAAATTGTTTGCACCACAGTAAAAATAATTATTAAATTATTACAAATATGAAAACTAGTATAATGTCATTTGAAATAAAATTAAAAGTTGTATATGTGTGAATTTTTTCATATTTTTTAAAATAAAATTGTTTGCACCACAGTAAAAATAATTATTAAATTACCACAAATATGAAAACTATGAGGAAATATTAGAAAAAATAAAGATAAGAAAAAATTGAAAAAAAGAACCGAAAAAAAACCAAAAAATCATAAAAAAACAAGAAATAATTCATTTAGACAAATTAGGAAACAAAAAAAGAATAGAAAAACAGAACAATGAGGAAATGTTATAAAAAATAAAGATTACAAAAAAATAAAAAAAAAAACAGAAAAAAAGCAAAAAATCGTAAAAATGAAAGAAAAAAAAAACGAGAAATAATTAAGAATCGAAAAAATCTGAAAATAATCGAAAAAATCTGAAAATAATCGGAAAAAATCGGAAAAAAAATTTTTTCAAAAAAATTAAAAAATTGAGAGAGAAATTATAAAAATTGGAAAAAAATGTGAAAAATAAAATTGTAACACACGGAAAAAACGCAAGACATCGAAAAACATCACAAAAAAACACAATACAATCGCAAAAAAACGGCAATAAAATAAGTAGCAAATCAGAAAAATGAGGAAAAATTATAACAAAGTCGGAAAAATTGAGAAAAAAAACAAAAGAACTACCAAAAAACCGGAAACAACTGTAATCATACAAAACAAAAAAAATGAAAAAATTAGAAATAAATGGCAAAAAATCGCAAAGAAATCTCACAAAGTCGTAAATATTTGCAAAAAATCAGAATTAGAAAAAATGAGAAAAAATTAAAAACAAAATAGAAAAAGTAAAACAGATTAATAATGAAAAATTAGAAAAAATCGAAAAATTCACAAAAAAAAAACAAGAATCACTATATTGCCACAAATATGAAAATTAGTGTTATGTGATTGTAAATAAAATCGGAAGTTATTAGTATGTCAAGTTTTTTAGGTTTTTTAACTTTTAAAATTTTTGCACCACAGCAAAAATAATTATTTTTCATACACTAAAAAAAAATCTGTTTTATGCTTTTCTATCTTTAATAATACATCTTTCACTTTAAAGCAGACGTGCCGAGCCTCTTTCAACCCTAATTTGTTTCATAGAAACTAATTAATAAATTTTATCTCTTGGATCATAATTATAACTAACTGTTCTGCGTGTAACTAAATGCTAGACGTCAATTATTACATCGGCGACTATTCTCTAGGGTGATATTCGAGATTTGGTGAAGTGCTTCATATAAGTGGAAGGGTGAAACTGTAAATTTTGATTAAGTATAATAATGGAATGGAAATATTTTTTATCTAAGGTAACTAAAATCTACAATAATATATAATAATTAATCATCAGTGTATCAGAAAATAAAGATTTAATACGTACATTTTGCTATAAATCATACAGTTATAATAGTTATTTATGTACCAAGGGTAAAAATAGATCTTTATGCCCTAATAATAATAATAGTAATAATAAATTACCTTTATTAGTATCGTATAAATTACATCATCTGTTTATACCCGCGGTGCATACAAACTTTTATAACATACGTTATTGCATCCACAATATAAATATAAAAAAAACTATTTTTTGTCTTTATGCCCGCGCGGGCCATAAAGTTCACTTTGCGGGCCATAAAGTGCACTTTATGCCCGCGCGGGTCATAAAGTTCATTTTATGCATGCACGGGCATAAAATAAACCTTTATTTAGTTGGTAACTAAGCAACAAAAACACAATAATGAACTAGTACGACATAAAATAATAAATATTATAAAATAAATAATAAATGTATAGAAAAAAATGCAAACATATTTATTTTTTCCATAATCCTTCCTACTAATTTCGAATTTAAAGAATTTTGCTCTTATCCAATTACGAATCAATTATCGAGTTCCTTCCTGATTCGGGATAAATGCCATCAGCTAATTGTACGATCGAGCATAAAAAAAGGTTTAACGTAAAAATTATACCCTATCTTGAATGTCGCTACACTCTGTGGATGGATACCAACAACCCACAGGGGTCGATCGGGAAACATCTGTCCATTTCCAATATGAAAGTTGGATGCATTCATATGTGAATTCTATTCAGTTAACGCGCAGGGGCGGATCTAGGAATATGTATTCTATAGAAAATTAGATACTGTTGTATAGGAAAAGCGTGGTAGAATTTTAACAAGTCATATTTGACCAATTTTTATTTTGTACCTTAACACTTTTTATAATTATAATACTATCATGCATTTTTTTAACTCTGTTGGAAGTAAGACGCTACAGAGACAGTTATGATCAATTTTTATAATTCTGTTGGAAGTAAGACGCTTCGGAGACAGCTATAATGATAACTCTGTTCAATGCGGGACGCTTCGCAGGCATTTCTACCGGATTTTTTTAATTCTGTTTGAATTGGAACCTGTTGCAGACATTAATAATAACTTTTGATAACTCTGTTGGAAGTTTGAAACTTCATAGACAACTATAACACATTTTTATAACTGTATTTTAAGTACTACATTTCGGAGACAGCTACGATGTATTTTAATAACTCTGTTAGAAGCAGGACGTTTCGTTGACAGCTATAACGAATTTTGATAACTCTATTGACGCTTCACAGATAACTCTATTGGTTTTTTTAATTCTGTTCTAATTGGGACGTTTTGTAGATACTTATAAAATATTCAGATAATTCTGTTGGAACTGGGACCGTTCACATACAACTATAAGAAATTTTTATAACTCTGTTGGGAGTAAGAAGCTTCGGAAACAGCTATGATGAATTTTGATAACTCTGCTGGATGTCGGACGTTTAATATACAGTTGTAATGAATTTTGAAAATTTTGTTAGAAAACAGGACGCTTCGCGGATAGCTAATGAGTTTTGATAACTCTATTGACGCTTCGCAGATAACTCTATTGGTTTTTTTAATTCTGTTGTAATTGGGACGATTTGCATATACTTATAATATATTTTGATAACTCTGTTGGAAGTGGGACAGTTTGCAAACAACTATATGAAATTTTTATAACTCTGTTGGGAGTAAGAAGCTTCGGAGACAGCTATGATGAATTTTGATAACTCTGTTAGAAACAGGACGTTTAATATACAGCTATAATGAATTTTGAAGATTTTGTAAGAAAACGGGAGGCTTCGCGTATAGGTATAACAAGTTTTGATAACTCTGTTGACGCTTCTCAGATAAATTTATTGGTTTTTTTAATTCTGTTGAAATTGGGACGTTTTACAGATACTTACAAAATATTTTGATAACTCTGTTGGAAGTGGGACAGTTGACAATCAACTATAAGAAATTTTTGTAACTCTGTTGGGAGTAAGAAGCTTCGGAAACAGCTATGATGAATTTCGATAACTCTGTTAGAAGCAAAACATTTAGTATACGCTTCGCAGATAGTTATAATTAGTTTTGATAACTCTGTTGACACTTAGCAGATAACTCTATTATTATTTTTTAATTCTCTTGTAATTGGGAAGTTCTGCAGATATTCATAAAATATTTTGATAACTCTGTTGGAACTGGGACAGTTCGCAAACAACTATATGAAATTTCTATAACTGTGTTGGGAGTAAGAAGCTTCGGTGACAGCTATGATGAATTTTAATAACTCTATTAGAAGCAGGACGTTTAATATACAGCTGTAATGAATTTTTAAGATTTTGTTAGAAAACGGGACGCTTCGAGGATAGCTATAATGATTTTTGATAACTCTGTTGACGCTTCGCAGATAACTCTATTAGTTTTTCTTTAATTCTGTTGTAATTGGGACGTTTTGCAGATCCTTATAAAATATTTTGATAACTCTGTTGGGAGTAAGAAGCTTCGGAAACAGCTTTGATGAATTTTGATAACTCTGTTAGAAGCAGGACGTTCCATACACAGCTGTGATGAATTTTAAAGATTTTGTTAGAAAACGGAACGCTTCGAGGATAGCTATAATGATTTTTGATAACTCTGTTGATGCTTCGCATACAACTCTATTGGTTTTTTAATTCTGTTGTAATTGGGACGTTTTGCAGATCCTTATAAAATATTTTGATAACTCTGTTGGGAGTAAGATGCTTCGGAGACAGCTATGATGAATTTTGATAACTCTGTTAGAAACATGACGTTTAATATACAGCTTTAATGCATTTTGAAGATTTTGTTATAAAGAGTATTGATAACTCTGTTGAAAGAGGGATGCTTCCCATATAACTATATTAGATTTTTTTAATTCTGTTGGAATTTGGGCGTTTTACCGACATTTATAATAACTCAGTTGACTGCGGGACGCTTCGCAGATAAATCTAATGGATTTTTTGAATTATGTTGGATTTGGGACGTTATCGCGACATTTGTAATGAATTTTGATATTTTTAGAACTCTGTTGGACGTAATACGCTTCGCAGATAGTTAAAATGAGTTGCGATAACTCTGTTGACTGCGGGACGCTTCGCAGATAAATCTAGTGGATTTTTTGAATTGTGTTGGATTTGGGACGTTTTGACGACATTTTTAATACATTTTGATAACTCTGTTGCAAGCGGGACGCTCCACAGAGAACTATAATACATTTTTAGAACTCTGTTGGACGTAATACGCTTCGCAGATAGTTAAAATGAGTTGCGATAACTCTGTTGACTGCGGGACGCTTCGCAGATAAATCTAATGGATTTTTTGAAGTGTGTTGGATTTGGGACGTTTTGACGACATTTGTAATAAATTTTGATAACTCTGTTGACTGCGGGACGCTTCGCAGATAAATCTAGTGGATTTTGTGAATTGTGTTGGATTTGGGACGTTTTGACGACATTTGTAATAAATTTTGATAATTCTGTTGCAAGCGGGACGCTTCACAGACTACTGTAATACATTTTTAGAACTCTGTTGGACGTAATACGCTTCGCAGATAGTTAAAATGAGTTGCGATAACTCTGTTGACTGCGGGACGCTTCGCAGATAAATCTAATTCATTTTTTTAATTGTGTTGGATTTGGGACGTTTTGACCAGATTTGTAATAAATTTTGATAATTCTGTTGCAAGCGGGACGCTTCACAGAGAACTATAATACATTTTTAGAACTCTGTTGGACGTAATACGCTTCGCAAATAGTTAAAATGAGTTGCGATAATTCTGTTGACTGCGGGACGCTTCGCAGATAAATCTAGTGGATTTTGTGAATTGTGTTGGATTTGGGACGTTCTGGCGATATTTTTAATAAATTTTGATAATTCTGTTGTTAGCGGGACGCTTCAAAGAGAACTATAATACATTTTTATAACTCTGTTGGAAGTAATAGGCTTCGCAGATAGTCATAATGAGTTGTTATAACTCTGTTGAATGCGGGACGCTTCACAGATAAGTCTAATGTATTTTTTTAATTGTGTTGGATTTGGGACGTTTTGGCAACATTTGTAATAAATTTTGATAATTCTGTTGGAAGTGAGACGCTTCATAGACAACTGTAACACATTTTTAGGACGCTTCGGAAACATCTATCATGAGTTTTGAGTTCTCTTTTTAATCGTATTATTTGTCCTAAATCCAACTCTGTACCCGTTTGGTCCGTAAGTCCATGCTGCGAATAAATCGTTTTGTTTCGGAACTTACTTCGCATATTAATATCAAACGGTGATGATTTATGAGGTGGGTCACGAGTTTTCAATTCTACACAAAATTTAAATATGAAACTAATTCAAAAGATTTTTATTATCAATTGCACGTGTCTTCGAGCTATTGAATTGTAAATATAATCATAAAAAAACAGTTATAAATATTGACTTGTTTATATCTTAAAAAATATGTTTAATCGGGATTTTGCCAAACAAAACATGAGCGAGTCATCAATCAAGAAAATATTGTAATAAAGAAATAAATTTTTTTAAAATTGTAGTTTTTTTCAAATAAATCAAAAACAATAAGCAATGGAGTTTTTTTCTTCCCCATTTTCTTAATATTCCATTCCAACCATTATTTCAAGTTATTTATACCTTGTTAGTTCCCACCTCTACCATAGGGAGGCTATGGGACTACTTTGGACCGCTGCGAGAGATGAGTACTCACCATCGTTTTAGATGTGCTCTGCTCCAGAACTCACATACAGAAGTCCTTTAACGTCCTTCCGACAAGAGGGAAAAGCGGGAAATCCACTTTCCAGGGACGTTATGTACTGTAAACAGATGGTTCAAAGACCCCAAGTTGTGTTGGAGCAGTGGGGTGTACAGCAGAAAATCGAAAGTTGACATCACAGTAAGCCTCGGCAAGTATGCTACAATCTTTCAGATCAGTGTTGTTCATGGATCGGTTTTTTAGTGCGTTGTCTGTCAGTTAAATAGTACATTTTAGATATCAATAGTGCACATTTTTCAAAAAGTTGTCGAATTCATAATTTTTTTTTTGAAATTTAATTTAAGTAAAAAAAATTGAACAACTTTTAAAATTTTAAAAATATTAAAATCGGATTTATACCATTCGATAGGTAATATTTTAGTCTCTTCGAATTTAAAATTGTAATTATTATAAACAAAATAGAAAAAAAAATATTTTTTTGTCCTTTTGTTTGATCGAAAATGGTAAAACAAATGAAAAATGTAAACATCCGAAAGGGATCAAAAAGTGTGAAATATTTCATAATTTTAAAATAATGCTTGTAGAAATTATAAAAAGTTCAAAATTTTTTTTATTAATTTTATTAATAAATTTTGATGCTGAAAAAAAACTAAAATAATCAATTAAACAATTACTTTACTAGGAGTGTTCGGAAAGTTGGGTGGGATTACCCCTCATTTTTGATATTTTTTTTGTCCTTTCCAACACTTTTTCTTCTTTCTGAAATTTTTTGTCCTTTCTATTATATTTTTTTCCTTCTGAGAGTTTTTTGTCCTTTCTAATATATTTTGTCTTTTCTGTCATATTTTTCTTCTTTCTGATATTTTTTTGTCCTTTTCAACAATTTTTTTTTTCTTTCTTAAATATTTTGTCCTTTCTGACAGTTTTTTGTCCTTTATAAATGGTTGGTCCTTTTTGACATGTTTTTCTTCTTTTTGAAATGTTTTGTCTTCTGTCAAATTTTTCTCCTTTTTCATATTTTTTTGTCCTTTCCAACATTTTTTCTACTTTCTGAAATGTTTTGTCCTGTTTGACAGTTTTTTGTTCTTTATAAATGTTTTGTCCTTTTTGACATATTTTGCTTCTTTTTGAAATGTTTTGTCTTTTCTGTCATATTTTTCTCCTTTTTGATATGTTTTTGTCTTTTCCAACATTTTTCCTTCTTTCTGAAATTTTTTGTCCTTTCTATTATATTTTTTTTCTTCCTGAGAGTTTTTTGTCCTTTCTTATATATTTTGTCTTTTGTGCCATATTTTTCTTCTTTCTGATATTTTTTTGTTTTTTCCAACATTTTTTTTTCTTTCTGAAATTATTTGTCCTTTCTGACAGTTTTTGTCCTTTATAAATCTTTTGTCCTTTTTGACATATTTTTTGTAATAGATTTTTATTACTAACTTTCTACACATGTGCAGGAAAATATATTAAGATAAATCATGACAGATTGCTGCAATTGATTTTTTGTCTTTATTTTTTTTACCCAGACTCATACCTTTATCGGATC
The DNA here is from genome assembly GCA_963243735.1 of Neocrepidodera transversa. NCBI lineage: Eukaryota > Metazoa > Arthropoda > Insecta > Coleoptera > Chrysomelidae > Neocrepidodera > Neocrepidodera transversa. The sequence goes on from OY725338.1 coordinate 15,888,580, forward strand.
TATAATTTTTACTGAGTGGAGATAATTTCACAGTATAGCAAAAGACAATTTTTTCCAGGTACCACATTTCATAGGATACCTTTCCTTTTACCGGAAACTTAAATTTCCCTGATGCCTATAAATTTTACCGGATGGATAATTTTAATGCACAGCTGAAAATATTTTTTTCTAGATACCGGATACCTTTAATTTACCGGAGCTATACTGGAGGCCGATAATTTTTACCGCATATATAATTTTACTACATAATGAAAGGCAATTTTTTCCGGACACCAGATTTTACCAGATACCTTTCCATTTACCGGTTGCTTATTTTTCTATCTGATGAATACAATTTTTACCAAATGGTTACTTTTACTGTATAGCAAAATACAATTTTTTTTTTGGACAACCGGATACTTCTATGTTTACCGGAGGCTTAAATTTCCATGTCGCATATAATAAATTTTACCGGATAAATAATTTTACTATACAGCTGAAGACAATTTTTTTCCAGATACTTTTACCGAATACTTTCACTTTACCGGAGTCATACGTTTCTACTGGGGACCGATAATTTTTACCGGATAGATAATTTTACTACATAACGAAAGGCAGTTTTTTCCGGACACCGGATTTTACCAGATACTTTCCATTTACCGGTTGCTTATATTTCTACCTGACACTTACAATGGATACTTTTACTATATAGCGAAAGACATATTTTTCCCGACACCGGATTTTACCGGATACCTTTTCGTTTACCGGATCCTTAAATTTAAATCTAATTAATTTATACCGGACAAACTTACTTCTTCTTCTTCTCCTTTTAAGGCCTCAGCTGCCTGGGCTATTCGGCTATTGTCAATATTGTGTCATCTTCTTCTTTTTCTCTAGAGGACTACATTAATAAATTACACGCAGCACTTATTATCCCTCACGCGCGTTATGATAAAAGATAAAATCGTAAGTTATCACGTGGCCGTAGCTCATATTCTTATGTTCAGTAATATAATGACATATATTTAAATTTTACTTTCTCGACCCACCTCCGATAAGGGAAAGTATTGTGAACAAGCTAAAAAAATTTTTCGAGGTAAAGATGAGGTCCCCTGAGACGATAAGTCCATTTCCGAAGTCTGTCAGTCAGTCTGTCTGTCTGTCTGTCTGTCTGTCTGTCTGTCTGTCTGTCTGTCTGTGTATTCTTCCACGATAGAGGCCACACGTTTAATCCGATTGAGCTGAAATTTGGTATGTGGGTTTGGGTTACCCGTCGGAAGTACTCATTAGTTTTTGTACGACATCTGTCAAACGGAAGTGTCACTATAAAAAATGACAGATGCAATATGTTACGGAATTCGATCAGCAATATGCCATTTGAGCGCCCTTGAAAAACTCTATTCAGAACAGTCAAAATTATTTATCCAACTGTCACCTGTCAAAAAAATGTCAAAATTTGAAACTTTAACATTAAATATCTGATTTTTTTAATTTTTCTAGGTCTTGTTTCAAATTTCCTCAATTTTTCTTAATTTTCCTCAATTTTTCTGAATTTTCGTCAATTTTTTTTAATTTTTCTCAACTTCCCTCAAATTATCTCAATTTTTATCAATTTGACTCAAATTTTTCTCAAATTTTCTCGATTTTAATAAATTTTTCTTAGTTTTGTCTCAACTATAATCATTTTTTTTTTAATTTTTCTCAACTTCCCTCAAATTATCTCAATTTTTATCAATTTGACTCAATTTTTCTCAAATTTTCTCAATTTTAATAAATTTTTCTTAGTTTATCTCAACTTTAATCAATTTTTTTTAATTTATCGTAATTTTTTTGATTTTTTCTAAATGTTTCTCAATTTTTTTCAATTTTCCTCACTTTTTCTCGTTTTTTCCATTTTTTCTCATTTTTCCTAATTTTTTCTATTTTATCAGTTTTGCTCAATTTTTCTAAATTTTTCAAAATTTTTCTGTTTTTTCAATTGTTCTTAATGTTTATTACTTTTTCTCAATTTTTAAAATTATTCTCAGTTTTCTTCAATTTCTCTCAATTATCCTCAATTTTTCTGAAGTTTTCTAAATTTTTTTCAAATTTTCTTAATTTTTATGAATTTGTCTCAAATTTTCTCATTTTATTTTCCCGACCAACATCCGAGAAAGGAAATTATTGTGAACCACTTTAAAAAATATTTTCCAGATAAAGATGGAAATATCCATTTTGAGATGACCTGAGATGATTAAGACCATTTCCAGATGGAAATCTGTCTGTCTGTCTGTCTGTCTGTGTGTATTCGTCCACGATAGACGCCACAGTTTTAATCCGATTGAGCTGAAATTTGGTATATGGATTTGAGTTACCTGTCGGAATAACCCATAAGTTTTTGTATGACATTTGTCAAACGGAAGAGTCACTATCAAAAAATGACAGGTGCAATATGTCACGGAATTTAACTTGCAACATGTCATTTGAAAGCCGTTGAAAAGCTCTATTCAGAACAGTCAAAATTATTTCTCCAACTGTCACCTGTCAAAAATAAAAAATGTCAAAATATGAAACTTTGAAACCGATTTTTTTACAGTAAATTCAGAAGTCTTTAAAATAATGACTTAAAAAAGATGTCCATAAGATGTATTTTTGACATCTTTAAAACAACGTCAATAAGACTTCTTTTTTAGGACTATAGACGTTCAGAAATAAAATGGACTTACAAAAGACGTCCATAAAACGTTTTGTGCTGTTTGGGTAGTTTAGGCTAATGAGTCATTTTCAGACCTAGAAAACTACAGCCAACTTAAATTTTATATCGTTAAGTCTGAAGATGGCTCATTACCCGAAACTAGTTGCCTAAACATTTTGTTATTTTGATTATATTGTAATACATTCCAGTTATGGATAATATTGGCTTATAACACAAATAAAATCAATGGTAGTAAACGTGTTAATCCACCCTACTATTATCTTAACTGTTCAACGTTAGTTCCTGTCTGTCAATAATCTTCTATAAAAATAGTTATTGTATGCAGAGTCATAATCGTCTTTTGTTTGTTTTTCCAACCAAATGCATACGGGGTCACCCCCGAGAAAAAGCAGACAAATATGAATTATGATATGTCTTCTTGTACGAGTTACAGACTAAAATAATATTAAAAGCAATAAAAAAAATATATAACCATAAAGCTTTATAGTTTTTATTCTTATCCAAACAGATTGTTTCATATGTGTCTGGTTTATATATTCGACATAAGTTTTTTATTATTTTTATTAACATAATAATCAAATGTGTTATAGAGCATGAATAAGAAGAATTTTATTATAAATATTAAGATTTCAATGGTAAAAGATAAACATTAATAATTTCGTTTTTTTTATAAAAAACAGTATCTAAAATCTTTACGTTTACATAACAGATGGGGCTCTCAGAAGTGCTGAAAAAAGATATCGATCTCTTAAGCCACTGCTTCTCTTTCAGGACCATAGATAAAGTTCCCTGCATTACAGTTATCCTTGAACACATCCTGTTAATCCTGTTCCTGTAAGATTCCCACGATCCGCCACGCGTCGCTATTGATCTCGTAGTTGGGCCCGCCCCCAACAGAGGCCACCGCTGGTATTTTCGGTGTATTTTGTGAGTGATCTCAACGGGTGGTTTATTCTTTGGGGTAGTCCTACGTAAATACTTACTTGGGGGTGTTAGTTTTTTTCTATTTCCAATTATTTTTATTAAAATGAAAAATTATTTAAAATATATAGGGTGATTCAAAGAATACATAAATTATCATTAAAAATATATGAAAAATATAGAGTTATTCCAATGAATGCTTAATTGCGATTAAAAAAATAATATTTTGTGCACACTCTGTATTTTAAATTTATTATAAAATTTGTTTCATGATAAAAGGTTCTATTTCCAGTTGTTTTTATTAAAATGATAAAATATTTAAAATATATAGAGTGATTCAAAAAATACATAAATTACCATTAAAAATATGTAAAAAATATACAGAGTGATTGCAATGAATAAGTAAATTATGATTAAAAAAGTAATATTTTGTGCACTCTGTATTTTAAATTTACCAAAAAAATTTTTCATGACACAAGTTTCTATTTCCAGTTATTTTTATTAAAATGAAAAAATATTTAAAATATATAGGGCGATTCAAAGAATACATAAATTATCATTAAAAATATATAAAAAATATACAGAAGGATTCCAAGTAAATTATGATTAAAAAAGTAATTGTGCACACTCTGTATTTTAAATTTATCAAAAAATTTGTTTCATGATTTGTTTCCACTTGTTTTTATAAAAATGAAAAAATATTTGCAATATATAGGGTGATTCAAAGAATATATACATTATTAAAAATATATAAAAAATATCCAAAGTGATTCCAATAAATACGTTAATTGTGTTTAAAAAAGTAATATTTAGTGCACACTCTGTATTTTAAATTTACCAAAATATTTTTTCATGAGACAAGTTTCTATTTCCAGTTGATTTTATTAAAGTGAAAAAAATATTTAAAATATATAGGGCGATTCAAAGAATACATATATTATTATTAAAGAAGTTACGATTGTCTTTGCACACTCTGTATAATTCATTATTCAGAAAATGTTATTCCTGATAAACATTTCTAAATCCCCTTACTTTGATTTAAATGAAAAAAAATATATCAAAAATATACAGAGTGATTCCATTGAATACGAAAATTGTGATTAAAAAGTAATATTTTGTGCACACTCTGTATTTTAAATTTACCAAAATTTTTTTCAAGATACAAGTTTCTATTTCCAGTTGTTTTTATTAAAATGAAAAAATCTTTAAAATATATAGTGTGATTCAAAGAATACATAAATTATCATTAAAAAAGTAACGATTGACTTTGAACACTCTGTATTATTTAGTGTTCACAAAATATTATTCCTGATAAAAATTTCTAAATCAGATTATTTTGGTTTAAATGAAAAAAAAATATCAAAAATATATAGAGTGATTCCAATGAATACGTAAATTGTGATTAGAAAAGTAATTTTTTGTGCACACTCTGTATTTTAAATTTACCGAATTTTTGTTTTATAATATAAGTTTCTATTTTAAGTTGTTTTTATTAAAGTGAAAAAAATATTTAAAATACATGGTGTGATTCAAAGAATACATAAATTATCATTAAAAAAGTTATAATTGTCTTTGTACACTCTGTATAATTCATTATTCAGAAAATATTATTCCTGATAAAAATTTCTAAATCAGATTATTTTGATTTAAATGAAAAAAAAATATCAAAAATATACAGAGTGATTCCAATGAATACGTAAATTGTGATTAAAAAGTAATATTTTGTGCACACTCTGTATTTTAAATTTACCGAATTTTTGTTTTATAATACAAGTTTCTATTTTCAGTTGTCTCTATTAAAGTGAAAAAAATATTTAAAATATATAGGGTGATTCAAAGAATACATATATTATTATTAAAGAAGTTACGATTGTTTTTGAACACTCTGTATAATTAATTATTCAGAAAATATTATTCCTGATAAAAATTTATAAATCCCAGTATTTTGATTCAAATGAAAAAAAAAATCAAAAATATACAGAGTGATTCCAGTGAATACGTAAAATTGTGATTAAAAAAGTAATATTTTAAATTTACCAAAAATTTTTTTTTGTGATTCAAGCTTCTATTTTCAGTTGTTTTTATTAAAATCAAAAAAATATTTAAAATATATAGTGTGATTCAATGAATAGATAAATTATTAAAAAAGTTACGATTGTTTTGTACACTCTGTATTATTCAGTGCCCAAAAAATATTATTCATGATAAAAATGCATACGTTAGTTATGATTAAAAAAGTAATATTTTGTGCACACTCTGTATTTTAAATTTACCAATAAAAATTTTTTCATGATACAAGTTTCTATTTCCAGTTGTTTTTATTAAAATGAAAAAATCTTTAAAATATATAGTGTGATTCAAAGAATACATAAATTATCATTAAAAAAGTTATAATTGTCTTTGTACACTCTGTATAATTCATTATTCAGTAAATATTATTCCTGATAAAAATTTCAAAGTCCCAAAATTTTGATTTTAATGAAAAAAATATATAAAAAATATTACAGAGTGATTCCAATGAATACGTAAATTGTGATTAGAAAAGTATTATTTTGTGCACACTCTGTATTTTAAATTTACCAATAAAAATTTTTTCGCGATTCAAGTTTCTATTTCCAGTTGTTTTTATGTAAATAAAAAAATATTTAATATATATAGGGTGATTCAAAGAATACATAAATTATCATTAAGGAAGATACGATTGTCTTTGTACACTTTGTATTATTTATTGTTCTGAAATATTATTTCTGAAAAAAGTTTATAAATGTCATTATTTTGATTTAAATGAAAAAAATATATCAAAAATATACAGAGTGATTCCAATGAATACGTAAATTTTGATTAATAAAGTAATATTTTGTGCACACTCTGCATTTTAAATTTACCAAAAAATTTTTTCCTGATAAAAGTTTGTTTCCAGTTGCTTTTATTAAAATGATGAAAATATTTAAAATATATAGGGTGATTCAAAGAAGACATATATTATTATTAAAGAAGTTACGATTGTCTTTGCACACTCTGTATAATTCATTATTGAGAAAATATTATTCCTGATAAAAATTTCTAAATCCCAGTATTTTGATTTAAATGAAAAAAACATATAAAAAATATACAGAGTGATTCTATTGAATAAGTAAATTGTGATTAAAAAAGAAATATTTTGTGCACACTCTGTATTTTAAATTTACCAAAAATTTTTTTCAAGTTTCCATTTTCAGTTGTTTTTATTAAAATGAAAAAAATATTTAAAATTTACAGGGTGATTCAAAGAATAGATAAATTATTAAAAAAGTTACGATTGTTTTTGTACACTGTGTATTATTTATTGTTCAGAAAATATTATTCCTAATAAAAATTTTTAAATCCCATTACTTTGATTTAAATGAAAAATATATATCAAAAATATACAGAGTGATTCCAATGAAAACGTAAATTGTGATTAAAAAAGTAATTTTTCGTGCATTTTAAATTAACAAAATTTTTTTTTCTGATAAAAGTTTATATTTTCAGTTGTTTTTATTAAAATGAAAAATTTATTTCAAATATATAGGGTGATTCAAAGAATACATAAATTATCATTAAAAATGGTTCGATTATCTTTATACACTCTGTATTATTAATTGTTCAGAAAATATTATTCCTGATAAAAATTTCTAAATTTCATTATTTTAATTTAAATGAAAAAAATATATCAAAAATATACAGAGTGATTCCAATGAATACGAAAATTGTGATTAAAAAGTAATATTTTGTGCACACTCTGTATTTTAAATTTACCAAAAATTGTTTTCATGATACAAGTTTCTATTTCCAGTTGTTTTTATTGAAATAAAAACATATTTAAAATGTATAGGGTGATTCAAAGAATACGTAAATTATCATTAAAAAAGTAACGATTGACTTTGAACACTCTGTATTATTTAGTGTTCAGAAAATATTATTCCTGATAAAAATTTCTAAATCAGATTATTTTAATTTAAACGAAAAAAATATATCAAAATATACAGAGTGATTCCAATGAATACGTAAATTGTTATTAAAATAGTAATATTTTGTACACACTCTGTATTTTAAGTTTACCAAAAATATTTTGCATGAAACAAGTTCGTATTTTCAGTTGTTTTTATTAAAATATTTTTTTTAAATATATAGGGTGATTCAAAGAATACATAAATTAACATTAAAAAAGTTACGATTGTCTTTGTACACTCTGTATTATTAATTGTTAAGAAAATATTATTCCTGACAAAAATTTCTAAATTCATTATTCCGAAAATATTATTCCTCATCAAAATTTCTAAATCCCAGTATTTTTATTTAAATGAAAAAAAAATACAGAGTGATTCCATTGAATACGTAAATTGTGATTCAAAGAATACATAAATTATCATTAAAAAAGTAACGATTGACTTTGAACACTCTGTATTATTTATTGTTCAGAAAACTTTTTTAAATCCCATTACTTTGATTTAAATGAAAAATATATATATATATATCAAAAATATACAGAGTTATTCCAATGAAAACGTAAATTGTGATTAAAAAAGTAATTTTTTGTGCACACTCTGTATTTTAAATTTACCAATTTTTTTTTTCCTGATAAAAGTTTAAATTTCCAGTTGTTTTTATTAAAATGAAAAAATATTTAAAATATATAGGATGATTCAAAGAATACATAAAATTATCATTAAAAATGATTCGATTATCTTTGCACACTCTGTATTATTCATTGTCCAGAAAATATTATTCCTGATAAAAATTTCTAAATCGCATTATTTTGATTTCAGCGAAAAAATATCAAAATATACAGAGTGATTCCAATAAATAAGTAAATTGTGATTAAAAAAGTAATATTTTGTGCACCACTGTATTTTAAATTTACCAAAAAAATTTTTTCATGATACAAGTTTCTATTTTCAGTTGTTTTTATTAAAATGAAAAAAAATATTTAAAATATATCGGGTGATTCAATGAATAGATAAATTATTAAAAAGGTTATGATGTTTTGTATTATTTAGTGTTCAGAAAATATTATTCCTGATAAAATTTTCTAAATCCCATTATTTTGATTTAAGCGAAAAAAATATACCACAAATATACAGAGTGATTCCAATGAATACGTAAATTTTGATTCAGAAAGTAAGAATTTGTGCACACTCTGTATTTTAGATTTACCAAAAAAATTTTTTTCATGATACAACTTTCTATTTTGTTGTGTTTATTAAAATGAGAAAATTTTTTAAAATATAAAGGGTGCTTCAAAGAATAAATAAATTATCATTAAAAAAGTTACGATTTTCTTTGTACACTCTGTATTATTCATTGTTGAGAAAATATTATTCCTGATAAAAATTTCTAAATCCCATTATTTTGGTTCAAATGCAAAAATATATCAAAAATATACAGAGTGATTCCAATGAATACGTTAGTTGTGATTAAAAAAGTAATATTTTGTGTACACTCTGTATTTTAAAACAAAAAAAAATTTCATGATACAAGTTTCTATTTCCAGTTGTTTTATTCAAATAAAAAAATATTTAAAATATATAGGGTGATTCAAAGAATACATAGCTTATCATTAAAAAGGTACGATTATATTATTTATAAGTCAAAAATATTATTCCTGACAAAAATTTCTAAATCCCATTATTTTGTTTCAAATGAAAAAAAAATCAAATTATACAGAGTGATTCCAATGAATACGTCAATTGTGATTAAAAAAGTAATATTTTGTGCACACTCTGTATTTTAAATTTACCAAAAAAAATTTTTAACGATTCAAATTTCTATTTCCAGTTGTTTTTATTAAAATGGAAAAATATTTAAAACATATAAGAATATATAAATAAATACATAGTGATTCCAAGAAATAGGTAAATTGTGATTTTTTTTAGAATTTCTACGATAAGTAGAGAAAATTGTAGTGGTAGTTTGGTTAGATTTTATCTGAAAAACAAAATTAATAAAAATAAAAAAAGGGGCTCTAGTTTTTCGCAAATATATCAAAAACCAAGAGCGTTAAGGAAAATATAAAAAAAAATCTTACAGAGAAAGAAATTTTCAAAGAAAGTTTCAATTTTAATTTTAAAAAAATTATGATATCCTCTAGACACTTAATAGAAAAAAATTTACCAAGAAAAAAATTTTTCACTGGTTTTTTTATTGGTAATTAACTAATTTGTTTTTATAGTTTTTGTTTACATTTGAAGTCTCTGTTTGTGATAGAAATTATATTACGAGGATTGTGATAAACAGCTGGCCACTAAAAGAAATAAATGTAATGAATTCGAAAAACAAAGCTCGGTAAACAACGAATGGTTACAGAAAACATAACATATATAAAAGCAAAAAAATTAACTTGAAAAAAGTTATTCTAGGGTAGTTAAATAAAAAATGAAACATCTTACTACAATAAAACTAAAAAAAAAAAACGGACAAACATAATAAAAATAATTACCAACTGGAAATATTAATTTTATCCAACTTATTTTTAACCAATTCTCATAGAAATATTTAACTCCTCCCTAATCTAATTAAAATAAAATACTAAAACCTACCATAAATAGTCTCATTAGATTGGGAGCAATAATAAAATGCATAAAAATAAATATTTTATTTTATTTAATAAACTTAAACGTATTGTTGTTGTCAATAAATAATTACTTCGGTCTGGACCGGAAGTATTAAAATCATAAAAAAAAATTGAAAATTCTACCTGTAAGGGGGTAACAGGTCTTTACACTTTTTTAATATCCTAATTATTATAAAATTAATTTCTACAAAACTTTTTTTTATTCTACCTACGGGGGTGACATTGGTGGGTTTGAAATATGAAATAAAATTATATCTCCGACATTTTTAAAAATATAAAAGTATGTCATAACATTTTTTTTATGTTCTAATTATTCGAAATTTTCAAAACTAAAAAATTCAAAATATTAAAAAGATTCAAAAGTTTGAAATATCAAAACTTCAAAAATTTCCAAAAATTTAAAGAATTTCAATAATTTAGAAATAAAGTATTATTTCAATGTTTTTACAATTTTTTACGGGTTATCACAGTTTTTCTTGATTTTTTACGGTTTTTTTAAGATTTTTACGTTTTTAACGATTTTTTACGGATTTTTAAAAAATTAGGAAAGATAAGAAAAAAATGAAAAAAACCGTAAGAAAAAGGTTACATAGGGAGATTATAATAATTCTCTAATTTTTACGATTTTTCCCGATTTTCTATGCATTTTTAAAAAATTAAGAATCATGGGAAAAAATGGAAAAACTCGTAAAAAATCGTGAAAAATTGTAAAAGACTTTCTACAACTTTTATTTTATGTTCTAATAATTATAAAACTAATTCCCTAAGTTTTTACGATTTTTACAATTTTCTATGAATTTTTAAAAAAATAAGAACGATAGAAAAAAAAACCGAAAAACTCGTAAAAAATCGTAAAAAATTGCAAAAAATCGTAAAAAAATCGCAAAAAAATCGTAAGAAATCGTAAACAGTCGTAAAAAATTGTAGAATCGTAAAAAATTGTAAAAAATTGGTAAAAAACTAGTAAAAAGTAAAATTTCGTGATTAATGCTAAATAATTGTAAAACATCATGAAAAAATTGTAAAAAATCGTGAAAAATCATAAAAACCGAAAAAAAAACTGGAAAAATTTGGAACAAATGGAAAAAAGGTGTAATATCGGATAAGATCGAAAAACGCGAGTAAATTAGAAAAAAATCGAAAAAAAATAGAAAATTAAATAAAAAAAAATAAACAAAAATCATAAAAAATAGGAAAAAATTGGAAAAAAAATATAGAAAAATTTGCAAACATAGGAAACTTAAAAAAAAAAAACAGGAATAAAAACCCTAAAAATATTAATTTCAATAAAAATGTATAATAAAATCAATTTTGCTTTAAATTTTTTTTTCTTGAATCTCGACTGAGAGAAGCGAATCTTTTTGTCTTAAACAGATTTTTTTGCAGGTCACTTTTGTTATACTTCACAATACTTCTTCAGGAGCTAATGAAAAATGACATTCTGATTACGTCTGTTGAAAAGACTAAAATGTCTTCATAGCGTTATGTCCATAAATTTCGTATTGCGTATAGTTCTTGTGTTTATTGTTAAAGTGAATTTTTCGGACCAAAGTACTAAAAACATCATATGTTTTAACCCCCGTGTAAATTTTTTTATTTAAATCAATCAATATTGGAAGAAAATGAAAAAGTAATATTTTTAGTTTTATATATATATATAAATTTGAACGCGTTAAATTTATTTTTTAAACCCAGGGGTTTTTAGCTCAAAATTCAAAGCGTTATTTCTTCCCAATCATAATCGTTTTTTGAGTATATTGATCCATTAAAGATATATTTTAGTTTATTGCTTTTGGAAACAGAATCCATTTTTTTCTCGTTTAGTTAGATTGCAATATACATAAATTATTATTTAATATGAATATCGTAGGAGACTCGAATTTATTTACTAAAATTTGCACGGACTTAAGAGCTATTGTCCCAGTGAGTCGGCTAGAAATACCGAAAACCATATTTTTAATATAAAATTTACAATTTTCAAAATAGGTTTTTGAATTTTTTTATACCAAAAGTGTATTTTCAGGATTACCTGACAGCATTAAAATATAAACAAAAAAACTCAATATGATCCAGAAAAATAATTAATTTGAATGTGACCATGGGCCGGCGTTTTAAGCATTGTGAGTTTACTATTAGTCTAATAAAAAAAAATCAAGACGTTTGTAGATAATTGATATCACATGAATTTTTATTAAAAAAAAAATATTTTTTTTTAATAAGTTTCCAATATATATCACGAATTAAAAAAAAATAGAAAAATGGGAGAACCCTAATTTTAAATAAATTTACTTTAATGTTTGTAATACAAATTGTAGAACTATGTATTATTTAATAAATCAAAAAAGAAAATTTTAATTTCATTGAACAATAAGTGCCTAGCGTTTAAAATAGGAATCACGAAATCATCATTTTTAAAACCATATAATTTTTTTTCTGGACCATGTTGAGGTATAGTATAAAAAATCAAAGACCCATTTTAAAAATTGTGAATTTTATATTAAAAAATATCGCAGTGCACCTTTTTCGGTATTTTTACCTGACTCACCGGTGCAATAGCTCTTAAGTGATCTATACAATCGTATGCAAAATTCACCAGGTAATATTACCGAGTGTCATTTCATGCTCTTTACCTATCTCTATTATCAACCGAGCATGGAATTAACTACAGCAACGGCCTCATCATCTAAGTCCATCTAATGGAAACATCGACCCCTTTGTAGGTTATTTAATTAACACCCTCAAAGCTGAACTGGCATGATTGATGGCTACGATACCCTGTTGTTGGGCAAACTGTCTTCCAAACAGGATGTACTCTATAATCAGGGGATAATGGTTTGGTAAGGACAAAAGTCAAGTGGACATGAACTAAAACAAAAGACTAGTTTGACGGATATTGGAAGCGTTTTATCGGTTTTCGGTGAAATATTATTATTACGTCAATGGAGAAGCAATCTGTTAGATTGTATTTTTTCGTATCTACTTAACCCACTCATACATAGACACCCACTAAGAAAGGATTTTGTGAAATTTTGATTTTAAGGGGTAGAAAAGGGTGAATAACGGTTCTTACATAGAATAAGTATATTTATATGTTGACGCACTTACTCGAAAGTGTAATGGTAGAAGGGAAAAATAGGTAAGAATTGGAAAAAATAGGTAAAACAGGGAAAATTGAAAAAAATAGGAAATTAGGAAAAAATGGGAAAAATGGGAATAAATTCCGAAAATTGGGACGAAATAGGAAAAAATATAAAAAAATAGACAATGAATCCTATACAATTTTATTGTCATATGGAAAATAAATCTTTATTTATGTAATAGAAAAAATTGAAAACCAGGAAAAATTGAAAAAACAGCGGAAATAGAGAAAATATGGAAAATAGAGAAAACTAGGGAAAAATAAGGAAAAAATAAAGATAATCGAAAAATAATGAAAAATAGAAAAATTGGCTTAAAATAGTGAAAAATGGGAAATTTTATTGAAAAATATGTCAAAATTGGTGTCGCCCCAAAACTTTCCCGACGAGTATCCACGAATACTTTTTCAGATATTTAATGTTAAAGTTTCAAATTTTGACATTTTTTTATTTTTGACAGGTGACAGTTGGAGAAATAATTTTGACTGCTCTGTATAGAGTTTTTCAAGGGCTTTCAAATGACATATTGCAAGTCGAATTCCGTGACATATTGCATCTGTCATTTTTTGATAGTGATACTTCCGAAATTTTTTTTAGCTCGTTCACAATACAGGTGGGTCGGGAAAGTAATAGGGAAAATAGGTAAAAATTATAAATCATAGTAATAAACAGAAAAAAATATTGATAAACAGGAAAACTATAAAGAAATAGGAAAAATTGGAGAAAATAGGGAAAAAGTATGTGAAAATAGGAAAAAACAGGGAAAAAATAGAGAAAATAGAGCAAAATAGAGAAAAATAAGTTAAAATAGGGACAAATAGGAAAATTATAGAAAAATTGCGAAACATGGGGAAAAATATTGAAAATTGCTAAAAATAGGTAAACCTAGGGAAAATAATTAAAAATGGATAAAAAATAGGTGAAAAGAGAGAAAAAAAATTCCTGTCGGTAGGGTCCACAGGGGGAGGTAGATTTCTGTTTTCTAAATTTAAGACTTTCATTCAAATGACTTGTTTGAATATTTTCAAAAATAGCGAAGATATGAATTTTTTGAAATTTCAACCCCTTCCTATCCCTTTAAGTTGGATGGAAAAAAGTTTTAGACACATTTATTTTATAATAATTACAACATAAAAAAAGTCTTATGACCTGTTTCAATATTTTTAAAAATAACGGAGATATGAATTTTTGCAAATTTCAACCCCCTCCAGTTCCATCCCCTTAGGCCTGATGGAAAAAAGTTTCAGAAAAAATAATTTTATAATAATTAGAGCATAAAAAAAATATTGTGACCTGTTTCAATATTTTCAAAAATGGCGGAGATATGACTTTTTTCAAATTTCAACCCCTCCAGTGCCATCCCCTTAGGTCGGATGGAAAAAAGATTCAAACAAATTAATTTTGTAATAATTAGAACATAGAAAAAGTCCTATGACCTGTTTTAATATTTTTGAAAATGGCAGGTATACATTTTTTGAAATTTCAACCCCATCCAATTCCACCCTCGTGGGTCGGACGAAAAAAGTTCCAGACAAATTAATTTTATAATAATCAGAGCATAAAGAAAGTGCAATCATCTTTTTTTAATATGTTCAAAAATGGCGGAGACCTGATTTTTTTGACATTTCAACCCCCTCCAATTCTCACCCCCTTAGAGGTAGAATGCCCATTTGCAATACGCAACGAATTACTGTCCCAAAGAATTTTTGTATCAAATTTGGTGTCGATTGCACAAAAACTGCGACCTCTATCGTGCCGGAACGGAATGTCTACACATATATAGGTATAAACCGATAAATTTTTTTTTTCTGATTCTTATTCTCCATGCAGGTCATAAACGGCGTAGCGCCCCTATTCTCGGGTCTGGATCCCGTTATTGAATCGATTACAATAGGTAAATTCTATATATGGAAATCTACCTAATAGCGAAACATGGGGGAAAATAATGCAAAATAAGTACAAATAAGAAAAAAATAGGGAAAAATAGGGAAGTTAGAGAAAAATAGGGAAGTGTATGGGAAAATAGTGGGAAATGGACAAAAATAGCGGAAAATAATGAAAAACAGGAAAAATGTGAAAGATTAGAAAAAATTTGGGCAAAATAGGGAAAAAACTGCAAAAGTGTGAAAAAAATCAGAAAAATATAGGAAATATATTGAAATTAAAGATTAAGCTGGAAAAATAGAGAAACATATACTAACATATTGAAAACAAATGAAAACAAATGAAAACAAATGAAAACAAATGAAAACAAATGAAAACAAATGAAAACAAATGAAAACAAATGAAAACAAATGAAAACAAATGAAAACAAATGAAAACAAATGAAAACAAATGAAAACAAATGAAAACAAATGAAAACGAATGAAAACGAATGAAAACGAATGAAAACGAATGAAAACGAATGAAAACGAATGAAAACAAATGAAAACAAATGAAAACAAATGAAAACAAATGAAAACAAATGAAAACAAATGAAAACAAATGAAAACAAATGAAAACAAATGAAAACAAATGAAAACAAATGAAAACAAATGAAAACAAATGAAAACAAATGAAAACAAATGAAAACAAATGAAAACAAATGAAAACAAATGAAAACAAATGAAAACAAATGAAATGAAATGAAAACTAATGAAAACGAATGAAAACAAATGTTAACGTGTAAATTTTTGATTAAAAAATGGCGAGAGGAAAAAAAAATCGAGATATCGATGGAAATATCTATTTTGAGGTCCCCCAAGAAGATTGAAACCATTTCCAGCGCATGGTCTGTCTGTGTGTCTGTGTGTAATCTTCCACGATAACTACCGAACCGTTTAACCAATCAAGCTGAAATTTGGTATGGAAGGTCGGTGTGTGCCTAGAATGCGACCATTATATTTTGGTTTAAATTGGTACAGTAGAAGGTCCTCAAGACCGACATTGATAAAATGCACATGTAACACTTTTTTATTTTTTTAAATTTTAAGGACAAACTATACACTTTTGTTTTAAACTTTTTCCACAATTTCCAATAGTTCCGCCACTAGAGGGCGCGTAAAAAATGTGCATGTATGTTTTCTCTAGTTTTTCTTGATTTTGAGGACAAATAATACACTTTGGTGCAAAATGTTGTAGTACAAAGTTTTAGAGCATAAAATTCCCTACAACTCTTGTCTGAAACTTTTTTTAGAATTTCCAATAGTTGCTCCACTAGGGGGTGCGTAAAAAATCTGCATGTAGGTTTTCTCTAGTTTTTCTTGATTTTGAGGACAAACAATGCATTTTAGTGCAAAATTTTCTGATTCAAAGTTGCCTCAAATTTTCTTTAACTTTTATGTTGAACTTTTTATCGAATTCTTCATAGTTTCGCCGCTAGATGGCGAGAAAAATACACATTAAAAATTCCCTACAACTATTGTATGAAGCCGATTTTTTTATGAAGTTTTCAGGATAGTTTTATTGATTTGTCAATGATTTTTGAGGATTTTCTTGAGATTTTTTTAATTTTCTTTGTTCCAAGTTTTTTTAAGGATTTGTTATGGTTTCAATTACTGGAAAACTCTGGCTTAATTTACATAAATTTATTTTGTTTTAATTGTTTCTAAATGGATTTAACGATGTCTTTGGCTTAAAAAAATCCACTTCTTTTTCTTCGTAATTATTAATCAATTTTTTTTATTTAATTTCTACTAATTAACTAAAACTTTCGAACTCCTTCAAAGGTGGTATAACACACGCCACACAAATTCATAAACTACATAAATATTTAATAAGTATGCAAGGAGGAATTATTCTGATCATACGAGTTCTGTGTTATGGAGGGCAATTTCCGGTAGTTGAAACATGCATTTATTGTAGGGCTTAATTTTTTTTTTAACGGTGCATGTTTCCCAGATGTCAGTCTGGAGTGTCTAATTTGATTTATTAAGAAATCATGTCTTGAGTATAAAAAGATCTTATGTAAATTAATATTTTATCAAGTTTTTTTTTATTTTTTTCATTATTTTCTTTGCTGATTGGCACAAATTTTTCTTATTCATTAATTACTATTAGTTAAAGTTTATGTCTATACCTATTTTTTCATATTTTTCTTTAATTTTTCCTATTACTATTTTTTATCTTTTTTTTTATTTTACTCATTTTTCCATTTTTGCCTATATTTCCCAATTTTAATGTTTCTTCCTATATTTTCCAACTTTTTCCACTCTTGTTTTTCTTTGTTTTCCTTTTTTTTCTGTTTTTTCCTGTTTTTCCATATTTTTTTGGTTGCTCATTTTCTCCCAAGTTTTCTATTTTTACCTGTTTTTTCTCATTTTCCTATTGTTTCCTGTTTTTTATCATTTTTTCCTATTTCTTCTTATTTTTCTTACTTTTTCTGATTTTATATTTTGATCTATTTTTCTCTGTTTTTTCCTATTTGGTCTATATTTTTCTGTTTTTTTTAATTTTTTTTGTGCTTTCTCAATTTTTCGTATTTTTTTCCTATATTTCACATTTTTTCTATTTTGTCCCATATTTTTAATTTTTCCTATATTTTTATATGTTTCCCCATTTTCTCCTATTTATTCTATTATTCTCAAGTTTTTCCCACTTTTTTGCATTTTCCTATTTTTCTCTATTATTTCCTATTTATTCCTATTTTTTTCCAATTTTACTGTTCTATTGTTCCCAATATTCCTTATTTTTGCCTATATTTTCCCATTTTTCCCTATTTTTACCTATTTTTCCCATTTTTCTTAAAATTTCCCTATTTCTTCCCTATTTTTTTCTACTTTTGCCCATTTTTTCACAATTTTTCTATTTTTACCTATTTTTTCCATTTTCCCATTGTTTCCTGTTTTTTACCATTTTTCCTCTCTCTTCTTATTTTTCTTACTTTTTATGATTTTACTGTTTTTTCCGTTTTTCTCATTTTTTTCATATTTTATTGCATTTTTTCTCTATTTCTGTATTTATTCCTTTTTTTCTATTTTCCCATCTTTTAACATTTTTCTGCCACTTTTTACCATTTTTTCTGTTTTATTCTATTTTGTTATATTTTTTTCTAATTCTATTTTTTTATTTTCCCTACATTTCCCTGTTTGTCCTGTTTTGTTTCCTACTTTTTTCAATATTTACATGTTTTTTTCTACTTTTCCTCATTTTTTTATTTTTACCTTGATTTTCCTATTATTGGCTATTTTTTTCTGTTAATCTATTATTTCCAATTTTTCACATTTTTTTTTTGTATTTTTTCCTGTTAATCTCTATAATTTCCAATTGTTCTCAATTTTTTAATTTCTCCCATATTTCTTATTTTGCCTATATTTTCCGATGTTTTTCTTATTTTCCCTATTTTTCTCCATTTTTTACGTGTTCCTAATTTTTCCCTATTATTACTGTTTTTTCCTACTTTTGCCGATTTTTACCCAATTTTCATATTTTTCTAAATTTTTTCCTATTTATTCCAAATTTTGTATTGTATTTTTTCCAGTTTTTTATTTTTTTTCCTTTTTCTGATTTTCCCTTTTTTTCCGATTTTTTTATACTTTATCCCATTTGCTCTATTTTTTTCTATTCTTCGCTACTTTTTTCAAATTTTTTCCATTTACAATTTTTTGCTACTTTTAACTATTTTTTTCTGGCTTTTTTATTTTATTTCTATGTTTCCCTATGTTTCCCTACATTTCCCTATTTTTTCCCGTTTTTTCCTATTTTTCCATTTTTTCCATTTGTCCTAATTTCTCTGTTTCTCCCTATTTTTTTACGTTTTCCTATTTTTTATTTTTTCCATTGCTTTTATTTTTTCTATTTTTCTGTATTTTTTCCCTATTATTTCCTATTTTTTTCTACTTTTCCTATTTTTATTATTATTTCCATATTTTTTCCCATTTCCTATTGTTTCCTATTTTTTCTTTCTTTTTCTATTTTTCTTACCTTCTCCTCCTGTTTTTTTTTCTATTTTCACATTTTTTTTGTATTTTCACATTTTTCATATTTTCTCTTATTTTTTACTGTCTTATCCAACGCGTCCATTCGGCTATCGTACCTATACTAAAAAATAGTTTAATGTTTGAAATAAACAATGGTTATAATAAATTTAATTTATTTTATTTTGAATTAATTTGTAACACATGTTATACATTAATTTCAGCTTTCTGCAGTCCTCCTGTATATAAACTTTAACTATGCAAAATCCCATACTCCATTATTCGCGCATTCCGCTTAAAAGTGGGTCCATAGTTTTCTCTTTGCGTATTAATATATAGATTATTGTCCTTAAAAAAATTGTTGCTAATTCTTTTGTTTTTTATTTTCAGAGTGCCAAATCTCACTACAAACAACTAAAAAAAACTAGGTAAGGATATTTAAAAAATCTAGAAAGGTATAAACTTCTGAAAGAAAATTTACTTTAGGGTAACCCCCATATCTTCGGCCAACTTTGACCTGCAGGGATTAAGGATCAAATTTAAACTCGACAGACAGACAGACACACTAACACACTAACAAGATAATCTCAATAACTTACTTCTCTGTTGCTCTAAAGTAAGTTAATAAGGTAATATTGAAAATTTAATATTAATCCAGGACAAAAATTTTCTAATAAAACATTTATGTAAAACTCTTGAACAAAATGCAAGAGTTGATATTTTATTGAAAACTGGAATATTTAGTTACCAACCTCAGGCTTGAAGTTTCCAAAGTTTCTAAGTTGATGTTCAGTTACAAATGAAATTACCTTGAACTTTCAACAAAGTGAATCCTTCACAATGGCGCTTCTTGGGAGATGTTTTAAAGTTTTTGAAACCACAAAAAAAAAAACAAAAAAAAAACATAGATGTAGATATTTTTTCCACATATCTGATCCCTTGTTCAAAACTAATTTATTATAACACGAACGTCTATTGGATTGGAATCAGTTAAAAACTTTTCAGACGTTACTCAAAGCTTTGCGTGTAACAATAAGTTCTTGCTGATTACGAGAAATGTTTCTCTAATTGTATTATCGTTAAAACTTTTTAGTCGCAATTTAAAAAAAATCGTTACTTTCTAAACAAATAAATGGCTAGACAATTTTTCCTAGAAACCATATCTAGAATATAATCGAAGCAATTAGAATAAATGGCTCAGACATTATTTAAATGTTATAAAAAGTAGGAAAAAGAAATGTTAGTTTAACCTCATATACAGGGTGTTTCGAGAAAAAAAAATGCATTTAATAATATTTTGTTGTTTTGTTTATAGTTATTTTCCTAACAAGTGCGGAAAGTTATACTTTTCCGCACGCAATTGCAGTTGCCAGAACGACGCGAAGCGGAGTTCGGGCATACAATTAAGTGGGGAAAAGATACTTTACGCAAGTGTTAGGAACAATATTTATTCTACAAGCGCCTAGAATTAAAAAAAAATTTTAGCAAAAATATTTTTTTGTCATTAAACAAAAATTTTCTTAGTGCTTCTTAATAAATAAAACATTAGGCTGAAAGTAATCATAGTAATCAAGCAAGAATTAATTTTTTAATCATTTTAGCATTTATAAAATCAGTGCCAAAAGTAACTTTTCCGCACTAGTGCGGAAAAGTACAACTTTCCGCTCTCAAATGCGTGAGGAAAAGTTTACTTTTCCGCACGCTTGTAGAAAAAATAAATACTGTTACTTATTTGGACTTATTTCTTATTTTGATATTTGGCTCCATTTTTCTTTCCCATTTTCCTATTTTTGCTCATATTTCCCTATTTTTCTATTTTTGCTCATATTTCCCTATTTTTCTATTTTTTCCTATGTTTCCTGACTTTTTCTACTCTTGTGTTTTTTTTTTCTCCTTATGATTTTTCCTATTTTTACTGATATTTTCTATTGTCCATTTTTTCTCAGTTTTTTTCCATTTTTCCTACTCTTTTTCCTATTTTTTAATATTTTTCATGTTTTTTCTACTTCTCCACTTTTTTCTTATTTTTCCTATTTTTCTCAATTTTTCAATTTTTTTTCGAGCTTTACTCTATTTTTTCCTACCATGTCTAGACTATAATCAAAGCAATTAGAATAAATGGATCAGAAATTATTTAAATGTTATAAAAAGTAGGAAAAAGAAATGTTAGTTTAATCTCATATACAGGGTGTTTCTAGAAAAAAAAAGCATTTAATAATATTTTGTTGTTTTGTTTATAGTTATTTTCCTAACAAGTGCGGAAAGTTATACTTTTCCGCACGCAATTGCAGTTGCCAGAACGACGCGAAGCGGAGTTCGGGCATACAATTAAGTGGGGAAAAGATACTTTACGCAAGTGTTAGGAACAATATTTATTCTACAAGCGCCTAGAATTAAAAAAAAAAATTTAGCAAAAATATTTTTTTGTCATTAAACAAAAATTTTCTTAGTGCTTCTTAATAAATAAAACATTAGGCTGAAAGTAATCATAGTAATCAAGCAAGAATTAATGTTTTAATCATTTTAGCATTTATAAAATCAGTGCCAAAAGTAACTTTTCCGCACTAGTGCGGAAAAGTACAACTTTCCGCTCTCAAATGCGTGAGGAAAAGTTTACTTTTCCGCACGCTTGTAGAAAAAATAAATATATTTTCTTATGATTTTTCCTATTTTTACTGATATTTTCTATTGTCCATTTTTTCCCAGTTTTTTTTCCATTTTTCCTACTCTTTTTCCTATTTTTTAATATTTTTCATGTTTTTTCTACTTCTCCACTTTTTTCTTATTTTTCCTATTTTTCTCAATTTTTCAATTTTTTTTCGAGCTTTACTCTATTTTTTCCTACCATGTCTAGACTATAATCAAAGCAATTAGAATAAATGGCTCAGAAATTATTTAAATGTTATAAAAAGTAGGAAAAAGAAATGTTACTTTAACCTCATATACAGGGTGTTTCGAGGAAAAAAAATGCATTTAATAATATTTTGTTGTTTTGTTTAAATAAATACTTATTATTTGGACTTGTATGAGTTAAATTTCTGTTTTTTCCGTATTTCTTCTTATTTTGATATTTTGCACAATTTTTACCCATGTTCCTATTTTTTCCTATATTTCCCTATTTTTCTATTACTTTCCTCCTAGAAGGGAAAGTATTGTGAATGAGCTAAAAAAAAATTCGCGATAAAAACAGAAATATCCATTTTTCTACAAGCGTGGTGAAAAGTATACTTTTCCGCACGCATTTAAGTGTGGAAGTTGTACTTTTCCGCACTATTGCGGAAAAGTTACTTTTCGCACTGATTTTATAAATGCTAAAATGATTAAAAAAATATTTGGTAACTAAATAAAAATATTGTTCATGAAATATTTAATTTATTGCAAAAATTATGAAACAATTTACAAAAAAACAAAAAGTTAACTAATAATATTTAAGAAATAAGGGCCTCCAACATTAACGATTATTTTTGCTACAAATTTTTTTTAATTCTAGGCGCTTGTAGAAAAAATATTGTTCCTAACACTTGCGTAAAGTATCTTTTCCCCACTTAATTGCATGCCCGAACTCCGCTTCGCGTCGTTCGGGAAACTGCAATTGCGTGCGGAAAAGTATAAATTTCCGCACTTGTTAGGAAAATAACTATTTTGGGTCCCCTGAGACGATTAAGACCATTTCCAGATGGAAGTCTGTCTGTCGGTCTGTGTGTGTGTGTGTATTCTTCCACGATAGAGGCCACACGTTTAATCCGATTGAGCTGAAATTTGTTATAGGGGTTTGGGTTACCCGTCGGAAGAACCCATTAGTTTTTGTACGACATCTGTCAAACAGAAGTACCACTATCAAAAAATGACAGATGAAAAACTCTATTCAGAACAGTCAAAATTATTTCTCCAACTGTCACCTGTCAAAAATTAAAAAATGTCAAAAGTTGAAACTTTAAAATTAAATTTCTGATAAAGTATTCGTGGATACTCGTCGGGAAAGTTTTGGGGCGACACAACCGATTTTTTTTTCCTATGTTTTCCGACTTTTTTCACTCTTGTTTTTCTTTGTTTTTCCTTTTTACTATTTTTTCCATGTTTTTTTTTCGTTTTTCTTTTGTTTCAATTTTTTAATATTTTTTCCATGTTTTTTTTTTTGTTTTTTTTTTATAAATTTTCTTATCATTTTTCCTATTTTTGCTGATATTTCCCATTATCCATTTTCCCGATTTTTTCAATTTTTTTTCCCATTTTTTAATATTTTTTCACGTTTTTTTACTTCTCCACTTTTTTCCTATTTTTTCCCATTATTCTAAATTTTTTCCTATTTTTTTTTCGAGCTTTTCTCTATTTTTCCTACCATATCTAGACTATAATCGAAGCAATTAGAATAACTAGCTCAGAAATTATTTAAATATTATAAAAAGTAGGAAAAAGAAATAATATGTTAACCTCATATACAGGGTGTTTCGAGAAAAAAAACGCATTTAATAATATTTTGTTGTTTTGTTTAAATAAATACTGTTATACTTATTTGGACTTGTCTGAATTAAATTTCTATTTTTTCTTATTTTACTCTATTTTTCCCCATTTTCCTATTTTTGCCTATATGTCCCCATTTTTCAATTTTTTTTCCATGTTTCCCGACATTTTCCACTCTTGTTTTTCCTTTTTTCTCCATTTTTTATTATTTTTTCCATGTTTTTTTTTTGTTTTTCCCTTTCAATTTCTTACTATTTTTTCCTATTTTTTCCATGTTTTTTTTGTTGTTTTCATATTTTTTACCATTTTGTTTTCATTTTTCCTATTTTTCGTGATATTTCCTATTGTCCATTTTTTCCCGGCTTTTTCCTATTTTTAAACATTTTTTCATGTTTTTTCTACTTTCCACATTTTCCTATTTTTTCCTATTTTTTTCGAGATTTTCTCTATTTTTATACCATTTCTAGACTATAATCCAAGCAATTAGAATAAATAGCTCAAACATTATTTAAATGTTATAAAACTAGGAAAAAGAAATTTTAGTTTAACCTCATATACAGGGTGTTTCGAGAAAAAAAAATGCATTTAATAATATTTTGCTGTTTTGTTTAAATAAATACTGTTACTTACTTGTCTGAATTAAACTTCTTTTTTTTTTCGTATTTCTTCTTATTTTGATATTTTGCTCCATTTTTACCCATTTTCCTATATTTCCCTATTTTTCTGTTTTTCCTATGTTTCCCGACTTTTTCCACTCTTGTTTTTCTTTGTTTTTCCATTTTTTCTATTTTTTATTATTTTCCATGCTTTTTTTGTTTTTTCTTTTTTTCAATTTTTCACTATTTTTTTCCATGTTTTTTTGTTTTTGTCATATTTTTTACTATTTTATTTTCATTTTTTCCATTTTTGCTAATATTTCCTATTGTCCATTTTTTCCCGGTTTTTTCCATTTTTCCTACGCTTTTTCCTATTTTTTAAAATTTTTTCATGTTTTTTACTTGTCCAGATTTTTCCTATTTTTTCCCATTTTTCTCTATTTTTGCCCATTTTTTTTCGAACGTTTTTTCCTACCATATCTAGACTATAAAAGTAGAAAAATGATATGTTATTATAACCTCATATACAGGGTTTTTCGAGAAAAAATAAAACGCATTTAATAATATTTTGTTTAAATAAATACTGTTACTTATTTGGACTTGCCTGAAGTAAATTTTTATTTTTTCCGAATTTTTTCTTATTTTGATATTTTGCTCCATTTTTACCCATTTTCCTATTTTTTCCTATATTGCCCTGTTTTTCTATTTTTTCCAATGTTTCCCGACATTTCCCCTCTTGTTTACTTTGTTTTTCCTTTTTACTATTTTTTCCATGTTTTTTTGTTTTTCTTTTTTTTCTATTTTTTAATATTTTTTCCATGTTTTTTTTGTTTTTTTTTTATAAATTTAATTATCATTTTTCCTATTTTTGCTGAAATTTCCCATTATCCATTTTTCCCCGTTTTTTTCCATTTTTCCTACACTTTTTCCTATTTTTTAATGTTTTTTCATGTTTTTTCTACTTCTCCACATTTTCCTATTTTTTCCTATTTTTCTCTATTTTTTCCCATTTTTTTTCGAGATTTTCTCTATTTTTATACCATTTCTAGACTATAATCGAATCAATTAGACTAAATAGCTCGGAAATAATTTAAATGTTATAAAAGGTAGGAAAAATAAATGTTAGTTTAAGCTCATATACAGGGTGTTTCGAGAAAAAAAAACGCATTTAATAATATTTTGTTGTTTTGTTTAAATAAATACTGTTACTTATTTCTACTTGTCTGAATTAAATTTCTGTTTTTTCCGTATTTCTTCTTATTTTGATATTTTGCTCCATTTTTCCCGATTTTTCTATTTTTTTCTATGTTTCCCGACTTTTTCCACTCTTGTTTTTCTTTGTTTTTCCTTTTTTTCTATTTCTTACTATTTTTTTCATGTTTTTTTTGTTATTCCTTTTTTTCTGTTTTTTTACCATTTTTTTTGTGTTTTTTTCATATTTTACTATTTTCTTTTCATTTTTCCTATTTTTGCTGATATTTCCTATTGTCCATTTATTTTTTCCCGGTTTTTTTTTCCAACTTACCTACTTTTTTTCCTATTTTTAATATTTTTTCATGTTATTTCTACTTCTCCACATTTTTCCTATTTTTTCCAATTTTTCTCTATTTTTTTCCTATTTTTTCGAGCTTTTCTCTATTTTTTCCTACCATATCTAGACTATAATCGAAGCAATTAGAATAAATAGCTCAGATATTATTTAAATGTTATAAAAAGTAGGAAAAAGAAATGTTATTTTAACCTCATATACAGGGTGTTTCGCAAAAAAAACGCATTTAATAATATTTTGTTGTTTTGTTTAAATAAATACTGTTACTTATTTGGACTTGTCTGAGTTAAATTCTACCATAAAATTTTTAACACGTTGTCTGCGAGTTCAAATCGATATAAAAAAAATATAACATGTATGTAATATTTTTTTTAATGACATGAAACCGATTTTAAGTAATATAAATTTTTATTCACTTTTAATTAATTTCATAAAATCATTCTAATGAAATATTATATATTATAAACATGTTATTTTAATTGTCTCAGGATGGTCCCAAAATGTTTCACGCTTATATGAATTTTGAGCTTCTAATATGAGAAGGAAAGATGACACTTTATCCAAGGTGTTCTAGTGTGTCATCTGTCAAGGTTTCGGCTTGCTCCTAACTGAAATTTTAGAAGTTCTATAATGATATAACATATGTTAATTTAATTATTTTGTTATACAAGGTGGAATACTTGGTCAATTTAAATTAGACGACAAACAGCCGATTTACCAAATATTTTTCATACAATTTGTAAAAACAGAGTAGGTAAGAAAAATAGGAAAAAAAAGAAAAATGGGAAACAATATAGGAAATGGGAAAAAATATGGAAACAATAATAAAAAAAGGAAAAAAATTGGAAAAGTAGAAAAAAAATATGGAAAAAGTAGAGAAAAATAGGAAAATAAGAAAAATGGGAAAAAATAAAAACCTATGAAAATGTAAAAAAATAGGGAGAAACAGAAAAATTAGGAGAAATGGAAAAAAATGGCAAAAATAGGAAAAAACAGAAAAAATAAGGAAATTCAAGGAAACAAAAAATCGGCTGTGTCACCCCAGGACTTACCCGGCTCGACCGTAGAGAATATGTTATTTATTATTATTATTTTAATTACAAAATACTAAGCATTACATTAATTTATGGAACACATTAAAAATAGCGAGCTGATGGTGAATTAATATTTCAATGTTGGTAATGACATAAGCTGCGCATGCGCACGTTATATATCATAGTGCTACAATTAGGATCTCCTAAAATCATGTGTGAAAACTATTGGGAATTCGGGAAAAATTTTCATACAATAGTTATAGGGAATTTTAAATGTGTAAAAGTTAAACATAAAAGTTAAAGAAAATTTGATGCTTTACAACTTTGCACAAGAAAATTTTGCACTAAATACATTGTTTCTCCTCAAAATCAATAAAAACTAAAGTATATTATTTGTCCTCAAAATCAAGAAAAACTAGAGAAAACCTACATGCACATTTTTACGCGCCCTCTAGTGGCGAAACTATTGGAAATTCTGGAAAAAGTTTGAAACAAAAGTTATAGAGAATTTTATTCTCTAAAACTTTGTACAACAACATTTTGCATTAAAATGCATTGTTTGTCCTCAAAATCAAGAAAAACTATAGAAAACATACATGCACATTTTTTACGCGCCCTCTAGTGGCGCAACTATTGGAAATTTTGGAAAAGGCTTAAGACAAAAACTGTAGGTAATTTTATGTTCTAAAACTTTGTACTACAACATTTTGCACTAAAATGTATTGTTTGTCCTTAAAATTTAAATAAAGCAAAAAATTGTTACATGTATATTTAACCAATGTCGGTCTTGAGGACCCTCCACTGTACCAATTTAAACCAAAAACTAATGGTCGCATTGTAGGCACACACCGACCCTCCATACCAAATTTCAGCTTGATTGGTCAAACGGTTCGGCAGTTATCGTGGAAGATTACACACAGACACACAGACATACAGACACACAGACAGACCATACGCTGCAAATGGTCTCAATCTTCTTCGGGGACCTCAAAATGGATATTTCCATCGATATCTCAATTTTTTTTTTTTTGCTCGTTCACCTTACTTTCCCTTTGATGGGTCCGGGAAAGTAATAGAAAGAAAAAAAAGTTAGTTAATAAACGTAGCAAAAAACAAAGAATAGAAAAAAATTGGAAAAAATGGCAAAGAATAGAAAAAAATAGAGCAAATGGGATAAAATATGAAAAAATTTGAAAAACAAAAAAAATAGTAAAATCAGAAAAAGTATAAAAAAAATAGGAAGCGTTAGAAAATTTGGAAAATATGGAGAAAAATAACGTAAACAAAATATGAAGAAGCAGAGAAATTGGAAGAATTGGAAAAAAATAGTAAAAATAGGAAAAAACAGGAAAAAATAGGGAAATGTAAGAAAACATAAAAAATTCAAAGAAACAAAAAACGTTGCAAAAAAATAAGTCTAGAAAAAAATTGGAAGAAATTGTGAAGAATAGGAAAATATAGAACAAATGGGATAAAATATGAAAAAACCGGAAAAACAAAAGAAAATAGTAAAATCAGAAGAAGTAAAAAAAAAAAACAGGAAAAATACAGAAAAACAGAAAAAAATATTGAAAAATATGAAAATTGCCAAAAAAGTAGAAAAAATAGGAAATAATAGGAATAAATACAAAAATTAGGAAAACGTAAAAAAATAGGAAGAAAAAGAGAAATTAGGAGAAATGAAAAAAATGGCAAAAATTGGAAAAAACGGGAAAAAATTAGCAAATGTAAGGAAACAAAAAAAAAACAGAAAGAGATAAAAAAAACAAAAAAAAAAGTTAAACGTAGCAAAACATTAAGAATAGAAAAAAATATGTAGAATAGGACAAATTGAGCACATTAGATAAAATACAAAAAAATCGGAAAAACAAAAACATATTAAAATCAGAAAAAGTAAAAAAAAAATAAAAAATAGGAAAAATAGGAAACATTAGAAAATTTGGAAAAAATAGAGAAAATAGAAAAAAATATAGAAACAATGACAATTTTGAAAAAATAGGCAAAAGTAGAAAAAAATAGAAAATAATGGGGAAGAACAGAAAAATGGAAAAACAGAAATGAAAAAAATAGAAAAAACAGGAAAAAAAATTGGCAAATACAGTCAAAGAATAAGAAATATGGGAAAAACAAAAATAAATGAAAAAAATTACGAAAAATTGGAAACAATAGATATGAACAAGAACAAATAGGACAAAATACAAATAAATAAAAAAAAAAGAGAAAATTAGGATGAAAAACAGGGAATTATAGGAAAATATAAGCAAAAATAGGAAAATGAGGAAAAGTGGAAAAAACAAAAAAATTGAATAAAATAGGAATAAAAAAGGACGAACAGGGAAATGTAGTGAAAATTAAAAAAAAAATGGAACGAATTGAAAAAAATAGAACAAAATAGAATATAATACAAAAAAATAGTAAAAAGTGTGCAAAAATTGTAAAAAATAGAAAAAAAAGGGGAAATATAGAGAGAATGGAATAAAATATGCAAAAATCGGAAAAACAGAAAAAAACAGTAAAATCAGAAAAATAAGAAAAAACAGGAAAAAATGATAAAAAAAGGAAACAATAGGAAAATGGGGGAAAAAGAGGTAAAAATAGGAAAATTGTGAAAAAATAGACAAAAGTAGAAAAAAATTATTAAAAAATGGGAAATAATAGAATTTTAAAAATGTAAAAAATAGGGAAAATTGGAAACAATAAGCAAACTAGGTAAAAATAAAAAAATGAGGAAAAGTAGTATAAACATAAAAAAATTGAAACAGGAAAAAATCGGACAAACAGGGAAATGAAGTGAAAATTAAAAAAAAATAGGAAGAATTAGAAAAAAATACAGAATATAATAGAAAAAAATAGTAAAAAGTGGCAAAAAATTTTAAAAAATAGGAAAAAAGGAGAAATATAGAGAAAACGGAATAAAATATGGAAAAAAACAGCAATATCAGAAGAAGTAAGAAAAATAAGAAGAAACAGGAAAAATGATAAAACAGGAAACAATAGGTAAATGGGAAAAAATAGGTAAAAATAGAAAAATTGGGGAAAATTGACAAAAGTAGAAAAAATAGGAAAAAACAGGAAACAATAGGAACATTTTAAAAATGTAAAAAATAGAGAATATTTAAAAAAAAAGAGGAAAAAATAGGGAAAAGTAGAGAATTATTAAAATATATGTAAAAAAAGGAATATGGGGAAAATAGAAAAAAATTAAAAAAATGAGGAAACAAGAAAAAATAGAGCAAAATAGGAAAAAATAATAAAAAAAAAAATGGGAAATAATAGAGAAAAATTTGGTTTTCCTTTTTAAAACGGTACCGAAAGTGTACTGAGGAAAATGGAGGTCATTTTGAACATTTATTATACATAATTTTTTTACCTGCGATATTAGAAACTTTGGAAAATATAGAGAAAAATAGGAAAAAATATAGAAAAATATGAAAATTGGAAAAAAATAGGCAAAAGTAGAACAAAAATAGGAAAAATAGAAAAATTAGGAAAACGTAAAAAAAATGGTGAACAAATAGAAAAAATAGGAAAAAATAGGAAAAAATAGGAAAAAATAGGAAAAAATAGGAAAAAATAGGAAAAAATAGGAAAAAATAGGAAAAAAATAGGAAAATATAGACAAAAATAAGAAATAAGGGAAAAATAAAAATAATAGAGAAAATTAGGAAAAAAGGGAATAATAGGAAAATATAGGCAAAAATAGAAAAATTAGGGAAAACTAGAAAAATCATGAAAAAACAGGAAAAAAATAACAGAACAAATAGGTAAATGCAGGGAAAATTAAAAAAAATTACAAAGAATAAAAAAAATAGTACAAAATAGAATAAAATAGAAAAAAAATTCCTGTCCGTAGTGTCGACAGGGGAGGTAGATTTCTGTTTTCTAATTTTGACACTCATCCTTCCCCACCCCACGATATGGACAGATCGAAAAATGTTTCAGACAAATTAATTTTATAATAATCAGAGCATAAAAAAAGTCCCATCACCTTTTTTAACATTTTTAAAAATGGCGGAGATTTGAATTTTTTGAGATTTCAACCACCTCCAATTCTCACCCCCGTAGAGGTGGAATGCCCATTTGTTATACCCAATGAAATACTGCCGCAATAGTTATTTTCCTAACAAGTGCGGAAAGTTATACTTTTCCGCACGCAATTGGAGCGGCATGCAATTAAGTGGGGAAAAGATACTTTACGCAAGTGTTAGGAACAATATTTTTTCTACAAGCGCCTAGAATTAAAAAAATTTTTTAGCAAAAACTATTTTTTCTACAAGCGCCTAGAATTAAAAAAAAATTTAGCAAAAAGTATTTTTTCTACAAGAGTGCGGAAATTTACATCTTTTCGCACGCAAATGCGTGCGGAAAGTTGTAACTTTCCGCACGCTTGTAGAAAAAGAATTTTTGTTCCAAATTTGGTGTCGATTGGACAAAAATTGCGAAATAAATCGTGCCGGAACTGAGTCTATACATACATACATATACAGGGTGGCGAAAATTTCACTGCAATGTATTGTAATATTCGAAACCGTAAGAGCTACGAAGTGGGTTAACTGGAACAAAAGTATGTCAATTTGAAAGCTAATCGACTCGTGCTTTGTTTTCAAAGATATCAGGAACGGCTTCCATAATAATTGATAAAAATCAATAATGCACAAAACTGTATTTAAATTTTTGTTTGAGAACAAGTCTGATATAATATTAGATTTTGAATGTGGCAACTCGGAATTTTTTTTAAAATACGGACCTGCACTTTTTATGTCATTTTATTATAGTATTTCATCTTCTTAATTATTTTAATAAATTATTAACTATTTGGTATAAAGGCTTTTAAGTACGGTCTTGTACATTGTCTGTTGTTTAAAATAAAAGCTCTGGAGCATTATATAAAAAATCGGTTGTGTCGCCCAAAAACTTTCCCGACGAGTATCCACGAATACTTTTACTTTCCCGACCCACCTCCTAGAAGGGAAAGTATTGTGAACGAGCTAAAAAAAAATTTCGAGATAAAAACGGAAATATCCATTTTCGGGTGCCCTGAGACGATTAAGACCATTTCCAGATGGAAGTCTGTCTGTCGGTCTGTGTGTGTGTATTCTTCCACGATAGAGGCCACACGTTTAATCCGATTCAGCTGAAATTTGGTATAGGGGTTTGGGGTACCCGTGGGAAGAACCCATTAGTTTTTGTACAACATCTGTCAAACGGAAGTATCACTATCAAAAAATGACAGATCAAATATATCACGGAATTGGACATGCAATATGTCATTTGAAAGCACTTAAAAAACTCTATTCAGAACAGTTAAAATTATTTCTCCAACTGTCACTTGTCAAAAATAAAAAAATGTCAAAACTTGAAATTTTAGCATTAAATATCTTAAAAAGTATTAATCCGATTGGACTGGAATTTGGTACAGGGTTTTGGGTTACCCGTTGGAAGAAATCATTAGTTTTTGTATAACATGTGTCAAACGGAAGTGTCACTAGCAAAAAACGACAGATGCAATATGTCACGTAATTCGACTTGCAATATGTTATTTGAAAGCCCATAAAAAACTATTTACAGGACAGTCAAAATTATTTCTTTAACTGTCACCTGTCAAAAATAAAAAAGAATTCGTGGATTTTTTTCAATTGCTTTACAATCTTTTCCAATTTTGTCAATTTTTTTTTGAGATTTTTTAAGTTTTTTTCAAGTTTTTTGATATTTTTGAGTTTTTTTGAGATTTTTGAGATTTTTAGAGGTTTTTTGAGATTTTTTGAGATTGTTTGAGATTCTTTGGGACTTTAGATTTTTTAAAAAATTATAGATTTTTTTGAGAATGTTTTGAAGTGTTTTAAGATTTTTTGGTTTTTTCAGGTTTTTTCATATTTTTTAAGATTTTTTGAAATTTTTTTGAAATTCTTTCGAGTTTTTTAAGACTCTTTGAATCTTTTGAGATTTTTTAGAGATTTTATGAGATTTTTAAAGAGTTTTTTAGATTTGTTGAATTTGTGTTTTTAGGTATTTTGAAATTTTTTTATATTTTTTGAGGTTTTTTAAGATTTTTCAGATTTTTTTGTTGAAATTTTTTAAGGTTTTTTGAGCTTTCGAGATTTTTTGACTTCTTTGAATTCTTAGAGATTTTTTGATCAAATTTTTGAGTTTCTGAGACATTTACTATTTTAAATTTTTTGAAATTTGACGTTTTAATTTTTTTGAGATTCTTTGTGAATTTTTAGATTTTTAAAGATTTTTTGGAGATTTTTGAGATGTTTTTGAACTGTCTAAAAATTTTTTGAGATTTTTTTTGAAAATAATTTGGAGGTTTTTTGATTTTTGAAATTTTTTGTGGTTTTGAGATTTTTTGACATTTGAGATTTTTTGAGTTTTTACTTTCTCGATCCACCTCCGAGAAGGCAAAGTATTGTGAACGAGCTAAAAAAAAATTCGAGATAAAGATGGAAATATCCATTTTGAGGTCCCCTTAAATGTTTAAGACCATTTCCAGATGAAAGTCTGTCTGTCTGTCTGTGTGTATTCTTACACAATAGAGGCCACAGGTTTAAACCGATTGAGCTGAAATTTGGTATATGGCTTTTAGTTACCCGTTGGAAGAACCCATTAGTTTTTGTACGACATCTGTCAAACGGAAGTGTCACTATCAAAAAATGATAGATGCAATGTCACGAAATTGAACTTGTCGGGAAAGTTTTGTGGCGACACAACCGATTTTTTTGATAGTGACACTTCTGTTTGACAGATCTCGTACAAAAACTAATTGATTCTTCCGACAGATAGCCCAAACCCATATATCAAATTTCAGCTCAATCGGATTAAACGTGTGGCCTCTATCGTGGAATAATACACATACACACAGACCGACAGACAGACAGACTTCCATCTAGAAATGGTCTTAATCGTCTCAAGGGACCCGAAAATGGATATTTCTGTTTTTATCTCGAATTTTTTTTTAGCTCGTTCACAATACTTTAGCTTCTAGGAGGTAGATTCCATATATGTAAATCTACCCAAAAGTGACCACCCTGTATGTCTTGAATATATTTCATGATATATATAAAAAAAATTATTTGACCAATCCATTTTCAACCCTCTTTCTGTAAAACGATAAATATCACAATTTATTATGCCTACAAATTATTTTGATTTGATAACTATCTTGAAGATAAACGACTTCTGGCCATTTTCAAGTTGAAAATTATATGTTCAGGTCTGGTGCTCGAAAACCAGCCAAGTGGTCACCCATAATTTCGAAACCGAAACGGAACCACTCGAAACACCTTTGCATATTTACAGGAAATTCGCAGGAAGTTTTATTTTTCAGTCTTAATTTTATTTTAATTATATAAAACAGTTAATTTAGTAGAATCCAACTATTTTTTCAACAATTAAATAAAAAAATTCAGTAGAATTTTATTATTCCTAAGGGCTTTGTACACACTCTTAAAAATTTTATTTGCATGAGAAAATGTTCACCTGAATACAAATACGATGGTGATATTATCTACCTGTGTACCTCCAATTCGAATCTAAATTTCTAAAAGTTCTACCATATATTTCCGATTCGAAGCACACCTAAGGCACTACACGATTTCTCTCTAGTTTTGCGGTTGCATCGATAAAATATATATATGTATTTTTAGCTAAAGATTGAATGATATAGAAATAGTATATGCGAATGGTATTTTTCTACATAGCAATCAACAAATGCTATAAAATATATTTAATGTTAAAGAAAAAAGTTTATAGCATACTTAAAAATAATTTATCGTTAAATAAATTACTATTTTAGGTTTTATCTTTCTACAATTTACTAATTGAACATCATTCAACAATAATATTAATTTTTTTTTCACATAGTTGATGTATTTTTTTTTACCATGATAAAGGTGCTGTAAATTTTGTATTATTGTATAATTCGTAATGATTATTTATGTAGCTAAAAAATAAAAATTAGTTAAAAAAATCTTAAAAAATCATTTCAAGATTTGGAAAATATACAGGATTCTTTTTTAAAATAACCAAAATCATAAAAAAACCAAAATAATCTTAAGAATCTTACAATCTTTTAATAAATATATTCAGGGTTGTTTTTAAAAACTCACCAAAATCATAAAAACAGAAAAAAGATTAAGAATTTTAAAAATAATCAGGGTTGTTTTTAAAAAATCACAAAAATCTTAAAAAAACCAGAAAAATTTTTAAGATTCTTAAAAAATCATTTGAAGATTTTAAAAATAAAGATATACAGCGTTGTTTTTAGAAAATTACAAAAATCATGAAAACCAGAAAAATTATTAAGAATCATAAAATACTTTAAAAAACCATTTAAAGCTTTTGAAAATAAAAATATACAGGGTTGTTTTTAAAAATCACAAAAATCATAATAAAAATTATAAAAAACGAGAGAAAATATTAAGGATTTTAAAAAAAAATCATTTCAAAGATTTTGAAAATAAAAATATACGGGTTTGTTTTTTAAAAATCACCAAAATCATAAAAAACCAGAAAAAATCTTAAGAACCTTAAATTAAAAATATACAGGGATGTTTTTAAAAAATCACAAAAATAAAAAAAAGACAGAAAAAATATTAAGAATCATTTCAAAGATTTTGTAAATAAAAATATATGGAGATCTCTTTTAAAAATCACCAAAATCGTAAGAAAAAATAGAAAAAATCTTAAGAATCATAAATTAAAAATCTTAAATAAAAATATACAGGGTTGTTTTTAAAAATCACAAAAATCGTAAAAAACCAGAAAAAATATTAAGAATCTTAAAAAAAATCATTTCAAAGGTTTCGAAAATAAAAATATACGGGGTTGTTTTTAAAAATCACCAAAATCGCAAAAAAACAGAAAATCTTAAGAATCTTAAATTAAAAATCTTAAATAAAAATATATAGAGCTGTTTTTAAAAAATCACAAAAATCATAAAAAACCAGAAAAATCTTAAAAACCTTAAAAAAATCATTTCAAGATTTTGAAAGTAAAAAATATACGGTGTCGTTTTTTAAAAATCACTAAAATAATAAAAAACCAGAAAAAATCTGAAGCATCTTAAAATATCAAAAAAATGATTTCAAAGATTTTCAAAATAAAAATATACGGAGTTGTTTTTTAAAAATAACCAAAATCATAAAAAAACCGAAAAATCTTAAGAATCTTAAAAATCTTAAATAAAAATATATAGGGTTATTTTTAAAAAACCACAGATATAAAAAACCAGAAAAAATATTAAGAATCTTCAAATAAAAATATTCAGGGTGTTTTAAAAAAATCACAAAAATCTTAAAAAACCAGAACTAAATCTTAAGAACCTTAAAATAAAAACATTTCAAGATTTTAAAAATAAAAATATACGGGGTTGTTTTTTAAAAATCATCAAAATCATAACAAAAAACAAAAAATCTTAAAAATCCTAAAATAAAAATATACAGGGGTGTTTTTAAAAAAAATCACAAAATTCATAAAAACCAGAAAAATTATTAAGAATCATAAAATACTTTAAAAAACTATTTAAAGCTTTTGAAAATAAAATTAATCAGGGTAGTTTTTAAAAAATCACAAAAATCATAATAAAAACCAAAAAAATTTTTAAGAATTTTAAAAATCTTAAATAACCGTTTAATGATATTGAAGATAAAAATATATAAATACATATAAATAGAAAATAAATAAAAAATTACCAAAATCATAAAAAAAACAGAAAAAATCTTAAGAATCTTAAAAATCTTCAAATAAAAATATATAGGGTTGTTTTAAAAAAATCAAGAAAATCATCAAAAACCAGAAAAAATCTTAAGAATCTTAAAAACATTTAAAAATTAAATTTTAAGATTTTGAAAATAAAAATATACTGGGTTGTTTTTTAAAATTCACCAAAATCATAAAAAACCAGAAAAAATCATAAAAATCTTAAAAATCTTAAAATATACAGGGTTGTTTTTAAAAAATTACAAAAATTATAAAAAACTAGTATATTTTTTTTAGGAATCTTAAAAACCTTAAAAAACCATTTAAAAAATTTGAAAATAAAAATATACAGGGTTGTTTTTAAAAAACCCAAAGAAAATCATAAAAAAGTAAAAAAAAATCTTAAAAATCTTTAAATTTCAAAATATTGAAAATGACAATATACTATTTTTAAAAAATCACAAAAAATCCAGAAAAAACTGAAAAATCTTAAAAAATCATTTAAAAATTTTCAAAATAAAGATATACTTACATGGATATTTTGAAAAATTGAATTAAAAACGTTAAAACAAATTTCTCATCTACCTCAGCTTACAGACTATTATTTAAAATAAATAATATCATAGATATTTGATACATATGAGAACGGTTGATATGTCAATAGAAGTTACTATTAATTTTTTTATCGCTTAGTATCAAATTTCATTATTAAAGGTGTGATTTGTTTGTTCAGTATCACTAGATGGCGTTTTATGAAGAGTAAACAATTTTTAGACTTTTATTTAAGGGAGTGGACTCCATTGTTCTTAATTATGTGTAATAAGTAAATAATAGTGCATTAACCAAGGGTAATATGATTTTTTCCTTCGTTTCTTTCAACACGTCGATAAAATTGTAATCTGATATTTGACAGTATAAATAACGGTTATTATTAAAAAATGAGTTAATGAAAATAAACACTGATGATGGTCTATAGGTCCAAAACGGTTTTTGATTTTATTCAATTATTTGTAGGATATACGAAAAAAATATAAACCAGTTGAGAATAATTATAACAGTCTACAGGGTGGCGCAAATTAATTGAACACTATTTGAAACCAAAAAGTGACAAAACTTTAGAGAAGAAGGGGACATTTTGTAGAAAGAGGGGAAATTTGAGAAAAAAGTGAAAAAAAATGAGAAAAGAAATTTTAGGAAAAAAAAATACAATGACAATGAGAATTTGGAAAAAAATGAGAAACTTTGAAAGAAAAGAGGGGAAATTTGAGACCAAAAATTAACAGAATTTGAAAGAAACTAGTGGAAATTTAGAAGGAAGAGGGAAAATTTAAGGCGAAAAAGTGACAAAATGAGAAAAAATAGTAATTTATGGAAAAACCTGACAATATTTGAAAGGAAAGAGGAGAAATTTGGGACAAAAAAGAGACAAAATTTGAGAAAACAGCGGGGAAATTTTTTTTAGAAAGAGGGGAAATTTGAGAAAAAAGTGGAAAAAATGAGAAAAATGTGGTAATTTTATGAAAAAAAGGAGTAATTTTTGAAAAAACATGACAAAATTTGAGAGAAAAGAGTGGAAATTTGGAAGGAAGAGGGAAAATTTAAATGGAAATAGTGGCAAAATTAAAAAAATAGTAATTTATGGAAAAAAGTGACAATATTTGAAAGGAAAAAGGAGAATTTGTGACAAAAAAGGGACAAAATTTGAGAGAACAGTGGGGAAATTTGTTACAAAAAAGTGACGAGAGAAGAAGGGGACATTTTGGAGAAAGAGCGGAAATTTGAGAAAATGGGGTAATTTTAATAAATAGTAATTTTTGGAAAAAAATGACACAATTTGAAAGAAAAGAGGAAAAATTTCAGACAAAAAATTTACAGACTTTGAAAGAAGCGACTTGAAATTCAGAAGTAAGAGGAAAAATTTAAAGCGAGAAAGTGACAAGATGAGAAAAAATAGTAATTTATGGAAAAAAGTGATAATATTTGAGACGAAAGAGGACAAATTTGGGACAAAAAGAGAGGCAAAATTTGACAGATCAGCGGGAAAATTTGTTACAAAAAATGACGAGAGAAGGAGGGGAAATTTTGAAGAGAGCGGAAATTTGAGAAAAATGGGGTAATTTTAGGAAAGAATGAGTGATTTTTGAAAAAAAAAAACGCCAAAATTTGTGAGAAAAGACGGGAAATTTGAGACCAAAAGTTGACAGAAATTGAAAGAAATGAGTGGAAATTTATAGTGAAGAAGTGACAAAATGAGAAAAAACAGTAATTTATGGAAAAATTTACAATATTTGAGAGGAAAGGGACAAAGGAGAGACAGCATTTGAGAGAACAGCGGGGAAATTTGTTACAAAAAAGTGACGAGAGAAGGAGGGGAAATTTTCGAGAAAGAAGGGAAATTTGAGAAAAAAAGGGGTATTTTTAGGAAATTAAGGAGTACAGTATTTGAAAGAAACGAGTGGAAATTAGAAGGAAGAGTAAAAATTTAAGGCGAAAAAGTGACAAAAGAGACAAAATAGTAATTTGTGGAAAAAAAAACCGATAATTTTTTAAGAGGAAAGAGGAGAAATTTGGGACAAAAAGAGACAAAATTTGAAAAAACAACGGTAAAATTTGTTACAAAAAGTGACCAGAGAAGGAGGGGACATTTGAGAAAAAGTGAAAAAATGAGAAATAAGGAAAAAACTAATAATTGTTTGAAATATTGACAAAACTTGAGAGACAAGAGGGGAAATTTGAGACCAAAAATTGGCCAAATTTGAAAGAAACGAGCGGAAATTTAGAAGGAAAATTTAGAAGGAAAATTTAGAAGGAATATATGACCAAATGAGAAAAAATAGTAATTTATGGAAAAAACTGACAAAACTTGAGAGGAAAAATAACAAATTTGGGACAAAAAGAGACAAAATTTGAGAGAACAGCGGGAAATTTGTTTCAAAAAAGTGACGACAGAAAGAGGGGAATTTTCAGACAAACGTGAAAAAAATGAGAAAAAATGGGAAATTTTAGGAAAAAAAGGAGTAATTGTTGGAAAAATTGATAAAATTTGAGAGAAAATAGGGGAAATTTGATACCAAAAATTGACAGAATTTAAAAGAAACGAAACGAGTGGAAGTTTAGCAGGAAGAAGGAAAATTTAAAGCGAAAGAGTGACCAAATAAGAAAAAATAGTAATTTATTGAAAAAAGTGACAATATTTGAAAGAAAAGAGGAGAAATTGAGGACAAAAACGAGGAAAAAATTTGACAAAACAGCGGGGAAATTTGCTACAAAAAAATATCAAAATTTGAGAGATAAGAGGAAAATCAGACTATTAATTTTTGCATATTTCACATTTTTATATTACAAGCAAATTTATATTAATTAGTAGAAATTTTAAATAAACATTAATTCTATGGTTACAGAAAACAAAATTTCTCCTTTTTTTATCATTTATTATCATTTTTTGTATCCACAAGGACTTGGTTAAAACTTATTTGAAAGTGGACAATATTAAAAAAAGCCCTTAAGAAAACTATAAAATATAATAAAGTTATCCTAACGCTACTTAAAGACGGATTCCCATTAAGCGGAAAATCTGCAGCGGATTTTCTGTATCCAATTCTATTGGTCGATTTTGAAAATTAATTCGAAATCGACCAATAGAATTAGATACAGAAAATCTGCCTGCAAATTTTCCGCCTAGTGGAAATCCGTCTTAAGTGTGACTTTTTCAATTTTTAAAAATAATTATCGATTTAAGTAACGGTAGAGATAAAAGTGACGAAAATAAAAATACATTCATCGTCTCTCCAATTTCTTACGCCCACAGATTTTTTCTAAAATAATAAAAAAAAAATACACATGTAGTAGATTATATTCTCTTTCAAACTACGTTAAAATTATTTTGATAGATTTCATAGTTTTTATGTTACAAGGGGTATGAAAAAATTAAAATTAAAATAAAACATTACATTAATTTTTAAACTTTTTGTTATATAATTTTTGTTTACTTTTTTATGCTTACCTAATCCAAATCTTAAATCGAAATTTTAAAATTCCATGGTGTAAATACATATAGAATTTAATTAATTTGATTTTTTCCCATTTTTTACTAATACTGTAGCACGAATTAAACAAGTGAAAAACAGCAATATTTTTGCCGTAATTTCGAATTTTCGAAAATTCTATGGGCTAACAATTGCTACCTTAAAAATGTTTCAGATTATATGATACAGAATTTTTTTTATATTTATTTCATAAAAAATATTTTATAGCAATCGCTGTTGGGTAAAAATATCATAAAATTCCGAATTTTAAATTCATTTAAAATTTTATTTTAGTAGACAAAAATCTAAATTCCCTCAAATTTCTCGGTTTATAGTTTACCAACTTATATCTGACCATTTATTTTTTTTTCATTTCAGGAACAAAACACGTGCAATTTAAATAATAACTAGTGATCTTCGATCTGAATTACTGGATTTTTCAGGTAATCAATAGTTTTGCTTATTATTTTTATTTTTTGTTTAAAAAAAATTTAATGCAACACAATATTTATAATAGATACATTTATGTTTATTCAATGCACTTTTTACTCATTTATTTTAACGTTATTTTGAAAAACCTAATTAACCGATTTTTTGCACACTCGACGTCGACCGTCAAAACATTTTTCCGGATGAAATGCTTTTTATTTGTCTTTTTGCTGGAAATGAGTTATGAAGCCATTAAAAATGAAATTACACTCTTTTTTGTTTATAAACATTCATAGCTATTACGTTCATTTACGTTTCATAACTCACAATTATAATGGATAATGGCAGCACAAAAAAAATTTCAGTTGTAGAATTGCATATCCGTCTATTGTCCTTTTATTTGATAGAGTTGAATATGCCTACTATAAATATGTTGGTTTTTTTAAATTTTTATATAAATGCTATAAAGAAAAAAATTACTGCTAAATATTCTGGTTTATAATTATTTTTACAGGTTTGTTCGTTTATAACATAAATTGACACTTTATTGCACTAGCAAGTTCTCTAAAATAATGGATTTTACCTATAAAACATATTTATTTTATTAAAATATAGTAGACACAATCATATCTGTCGACGATATTTTCATACCAAGAGTTAATTGCTGTGTTGGATTTTTATTTATTTTTTAATTAAAATCCACTTAATCAAAACTAAAAACCTAACCTTAAAGTCGTTACTGTACAAAATTCGACAAGAAATATACTAAAGCAATTTTGATTTTTGGGATTTAGCGAGTCTCGCTACTTTTTTATCTACTTTCCTCCAACTAACTTGTTCATTTTGTACTATAACGAAGTTACTTAATTATCAATATTATTTTCATTACTTTTACTTAATATTTGATAATTAAAATATGTTATATCGCGTCCGACATCGGATTGTAAATTGTAAGAGGAATGCGATGATCCTTCTTCGAATATAAGGCCAAACACGTAAGAGTTAAACATCCATCCATATTACGACTCAATTCATTCTCATCAGTTCGAGCCCAGATCTAGATCTAGCTCCAGTACCTACTCATCGATCTTTATAGAGGTTAAGTTGAAAGGATCGAAGCCGAGCTCAGTCAATCCAGTGCACTGAGTGTTGACCAGTATGGTCGTATAGAGCCAAGCAGATCCAGTTCAGCTGTCCCAGTGAGCCGATGAGAGAGGACGAACCGACGCTGACGATAATAGAGTGAGAAATCCGGAAAATTACACACCCTTCCCCCTTTCACATTGGAGTTTATTTGCAATTAATATAGAAGTACTCAACCCAGTAGGGCAAGTAAAATGGCCCTCCGTT
Organism: Neocrepidodera transversa; assembly: GCA_963243735.1. Lineage (NCBI taxonomy): Eukaryota > Metazoa > Arthropoda > Insecta > Coleoptera > Chrysomelidae > Neocrepidodera > Neocrepidodera transversa. Next base: position 15,930,941 of record OY725338.1, read on the forward strand.
TGGTTAATAAGGTATTAGTCGATCGATACCGTAACGACCTGTGGACAAGGCTGGAAAATATCCGGATTTTTAAAAAATCCCAACTCACTGGGTTTTAATGGGTTTTTTTGGTTATTTAATTCTGTACAGATTTTAGTGAAAAAATATTTAAAAGGAAATACTGTTGATAAAAAAATTTAGTACGTATTTTCTTTACTATCTTCAGATTCAAACTCGTAGTTATACATTTTTTAGGTAGATTTCCATATATGAAATCTACCTATTGTAATCGATTCAATGACGGGACCCAGAACTGGGAATAGAGGCGCTACGCCGTTTGTGACCTTCTGAATAAGAATCAGTAAAAAAAAAATTTATCGGTATATACCTATATATATATCTATGTTTAGACATTCTGTTCCGGCACGATAGAGGTCGCAATTTTTGTCCAATCGACACCAAATTTGATACAAAAATTCTTCGGGACAGTTATTCGTTGCGTATTGCAAATTGGCATTCTACCTCAAAGGGAGGAGAATTGCAGGGGGTTGAAATCTCAAAAAATTCAGATCTCCGCCATTTTTGAAAATATTAAAAAAAACCATTAGACTTTTTTATGCTCTAATTATCATGAAATTAATTTATCTGAAACTTTTTTTCATTTGACCCACGGGGATGGACCTGGAGGGGGTTGAAATTTCAAAAAATTTATATCTCCGCTATTTTCAAAAATATTGAAACAGGTCACAAGACTTTTTTTGTGTTCTAATTATCATAAAAACTAATTTCTCTGAACCTTTTTTTCATCCGACCCACGGGGATGGAACTGAAGGGGGTTGAAATTTCAAAAAATAAATCTCCGCTATTTTCAAAAATATTGCAACAGTTCATATAACTTTTTTAATGTTCTAATTATTATAAAATTAGTTTATCTGAAACTTTTTTTAATCAGACATAAGGGGATGGAAATGGAGGGAGTTGAAATTTCAAGAAATTCATATCTCCGCTGTTGAAACGGGTTATTTGACTTTTTTTATGTCCTAATGATTATAAAATTTATTTGTTTGAAACTTTTTTTTATGTAGGTAGTTTATTAGAAGTTTTCTGTTATTTATATAAATTTGTCATAGTAATGTCATTTTCTAATTCCTATTTTTTTTTTTAGTTTTGTATTAAATATTGAAATATAGCGAAATATAGGAAAAAATAGGGAAAAAACTAAGAAAAAACATAAAAACTTGAAAAAACAGTTCAGAACAGGGAAATTAGAGACATTGAAATTAGAGACAAATAAAATATGGAAACAAAAGGAAAAATTGGGGAAAACATCAAAAATTGGAAAAAACAGGAAAAAGTGGGGCAAAATAGGAAAAAGGGAAATTAGTGAAAAATAAAAAAAAACAGGGAGAAATATGGAAAAGTAGTGAAAAATTGGGAAAAATTTGGAAAATTGGGAAAAATGTGGAAAATAAGGAGAAATATTAAAAAATAGCTGAAAGTATGGAAATTTATAAAAAACAAAAAGAAATTATGATAAACAGGAAAAAATAATGAAAAACAGGATAAAATAGGAAAAAACGTAAAAATAGAAATTATAGCTAAAAATAACGAAAAATATTGAAAAATTGGGACAATAGCAAAAAATAGAGAAAACCTTAAGAAAAATACTGACATATAGGGAGAAATAAAAAAATATATAAAAAATAATATTAAATAGGAAGAGATGAAAAAAATAAGAAAAAATGGGAAAAAAATAAGAAAAATAGAAAAAATAGGAAAAAACAAACAAAGCTTGGTCGTGCCTAATCTTATAGAAACTCCATAGCAAAGTACAAGTATTCAGCTACTAATGATATATAATTTTTATTACACATTTTATTATTATTCTTTATTATTTCAATAAAAAGAAATTAAAAAAAACTGTATGTAAGAGGAAAAAATCTAAATATTAATGTTAAGTTATTTTTTAATTTTTTTTACAAGGTACAAAAATATAAAATGTATACAAAGAGTTTAAGTTCAAAAAAATAGAAAATATCATTCAAAAAAGCCCTGCGTTTTTTTCAAGTGGGTTTTATTGGTTTAACCCTGCCCGTGGAGTATTTTATTTCTACTGATGCTGCTCGGAGCAAGTTTCCTTCACAATATAAACGGAAGGTGGCGCCCGAGGCAATCAGAGAGATGCAAAGACCGTTATAGTGCTGGACTAATGTCAGAATGATCTCGCTAAGTTTTCAGGTTAAAAAATGTAGATCTTAAGGATGTAGATAGTAATTAATACTTTTTTGTGGGTCACAAAAATATTCTATAACTGAACTACAATATTATGGATTTAAATATTTCATTTTGCACCCCCTAAATGAAAATTCCTGCAACGAATACTAGCTTCATAAACGTCTTTGATATCGCAGTTTGATTTACCAATATCGATTATTAATACAGAATTGAATAGCAATCCATTCCTTGTAAAGATGAGAAATGGGAATTCGTAAGGATGAAGGTATCTGTAATCCAATATAAAGTGATAATGAAATAGCTACTCCTTAAGAATTTAATACCTAACGAATTTCGTTTATGGTGAAATGATTATGGGATTTCTGATCTCGGTGTATTAAGTATTGGGTAATAAAAAATTAATTAATAGGGGATATTTCTAAAAAAATCGGTTGTGTTGCCCCAAAACTTTCCCGTGTATCCACGAATACTTTTTCAGATATTTAATATTCAAGTTTAAAATTTTGACATTTTTATTTTTGACAGATGAGAGTTGAAGAAATAATTTTGACTCTTCTGAATAGAGTTTTTCAGTGGCTTTCAAATGACATATTGCAAGTCAAATTCCGTGACATATTGCATCCCTCATTTTTTGATAGTGACACTTCCGTTTGACAGATGTTATACAAAAACTGATGGGTTCTTCCGACGGGCAACCCAAAGCCATATACCAAATTTCAGCTCAATCGGATTAAACTTGTGGCCTCTATCGTGGAAGAATACACACAGACAGACAGACAGACAGACTTCCAGCTGGAAATAGTTTTAATCATCTCAGGTGACCTCAAAATGGATATTTCCATCTTTATCTCGTAATTTTTTTTGTAGCTCGTTCACAATACTTTCCCTTCTCGAAGGTTGGTCAGAAAGTAAAAACTCAAAAAATCTCAAATCGCAAAAAATTTCAAAAAATCTCAAAAATCTCTAAAAAGGTAAAATAGCTCAAAACCATAAAACATCTCAAAAATCAAAAAAATCATCAAAAAATCTAAAAATGTTCAAAAAGAAAATCTCTAAAATTTTCAAAAAAATATCAAAATTTTTTTAAACGCTTCAAAAACTTCTCAAAAATCTCTAAAAAATGACAAAGAATCTCAAAAAATTTAAAACGTCAAATCTCAAAAAATTCAAAACAGTAAATATTTCAAAAACTCAAAAATTTGATCAAAAAATCTCTAAAACTTCAAAAAAGTCAAAAAATCCAAAAAAGCTTTCAAAAATTTCAAAAATAAAATCTGAAAAACCTCAAAAATTCTTTAAAAACCTCAAAACACCTCATAAAATCTCTAAAAACCTCATAAAATCTCTAAAAAGTCTCAAAGAATCTCAAAAGATTCAAAGAGTCAAAAAACTAAATTAACTTCAAAAAAATTTAAAAAAATCTTAAAAAATATTAAAAAAATCTGATGTGGCCAGCACATGACCTCTCGCCATTTTTGAATCAAAAATTTACAGGTTGACACAAAAAAGTATGAAAAAAAATTATATTTTTGTAAATCTGGCAACAATGGCAAAAGTTTCGAAAATTTTAATGAGATGAAAATAAACTATAGGGTATACAAAATATATGTGTAAAACTTTATTGCCGTTTTGTATAATAATGGCGTCATCACCCATAGCAACTGCCACTTCCGGTTGTGCGATTGGCACCAAAATCTAATCAGATCTAATCTAGGGTATCAGAATCCTGTATGCAAAATTTCAAATTTTTTTATTCAGTAGTTTTTGAGTTATCGTTACTACAACATCCATCCAAACACACACACACACACACACACTAACACACACACACACACTAACACACACACACACACACACTAACACACACACACACACTAACACACACACACACAGACATCATCGCGAAAATATTAAAATCGTATTCTAGGGACCCCAAAAAATCTGTTGTGTCGTCCCAAAATTTTCCCGACAAGTATCCAGAGACGAAGATATTTAATGTTATTTTTTTTGTACTTTTGACTGGTGGGAGTTGGAGAAATAATTTTGACTATTCTGAATAGAGACTTTCAAGGGCTTTCAAATGACATATTAATGGGTTCCTCCAATTTATAACCGAAACCCATATAACAAATTTCAGCTTAATCGGATTAAGCGTGTGGCTTCTATCATGGAAGAATACACACAGACACCCATAGCAACTGCCACTTCCAGTTGTGCGATTGGCACCAAAATCTAATCAGATCTAATCTAGGCCATAAGAATCGTGTATGCAAAATTTCAAGTTTTTTAATTCAGTAGTTTTTGAGTTATCGTTACTACAACATCCATCCAAACACACACACACACACACACACACACACACACACACACACACACACACACACTAACACACACACACACACTAACACACACACACACACACTAACACACACACACACACACTAACACACACACACACACTAACACACACACACACACACTAACACACACACACAGACATCATCGCGAAAATATTCAAATCATATTCTAGGGACCCCAAAACGTGTTTATCCATTGAAAACTCACTACCCAATTTTTAGCATGATTCCTATACCTCTCTTATCTGAAGGGCGAGAGGTAAAAATCACAAAAAAACTCGAGAAATCTCAAATAAATCTCAAAAAATCTTAAAATATTTCAAAAAATTCTCAAAAAATCTATAAATTCTTAAAAAATCTAAAAAATCCCAAAGTCCCTCAAAAAATCTAAAAAAACCTCTAAAATTATAATAAAACCTCTAGAAATCTAAAAAAATCTCTAAAATATCAAAAAATCTCAAAAAACCTCAAAAAATCTCAAAAAACTTAAAAAAAATTAAAAAAAATATTAAAAAAATCACAAAAAAACTCAAGAAATTTCAAACAAATCTCAAAAAATCTATAAATTCTTAAAAAATCTAAAAAGTCCCAAAGACCCTCAAAGAAATCTTAAAAAACCTCTAAAAATCTAATAAAACCTCTAAAAATCTCAAATAATCTCAAGAAACCTGTAAAATCTCAAAAACCTCAAAAAGTCTCAAAAAACTTCAAAAAAATTTAAAAAAATATTAAAAAAATCACAAAAAACTCAAGAAATCTCAAATAAATCTCAAAAAATCTATAAATTCTTAAAAAGTCCCAAAGACTTTCTTATCTTAAAAAAATCTTAAAAAACCTCCAAAAATCTAATAAAACCTCTAAAAAACTCAAATAATCTCAAGAAACCTCAAAAAATCTCAAAACATCTCAAAAAATCTCAGAAAATCTAAAAAAATCTCAAAAAATATCAAAAAACCCAAAAAAAACTCAAAAACTATTAAAAAGTCAAAGAAAAAGTGAAAAAAAAAATTGGCCAAAAATGGAAAAGATTGTAAAAAAATTGTAAAAAATTGAAAAAAATCTACGAATACTTTCCTATTTTCTCCTGTTTTTAAATTTTTCATTATTTTTTCCTGTTTATCATACCGGTTTTTTTTTGTTTTCATAAATTTCCATATTTCCTATTTGCCTCTACTTGTCCCTATTTTCCCTAAGTTCTCTATTTTTTGCTATTTTTCCTTATTTCTCAAAATTTATCCTTATTTTAAGTCATAATTTCTATTTTTACATTTTTTTCTGTTTTTCCTATTTTCATAAATTTCCATATTTTTAGCTATTTCTCCTTATTTTCCATATTTTTTATGTTTTCCCAATTTTTCCCTATTTTTCACTACTTTTCCATATTTCTCCATTTTTCTATCTGCTTTTTCTTATTTTTCACTAATTTCCCTTTTTTCCTATTTTGCCCTACTTTTCCTATTTATTCCAATTTTATTTCCCCCTTTTTTTCGCTTTCTTCCAAATTTTTCCTGTTTTTCATAATTTGTCTATTATTCGCCAATTTTTTTTATATTCCCTATTTGCCTTTAATTTTCCCTATTTTTTACTATTATCCAATGTTTCCCTATTTTTCTCTAATTTCCCTATTCTGAACAATTTTTTTCTTTTTTTCCCATTTTTCCTAATTTTTGCTTATTCTTTTTCATTTTTCTCTATATTTCGCTATTTTTTCCTATTTTACTATTTTTTCTGTTTATACCGGTATTTCATTATTTTATCCCATTTTTTTATTTTTTTCTAATTTTTCCTGTTTGTCCCACAAAGTCCCACTTTTTACCTATTACTCCCTATTTGTTCCCATTTTCGATTAATTTTCCCTATTTTTCCCTACTTTTTTCCTAGTTTTTCCTGTTGTCTCCATTTTTCCATATTTTCTCCATTTTCCCCATGTTTCTCCATTTTTCGTAATTTCCCTCTATTTTTAACTCTTTTCCCATATTTTGCTCTCTTTTTCTCTAATTTCTCTATTCCTCCCTATTTTGCTCTATTTTCCCTATATTCCAAAACTTTGATTTCAGATTGAAATCCTGTGATATTAAATAACGGATTTATAATAAAACAGATCGAAAGTGTGCTAATTATAAATAGTATAATTAATATTGGTACTTATACTCTCTTGAAATAGACCTTACAACAAACGGATGTTTAAATTATACCAAAAATATTAGCAAAGTACAAATACTGAATAATAATTGTTGCTGGATGTGTTGTGAAAATATTTAATGAAATTATAATTAACAGTTAATTAAAACGGGACAAATTTGATTATCGGATTTTAAATCTAATCTCTGAATTCAATTGAATAATAATAATTTGTCATTGTTGAATAATAATGATTTGAAATTGTTAATTTAGGTATATATATTTTTTATTAATTAATTTGATTAATATAATTTGTATTACAACAAATAAAATAAAATATATTAATATGTAGAAATAAAATTGTGATAGTTTCAAAGTAAAATTTACTGTACTGGTTATTTAACTTTATTTATAAAAATTTAATGAATAATTAAGCACTATATAATAAAATTTAAGTAACCCACATAATAAATAAACTAATAAAATAAAACGATACCGTAAATGGCGAAAAAGGAAAACTGAGTTAGCTCAGGGTTGAGTTACAGCTAGGGGTAGAGTAACAACTCAGGGTAGAGTAACAACTCGGGGTAACGCTAGGGTACAAAAAATATGACAAAAAATTAACAAAAATGGTAAAAAAGTAAACTAGGTTATCCATTCCCAAATGTGGTAAAGTGTATCAAAGGTGGAAAATGGAAAAAGAAGTTGGAAAATGGAAAAAGAAGTTGGAAAAAATGAGGAAAACGATGGGAAGAGAAGAGCTTTCGGATTTTTGAATTTATTTGTTAATTTCTAAATTTGTCGAAATTTTTAAAATGGAGGTTTTTCTGAAATTTTTGACCTAGATATTTTCAAAATTTTGACATTTTATTTTGGTAAATTTTCGTTTTTTTTTCTATTTTTTTAAATTTCTAAAATTGTAGAAATTTTTAAAACTCGAAATTTTTTAATGGTTTTGATTTTTTGATATATATATTTTTTTTAATTTTCAGAATTTTTGAAGTTGCTTTGACATTTTCGACATTTTCGAAATATCTACCATTTTTTCTGGAAACTCGATTTTGTTTTAATTTTTTGGAATTTTTGATTTTATTAAATTTTTTTTGATGTTTTTTTTGAAATTCGTGACTGATATTTTCGGAATTTTTTATGTTTGGTTTGTTTTTTGAAGCTTTTTAAAATATCTTAATTTCACAATTTGTAGAAATTTGTAACTCAACATTTTTTTTTACTTGCTCTGAAATTTTAAAAAAACAAAATTTTCGAAAGTTTTATCATTTTTTGAGTTGAAATTTTCGTTTTTTTTTTAAATTTTCGAGATTGTTGAAAGTTTCTAAATTTCTGACTTTTTTTTCAAGCTTTGGGAATTTTGAATTTATTTGTTAATATCTACATTGGTCGAAATTTTTAAAACTTGAAATTTCTGAATTTATTGATGTTTTTTTGAAATTCTAGACTTTGATATTTTCAAAATTTTGACTTTTTTTTGTAAATTTTCTGTTTCTTTTTTTCTAATTTTTTGAAATTATTAAATATGTAGAAATTTATAAAACTCGAAATTTTTTGATGTTGACATTTTTGATTTTTTTGAAATTTTCAGTTTTTGATTTCGAAGTGTGAGATTTTTAAAATTCAAAACTTTTGACAATTTTTTTATTTTTGTGTGGATTTGTGAAATTTCTTAAATTTATAAATGTATGTTTTAATATTTTTTTCATTTTCTTTGAAATTCTCAAAATACAAATTTTTCGTTTTCGTTTTTTGAAATTCTCATTTTTTTCGAACTTCCAAATTTTTGATTCTATTTGTAATTTCTAAATTTGTCGAAATTTTTAAAAATTTTCCGAAATTATTGACATTGATATTTTCGGAATTTTGGCTTTTTTTTATAAACTTTCGGTTTATTTTTTCTAATTTTTTGAAATTACTGAAATTGTAGAAATTTTTAAAACTCGAAATTGTGTAGCGATTTTTAAAATTCAAAATTTTTGACGATTTTTTGAAATTCTTGACTTTGATAATTTAGGAATTTTTTATTTTTTTTCGATTTTTTGAAATTTTTCAAATTTATAAGATAATGTTTGAACATTTTTTTTTGAATTTTTTGTAACTTTTTGAAATTTTCGATTCTTTTAAATCTTCATAATTTTTTTGAAATTTTGTTAATTTCTGAAATTTTTTTTCGAACTTTCGGATTGTTGAATCTATTTGTAATTTCTTAATTTGTCGAAATTTTTAAAATTTCTGAAATTATTGACGTTTTTTTCTAATTTTTTGCAATTTCTAAAATTTTAGAAATCTTTAAAACTCGAAATTGTGTAGAGATTTTTGAAATCCAAAATTTTTGACTATTTTTTGAAATTCTTGACTGATAATTTCGGAATTTTTCATTTTTTTTGATTTTTTGACAAATTTGAAGTTTCTAAGATAACGTTTTAACATTTTTTCATTTTATTTGAAATTTTTTTAACTCAAAATTTTTCCTTTCCGTTTTTGAAATTTTTAAATCTTTTTTAATTTTCTAAATTTCTGTCATTTTTCGGATGCTTTGGAATATTTGAATCTATTTGTAATTTCTAAATTGGTCGAAATTTTTAAAATTTCCGAAATTATTGACGTTTTTTTGAAATTCCTAACTTTGATATTTTCGAAATTTTGACATTTTTTTTTATGTTCAATTTTTTTTTCAAATCTTTTGAAATTCCTAAAATTGTAGAATTTTTTAGAACTCGAAATTGTGTAGCGATTTTTTTAATTCAAAATTTTTGACGATTTTTTGAAATTCTTGACTGATAATTTAGGATTTTTTTATTTTTTGAAATTTTTCAAATTAATAAGATAATGTTTGAACATTTTTTCATTTTTTTTTGAATTTTTTGTAACTTTTTGAAATTTTCGATTTTTTCAAATCTTTATAATTTTTTTGAAATTTTGTAAATTTCTGACATTTTTTTTCGAACTTTCGGATTGTTGAATCCATTTGTAATTTCTAAATTTGTCGAAATTTTTTAAATTTCCGAAATTATTGACGTTTTTGTTGATATTCGTGACTTTAATATTTTCCAAATTTTGACATTTTTTTTCTAATTTTTTGCAATTTCTAAAAGTTTAGAAATCTTTAAAACTCGAAATTGTGTAGAGATTTTTGAAATTCAAAATTTTTGACGATTTTTTGAAATTCTTGACTGATAATTTTGGAATTTTTCATTTTTTTTTGATTTTTTGAAAAATTTGAAGTTTCTAAGATGTTTTAACATTTTTTCATTTTATTTTTAAAATTCAAAATTTTTGGCTGATAATTTCGGAATTTTTATTTTTTTGAAATGTTTTAAGATTTTTTCATTTTCTTTGAAATTTTTCGATTTTTTTTAAATCTTCATAATTTTTTTTTAATTTTCTAAATTTCTGACATTTTTTTTTAGAACTTTCAGAATTTTGAATCTATAATTTCTAAATTTGTCGAAATTTTTAAAACTTGAAATTGCCAAAATTATTGCATTTTTTGCGAAATTCTTGAATTTGATAATTTCGAAATTTTGACATTTTTTTGTGAATTTTCGTTTTTTTTTCTAATTTTACTTTCCCTACCCACCTCCTAGAAGGGAAAGTATTGTGAACGAGCTAAAAAAAAATTTCGAGATAAAAACGGAAATATCCATTTTCGGGTGCCCTGAGACGATGAAGACCATTTCCAGATGGAAGTCTGTCTGTCGGTCTGTGTGTGTATGTGTGTTTGTGTGTATATTCTTCCACGATAGAGGCCACACGTTTAATCCGATTGAGCTGAAATTTGGTATAGAGGTTTTGGTTACCCGTCGGAACAACCCATTAGTTTTTGTACAAGATCTGTCAAACGGAAGTAACATTATCAAAAAATGACAGATGCAATATGTTACGGAATTGGACATGCAATATGTCATTTGAAAGCCCTAGAAAAATTCTATTCAGAACAGTCAAAATTATTTCTCCAACTGTCACCTGTCAAAAATAAAAAAAATATCAAAAGTTGAAACTTTAACATTAAATATCTAAAAAAGTATTCGTGGATACTCGTCTGGAAAGTTTTGGGGCGACTGTCGGGAAAGTTTTGGGGCGACACAGCCGATTTTACTTTTCCGACCCATCTCCTAGAAGGGAAAGTATTGTGAACGAGCTAAAAAAAAAAATTCGAGATAAAAACAGAAATATCCATTTTCGGGTCCCCTGAGACGATTAAGACCATTTCTAGATGGAAGTCTGTCTATCGGTCTGTGTGTGTGTATGTGTGTGTGTCTATTCTTCCACGATAGAGGCCTCCCGTTTAATCCGATTGAGCTGAAATTTGGTATAGGGATTTGGGTTACCCGTCGGAAGATCCCATTAGTTTTTGTACGACATCTGTCAAACGGAAGTATCACTATCAAAAAATAACAGATGCAATATGTCACGCAATTGGACATGCAATATGTCGTTTGAAAGCCCTTGAAAAACTCTATTCAGAACAGTCAAAATTATTTCCCCAACTGTCACCTGCCAAAAATTAAAAAATGTCAAAAGTTGAAACTTTAACATTAAATATCGGAAAAAGTATTCGTGGATACTCGTTGGGAAAGTTTTGGGGCAACACAACCGATTTTTTAATATTCCTAAAATTGTAGAAATTTTTAAAACTCGAAATTTTTTATATTGACGTTTGATATATATTTTGTTAATTTTTGAAACAACATTTTCGAAATTTAATTGACTGAAATCAATATTGATAAAATCTACTTGTATTGAAAATATCTACAAATTCATGATGGTAATATCGAGTATTACGGATGGTTTGTTTTAATTATAAAATCAAATATTTGTTCAACTCGTTAAAAGTACTTTCCACCTATATCTACCGTGCGATTGGTAGCTTTAAATATCTGATAAATTTAAGCATTCGGTTTACAGAATTCGGCGTGAAGTTTTCTTGTATACCTTATCTCGAAGTATATTTTAATAACTTTCATTTAATCTAGGGATTTCCGGACTTAATAAACTTCCTCTTGTTGACGTAATCATTGATTTGGGTGAAAACTTCGGTAGAAGTTGAGCCATATCTCAGATATCCAATTCAGCGGTCGGTATTAAAGGAGCATGAAGCAGTAGGGTGAGCATACAAATGTTAAGGAGAGTCTGATATGAACTAATCAGAAATGATAGAGACTAGGGTACGTAACAAGTTTGATTGCCGATAAATTAATTTTAGGAGGTAGCAAAAAGTTTTGATTTTAATCAGTATAAAATATGGGTTTTAGACATTTATAATTTTAAGAACCAATTATGGAATAAAAAGCCAATAAATTGTTACTTGAATTTATTTATGCAGACTTTTAAAATCCAAAAATAAATTTAAAGATTCCTGTAAAAATTATTAAATTTTTCAGAAGTTACATTACATTGATTCAATCAAAAATTATACATATTGTTCTAATGCCAAAAAAACCTGATCCTTCATTACTGGCTTGATGGTAAATGCCTTATTGTATCATAATGAAAAATTTAATTTTACCCAAAATAAAATTTAAACGGGGATAAAAATTAGGCTAAACAATTAACTTAAATAACAAAAGAATCTCTAAGGCTATTTATTACTCTTCGCCAATTTTTAGTTAACGCTTTATCATCTTCCAAATCTTTTTCTTTGCACAAAACTACCCTAAAGAGTTGAGTGAAAAATTGTGTTTAAAATTAAACGCAATCAAGCTTTTCACCCGTGAATTATCTTACTTGGAAATAAACGAAACAAGCGGGACGTTTCCAAATTGTGTCTGTCTTGCTGTCAGACAAGTGCAAAATAATTTTTCAGATTTATTTCCAGCGAGAGGCCCACGAATAATCCCTTTAGAAATTTCTATAATTCGATAAAATCCCTTCATAGCTCTGCCGACAATAATCCTCTCTCAGCATTTCTCAAATTAAAGCCAGATTCAAACTGAATAACAAAGGAAAGAACTCAAACAGTCCTATTGAAAGCACGTCGCTGTGAAAAAAATTGTGCATTTATATTTTCAATGAATGTTCGCCTTGTAGCATTACAGAGGCGTTTTATAAATAAAAAAATTTTTAGCTACTTTTAAACTAACTTTTTTATTAGTTTAATTTTTCAGGGTGATAGTTTTTTGCAAATAACTTGAACCAGATTAAATTTAAAGAAATATTATGAAAGGGAAAGAAATTTACAATAAAAAGTCGTTAACACATAATTAAGTGTATAGTGTAGCAGCTGGATAATTACCCTTAACCCTCAAAAAAATAAACTTATCACTTTCAAACATCCCAACCCCACCCTAAAAGTTAACCAATCCCTCGATGAGATCAACCGTAGGCTCCGGCGAAAGAGCTCGTTTCCTTGGAGAAGGTTACCTGCTTGGGAGTATGCTTCAGGCGCAATCTTTAGTCCAAAAAATTCTTGACAGAGTTAGGAAACTAGCCGCTCTCATTGGAGCTTTGGGTGGCCGATTTGGTAAATCTAATCCTCAAACTTTGCAGCATACCTACAAAACCTACATCCGTCCAGTAATGGACTACAGATCCCTCAATTTATCAGCCCTTTCTCCTCCTTTATTTCAAGCTGGTACGGCAACCGACAGGATGATCCTTAGAAAATGCGCCTACCTCCCCTGTAACTTCTCCTCAAATGACATTTACAACTAATATTCCTCGTGTAGTTTCCGGGTTCAAAAATTCTATTGAAGATCTGTCAGGAGAAGACTGAACAGCTCGAAGACCCACTCCCAGGACACTCTACGGCTGAAGTGGATAGATGTAAGGAACAGAAGACTCAAGAATAAATTTCCATCACCGAATCTAAGGATTCTAAAAGAAACAATGGATTTTTGTGCCTACCTCCCTGGCACTTCCCCTCAAATGACGTTTGCAACTAATATTCCTCCTATAGTTTCGAGATTTAAACACCAACTCCCAGAATACTCTACGGCCGAAATGGATAAATGTAAGGAATAGACGAACCTTCTTAAGACGACCAAAGAATAAATTACCATCTTCGAATCTGAGGATTCTAAAAGAAACAAAGGATCTTTGTGCCGACCTCCCCTGGCACTTCCCCTCAAATGACATTTTTAACTAATATTCCTCCTATAGTTTCCAGATTTAAAAATCTCTGTTTATATCTCTTCAACACCAACTCTCAGAATACTCGAACGGACGAAATAGATAGATGTAAGTAACAGAAGAACCTTTTTAAGACGACCAATGAGTAAATTACCATCACCGAATCTGAGGATTCTAAAAGAAACGAAGGATCTTTGTGCCTACCTCCCCTGGCACTTCCCCTTAAATGACATTTGCAACTAATATTCCCCCTATAGTTTCCAAGTTCAAAAATTCTATTGAAGATCTGCCAGGAGAAGACTGAACAGCTCCAAGACCGACCCCCAGGACACTCTACGGACGAAGTGGATAGATGTAAGGACCAGAAGAACCTTTTTAAGACGACCAAAGAATAAATTACCATCTTCGAATCTGAGGATTCTAACAGAAACGAAGGATCTTTGTGCCCTGGCACTTCCCCTCAAATGACATTTTTAACTAATATTCCTCCTATAGTTTCCAGATTTAAAAATCTCTGTTGAAGATCCGTCAGGAGGAGACTGGATAACTTCAACACCAACTCCCAGAATACTCTACGGACGAAATAGATAGATGTAAGTAACAGAAGAACCTTTTTAAGACGACCAAGGAATAAATTACCATCACCGAATCTGAGGATTCTAAAAGAAACGAAGGATCTTTGTGCCTACCTCCCTTGGCACTTCCCCTCAAATAACATTTGCAACTTATATTCCCCTTGTAGTTTTCACGTTTAAAAATCTCTATTGAAGATTCATCAGGAGAAGACTGGACCGCTTCAAGACCCACTCCTAGGACACTCTACGAACGAAGTGGATACATGTAATGAATAGAAGAACATACTCAAGACAACCCAAGAAGAAATTTCCAGGACCTTCCGGACGAGCTCCTAGATCTCCTCGAGGGAATAGATATAAACTTTCCATTATACTCAATCCAAATAAGAAAAATAATTCAGAAAGTTTGAAATTTTTCTTTTAATAGACACAAATATTATATTTGATCTGGATACGCCCATGATTTCTATCCAAATGAATATGCCATTTTCTATTCTTTTTGTCTCATCCTATGAAAATCAGTATAAAGCAACTACGATTTACGAGAATGGTAAAGCTAACTGCTCTTTTAGCTTTTACGCTGGATTATCAAAGAAGATGACTTTAATTTTTTTATTGCGCAATTCTTTATGTCGCAAAGCAATTTTCCATGCAAATATTACATCCAAGGTTCTTTTGATAAAAATTATTATTGGTAAGAATGGATTGCATAAAACAAAGAGTTACTGATATTAAGAATTGTTAAAAAAATTTTATTAAATTAAATTAGATTTAAATAACCGATTTTTTTTAGTTACTAAAATCGCGAGCGATTGGTATTAGATACAATAAATTTGCCACAGAATAATACTAGTAATTTTCTATTATTGAAAATTTACGTGTCTTGACATCAAGGCCATTGATACAGATACAGTGGTAAATGTTTCATATTATTATAACCTATAACACTATAAATATAATCTAAACAGTGAAGATAAAGTATATGTTCAGTCATATTTTGTCGTACAGATCTATGGCATGCAGCAAACGACCAGTTCTTGAAGTTGACAAGGTGCATTAAGGATGTCTTTCAAATTGTCTTTTAATCCATATTGGCGGCAAACAGTTGAGTGGAGTAAGTAAGATGTCTAAAAACCCTGGTCTAACTACTGATTGGATTTTGTTTCGAACTTTTTGGGAGTATCACCTGCTGCGTTCAATAGAACTTACCAGAATTCTGTAAGATGGTGCTGTTTAGAATTGTTCGAGACCTCGCTGAGTTTGTCACATTTTGTGTGGATAGTGTAAAGCTGCAAATTCTAGCATTCGTCTGTGTTCAGTACCAGCTTATAAATATACTCTGTGTGATCTGTGAGTACAGTTTACTACGACCAAATATATGCGGCATCTGGAATTTCTAATGTGAAACTCTAGTAATTTCTCAAAATTAGTCAAAATCAAGTAGGTAGAGATCTCGCAGTTTGACCCAAACTTTTACAGGTATAAATGAATTTTTAGACATCTTAGGAGTAAGCATTCTTTGAGAATGCATTTGACAGTTCTCACATAACGGCTGTTCATCGGAAGTCATCAAATATTTGTCCAATATGTAGTCGACGTAGCAAACTTGCCCGTCATCTAGACATTGGTGGGAGATAAACTGGGTTAGTGGAAAGATTCTTTATATAGTTTGGATTATGTCCTACTCCATTGATTTTGTCTCGATTTCTGTACAGAGTGCTTAAAGTGTGATTTAAGGTCTTTATAGATTTGCGCTGTGTCTGTCGATAAGTTGGATAAAGTAGCTTCTATGGACAATCAATCGGCTTTATCATTTCCAGATATGCTAATGTGAGAAGGGATCCATATCAGAGTCATTGTTGTCCCTAAAGATTCAAGATGATTGCACTGATCATATTGATATGAAATGCATTTATAAGCCGGGGAAAATGCCCAGGATAATTGCCCAGGAAAATTTATCTCTTTCAAAATTTTACTAACAATGGAACAAATACTGAATACATAATTTATGCCATTTTAACTTGAGAAAAATTTAACCAATTAGGTCGATATATTTTATTTTGAAATGAATTATAATTGGCTGTGTTATATTCTTGTATTTGTATATCTTAATCACTTTCGTTTGTAAACTCTTCATCATTTTTTATGATAAACTTTTAAGTAGTTTTGGCTCAGATTCTTCTGACATTTTTAATTCTGAATGCTCATCTAGGCATATAATTCATTCTTTACTGGATTTTGGAGTTTTTCTCCTTGTCCTGGATTACTATTTAATGTCTCTTCAGTTATTTTGTCAGGCTTATGCATCAAATTCCAATTGTGTGCTAGATAAGTTAACTTGTCTATCCTCTCAGATTGAAATCAGTTTTTTTTCTTGCTATGGACTGTCTTATATAAGGGGGATATGGATTTGAATGCTTGAAGAATACTAAACATCTCTCCTTTACGGGCACTGAAAAAAACTGGTAACAGTTTAGAAGAAACAAAGAATTCTGTAGTAACCACAGCGCAACCTACACTATTTTCACATTTAGAAGCATCAATGTATAAGATTGAGATAATTCGATGATGGACAACAGGGATTGTATCAAAATCTCCCTTGGTTTCTCTTCTTTAAGATGATTATTTAGGGATATGTTAGGTAACTTTTTGTTCAAGGGAGGAGCAACAGAGCAGGATGTAGGGACTGTTTCAAGGAGATTGATATTAGAAAGGAGAGATAGTAGAATCTGAGAGAAGATTTGTTTTCTACTGGGGGAGTAAACATTTTGGGCAGAGATATACTGTATTATAGAATAATCTGGTTTGGATGGGCTAGTAGAAATTCTGGAACTACATGACAATAAAAGCTGTTAACGCGTTAATGAGAGTGAAAGTTCATTGGATTCGCAGTATAGGCTTTCGGTTAGACTAGACCTGAAGGCGCAGAAGTATTGAAGTATTATGGACAGTTAAGCATTTTTAGCGTTGAATTGGAGGCGGACATATAGATAAATCAGCCATAGTCCATCCTTGAGCGTATTAAAGATCTGTAAACTTTCAAAAGTGTTTCTTCTAAAGATCCCCATTGTTGATGTGTTACTGTTTTAAAATGTCCATTCTGCTAAGGCAGTTTCCTTTCACATCTCTAATATACAGTTTATAAATGAGTTTCTTCTACTAAATTTTATTATCTTCGATTTTGTAGGGGAGAAGTGAAAGCCAATGTTAGCGAACCAGTTACAGAGATGACTGACTGCATTGTAACTAGTGATGTTCATAATCGGATTATTTCAATAATCGGATTAATTACATTCGAGTGATTTCAATAATCTGATGATCATCTGAATTAAATATCACTTGAATACTCCACAAACGTCATCATGGCTATGAACGGTGCTCGTCCTCGCTTCCCCACCATCCGATTCAAATTTCGGCTTTCTATTCTGCGTCACTCATACTCATCACTTCTGTGATTATTCGGTTATTCTATAAATCTTAGTCGCGTGTACACTACAAATCGGTTATTTTTCATTCGCATGCTTCAGTATAATATTCAATATTCGGATGATACGAGTATTTCAATAATCGGATTATCAATTATTTTTCATTCGAACTATCACATCACTAATTGTAACGCACTTCGGTCGTTACGGGTCACTGTGGCGAATTGATCCAGGTTTCGGATTGCCTCGGGCGCCACCTTCCGTTTACAGTGTGAAGGACACTGCACGGGCAGCTTCAGTGAAGAAAGAAAATACTCCAAGGGTCGTTATGGTATCGATCAAAATCACTAACGGCCAGAAGGGCGGTCTTTACTTGCCCTACTGGGTTTGAGTACCTGGGTATTAGCTGTTGGGATGTTAAAACTCAAAACAAATAAAATTCAATAAATAAAACTTTTATTGTTACCAAAAATCCGGCGGAGAAAAAGGTGTGCAACGGTTCTTTTCTCGGATAGTATACTGGCACGTATTCCGGGCCAGTGTTGCCGGGTGGAAAAATTTTTCAGTACCACAAACTCGATGAAACTGTACTAAATTTTATCTCAGTGTATCACTTGTTAATATTCCATTCCAGAAAAAACACATTTTTTGGATATATTTGCTATGTGCCGAAGAAGCTACCCAAAGTACAGAACAATGATTGGTTGCTGCATGAGAACTCTTATTCAGTAGCCAATTATAAAAAAGCGGTCGAGTCTCAAATATAATAACTTTCAGTTCATTCAGTTTCAAGATCAACCGTTACAGGCACCATGACGCATGATTAACTTCGTCGGCACCATAGATAATTTAAATCTAGAATCACACTTCTACTACAAATTTTTGGAAGCATATGCTTCTCTCTTCTAACCGCTAGCACCGTGTAGCAAGATTTACTTCATCAACACTATAATGAATCTAAACCTAGAATTACGCTTCTAGTAGAAATTTTTGGAAGCATCCTTCTCTCTCTCTCTCTCTGTCAACCGCTAGAGGCACCTTGTCGCAAGATTTACTTCGTCGACACCATAGAGAATCTAAACCTAGAATTACGCTTCTAGTAGAAATTTTTGGAAGCATCCTTCTCTCTCTGTCAACCGCTAGAGGCACCTTGTCGCAAGATTTACTTCGTCGACACCATAGAGAATCTAAACCTAGGATTACGCTTCTAGTAGAAATTTTTGGAAGCATCCTTCTCTCTCTCTCTCTGTCAACCGCTAGAGGCACCTTGTCGCAAGATTTACTTCGTCGACACCATAGAGAATCTAAACCTAGAATTACGCTTCTAGTAGAAATTTTTGGAAGCATCCTTCTCTCTCTGTCAACCGCTAGAGGCACCTTGTCGCAAGATTTACTTCGTCGACACCATAGAGAATCTAAACCTAGAATTACGCTTCTAGTAGAAATTTTTGGAAGCATCCTTCTCTCTCTGTCAACCGCTAGAGGCACCTTGTCGCAAGATTTACTTCGTCGACACCATAGAGAATCTAAACCTAGAATTACGCTTCTAGTAGAAATTTTTGGAAGCATCCTTCTCTCTCTGTCAACCGCTAGAGGCACCTTGTCGCAAGATTTACTTCGTCGACACCATAGAGAATCTAAACCTAGAATTTTTGATAGCAAGCTTCTCTTTCTTTTGAATAGTCATCTGCTATGGACATTTTGATTTCTTGTTTGAAAAAAACGATAAAAAAGTTGATATTTTTCGTCGCACTCAGAAGCTTATTTAGGTACCACATTTATCAAAGGAGTACCATCGTACATTTTGACAATGAAGCGTACCACATGTGGTACCATAGTACCACTCTGACAACACGGTTCCGAACTGTCGTGGCGGTCGATGACGGTTCTGGACTCCGGTTATGATTGAACTTGGCGTCAGCTTGACATGTCTCTAAAGGTCGCACGGCCACTGTTATTCAAATTGAGATGGCTACAGCAACTCGTACTTCCGGCTGCCACTGCAGCTACCGACAACGGTTTGAATTGCCCTACTGGATATGAACTTCAAAGTCTAAGAAGCACAGACGAGAGTGTCTCCATCTGTCGGGTGGAGGTCCACGTTCAACTGGTACGACTAGCGTTTTATTCGAAGCTTCTCTTATAATTAAGTTAATTCTACTCCAGTGCCGTGCGCGATTTAATTTATATATTTTAATTATTACGGAAACTTTGTTACCGCACATTGAATTAATGTAGCATTGAAGAGATACTTTAACCGTATATAAGATCATCTGTATGGGGAGCAAACTACTGGAATCCGGATATTAGAATAAATATCTTTTATAGCAAGAATAAAGAGCGTTGTGCTTAGTACAGTGCCATGAGGAATGCCATTATCTTGTGAGAAGACTGAAGTTAATTTTACATTTGCCGTTACTCTAAAAACTTTTCAAATTTGATTTTTATACTAAAATTTACTTTAATCGTGTTGAGTTTTTTTGGTTTTATATAAAATTTTATTGAATAAGCGGATATTCGAACTCAAGCAAATACCTCTCTATAAATATTATTCTTAGGGCTTGACCCTCGAAAGTTGATTTTTCAGATAATTTTAATTAAAATAAAAAAAATAATCGAAGACAATCTATAATTTCAAAGCTTTATTAAATACAATGTATTTCAATATTCTAGATTTAACTATGTAGCATTACACAGTGGATAATAATCATAAGAAGCGAATTTAATACAATTTAATATTAGTACACTGTCAAAAACTTTCATAAACAAATTTATATTAATTATTTTAACTTTAACAGTGAATTTTTTTGAAACTGTGTAAATAAATGTATAATTTGACAAAATTTATTTCTGAAAATGAATCATCTTGTATATATCAAAAGATTTCAAACTTTTCGCATTTTTTCAACTATACTACTAAAAATAAGTGTCTATCTATAAGATAAAATCACCGCAAAGAGGTTAGAGCCTAGTTCCTAAAGTTTTTCAATTCATTTTATTGAACAAGTTATCTGAGTCCCAGAAATCATTTTCAATTGCCTCAAAAGATTTATTGCAACAGTTTTCATGACTTGGCAACACTTACTGTGCCAGAGGGCCTTAAAACTTAGCCCAAAATCGATATCCCGACTCCGTAAAATAATAAAAGAAATTTGAGAAATCTGTCCGTGGACCAACTGAAAGTTAGAACGCTCCAAAGAATTCACCGGGATAATAAGATTATACGAATATAGAAGTGAAAATTCAATTTTATGAGAATATAGTCTTCTGCCAGTTACTTTTTATATAATATGAAAACTTATTGTATTAATTATTTTTTTCTTATTCGTCCTTTGTAACAAATTTAATTTTCTGTAAACAGGAATAAAGGTAATTAGTATGAACAGCAATAATTTGAGACTAGTTATTAATTAATTATTGGAAATTAAGCTTCTGCAACTGATGGATAATTGTGCAAATTTTCAATCATCGTCTATCCATTCAATAACAAGGGTAATCATTTTGATTACACAATGAGGATTAATTCGGCTTGAAATGATAATTCCATACCAGATGAGATTAAAATAATTAGCAATATTATATATTTGTTTCCTTTAAAATAAAAAATCTGATGTGGCCAGCACATGACCTCTCGCCATTTTTGAATCAAAAATTTACAGGTTGACACAAAAAAGTATGAAAAAAAATTATATTTTTGTAAATCTGGCAACAATGGCAAAAGTTTAGAAAATTTTAATGAGATGAAAATAAACTATAGGGTATACAAAATATATGTGTAAAACTTAATTGCCGTTTTGTATAATAATGGCGTCATCACCCATAGCAACTGCCACTTCCGGTTGTGCGATTGGCACCAAAATCTAATCAGATCTAATCTAGGGTATCAGAATCCAGTATGCAAAATTTCATTTTTTTTATTCAGTAGTTTTTGAGTTATCGTTACTACAACATCCATCCAAACACACACACACACACACTAACACACACACACACACACACACACACACACACACACACACACACACACACACACACACACTAACACACACACACACACACACACACACACACACACACACACACACACACACACACACACACACACACACACACACACTAACACACACACACACACACACTAACACACACACACACACAGACATCATCGCGAAAATATTAAAATCGTATTCTAGGGACCCCAAAACGTGTTTATCAATTGAAAACTCACTACCCAATTTTTAGCATGATTACTATACCTCTCTTATCTGAAGGGCGAGAGGTAAAAACGAACTAAAAAAGAAAAACATAAATTTTGTTGTCGACTTTTTAATGCTAAATCTAAATCTAGAATCAGAACATAAAATTTTATACAAATAAGAAAAACAATTCACAAATTTTAAAATTTAAGACCTCTGTAACTTTTTTATGTCAATAGACACAAACTATTCGTAAGAATATTGTATGTTTACTTTTTAATACTAAATCCTAATCTGGAATCATAATTTTTCTAATTTTACACAAATAAGAAAACCAATTCACAAATTTTAAAATTTTGGACCCCTATAACTATTTCGGTATAAAAAAGTGTTATAATATGGTAATTTTTTGAGAAAAAAAAACAGTCAAAGAAAACCTTTTAAGAAACTTCCTAAAATCAAAGTTATAAAATCAACCTCTCACGTAAAGTCAAAGTTTTAAAACTTTTTGCGAATTTCACAAATTTATTTATTTGCGTATAAAAGACAAAACCGGAAAACCGGAACATTTCCGCTTCACGTAATAAATTACAAACTAGAGCATATGTTTACACCGACTTTCTGAGCTTTAATAGTTTTCGGACCTTCTTAACACCAGCAGTTAAAAAGTTTACCACAACATATTTTTGAGTTTTAAAAATAAATTAGTATAATAGAAGATTTTTATTTAATTAATTTTAATAAATAAAAATATGATTATAAAAAACTGAGGAATAAAGAAACGAAAATAATGAGAAATTATAGAAATAAATTGAGTTCCCCACTAAGTAAGATCTGAAGATGACACATGAGATTGTGACGAAACGTCGTCGGTTTAATGGTTTTTTTAATTTGATTTTTTTTATAATCAAAATATTCCTAGTTGTGAGATTTATAATTTTTATAAAATCTAATTTTTAAATTTACCAAAAATTTTATTTTTTTTCTAAATTTACTTTATTTAATTTTTTTAATTTTTATAAATGTTAAAGTTTTTAAGTTTTTCGGTAATTCTATAGTGAGCTTTAAAAATATTGATTTTAGATGAAAATTTTTCTTTTTTATAGACTTCAAAGATTTTAAATTTTTCTGTAGTAATTCTACAGTGAGCTTTAAAAATATTGATTTTAGATTTAAAATTTTTCTTTTTTTTACGTCAAAACAGTCTTAAAATTTTATTTCATTTTTTAATTTATTCTTTTTTATATTTAAAATTTTTTTCCAATTTTTTTGAAAATTATTCTTCAATACTGTTCGTTATTATAAATTTTGTTATTTTTCTATAACTAATCCGGTTTTTTATCTAAAATTGTCATATAACAAAAAAAAATAATAATTTTTTGTTTAAAGTTTCAGGATTTTCGACAAAAATTTTGCTTTTTTAAATATTTTAATATTTTTAATTTTTATAATTTTCCTAAAATCCAATTTTTACACTTACCAAACTTTAATAATTTGGATTTTATTTTATTTGTAATTTTTAATATTAGTTTTTTAAAAAAGTATAAAAGAAAATGTTGTATCTATATTTGTAGTTAAGAAAAAAATTCTTTGTTCTTTGTTTAAAATAATCCCCAACCTCAAACTCCCTTCTAATTTTCAACTTTTTATTGTTAAGTAGATTTCCGGTATTTTTTTAGTAAATTTTAGATTCAGGCAAAAACATTGGTAGATTCGACAAAATAAATGTGGCAACGCTGGTTCTGTCGCCACCCAAGATACATGAAGTGCCAGATATCTCGCTCCTTGTTTTACACAATAGTGATAAAAAAATTAGTATGATCGGTTTGACAGACCGGGCTCGAATACTTGAAGGTTAACAACAGTGTTTTTTAAATATTGTTTTTTTTTAAGTTAAATTTCTCCTAGAATCCAATTTTACTTTCCCGACCCACCTCCTAGAAGGGAAAGTATTGTGAACGAGCTAAAAAAAAATTCGAGATAAAAACGGAAATATCCATTTTTGGGTCCCCTGAGACGATTAAGACCATTTCCAGATGGAAGTCTGCCTGTCGGTCTGTGTGTGTGTGTGTGTGTGTATTCTTCCACGATAGCGGCCACAAGTTTAATCCGATTAAGCTGAAATTTGGTATAGGGGTTTGGGTTACCCGTCGGAAGAACCCATTAGTTTTTGTACGACATCTGTCAAACGGAAGTACCACTATCAAAAAATGACAGATGCAATTTGTCACGGAATTGGACATGCAATATGTCATTGGAAAGCCCTAGAAAAACTCTATTCAGAACACTCAAAATTATTTCTCCAACTGTCACCTGTCAAAAATAAAAAAATGTCAAATTTTGAAACTTCAGCATTAAATATCTGAAGAAGTATTAATCCGATTGAGCTGAAATTTGGTATATTTGTTCGGGTTATCTGTCGGAAGGACCCATTAGTTTTTGTACGAGATCTGCCAAACGGAAGTACCACTATCAAAAAATGACAGGTGCAATATGTCACGGAATTGGACATGCAATATGTCGTTTGAAAGCCCATGAAAAACTCTATTTAGAACAGTCAAAATTATTTCTCCAACTGTCACCTGTTAAAAGTAAGAAATGTCAAAACTTGAAACTTTAACATTAAATATCTGAAAAAGTATTCGTGGATACTCGTCGGGAAAGTTTTGGGGCGACACAACCGATTTTTTTAACTTACCAAAGTACGATTTTTTAAAAAACATTAATTATTAGTAGATCTCACAGTTTTGATTTTTTTTGTTTAAATTCCACATACTGAAAATACTCTGTTTAAACAAATCAATCGTACAAATAAATTTGTACGATATTCCGTAACAATCTATTTTTATTTTGTTTAATATAGCTCAACAAAACGGCAAAAATATAAAATAAAAGTATTTTGTATTCCGAATTGAAACTAGTAAAATTGATTTTTATCCGATTACTGCAGCGAGGATTTCCTGAAAATCGAGACCATACGGCTAATCCGTTCGATGAGATACTGTATCAGGATTATTGTTGAATTAAATTACGAACTTTATTTTTTTATTCTTCAGTGATGTATCGGTGAATCGTGGGAAGAAATGTATTTAGTATATTTTAATATATTTTAAATTAGTTGTGTAGCTTTATTGGATTATATTTTATGGACAAACTTTTAATAGAGCAATTTTAGTTTTTTGACTCTATTTTTACTTCCAAATTATTAAAAATGTAGAAAATTATTTAGATCATCCTGTATGACCGAAGGTGTTCGAATATGCTAGTGAACTCTAGCCTGATCCATGTTTTATGTAAAAAGAGGATTTTACATAACGGTTTCAACGTTTATGTTCAAAGTTTATTTCATTCGAGTAGCCATAAAGTGAGAAAACGTCGTTTTTGCTGTAAACAGGAATACTGAAAAATGTATATCGTCTTCGTATTTGTTCAGATTTTATTCTAAGGATACATGAAAATATTTCAGAACTCATAAAGATTTTATTTATTATGGTTATCTTATGGATATTAAAAACTGAAAATACTGGCCAACATAAGAATATAATAAAATTTTAATATTCTAAATATATAGGGAAATTTTAAATTTTACTTTCACAAATGAAAGGAAGTTGAGAATGACATAATAATTAAAATAAGATTGATCTGGTTAATTTATTTCACAGTAAGTTTGCAAAGCAATTGTGTATCAAAGGATAACGAACACTATTGTTGACGAAGTTTATAGCAGCTTCAATTTCTCCATTAACTGAGGGTGTAGCATCTCTCATAACAATACAACACATTCTATATTTTCCACTCGTAAACGAATACTTACAGCCAAAATTTTAAATCTTCTTTTCCACACAGCAAAGCACCTCTTTATTGGGTTAGATGTTCTAAACTGGAATTAATTTATTAAAGGGTTGTTCAGCAGGAATAGGCGGATTTCCTAGTGGAGTCATAAGGTATGTTTTTACCCCTTAACCACTATCTCCAACTGGTAAACTATCTGCATAGTCCCCATTTTTAAACTTTGTCCCCAAATTACAATTTCTAAAAATATTAGCATCATGGGCAGCTCTAAGCCAACGGCATACAATATTGTTTATTTTCAATTCGGCGTTACACACTGATTGAATGAGAAAAAAACTTCGATTCCAAAAATTTTCAGCTTCAGGGTCACCAGTATACTAACATGTGTGCATTCAATAGCAGACCATATTTCAATGTGACTGGGTCTGTTTCTGAAGGTTTGCGATCTTCTAGGATGCAAAAAACCATTCAATATTTGTAGAAAAATTTTCATCGTCGGTTAATTCTTCAATTAATGCGTTCATTTGGAATAAAGAACAAATTTAAATTTTTGGGGTTAACAACTCATCTTCATATATCGAAACTTTAAACTAACTCATTAACTGCGGGCAAAATGTTGCAGCGCTGAACGCTCTAGTGACAAAAATATTGAAAAATGCATTAAAATATTTGGAATTAGTTGAATTTTGAGTAAATTTAAATAAAACATCAATAATGCTTGATTGCGATAATTTTCAGAAATTTAAAAATAAAACTGAGTTGTGAGAAATTTAAAAATTTCGAAAATATATCAGAAAATCCAAAAATGTCAAAAAAAATAAACATAAATGTATAAAGATTCAAAAAATTCGATAATATAGAAAAAATTCAAAGATATATCAAAAATCTCGTCAAAAGTTTAAAAAACAAAAAAAAATAATCAAAAATTATAAAAATATATCAAATATTTCAAAAAATTTGAAATTATGCAATTCTTTTCGAAAATTACAAATAGTAAAAGTGTGAAAATATTCTAAAATTTCTAAAAATATATCGAAAATTTGAAAAAACAAAATTTTTCGCCTAATAAATGTGTTTTTTTTAAAATTTCAATAAGTTTAAACATTTCAAATGTCAAAAGTTTCAAAAAACAAAAAAAATTGTCAAAAATTTCGAAAAATTTGAAATTTTGCCATTCTTTTCGAAAACTACAAAAATGAAAATGTGAAAATATTCAAAAATTTCTAAAATATATCAAAAATTTGAAAATTCAAAATTATTCGTTTAATTAAAATTTTTTTCAATATTTCAAGAATTTTAAACATTTCAAAAATGTCAGAAAATTTCAAAAAACAAAAAAAATATTCAGAAATTTTAAGAATATATAAAAAATTCAGAAAAATTTTAAATTTTGCAATTGTTTTCGAAAATTACAAAAAGTGAAAATGTCAAAATATTCAAAAATTTCTAAAATATATCACAAATTTAAAAAAACAAAATTTTTCGTTTAATTAGTTTTTTTACATTTCAAAAATGTCAAGTTTCAATAAAGAACAAAAAAATTATTCAAAAATTTAAAAAAAAAATATCAAAAATTGTTAAATTTTTAATTATTTTCGAAAATTACAAAAAGTGAAAATGTAAAAATATTCAAAATTTTCTAAAATATATCAAACATTTCAAAAAACAAAATTATTCGTCTAATTAAAATTTTTTTAAAAAATTCAAGAATATTTAACATTTTAAAAATGTCAAAAGTTTCAAAAAAAAAATGTTCAAAAATTTGAAATATATATCAATTTCAAAAAAATTTTAAATTATCAATTCTTTTCGAAAATTACAAAAAGTGAAAATGTCAAAATATTAAAAAATTTCTAAAATATCTTAAAAATTTCAAAAAACAATTTTTTTAAAAAAATTTCAAGAATTTTTAAACAGTTCAAAAAAGTTTCAAAAAATTTGAAATTTTGCAATTCTTTTCGAAAATTTCAAAACGTGAAGCTTCCAAAATATTCAAAAATTTTTAAAATATATCGAAAATATAAAATATATTCGATTAATTAAAAATATTTCAAAATTTCAACAATTTTAAGCATTTCAAAAATGTCAAAGTTTCAAAAAACATTAAAAAAATTATTTAAATATTTCCAAAATTGTAAAATTTGTAAAAATCTGTAAAATTTGTAAAATATGTAAAATTTTGTAAAAACTTTAAGAATTCGTAAAAGTTTGTAAAAATTTGCAAACATTTTTAAAAATTTGCAAACATTGGCAGGGAAATAACAAAATAGCAATTGCAAATTTTTTACGAATTATTTATATACGTCATCCGCAGTTAAAAGGTTAAGGACCGTTCAAGTAAACTTCACTTTAAATCACAAATCAGCAATGGGATCACGAGACTCGACTCGATTAAATCGAATTAACTCGTTATCGTGTCTATAAAGTTGTTCAAGAAACTCGATCGAATAGAGAATCGATTTTCTCGATTGTACCTAACTTCGGTTCGGGCAGTAACAATAAGACAAACGTAATTTTTTGGCAATTTTAATTAATAATAATGCCGACCCTAAAATACTGGGAATATATTTTAGATATATTAGAAATTAGCCGCCACTTGATTCATGTACTCATTTATAGCCACTATCATGGGTTCTGCCACCATTTGCAAGTACATTTCTAATTTTAAGTTACGAGTCCCAAATTATTATAGAATGAGAAACTCCTCCAGCGCAGTCGAGAGATTTTCATAGA
Organism: Neocrepidodera transversa; assembly: GCA_963243735.1. Lineage (NCBI taxonomy): Eukaryota > Metazoa > Arthropoda > Insecta > Coleoptera > Chrysomelidae > Neocrepidodera > Neocrepidodera transversa. The sequence continues at coordinate 15,959,437 of OY725338.1, forward strand.
GTCGAGTCGATTAGTCGAAGCTCGTGAAACAAATTTATCGAGTGTCGACCAAACTCGATTTACTTAAGTCGACAATCGAGTCTCGTGATCCCTCTGAAGTAGTGAATCGACCTACATACAACACAAATTTTTTTTGTTGAACTTTGTTCAACGCAGAACCAGAGTTGAACTGTACACTTACAACCGGTCTTATCTGTTTTAATAAATTCAAACAAAGGACTAAGAATAGTAGCAAATAAAGTATAAACCTATAAAATTGATTGACTTAACGCTAAAACACCTTTCTACTGTCAGTAGATACAACGTTCTTTAACTTTAACGGTTCTGTAACTAACGACAATGACGTTTAGATTGTGACAATTGTACAAGAAATCAACTAGTTAAATTTTATTCTAAACGTCATCGCCTTTAGTTATTGAATCTTTAAAGTTAAAGGACGTTCTATCTCTTATTGTCAGTAGATAGAACGTTCGTTAACTCTAACGGTTCTGTAACTATTGATAATGACATTTAGATTGTGACAATTGTACAAAAAATCAACTTGTCATCACCTTTACTTACTGAATCTTTAAAGTTAATGGACGTTTTATCTACTGACAGTTAGTGACAGAAAACACAGAAAACAAAGTACTGGCTGCATTCCTTAATCCGAAAGTCATTTTAATGAATTCAAAACTACTCATAAGCGTAGAAATTGCTGTCTTAAAAATACCTTCGTCTGCTACACGAATTTAATGACAAATCAATTTTTAAAACAAATGGTACAACCATGTATTAATAAATTGACATCAGAGATTAATGATAAAGGATATCTATCAGGAACTGTTATTTTATTAAGTTGATGGTAGTCACCACAAGGTTTCCAATCATTTTTTTTTGAACAATATGAAACAGTGATGATGATTTCGAAGGACGACAAATGACTAGTTCAACCATATTTTTAAATTCCTTGTTTGTAATTTTATATTTCCCTGGGTTTAATCGTCTAGGTCTACAATAAGAAAGAACTTGTCAAATCCGAAAGCGACATTTTCTGTCTAACAAATCTATTCGCTGGGTGAAAAGTACATGGTGGCGACAACTGAAACGATTCCAGCGCTCGTAGTGGTCAAAATTCGCTGAAATCGTGCTCTTGTCATACATAAACACGTCAAAATTAAATATTAAAATGGTTCATAATAGTTGTGTTATAATTGCAAAAATACATAGAGAAATAGCAAGTGCAGATTTTACACATTTTCAAGAGCTAGTTGGAAATTAGAGAAAAGAAAGAACTGTATAAATGCAGTTAGGAGAAAAAAGTAAGTAATGTATAACCTACTTCTGGAGTATGCTTACTTAGACGAATGTGTGTTTTATTCTACAATTATTCGATGTGATTTAATAACTTTTACCACTATGTCTCAATTCTTTCACATTTCTAACGTGACCAGCCACGACAAGTTGCTTCTCGTTCTCCATCTTTTGGAGTTGAAATGATATTTGATGAGTAATTGACTCCAATCCGGTTTGATTAAATAGAGTAAAATCCGATTTTATTGAATAATTATATTGATCATCGCCTAAAAATTATTTAATAAAAGTATGATAAATTATTGTGACTGAAAATCTAGCAAATATTCATAAATTTTTATTATTCTAGCTATCATGTATTATTTGTTTGGATGTCACTGATTAACCTAACCTAAGAATCAAAGTTTTTGATATCTATTTACATGTTTTATACTTACTTAGTTCATCACAACACGTTTTACTGAATTTTTTCTTTCAAAAATATAATCACATTTTTTATTTATATGCTTATAACTTCTAATGAGATTTTTTTAAAACGAATTTTTATTTTTTATACACAACTTACATAATTCTCACAATGGGGAGTTCAACAAAAATATAACCTCACGTTTTTTCTTTATTAACAGTTAGAATTAACCAAATGAAACCCATTTTGTTTAATTATCTACCGTAATTTGAGCTAGATTTTTGAATAAATTAATTTAAAGATTTAAATTTCTAATTATTTGAATATGTCGCCACTACGATCGTGACGTCACTGATGTGCAATGAAGTTATCGTCAAGCCATTAACTGCAATGTGTAAAGAAGAGAATACGAATGAATAACAGCTGTTAAATCTCACTTATACAGACAAGGATGGAGAAAACCATTATATGACAATTGGATAAAGATGAAAACTTGGACCTATCCACTGTAAATTCGCATTCAAAATCGAGAAAGATAAATAGATATTAGATTCCGCTGTTAGATAAAGAAAACGACTATTTTAACGAGATCAGGTAATAATTTGCTGTTCGGTACATAAGTGCAGGGCACAAGCGTTCCTGATTAAGTGAAAGGTCGCGTCCTCGTCTGCTTACTGCATAGTTCACTGTCACTGCTGTAGTTTGTACTTTGTAGAGCTGGTTGATGTTGATAATTTTCCGTGTTTATTTGTATTTGTAAAGATACGTAAACAAAGGTAAAAGTAAACACAATTAAAAACATATTGACCAAACGACACATTATAAGCAAACGTCATCTGTATTTGGAAGCGTCAATTTTATTTAGAGAAACTGGCCCACGTTAATATTATGCTGCAGCTATTGCACATAAGTGACGTAGGTGCACTACAAGTTGCATAGATGCAGTAATTTTTAAGTATCAATTTTTTCATGTTGAATTAAAGAAAAAAATAGAAAAAACGATTTTTTCATAAAAAGAAATTCATTTTAATCTCAAATAATGTAAAAAAAGATGGACTGATATTTCAAGTTGAACCAGATTTTATGCAACCATCAGATAGCGTTTTCGTCACGCGCCAATTACAATAAACACTACACTAGTTTACTAGTAAAAATCTCAATTTTTATGAGAAATTTTGTTTAGTGTAAATTAATATTAATTGATTATCTGCCCTAATATTAGAATCCCTAAAATAGTACTCGTTTTCGTCTTTCATAAAAGTATAAATATATAATAAAGAAAATAAGCCTGTTCTATTAAAATTATCATACAGACCACATGAAAATGGAAACATTTAAATATTAACATGAAATTAAATCGAATATTTGCATAATGCACTCTCCATGGCTTGTTGCTGTTTGTTTAATGCAACGAGCGTGGATTTACGACGCTATCAAATCATGTTATTGTATAAATGAAATGGCTGTAATTAGGTCTAGTTTATGAAAATGTTTAGAATAAATTTAATGTTAGGAATTAATTAAAATTTTGGTGGTTTAACGCCAAACTTTTAATTAAGTTAGCTACTAAAATAATTTTGCGACTAAGAGGGACAATATTTTGATTAACTAAAATTGCACAATCGACCTTGTAGATTAATCCAATTTTTATAAAATATGGTTATGCCATAACAGGGCAATGTAATTAATATATTAATTAGTGTGAGTTCTTATCTATATCCATAAAAAGGTTTATTACTGAACTCAATACATCTGCCTGTCTGTATCTCATGGAATTTTAGAGAAAAAAATAAACAAAAATTTATTAAGAAAAGTTTGTGCCTATTAAGACAAAAAAGTTGAAACTATTGAAATAATGATCATTAAATTTGCAATAAAAAAACTACAATGGGGTGCTTGCATGATTTTAGGTAAATAAACCATTAGAAACCTGACCAATAAATATTTAACCCTTATAATTCAAAAAAATTAAAATCTGTGACGACTTAAAGTAGATCAATTAAAAAAATATGTGAGAGATGGCGCCACTCTGATTTATCTGAATACTATACTTGAACATTGCGGCACAATAATTATAATCCATTTTGTAGTAAAATATAAGAATATAGTTGAATAAATAACGTCGATTGTGGCGCCATTTTCGCACAAATAGAGAATTCATGGATTTAAAAGTATTTACAGGATACTGTTTTCTCAGCCACCTTAATATAAAAGTCCTTGAAAATCCTTAAAAATCCCAAAAATCCTTAAAAATTCTTTAAAATCATTAAAAATCTTTAAGAACCCCTTAAAATTCTGAAAACATTTTAAAAATCTTTAAAAATTTTAAGAAAATCTTAGATATTCTTAAAAATACTTTAAAATCCTTAAAATATCCTTAAAAAATCCTGAAAAATTCCTTAAAAATCCCCAAAAAATACTTAAAATTACTTAAAAATCTTAAGCAATTCTTAAAGATTCTAATATAATCGTTAAAAAATATTAAAATCACTAAAAATAGTTTAAAATACTTAAAAATCTCTAAAAAAAATTAAAGGTCCTTGAGAATCCTTAAAAATCCCAAAAATCTAATTAAAATAATTTAAAATCCCTAAAATCCTTAAGAATCTTAAAAACATCTTAAAAAAATATTAGAAATTTTTAAAAATATTTTAAAATCCTTATAATATTCTTAAAAAATCCTGAAAAAATCCTTAAAACTCCCTAAAAACCCTAAAAAATACTAAAAAAGCTTAAGCAATTCTTAAAGATCCTAAAACAATCCTTAAAAAACATTAAAATGCCTAAAAATGGTTTAAAATTCTTAAAAATACCTTAAATGTCCTTGGAAATCCTAAAAATCCCAAAAATCCTTAAAAATCATTAAAAATCACTTAATATTATGAAAAAAATTTAAAAATCGTTAAAATCTTAAGAAAATCGTAGAAATTCTTAAAAATATTTTAAAATCCTTACAAAATCATGAAAATATCCTTAAAAATCCCTAAAAACCCTTAAAAATTCTTAAAATTACTTAAAAATCTTAAGCAATTAATAAGATCCTAAAACAATTCTAATTTTTAAAAATCCTTAAAAATCCTTAAAAAGCCTTAAAAATCCTTAAAAATCCTTAAAAATCCTTAAAAATCCTTAAAAATCCTTAAAAATCCTTAAAAATCCTTAAAAATCCTTAAAAATCCTTAAAAATCCTTAAAAATCCTTAAAAATCCTTAAAAATCCTTAAAAATCCTTAAAAATCCTTAAAAATCCTTAAAAAACCTTAAAAATCTTTAAAAATCCTTGAAAATCCTTAAAAATCCTTAAAAGTCCTTAAAAGTCCTTGAAAATCCCTAAAAATCCCAAAAATCCTTAAAAATTCTTTAAAATTCTTAAAATCATTAAAAATCTTTAAAAACCCCCTTTAAAATTCCGAAAACATTTTAAAAATCTTTAAAAATCTTAAGAAAAGCTTAGAAATTCTTAAAAATACTTTAAAATCTTTAAAATATCCTTAAAAAATCCTGAAAAATTCCCAAAAACCCGTAAAAATACTTAAAATTACTTAAAAATCTTAAGCAATTCTTAAAGATTCTAAAATAATCCTTAAAAAATATTAAAATCACTAAAAATAGTTTAAAATACTTAAAAATCCCCAAATTTCATTAAAAGTCGTTGAAAATCCATAAAAATCCCAAAAATCATTCAAAACCATTAAAAACACCTTTAAAATCCTTTAAAAATACCTTAAAATTCTGAAAAAAATTTAAAAACCGTTAAAACTCTTAAGAAAACATCCTAAAATAATTCTTTAAAAACATTAAAATCCCTAAAAATTGTTAAAAATTCTTAAAAATTCTTAAAAGTCCTTGAAAATTCATGAAATTCATTAAAAATCCTTTAAAATCTTTAAAATTCTTAAAAATCGTAGATCCTTCCAGTTGGCTGGATGACTCAAGAGTGTCCTAACAGATGTTTTTGAAATTTGTCAGTGATTGATCGTGGTATATTGTTATGATTTGTGAAAATATAAAATTATAGTACGAAGTGCGTACTATATTTACTTTAAAATTTTATAGTACATGAAGTTGTAATTATCGTACAAATACTATAATTATAGTACGGTAGGCAACTCTGTGTTAGTATATTATATATCTTCCTTCTGAAGTCATGCTGTGTTGCCGCTTATACGTATTGACTGACTTGATTATTTATTTCATTAAAAATAATTACAATTTTATAGGTAAATATCATTAACTTATTAATTAAAAAAAAAGCTGTGTCAATGATGGTTCTTTTTAAAGTTAAGAAAAGTAAATAATGCGATATCGCTTTTTTCTTCAGTTCCACTATAAATAAAAAATAGCTAGTTAATTCACAATTCACACCATGTCAGTTGGTAAGAAAAGTGTGAAAGACTCAAATGACAGGTATTTAGAGTAAAATCTTTTCAGCCGATACTTCAATAAATTGTAGGCAATCAATTTGGAGCGACGTCTCAAATAAACCAGAGTAAAGTGACAGAATAGGATTTCAACTTGTCACCTGCCGACATGCCTAACCATTCTTTGTTAGATGTAGTAAAAGCGATAAAATATCTAGAAAATCTTGTGCCAAAGTGCATTTTATATTGAAAGAAAATTTAATCGGTTAACTGGAAAAACACTAAATATACAGGGTAATGAAAATATATAATAATCTTTTTCTATTATTTAAAATTATTAAATTAATATTAAATAGATTTTTCAGTAATCTGCAAGTTAAATTGTAGTTTAATTTAAATCTAACGTCGCTATAAAAGGAATCAAGTGATCGTGTAATTTATTCATGGAATTTTTTCTGAGATTTTATTTGAAAATGACTTAAGGACATGGAAATGCAATTTATCATCGCAGAATTCAATGAAACCGCTAGCGAAAAAGAATAAACCAAGATGATTGATTGTTAAATACCAAATACATTTTGTTGTCATACAAATAAATGCAAATTTAATAAAAGAACTACAAATGAATTAAATTACTTTCTAATTTAATTTTTTTCGACAAAAAAACATTTTTACTGAAAATTTACAATAAAGTACATGTTTATATTGATGCACGGTTGCCATTTTGTGATATTTGATTAATACAGTGCATTTTTTACTTTCGCGACCCACCTCCAAGAAGGGAAAGTATTGTGAACGAGCTAGAAAAAAATTTCGAGATAAAGATGGAAATATCCATTTTGAGGTCATCTGAAACGATTAAGACCGTTTCCAGATGGAAGTCTGTCTGTCCGTCCGTCCGTCCGTCCGTCCGTCCGTCCGTCCGTCCGTCCGTCTGTCTGTCCTGTCTGTCTGTCTGTCTGTCTGTCTGTCTGCCTGTCTGTCCATCCGTCTGTCTGTCTGTCTGTGTGTATTCTTCCACGATAGAGGCCACACGTTTAATCCGATTGAGCTGAAATTTGGTATATGGGTTTGCGTTACCCGTCGGAAGAACCCATTAGTTTTTGTACGACATCAAACGGAATTGTCACTATCAGAAACAATATCTCATTTGAAAGCCCTTGAAAAACTCTATTCAATATTATCTCTAACTGTCACCTGTCAAAAATAAAGAAATTCGTGGATACTCATCTGGAAAGTTTTGGGGTGACACAACCGATTGTTTTGTTTTTGTTTTGACTCCTTTTTTTTCCTCTTTTTAAATTTTTTTGTCCCTTTTTTAAAATTTTTTGTCTCTTTTTTAAAACTTTTTTTTGACCTTTTTTGCTTTTGTTGATGCTTTTTTACACCTTTTTTGCTCTTTTTTTTTAATTTTTTTAAAACTTTTTTGCCTTTTTTACCATTTTTGCTTTTTTTGCTTCTCTTTATGGTGGCTTTATTTTAGCTTTATTTTGTCTTGTTTGGATTATTTTTACCTTTTTTTCCTTTTTTTTTTTGGCCTTTTACCCCCTTTCATCCTGTTTTAATTTTTTTTTTACTTTTTTGACCTTTTTTCCTTTTTTCTTGGTTTTTTTTACCTTTTTTGTTGCTCTTTTACCCCTTTTTTTGCATTTTTGTTAAATTTTTTGACATTTTTGCTTTTATTTTCATATTATTTTGCTTTTTTTACTATTTTGGCTTTTTTATCCTTTGACTTTTTTGGGCATTTTTGATTTTGTTTTTACATTTTTTTCTCTTTTTTCCTTTTTTAAAACCTTTTTTGATTAACTTTTTGAACTTTTTGCCTTTATGTTGCTTTTTTATATTTTTTTTTGCCTTTTTACCCCTTTTTTGTCTTTTTTTGCCTTTTTGTCTTTCTTTTTATACTATTTTTCTTCTATTTTTTTTACTTTTTTGGCGTATTTTGGTTTTTTCCCTTTATTTGGCATACTTTTTGTATTTTTTTTCTTTTTTGCCGTATTTCCCTTTACTTTGTTTTAGATGGCTTTTTTTGGACTTTTTGTTGATTTTTTTCCCTTTTCCCCCTTTTTTTGCCATTTTTGCCTTTATTTTCCTCTATTTTGTCTTTTTTTATTTTTATTTGTAACTTTTTTGCCGCATTTTGCTTTTAGTTTTTGAGCTTTTGTCACTTTTTTTGTATTTTTAAAACTTGTCCTAGTTTTTTTGTTGTTTTTCATTTTTTTTAACTTTTTTTGTGAATTTTGCTTTTTTTCTCTTTATTTTGTCTTATTTGAGTCTTTGTTTTGACTTTTTGTTTATTTTTTCTTTTTTTTTGTTCAGTTTTTTTGCATTTTTGCCTATGTTCCTTTTTTTGCTTTCTTTTATACCTTTTTTACTGTTGTTACTTTTTGTTCTTTTACCTTTTTTGCCAATTTTTACAAATTTGTATTTTCTTATCCTATTATTGATTTTTGCCTATTTTCCCCATTTTTTATTTGCTGAAATTTTCAATTTTTTATGATTTTTAAATTTTTTTTTGCCATTTTTTGAAATAATTCATTATCTTGTTCGTATTTATAATAACAAGGTGCCATTTTAAGTAATTTTTATCGTTTTTCATTTTAATTAATTTTTTTTGTATTTTTGCAATGTCTACCCATTTTTTTCCAGCAAATTATTTCATTTTTACAGCATTTTACTTTTCCATTCAGAAATTTTGTATTTTGTAATTAAAATAATCTCATTCTCCACACCTGAGCCGGGAAAGTTCTAGGATGACACAGCCGATTTTTTTACTTCCCTTTATTCATCGTTACTTTAATTTTATTAAAACGCCAATGGTGATTTTTATAAAAATGAAACAGGCTGAATGGTAATGTTCAGAATGTATATTATAAAAAAATATTTTCATAAAATGCTCAAATTTCAACATGACCTTTTACAGCGTTTTTATTATAAAATAAAGTTACAAATAACTGCCAATTAATTTTAATTAAAGCACAAAGCATATTGTAAATAATTAATAATCTGAAATTAATATGGGTATTTACCTGTAGTTTTGGATTGTATTAAATCTGATAAATCCTACAACAAACAAAATAAAATTAACAAATATATTTTTTGTTAATGTTGAGTGTGAATATAAATTGGACTAATTTTGTAATATTAATTACTTATCAGGGAATGGAAAAGAGCATTAAACTGATACCGAAAAGTTAGATCTACCCCTATTCAATTTAAAAAATCTTCTTGTACTCCATTTGCACAGTTTTGCACTTTACTTTTGGACCTTCCATTGATTTTTTTCAAATTTTATTTACGGATTCTAAAAGTACTCTTTTTGCACAGCTTTGCACACCCATTGCCAACTTTTGCACACTCTCATACTCGTACTGTTTCACATGTTGATAGCATGATCAATTCAATTATAAAAACTGGCATAATCAAAAAAATGTATCGTTTAAGAGCTGAAATCTTAATGAGCAGATTTTTTAATTTGATTTCTTTCCCTCGGATTCTGCTCTACAGCTAAAGATTTTTCGCTTGACTTTTATTTAATATTTGCCGTATAAGGAAGTCTACAAAAAATTTTATTTCATTATATGTTGTTTGAACAAAATTCACTATATAAGTGAACGTTTTGAGCTCATTATCGATCCTTTCTCTAAATAAAAGTGGTCAATTTATCGCTGTGACCTCGATAGGTGTATTAAACCTATCATTCCGGTGAGGATGTGTTGAGTCCTTAATGCAAATTCAAAAAAATATGTACTTTAAAAACCCCTTTTTTTACTCAAAAAAATGTGAGTTTTTTCAATAATTTACTTGTCGACTTTTGCACTTTTTAGTTACTTTTTTTTCCTTTTTCTCATGAACGTTTCCCATTTTTTCTATGGAAAAAATACTCTTCTTGCCTTTTTTTTAATTCGCTTTTTTTTGACCCAAGTTTCCCCTTTTTTCTCTGAAAAATTTCCCCTCCTTTCTCTTGAAAAAAAGCCCTGTTTGCCTTTTTTCTTAAATCCGCTTTTTTGGACCAAAGTTTCCTCTGTTTCCACTCGAAATTTTCCTTCTGTTCTCTTGAAAAAAAAAATGTACTTTTGTGCCTTTTTTTAAAAATTCCTTTTTTGGAACTAAATTTTACCTCTTTTTACTCAAAAATTTCCCCTCTTTTCTTTTGACAAAAAAATGCATTTTTTGCCTCTTTATTAGATTTGCTTTTTTTGTACCTAGGTTTCCTCTGTTTTCACTCAAAAACTTCCCCTCTTTTCTCTTAAAAAAAACACGTTTTGAGTTTTTTTTTTAAAATTCGATTTTTTTGGTCCAGAGTTTCCCGTTTTTTTACTAAAAAATATCCTCTTTTCTCTTGAAAAAAAATGCACTTTTCTCCCTATTTTTCACTTATTTTCACTCACTTTTTTCGATAATTATCTTTTAAAATTTCTTCCACTTTTTTTGCTACTTTTTCCCCTCATTTTACTAGGAAATTTCCCCTCTTTTTTTTTCAAAAAAGTGATTTTTTTTAATAATTTGATCTTGCCAAGACTAATGTTTTTTGTCTCCACTAATATTTCGTTTCTGTGTTATTTTAATTTTTCTGAAACGTATTTGTTTGTTTTTCGTTTTTCTTGCAGAAATTAATAATTGCTGTAAAAATAATCGGGTTTGATAATAATCAGTCTCGTCTCAAATTGGTTAAGTTTGTAATTTTTTTTAAACCAGGTTTAATATATTCTCCATCTTATACTTACGTTAAAGTGATACTAAGATTTTTTATTTATACTATTATTATTTAATTTAGTTTTTATTTTGTCATTTTCGCGTTAGTTTTTAATGATTAAAAAACTGTTTTTTAATTACCATTTCATATTCTAGTTCTTGCAATTCACTTAATTAAACAAAATTTAATATAAATCGAAAAATAAACAGTCTTTACAATTTCTCTGGATAACAAAGAACGACGACTTCGCTTCTAAGATTTATTAAATTATAACGAGAAAAAAATAGGTCTCATATTGTTGATCTAAACTATACCCTTATTTCTTACTTCCTCAGTTAATTTTCTGCAAACAACTGACGCAACACAGCAAAGCAAGAACGAAATCTAATTACGAAAGTCGTCTGTATCTGTTTCTATTTGTAAATGATTTAATCTAGATAACAATAATACGCTTGTCGCTTCAGGGTGAGATAAAGATGAGATTAAATACAGAGAGTAATACAAAAAGTATGCGTCACATAAAAAACTTTTTTTGTGACACACAATAAATTATTCCCTTTCTCACTATTGTTAAAATCTGGTACACATACATGAGTTAATATAAAATAACCGTACAAATATATATTTTCTGTCACCTGCATTTGTTTAGTGCCTCTGGATAGTACCTGCATCCAGTTTTTGCCGATGTGGTACAAAAGTAGATAGTCTACGTTTGTTCTACCATAGGTATAGAGAATTCAACGTGTTAGAGAGAGAGGTATTGGTCTGGTAGTGCTGTCAGACCTGACGCATCTGAGGGACCTGAAGACCGGTTGCGTAGTACTTCAGGTCCGTCAGTCCGCACTGCTCGGTCAGCATCCTCTGGCGGTGCTATCAGACCTGACGCAACTGAGGGACCTGTAGACCGCTCTCTCTTTCTGACATGCTAAATTGATTATACCTTTCTCTCTATAACACGTTAAATTCCCTATGGCTAGGGCAGAACAAACGTAGACTATCTACTTACAAATATACAATTTCAATCAGGTGCATAGTAGTACTATTTAATGATTTGGATGCATATTTGCATGCAGGTGTTCGCTAGATGGTCCGGTGACCTTAAGTTCAATCACTTTCTCCTTTTGTATGGTCATTACCTGGTCAGATGGCAATTAACCAGAAGTGTACACATATGCACACATATTTATTCTGGCACAATTTTTTTCTGGTCATAACATTTCAATAATTTATTTTTTAACTTTGACCTTTTTAGGTACTTTTTTCGTCTCTTTTCTCATGAACATTTCCCCTCTTATCTCTTGAAAAAAATGCACTTTTTTGCTTTTTTTTCTTGAAAACATTTTTTTTTTACCTAAATTTCCCCACTTTTTACACAAAAATTTCCCCTCTTTTCTCTTGAAAAAATACACTTTTTGCCTTTTTTTTTTAATTCGATTTTTTTTACCTAAGTTTCACTTATCCTTTTTTCTCTTGAAAAAATGTGCTTTTTTCTCTTTTTTCCAAAAATTTGCTGTTTTTGGACCGAAATTTACCATTTTTCTTCAAAAAAACGACACTTTTTTCGATATTTTTGCGCTTTTTTTGGTACGTTTTTCATCTTTTTTTACTAGAAAATGTACACTCCTTTTTCCTCAAAAAAAAAATATGTGATTTTTCAATAATTTACTTGTCAACTTTTGAACTTTTTAGGTACTTTTTTCCCTTTTTTCTCTTAAACATTTCCTCTTTTTTCTCTGGAAAAATACTGTTCTTGTCTTTTTTTTATTCGCTTTTTTTAGACCCAAGTTTCCCCTTTTTTGACTGAAAAATTTCCCTTCCGTTCTCTTGAAAAAAAAAGTCCTGTTTGCCTTTTTTCTTAAATCTGCTTTTTTGGACCTAAGTTTCCTCTGTTTTTACTCGAAATTTCCCTTCTTTTCACTTGAAAAAAAAAAATGAATTTTTTTGCCTTTTTTTCAAAAATTTTCTTTTTTGGAACTAAATTTCCCCACTTTTTACTTATTGACAAAAAATGCACTTTTTGTCTTTGTATTAAATTTGCTTTTTTTGTACCTACGTTTCCTCTGTTTTCACTAAAAAAACTTTTCTTTAAAAAAAAAACACGTATTGCCTTTTTTTTTAAATTCGATTTTTTTTGACCCAATTTTCCCTTTCTTTTCACTCAAAAATATACCCTCTTTTCTCTTGGGAAAAATGCACTTTTTCCTATTTTTCTTACTTTTTTCTATAATTATCTTTTAAAATTTCTTGCACTTTTTTTGGTGCATTTTCTCCTCGTTTTACAACTTTTTTTTCTCATGAACATTTCCCTATTTTTACCTATTGAAAAAATGCTCTTGCCTTTTTTTAAATTCGCTTTTTTCGACCTAATTTTCGCTGAAGAATTTCCCCTCTTTCCTCTTGAAAAATGACCTTTTTGCGTTTTTTGAAAAAAAAAACACATTTTGACTTTTATTTTTTCAAAAATTTGCTTTTGTTGTACCTACATTTTCCTTCTTTTCACTTAAAATCGTCCAATCTTTTGTCTCAAAAAATGGCACTTTTTTGCATTTTTTCCCAAATTGGTCGTACGACTGAAGCCTAAATTCAATAATTTTCTCTCCAGAGTGTCGTAGGTTGATTATGTTATGTCTGTTTTCTTGGATAAATTGGAGTATCCGAAGATGATAAGTTGGATCTTTTTGGTGTTTAGAGTAATCCACCAGCGATTGCGACTTTTGGAGGAAACTGTAGCTTAAGGGCTTATGGTATCATTTCTATATAATCTTCTACCAAAGTATATTTTGATTTAATTTGAATCCTCTTAAGAATTATTCACTTTGCAATATATTATGGTAACAAAATCTTTTGATTATAGCTACATCGTAAATTTCAATATATCTGTCGAAGAAATTCCATAGTTTCGGTTAAGAATATATAACGAATCAATACTTCTTTGGAATTTGCATAATCGTAAGAACTAACAGAGGGCTGAAAATTCCCGGTGTTCTCGGTTTTAGAAGGTATTTTGAATATGTAAAACAGTAATCTGCCTGAACACAGCGCCAAAAGAAGTTGATCTTTTCGGTAAAGCAACTTTGCAAATTCAGCGATTATTTGAATTGAGAAGCGAAAAGGGGTTTAGCGAACTGGAAAATAAAAACAAATTAGAAAATGGGTAAATACAAAAAAATAGTTAAAACAATAAATATCTGTATAAAATGGCAGTTCCGGAATTTAAATTTAAGTAAAAAATACACCTTATTGTTCGCGTTTGAATAAAACGAAGAAAAAAAAATGAAAACATATGTTTTATTATGTTCTACGATCCTTGCAATTTTCAAATGTCAACATATAAGCATTTCATGAAAAAAATCACAAGTTTTATTACTATCATAAATTTAACGAGAAGAGAAAACTCCGTAACGCGTCATAACGGAAGAAGAAAAAAATATGAATTAACGCAATTTGTTATATAAGAAGAGACATTGAGATTGTTAATGGCACAAAAAATTGCCGAGACATGAAGAAATCCACGAAATTAATTATTTATACGCACTGCTTTGCTTTAGAAAAGATTTACAGGTAAAGATTTGTATAAGGATAAATGATGAGATATTTTTTATCCACAAATGTGTAAGTAAAATTCCTATTTGTTTATATTTTTATTAATTAAAAAAATGAACAAATCTTATAACTAAAACGGAAATGTGTAACATGAAGTTCGCACAAATCACTTTACTATAATATGATTCTTCGGTGTGGACTTTTTGCATCGTGACGTCCCGTGTTTTTTATATTTCATGTTATTTTTTATTTTCCTAATTTATGTTTACACATAGGTGTACATATAATATTTTACAAAGGGGCATAAATTAAGTTGTATAAAAATGCTTTTTATATCTTATAACTGGAAAACTAAAACATATATTGAAATAAACTTAATCCCTTTGAAAGGAGAATAAAAAATACTATAAGTGTAAATTTTTTTAAAATTTTTGTGAAAGAACTGTGAACTTGAGAACGGGGAGAGACCAAAACGATGAAAATTAAAAAATCTTTACTGTTGTGGTCTCTCCCTCTTCCTACAACCACAATTTTTTATCTAAAATTTTGAAAAAAATCACATGTGTAGAACATTATTTTCTCTTTCTATTTACAGTTAGCACATTTTAATAACATCAGTAGTTTTTTTGTTACGGGGGCTAAACAATATGTAACTTGAAATTTTACTTCAATTTTTTTTCTAAATCTATAAAAAACGAATTATCCGTAAAATTACAATATTAACTTACAATTATTAAAAAAGTAGCGACACATACTATAAGTGGGAATTTTTTCAAAATTTTTAACTAAGAATTGTGAACTTGAGAAAAGGGAGACACCAAAATGAGGAAAATTAAAAAATCCTTACAGTTGTGGTCTGTCTCTTTGAGACAGCATATTTTTTCTCTTTCTATCTATAGTCAGCACATTTTAATAACGGCCAAGTTTTTTTTGTTACAGGGGTTAAACAATATTTAAATTCAAATATTGTTTATAAAGCTAGAAAAAATATAGGTTATCCGTAGAATTACAATTCTAGAGTTACTAATCATTAAAAAAGATAGTAGCCGTCCCTTCCATATGCAAGCTTTTGATTCTATGTTTTATTGATTTGACACAAATTGTTTTTTGTCAAAATATTTCATTTCGTTTTACAATTAAAAATTTTTAATTGTATTATTAGGAACATTTTTGTCACTTTTTCAGATTTATTAAAATAAGTTTTTTGCATTAACAAGTTTATTTGCTTATTTTTTAATAGTTGAATTATAAAATTTATTATCCTAAATTTATTGCTATAATCTATAACATCCCCAAATAATCAATTTTAAAAATAACAATTTTAGTTTAATTTTGCTCTACATAAATATTTAAATTTAAAAATATTTCTAAAGCTAAAGAAAAAAAAACTAATTGTAAATACTACAATTCTACATTTTATTAATAATTTTTGTTTGCACATGGGCGTACATACAACGTTCTTCAAAGGAGGAGATGACAATTTGAATAAAAATTTATATCACATAACTAAAAAATATATTAAGATGTGCTTAAACCGTTGAAAACACAATTAAAACTACTGTAAGTCTGAATTTTTTCAAAATTTTTTAGCAAGTATTGTGAACTTGAGAAAAGGGTGAGACTTAAAATAAGGAACATTAAAAAATCCTCATAGTTCTGGTCTCTCCTTATTCCTGCAACCACATTTTTTTATTTAAAATTTTGAAAAAATTCACATGTATAGAATATTATTTTCTCTTTCTGTCTATAGTTAGCACATTTTAATAACGTCCACAGTTTTTTGTTACAGGGGCTAAACAATGTCTAACTTGAAATTTTAGTTCAAATTTTGTTAAAGCTACGAAAAACGAATTATACGGAAAATTACAATATTAACTTAATACCATTAAAAATATAATGAAACGTACTATATGTGGTAATTTTTTCAATTTTTTTTAACATGAATTGCGAACTTGATAAAAGGAAGAGACCAAAATGAGAAAAATTTTAAAATCCTTATTGTTATAATCTCTAGCTATTCCTACAACCACAATTTTGTATCTAAATTTTTAAAAAAATTCTCTTATACAGAATATTATTTTCTCTTTTTTTCTACAATAAACACATTTTAATAACGTCAATAGTTTTTTTGTTACATGGGTTAAACAATATAAAAACCAGAAATTTTAATTTAAATTTGTTTCTAAACCTACAAAAAACGAATTATACGTAAAATTACAATATTAACTTAATACCATTTAAAAGATAATGAAACATACTAAAAGTGGGAATTTTTTCAAGATTTTTAAGCAAGAACTGTGAACTTGAGAAAAGGGAGAGACCGACATGAGGAGAATTAAAAAATCCTTATAGTTGTGGTCTCTCCCTGTTCTTATAATCACAATTTTTTATCTAAAATTTTGAAAATATTTGCATATGTAGTATATTTTTTTCTCTTTCGATCTGCAGTCAGCATATTTTAATAACATTAATAGTTACAGGGGTTAATCAATATGAAAACTAGAAATTTAAATTCGAACATTATTTCTAGAGCTAGAAAAAAATATAAATTATCTGTATTACATTCTCGATCTCAGAGCTTATCCATTCCACAAGAAAACCATATCGAACTTGATTATATATATGCCTAATCGTATGAGATATTACTAGGGCAAGAGGGTGTCACACAGATTATTAAAAATTAAGTGTTAATTTAGATAATAGTCAATAAACCAATATTCTCTTAATAATAATTTGTATCATGCATAAATTTCACAATTTTAAGCCTAAGAAGCCGAAATAAATTTTTATAAATTTAAATTTCTATTCCCGCAACTTAGCATTGATGCCTTCCAATAATTCTTCACCCTAATTATGTTCTGAGAGATAATTATTATTATTTTAATCCTAATATTGTTTAACTGATCATTTTCTTAAATTTTTATGAAAGTAAATAGTCCTAGTATTGATTAAATTTATTTTTACATTTACTGAAACCGATATTAAAGCTCTGTTTATGTCGACTCCAAAGTTGCAAATTTGGATATTTCTTAATTCAGTTTGGAAGCGGTAAAGTATGGCACTGGCTAATTTCATTTTCCGTCAAACATTAAAGTTCACCGCCGGCAGCCTTGCCTACCATCCAAATATGAAATAATTTAATTTTGAATTCTACGACTTCTCTCCCCCAAAACGCTAAGTGTTCCTTTAAAGTCAATATTTGTAAGACAAACAAGAATTGTTAATTACGTATTATATGATAGTCTTAAATGGAGACGTTTTGGAGAAGAAAACGATGACATTTCTTCAATTGGAAAATTATTTAATAAAAGCTTTTGTGGAGCCGGTTCATTTTGCTTAATTTAGATAATTGGATGAAATTACCAGAAATAACTATAAAAATGTTTAAATATGATGAGTTTTATTATTACCCTGTACATTTATATTTAATTATATTATGGATAACCGTTAAAAATGTTTTGCTTGTATCTCAGCAAAATTTTCATCTTTAACTTTGTTAGAGAACATCATCTGCCACTCTGAACGATTCCATGATTTTTTTATATCATTTGCGCACATTCCCTATTCCGGTAGGTCCAATAATTTTTTAAAGGGCCAGTCATATTAAAAAAATAATAATATTTAAAAAGTTTCAAAAGACAGCAAGGCAGAAACGAGGGGGAATTTCATAGTGAAAAGTGACAAAATGAATAGAGAGAGGAATTTTTTTAGAGAAACAAGGGGAAATTCGATAGAGAAAAATGACAAAATTTAAAACATTTTGTGGAGCCGGTTCATTATGCTTAATTTAGATAATTGCATAAAATTATCTGCAAAAATGTTTAAATATGATGAGTTTTATTATTACCTTGTAACATCATAGATAACATTAAAAATATTTTTGTTGTTCCTAATTAGCATTTGTTTGAGCCTAAGCTTATATCTCTTTGATTTATCAGGCAAAAATCCCATCATTAATTTTGTTAGAAGATATCATCTGCCACTCTGAACGATTGCAATTCTTGTGTCATTTTCGTGCGACGCACACGTGCACATTACATATTATAGTATGTCTAATACTTTTTTAAAGGTAGTAGCAATGTAATAAAGTAGGTACTTGAGAATAATTAAGAAAAAAAAACTTCCTTGGGGCACATACTGCTGACTCGAAAAAAAAATATCCAAAGCGGCTATTTTGGTTAGTATTGCAAGGGGGTCTTCTAAAATGACTAAATGAACAAATCAAAAGAAAATAGTGAGAAATAGCAAAACTTCAAAAATTTTTTTTTACTATAAATGCATTTTATGCTCGTTAGTGATTAAATTAACTATTTTGAAAAACCGAAAAAGTTTCTTGTTTTTCTTATTAACAGAGAAATTAATAAAGTTTTAATAATCTCAGTTAGCCGGCTGTATTTTTAATCAAAGTTGCATTGAAGCAGTCAAGTATAAAAGATTGTGCTTTTTATATTGAATAAATGAGATGCCTTTTAACCCTATTAAAGAAAAAGGTAATTAGATATAATTTATCTAATTAACGTTGTTCACTTGATTAATTACTTTAAAAAAGTAGTTAATTAGGTGATTAATGTGTTTATAAAACACGAATATAGGTCGGCTCTTTTATGAAAAGGGAATTTTTTTTCGGTAGATTATTTTTAATAAAAGTTTTTTTTAAGAAAATCTTAAGGAAGATTATGAATGTACTTTATTCTTTTAATAATCTTGATAAATTTGTGTTTCATTTTCATTATAAAAGGATTAATCATGTTTTTTGCAATATACTGAGTGTCTTTGATTTGTTAAACTAACAGACTTTATTTTACAGGACCAAACTTTAAATATACTAAGATTTTTCACTTTTGGTTCAAAAGTTAAACTTATATAAAGAAATTCTAAAATCTGATTACAAATCTACATAAAAAATTCTGTAAAAAAACCTTTCTGGTACCATTTCAGGAATTTTGTGGTAAATTAATATAAAAGAGGGGAAAGAGGGGAAATTTGTTTGTGAAAAGTGACGAAATTAAAATGGACAGGAGGGGAAACTTTTCAGACAAGAGGTGAAATTTGGTTCCGAAAATTAACTAAATGAGGAGAGACATTTTTTGAAAGAATTGAGGCGAAATTTGATACAGAAAAATGACAAAAGTAATAGAGAAAAGAAGAGACATTTTCAAGAGAAAAGAATGGAAATTTGATACACAAACGTGGCCAAAGTAATTAAAAAAAGTGATAAAATAAATAGAGAAAAATGACAAAATTAATAGAAAATAGTGACAATAGAGCAAATATAGGGAAATTTTCAAGAAAATAGACGGGAAATTTGATATAGAAAAGAGGGCAAATTTGATAGAGAAAAGAGGAGAAATATGATTGTGAATAGTGACAAGATTAAGAGAGAAGAGAGGATATTTTTGAAAGAAAGGAGGAGAAAATTTGATTGTGAAAAGTTATAAAATTAAGAGAGAAAAGGAGGGAAATTTTTTTAAAGAATTGAGGGGAAATTTAATAAAGAAAAGTCACAAAATTAATGAGAGAAAAATGACAAATTTAACGAGAAAAACGTTGGGAGAAACTTAAGAGAACAGAGGGGAAATTTGATGTAGAAAAGATAGCAAATTTGATAGAGAAAAGAGGAGAAATACGATTGTGAAAGTAACAAAATTAAGAGAGAAAAGGAAGGAAAATTGTTTAATGAATTTAGGGGAAATTTAATAAAGAAAAGTCACAAAATTATTGAGAGAAAAGTCACAAAATTAATAAGAGAAAAATGACAAATTTAACGAGAAAAAATGGGGAGAAACTTAAGAGAACACAGGGGAAATTTGATGAACAAAAGATAGCAAATTTGATAGAGAAAAGAGGAGAAATATGATTGTGAATAGTGACAAGATTAAGAGAGAAGAGAGGAAATTTTTGAGAGAAAAGAGGAGAAAATTTGATTGTGAAAAGTAACAAAATTAAGAGAGAAAAAGGAGAGAAAATTTTTGAAAGAATTGAGGGGAAATTTAATAGAAAAAAGTAACAAAATTAATGAGAGAAGAGTCACAAAATTAATTAGAGAAAAATGACAAATTTAACGAGAAAAAAGTGAAAAGAGAGGAAACTTTCGATATAAAAAGGGAAATTTGACACAGGAAAGTGAAAAAATTAAAAGAGAAAAGAGGAGAAATTTTCAGAAGAAAAGAGGGGAAATTTCTTAGCGAAAAGTGACAAATTTAAGTGAGACCTTCTCATCACTTTCCCATGTCTAACTATATTTTTTAAATTTACGAATACCATTTAAATTCTACTACTACTACTACTACCTATTTCCAAAACTTATTATTGATATATTCACATTTTTGATAAATGGAGCATACATACCTTTTAAACGTTGAACGTATAATGCCAAACTTTAGAGTTGCTTTCGCTACGGTTTAAAATAACCGCATTGAGAAGTTTCAGGAGTTGCGGTAAGGTGAAAAGCTGAAACATGTTCAAACTTTTCACATCAGCAATTGCAGGATATATATGCAATGGAAATATATTTTTAGAAAAAAACCATATGCGAATAGATGACAAATTTTCAATACAAAAAATAAATTTGTCAAAATTAGTGTAGAAAAGAGGGGTAATTTTATAGAGAAAAGAGGGAAAATTTAGTAGAGAAAAGTGACAACATTCAGAGAGAAAAAATGGGAAATTTTAATGACAAAAGAGGTAAAGTTTGATAGAGAAAAGAGGGGAAGTTTGCTAGAGAAAGTAAGAAAATTAATAGTGAAAATGGGGCAAATTTTCAAGAGAGGAGGCGAATTTTATAGAGAAAAGTGATATAATTAATAGAGAACAGAGGGGAAATTTTATAGAGAAAAGTGAAAACTTTAATAGAGAAAAGAGAGGAAATTTAAAGAGAAAAGTGGTGAAGATTAATAGAAAAAGAGGGGAAATTTGATAGAGACTGTGAATAAATTAATAAAGAAAAGAGGAGAAATTTTCAATAGAGGAGGGGAATTTCATAGAGAAAGTGACAACTTTAATAGAGAAAAGAGGGGAAACTTTAGTAAAGATTTATAGAGAAAAGTGGGGAAATTTGACAGAGAATTTGAGAGAAATTAATAAAGAAAACGGGAAATTTTCAAGACAAATTAGGGCAAATTTTCAAAAGAAAAGAAGAGAATTTCCAAGAGAAACGAGGGGAATTTTATATAAAAAAGTGACAAAATTAAGAGAGAAAAAAGAAAATTTTCAAGAGAAAAGAAGGTAACTTTTATAGCAAAAAGAGACAAATGTAAAAGTGAAAATAAGTAGGAAATTTAAGACAAAAAAGTGATAAATTTAAGGGAGAAGAGAAGAAAAGTGACAAATTTGAGAGAGAACAGGGGAAATTTATGATAGAAAAAGGGGAAATTTTCAAGAGAGGAGGGGAATTTTATAGACAAAAGTGACATAATTAAAAGAGAATAGAGGGGAAATTTAATGGAGAAAAGTGACAACTTTAATAGAGAAAAGAGGGGAAATTTAAAGAGAACAGTAGTAAAAATTGATAGAGAAAAGGGAAATTTGATAGAGAATGTGAATAAATTAATAAAGAAAAGAGGAGAAATTTTCAAGAGAAATTAGGGCAAATTTTCAATCGAAAAGAGGAGAAATTCCAAGAGAAACGAGGGGAATTTTATAGAAAAAAGTGACAAAATTAATAGAGAAAAGAGAAAATTTTCAACAGAAAAGAAGGTAACTTTTAAAGCAATAAGATCGAGACAAATGTAAAAGTAGAAAGAATGAGGAAATGTAAGACAAAAAAAGTGATAAATTTAAGGGAGAAGAGAAGAAAAGTGGCAAATTTAAGAGAGAACAGGGGAAATTTACGATAGAAAAGGGAAATTTTCAGGACAGGAATGGAATTTTATAGAGAAAAGTGACATAATTAATAGAGAAAAGAAGAGAAATTTCATAGAGAAAAGTGGGGAAATTTAAAAAGAAAAGTGGTAAAGATTGATAAAGAAAAGAGGAGAAATTTGATAGAGAAAGTAAGAAAATTAATAGTGAAAAGGGGAGAAATTTTTGAGAAAAAGGAGGGCAAATTTTCAAGAGAGGAGGGGAATTTTATAGAGAGAAGTGACATAATTAATAGAGAAAAGAGGGGAAATTTGACACAGAAAAGTGGCAACTTTAATAGAGAAAAGAGGGGAAATTTTAGTAAAGATTGATAGAGAAAAGTGGGGAAATTTGACAGAGAATTTAAGAGAAATTAATAAAGAAAAGAGGAGAAATTTTCAAGAGAAATTAGGGCAAATTTTCAAGAGAAAAGAGGAGAATTTAAAAAAAGAATTTCCAAGAAAAACGAGGGGAATTTTATACAAAAAAGTGACAAAATTAATAGATAAAAGAGGGAACATTTTCAAGAGAAAGGAAGATAACTTTTATAGCAAAATGACACAAATGTAAAAGTAGAAAGAAGGAGAAAATTTATGACAAAAAATTGATAAATTTAAGGGAGAAGAAAAGAAAAGTGACAAATTTGAGAGAGAACAGAGGAAATTTACGAGAGGAGGGGAAATTTACGAAATAAAAGTGACAAAATGAATAGAGAGAAGAGGGGAAATTTTTGATAAAAAAGTGGGAAAATTGATAGACAAAACAAGACAAATTTAATAGAGAAAAATGACAAAAAATAAATTTATCAAAATTATTCTAAATTTAATTAACTAAAAGAACCCTGTAGTAAATAATTTATAGATTTAACATTTCAGGTTAATAGATCTATTTGTAAACGTTTTCAGTTAGTCTTTTACTCCATTTCCGTACTGTCATGATTGGATAATAAATATATCGTACTCTTTGTTTTCCTTAAAATTTCTTGCTTTTCTCGGGAGGTTTAAATAAGTTTTGTAATCTAATCTCAACACGAACTCAATTTAAACGGTATCAGTAGAGGATTTATATGCTCAATTTACAGGTAAACAATAGTTTAGAGGTGACAGTTATTTGGTTACTTTAAAAAAAACCGTTTATTTGAATTGCCAGAGCACTTGATATTCTGATGAAATCACTTTAATCTCGATTGTAAGTCTTTAAATTACATCGAGATGTATAATTATCATCAGAGAGAATGTAGGTTTCATTTTCAAGGGTTCTTGGATGTCAAAGGTTTAGCGCATATCATTTCCTTTGCACTTTATAGTCGCTAAATCAGGCATCTCTTCTTACAGCATCATGATTCATTAGTAGACTCGTATGTATGGGGTATATATATATAGAAAGTGTTTTACGTTAAGATTGCAAATTAAATATACCACATATACTTGAAATTAATAATATTAATTATTTTACAGAATAAATTTTAATAGGGAATTTCTAGGATGCTATTTAGGTAAGAGCTTTTATTTTTCTTGTATCTAAGAAAACAAAATTTTTGAAAAATCGGAAGTGACAGAAATATTGATACAGAACAGAATTAGCAGAATTACCAACTTATGACATTTTTTATTAAAAAAAAATGAAAATTAACATTTTATTATTGCTTGTAGATAAATAAATTTCTATTAATAGTTTTCATTATGGAAAAATAGAGAACAAGTAAAACTACAGCAGAATCTGCATAAGAAGAAAAACACATGTTAATTATTTAAAAATCAACGATTAAAATATTTCGTTATATTATTATTAATGCTCCACCCTATATATGTTACTTTTTACAGCCTATTTATGACAGAGGATTAAATTTAGATTTGTTTTCTCCTAAAAGATAAAAAAAAATCTTCGCAGCAATCGCCTACAACGTAATTCCCACAACATACATTCTCATCTTTCCAATGGAGCAGAACTTAAAAAAAAAATACACGGGCAAACCACTTTTTACTGTTCACAGGAACTTTTATGCGGTGCTTGAGTAGGTCTTGCTGCGATCTAAAAATCACATTATTTATTTACTACAAATCATAAAACACAAATAGAATGAACAACGACGTACGTCCCTTTCACTGCCTCACGTCGACAATGGTCTACCACCCCATTAACCATTTATTATTTTTCATCTGAGCGAATCCATACTTTTTTCTTCTACTCGAGTTTGTGTGCCCGCCCCATCTTCGGACGAGTAATAAAATCCAGCGTGCCGCAGTCGCATATTGCTCCGGCATAGTTTATAATTCAGTGGGTCAATATTTTGACAATTTACATTGGTGTATCCAAACGAAATTAAAAAGTACTTTAAGAATTAAAATAATCTATAATTTTAATGATTCAGATGTTAAATTAAATTAAATAAATAATTTATAAGTTATTTTCGGTTTTCTAGAAAAATCGTTTAATAGCAGAATCTTGTTGTGGCAGATTTTTTAGTAACAATTTTTTAGTAGCGGAATCTTTTGGTAGTGAAATCTTCTAGTAGCGAAATATTTTAGTAGCAGAATAAAAGTGTTCTAGTATCAGAATCTTTCAGTAAAAAAAAATAACAGAATGTTGTAGTAGCAGCTTTTTTTGGTATCAGAATCTTTTAGTATAATAAACTTTTACAGCAAAATCTATTACGAGCAAAATCTTATAGTGACAAAATCTTATAGTAGCAGAATTTTTTAGTAGAAACATTTCTAGTATCAGAATCTTTGAGTAGCAGAATCTTTGAGTAGCAGAATCTTTGAGTAGCAGAATCTTTTTGTAGCAGAATCTTTTCGTAGTAGAATTTTTGAGTAGCAGAATCTTTTTGTTGCAGAATCTTTTCGTAGTAGAATCTTTGAGTAGCAGAATCTTTTTGTTGCAGAATCTTTTTATAGCAGAATCTTTTAGTTTCAGAATCTCTAAGTAGTAAATTCTGTTTTAGTAACAGATTTTTTCAGTAAAAAGAATTTTTTTGTACAAGAATATTTTAGTACCAGCATCTTTTAATACAGGAATCTTTTAGTAGAAAATTCTTTTAATGGCAGAATCTCATGGTGGCAGATTATTTTTTTATTAGCAGAGTCTTTAAATAGCGGAATTTTTAAATAGCGGAATTTTTAAGTAGCAGAATCTTTTGGTAGAAAAATCTATTAATGCCAGAATCATGTAGTGACAGATTTTTGTAGAAGCAGAATCTTGTAGGGGTAGATTTTTTAGTACCAGAATTTTTTAGTAGTAGAATCGTTTAGTAGCAGAAACTTTTAGTAGCAGAATCATTTGGTAGAAAAATCTTTTAATACCAGAATCCTGTGTGACAAATTTTTTTAGTAGCAGAATCTTGTAGTGGCAGATTTTTTATAGCAAAATATTTTAGTAGCAGAATATTTTAGTAGAAGGTTCTTTTAGTAGAAGAATGTTTTAATTGCTACATATTTTACTACCAGAATTTTTTGGTAGAAAAATCTTTTAATAGCAGAATCTTGCGGTGGAGATTTTTTTACTAGCAGAATTTTTAAGTAGAATTATTTTACTAGCTAAATCTTTTAGTGGCAGAATCTTTTAGCAACAAATTCTTGTAGTGCAGAATCTTATAATAGCAGAATCTTTTAGCAGAAAAATCTTTTAAAAGCAAAATCTTCTAATAGCAGAATCTTTTAGTAGCAGAACTTTTTGTAGCAGAATCTTTTTGTAGCAGAATCTTTAAGAAGAAGTTTCTCTTGGTAGCAGATTCTTTTAGTAAAAAGAATTTTTTAGTAGAAAAATATTTTAGTAGCAGCAACTTTTAATACCAGAATCTTTTAGTAGAAAAATCTTTTAATTGCAGAATTATTTTACTAGCAAAATTTTTTAGTAGCAGATTCTTTTAGCAACAAATTATTGTAGTACAGAATCTTACAGTAGCAGAATTTTTTAGTCGAATCATCTTTTAGTAGGAAAATTTTGAATAGCAGAATCTTCTAGTAGGGGAATCTTTTAGCAGATTCTTTAAGTAAAAATAATTTTTAGTAGAAAAATATATTAGTAGGAGCAACTTTTAATACCAGAATCTTTTAGTAGAAAAATCTTTTAATTGCAGAATAGAGGATTTTTTAGTAGCAGAATTTTTAGTAGAATTATTTTACTAGCAAAATCTTTTAGTAGCAGAATCCTTTAGCAACAAATTGTTATAGTGCAGAATCTTATAGTAGCAGAATTTTTTAGTAGGAAAATCTTTTAATAGCAGAAACTTCTAATAGCAGAATCTTTTTGTAGCAGAATCTTTTTGTAGCAGAATCTTTTTGTAGCAGATTCTTTTAGTAAAAAGAATTTTTTAATAGAAAAATATTTTAGTAGCAACAACTTTTAATATCAGAATTTTTTAGGAGAAAAATCTTTTAATTCCAGAATAGGGGATTTTTTAGTAGCAGAATTTTTTAGTGGAATTGTTTTACTAGCAAAATCTTTTAGTAGCAGAATCTTTTAGCAACAAATTATTGTAGTGCAGAATCTTATAGTAGCAAAATCTTTTAAGAAAATTTTTTTAGTAGCCGAATCTTCTAATAGCAGAATCTTTTAGTAGCAGAACTTTTTGTAGCAGAATCTTTTTGTAGTAGAATCTGTAAGAGAAAGATTCTGTTGGTAGCAGATTCTTTTAATAAAAACAGTTTTTTAGTAAAAACATATTATAGTAGCAGCAACTTTTAATACCAGAATCTTTTAGTAGAAAAATCATTTAATTGCAGAATAGAGGATTTTTTGGTAGCAGAATTTTAAGTAAGAATTATTTTACTAGCAAAATCTTTTAGTAGCAGAATCTTTTAGTAGGAAAATCTTTTAATAGCACAAACTTTTAATAGCAGAATCTTTTAGTAGTAGGACTTTTTGTAGCAGAATCTTTTTGTAGAAAAATCTTCTAAATCCATAATAAAGGATTTTTTATTAGCTGATTTTTAAGTAAAATTATTTTACTAGCAAAATTTTTTAGTAGCAGATTCTTTTAGCAACAAGTTATTGTAGTACAGAATCTTATAGTAGCAGAAATTTTTAGTAGCAGAATCTTTTAGTAGGAAAATTTTTTAAAAGCAGAATCTTCCAATAGCAGAATCTTTTAATCTTTTAGTGACAGAACTTTTTGTAGTAGAATCTTTTAGCAGCAGAATCTTTTTGTAGCAGAATCTTTAAGAATAAGTTGCTGTTGGTAGCAGATTCTTTTAGTAAAAAGAATTTTTTAGTAGAAAAATATATAGAAGTGGAAGACATCTATGTTTATTTTAAATATAATAAAAATAATTAATATATTAATTAACAAGTACTTTTAACTAAAACTAAAGTAATCTTTTAAATTGAAGGTTTAAATCAATTAGGCTGAGATATCCGCAAATTAATAACGGAAAGTAAGGTGAAAGATTAAAGTTTTACAAGTACAATATTACAGTTAAGTGTTCCTAAATGAACTCATCGAAAATTAACAAGTGCATAATTGATAAAGTCTCGGAGGAATCCGGACAGTTGAAAACTTTACTGAAACCGAAACATTGTGGTAAAGGCTAATCAAATTATATCGTTCTCCAGCAGGGGGATTTTATCTTGAGCGATGTGTTTGCTTTTTGCAATACGGTAGAATATAATTCAATTGAATGTTTAAAAATTTCACTAAGTTAAACAGAATATTTTATTAGATATTAAAAAAAAAACAATTTTAGTGATATAATGGTGGTATTTTAAAGAAATATAAAATTAATTTGATTATTTTTTTTCGTTTTTAAGGTTTTCTACGCTTTTTTTTACGGATTTTGCGGTTTTTACGGTTTTTTACGTGTTTTCATGGTTTTTTACGGATTTTTACTCTTTTTATGATTTTTTACGGATTTTTACGGTTTTTATGATTTTTTACGGATTTTTACGATTTTTGCATTTTTACAGGCGTTTACGACTTGTTACGATTTTTTACGATATTTTTCGATTTTTTACGATTATTTACGATTTCCGGTTTTCGTTTTTTTACGGATTTGTACGTTTTTTACGGTTTTTTTCGATTTCTTGGCCATTTTTACGATTTTTTAAGGTTTTCTACACTTTTTTATGGACTTTTGCGGTTTTTTTACGGTTTTTTACATTTTTTTACGAATTTTCATGTTTTTTTATGGATTTTTACGATTTTTTATGATTTTTTACGGATTTTTACGGATTGTTAGGATTTTTGCCTTTTTTTCCATTTTTTACGGGCGTTAACGACTTGTTACAATTTTTTGTGATTTTTTAATTTTCTTTATGATTTCTTACGGTTTTTTAAGGTTTTTTACCTTTTTACAGTTTTTTACGATTATTTACGGTTATTTACGATTTTTCACGATTGTTTCCGGTTTTTTACGTAAGTCAAACAGAATATTTTATTAGATATTAAAAAAAACAATTTTAGTGATGTAATGGTGGTATTGTAAAGAAATATAAATTATAACTAACTTGTTACTATCCACATTAAATATTCATTTCTCTTGTTAGTGGAAAATATGTCAAGGCTTGAAAATAACGGAAAATTAATTTGATTGTTTTTTTTTTTTTTTTTCGTTTTTAAGGTTTTCTACGCTTTTTTTACGGATTTTGCAGTTTTTACTGGTTTTTACGTTTTTTCATGATTTTTTACAGATTTTTACGGTTTTTATGATTTTTTACGGATCTTTACGATTTTTGCGTTTTCTATCATTTTTTACAGGCGTTTACGGCTTGTTATGATTTTTTACGATATTTTTCGATTTTTTACGATTATTTACGATTTCCGGTTTTTTACGGATTTGTACGTTTTTTTACGGTTTTTTACGATTTCTTGGCGATTTTTACGGTTTTTTAAGGTTTTCTACGCTTTTTTATGGATTTTTCGGTTTTTTACGTTTTTTTACGAATCTTCATGGTCTTTTATAGATTTTTACGATTCTTTATGATTTTTTACGGATTGTTAGGATTTTTGCCTTTTTTACCATTTTTTACGGGCGTTAACGACTTGTTACGATTTTTTACGATATTTTGTTATTTTTTAATTTTCTTTATGATTTCTTACGGGCTTTTAAGGTTTTTTACGTTTTTTACGTTTTTTTACGATTATTTACAGTTATTTACGATTTTTCACGATTGTTTCCGGTTTTTTACGTAAGTCAAACAGAATATTTTATTAGATTTTAAAAAAAAACAATTTTAGTGATGTAATGGTGGTATTTTAAAGAAATATAAATTATAACTAACTTGTTACTATCCACATTAAATATTCATTTCTCATGTGAGTGGAAAATATATCAAGGCTTGAAAATAACAAAAAATCAATTTGATTATTTGTTTTTTCGTTGTGATTTAATCTAAGATCACGATATCGGGGATATTGTCAATCAAAACGAATTTAATCTTTTGGTGGACTGTGATTTTACTAGGACCGCTTACGGCCAGTCTCTCAATAACGCTGATTTAAAAAAAAAATATTTTCAATTGTTCCACTTTAATTAATTGCTGACTGTAGATTTTGAATATTTGTGTTTCTGCGTATCTTGAGTTTTCCAAACATTATATACTGGGCGTTAATTATTTTTGTACAATTTTATTATAGTAAGTTTGATAATGAACTGATTTGAATATTCTCTATGATTTCTTTTGTTATTTTCATTTTGGAAAATTAACGTTTATGTCTCATGAGTTGCTTAAATTATTTTTTGACCCTCTACATTTTTTTCTCTCCAACACTTTTATTTCTGTATATCTATACTCGTAGTGACGTAGATGATCTACTAAATACATTTATGTTAATTTTTTAGTTTTCAATTCTCGTAATTTCATATACTTAAATCAAAGTACCTTTTCCTTTTTAAGACCATTAACATTAATTCCTCGCTGGCCTCTTAAATCATTTTCATCGCGAGCTTCAAATAGGAGACATTATACAAAATAAATGTGCGAAGAGAGTCTGGAATGAAAATGAAATTGCAGCCGTGATGTTGATAATGATGATCTAACTTGCATATAAAATACTTACTAACTATTAAATGAAAGATTTTTAAATATGTTAAAATCTCTATACCGACCACAAATGAATGTATTTACAGGAAGCGACTAAAGCCCAATCCATGTCAACACTTTGTAACTAACAAGTTATTTACTCTAGAGAAAACGTTAGATTCCTTGTGATGTTCACGTTGATGAAGTTATCTAAGTTAACACAAAATGGATAGGTTAAAACAAAGTCGGAAACTGCCTTAAGAGAGAATATATCAAGGGTTACAAACCACTACATGATTCTAAATTAAACATATAATGGAGATTCTGGCATTGTTCGAATTTCCAGCACTTTGGGTTTTAACGATTTATCATTTATTTGGTTTGAAGTTAGTTAAATATTTTATTGGATAGAACTTTCTTCAGTGGTCAAAAATTCAGAAATAAATAAAAATTATCAATCAATTTCGTAATACTTGATTTGATTCATAAAATTATCAGTTAGGGAAAAATGTGTATTATTTCGCCATTTTCTATAAAGACCACAATTGTGAACAGAAATATTTTTATTATAGGCGGAAGTGTCATACTTCAGCATAATATACCTTGAAATATATTCACAATTTCTTGGTGTAAACATTGCTTCCACGAATAATGTAAGTATTTTGCCATGCTATATTTGTTTATTTTGTCTCTAATCTCGAATCTTATTGTAAAGAATATTGCAGGGGGGGGGGGGTAAAAACATATAATGTTTTTAGAACTTCGGGCCGAAAAATTCACTTTAATAATAATCAAGAACTGTATGCAACACGAAATTTATGGACATAACGATTATTTACGGTTTTTAACTCGATTTTAAGATTTTGTCCGGTTTTTTATGGATCTTTACGGGATTTCACGATTTTTTACGGTATTTTAAGGTTTCCTATGCTTTTTTACGGATTTTTGCGGTTTTTTACGTTTTTTTACGGTTTTTTACGGTTTTTTACGGTTTTTTACGGTTTTTTATGGATTTTTACGGTTTATACGGATTTTTACGATTTTTGCGTTTTTTACCATTTTTTAGGGCCGTTTACGACTTGTTACGATTTTTTACGATATTTTTCGATTTTGTACGATTATTTACGATTTTTTACGACTGTTTCCGGTTTTTTACGCATCTTTCCGTTTTTTACGGTTTTGTACAATTTCTTGACGATTTTTACGATTTTATACGGTTTTTTAAGGTTTTCTACGATTTTTTACGGATTTTTGGGGTTTTTTACGGTTTTTTACTTTTTTTTACGAATTTTCATGTATTTTTACGGATTTTTACGATTTTTTATGATTGTTTACGGATTTTTACGATTTTTGCCATTTTTACCATTTTTTACGGGTGTTTCCGACTTGTTACGATTTTTTACGATATTTTGTGATTTTTTAAGTTTCTTTATGATTTCTTACGGGTTTTTAAGGTTCTTTACGTTTTTTACGGTTTTTACTGTTTTTTACGATTATTTACGGTAATTTACGATTTTTCACGATTGTTTCCGGTTTTTTACGTAATTTTACGGTTTTTTCCTTTTTTACGATTTTTCACGGTTTTTTTTACCATTTTTTACGAATTTTTAAGATTTTTTACGGGTTTTACGATTTTTACGGATTTTTAGGATACATTACGGATTTCTACGATTTTTTACATTTTTTACTAGCGTTTACGACTTGTTACGATTTTTTACGGTTTTTTACTATTTTTTAGGAATCATACGTATTTTTTCGACTTTTTACGATATGATTTGTGTCGATATTTTTAAAAATGGTGGAAGATATACTTTTTTTGATATTTTAACCCCCTCCAGTTCCCCCCCCCCCGTAGGTCGGATAAAAAAAAATTCGTACAAATTAATTTTATAATAATTAGGATATGAAAAAAGTGTCAAAGATCTGTTCCAATATTTTCAAAAATGGCAGATATGAATTTTCTGAATTATCAACCCCCTCCAGTTCCACCCATGAACGTCAAATCGAAAAAAGTTTTAAGCAAATTAATTTTATAATAATTAGGACATGAAAAAAGTCTTATGACCAGTTTCGAAATTTTTATTAGATTATCCCACAGAAATTCCATTTTGTAATATCGCATAAAAATGTAGTCAAAGTTTTTATAACACAAATACACAAGTTGTATCTTGTAACGAGAAACAGTCATGTATCCTTGGAACATGTTTTAGTAGGGCCGGTTGTACATACAGTCTTGGATCTACTAACCTATGTTGAGGGATGAACTTGATCAAAAATATATTTCCGTTGTACAAATGATACTTTAGCCCAACTCTACAAAACTTAGTTCGATTAAAGATATGTGAAGTTGGTAGCGTTTCCACATGCGCAGTTGGTTCTATCTATCAAAAATCGTATTTTTAAAAATTTAAAAAGTAAACGTTTTCGAATACAATACGAATAATGGTTACAATATTTTCAAAATTTGCTTTCTGTATAATAAAATTGTTGTAAACGTCTGCTAAGATATAAAGTTTTATATCTGTTGGGATAATATAATAACTGTTTTGTAACTAGATTACGGCAATTAATTTTTCCCCTTTTATTGATCAATTTAACGCGAAAGGCATTACAAAGTCGTTAACTTGTCACCTACAGTCATTTAAATTTTCACGTAAAAAGAATATCTTTATGGAACGAGAAACAGGGTAACGATCTCGACCTGCAAGACATAAACTTTTCAAATATACTGTCGATGAGATACTTTGTAGTAAATGGCTTTAGTTCATGGATAGTCCGCAAATGTTCTTTGAATTGTGCAAACTTGGACGTTGGATGAAATTTATACGGTAAAGTTAAAGGTTACAAAAGTTGGTTTATCTAAATATATAATTGGGTATATTTTTTCTCCACGACCATTATTGAATATATGAATTCCGAAATCATTTTTAATAATAGAATGTAAACATTCACCCTCTAGAGTCTGAATATTTATTCTAAAACACTTGCTTCTTATGTATTTTGCATGTATTTTCATTCTTTATCAATTTAAAGAATGGATTTTCTGTAATCGAAATAAACGATATGGGATTGCCATGGATTTCAAAAGTGTCAGTGTCAGATACAAAATGGCGACGATAATAATTATTTTCAAACAAGTTTTAATTTAAACAAATTAATGAGTGAAAAATCAAGTGAAGTAGATATAGAATTTAATAATATCTAAAATTGCAAATTATGAAAAAATATCAATGCACAAGATTGTAATTTCGGTAAGTGTACCATAACACTATAAATACTACTGTAATACAAATATGTCAACAAATAACTTGTGTTCAGATTTAATTTAATTTTGATTCATACTTTTTGATCGTGGAGAAAATATAGTCTATTACTCGGTTAGAATGAAAAAATTCGACACTCGTGGTTCCTCACACTCGCTGACGCTCGCGTTCGGAATTTTCCACTCGTCGAATTTTTCATTCTAACCTTGTTACAGAATCTACTATTCCCCAATCTTGTTTTTTTGCTATTTCTCCTCATTTTTCAATTTATATGGTTTGGACCATTTTTACTTCCTTTTTTCCTTCCAACTCACCTTTTTTTGCCTTATTTTTCTTCTATTTTTTCCCAACTAGTGGTTTAGGCTCCACATTTTTCCCAAATTTTTTCCTTTTTTTTGTTCCAATTTTTCTTTCCTTTATTCCATTCTTGTCTTTTTGCTCCATTTTCTTACATTTTTTTTCCCTATTCCCCGCTTTCTTTGAGCCAGTTTTCCCCTTTTTTCCACTCTTTATTTTAACCTTGTTTTTCCCTATGTGTTCTTTAGGCCCATGTGGTTCCTTCTTTTTTTTCCGCTTGTGTTTTTTGTTTCAGTTTCCCCCCTTAACCATTCTTGTTTTTGCCTCATTTTTTTCCCTCTTGTTTTTTATGTTGGCCCATTTTTTCCACCTTTTTTCCCAGTCCTGTTTTTTGCCTCATTTTTCTCCCATTTTTTCCACATGTGTTATAGATTCTACTTCTTTTCCTCTTTTTTTCGCTCTTGTTATTTTGCCCCAATTTTTCTTTCCTTTTTCCCCCTTTTTTAAACCCTTGTTTTTTTACCCTATACCCCCATTTTTTTTCTACTATCCGGTTTTTTGGCATATTTTTTCCCTTTTTTCCCAATTTGTATTTTTTCACCTTTTTTCCACTTCTGGTTTCTGCTCCATTTTTATACCATTTTTTCCCACTTGTGTTTTTTGTCCCATTTTACCCCTTTTTCACTCTTATTTCTGCCTAATTTTTCCCCTTTTTTCCATTTCTGGCCCATTTTTCTCGCTTTTGTTTTTGCCTTATTTTTCTCTCCCTTTTTTCCCACTTGCGTTGTAGGCCCCACCTTTTCCACCTTTTTTCCACTCTTGTTTTTTTCCACAATTTGTCAATTTCTTTTTTCACATTTTTGTCCATTCTTGTAGTTTTGCTCCATTTTTTTGACATCTTGTTTTTAGTCCCACTTTTCTCTTATCTTTTGCCTCACTTTTTTTTGGTTTTTTCACCTATTTTTTTATGACGAATAAAATGATTTTTTTTTTATTTTAATAAAATATCCGTTTATGGCAAATAATTTAAAAAAAATATTCAT
The DNA here is from genome assembly GCA_963243735.1 of Neocrepidodera transversa. Taxonomy (NCBI): domain Eukaryota; kingdom Metazoa; phylum Arthropoda; class Insecta; order Coleoptera; family Chrysomelidae; genus Neocrepidodera; species Neocrepidodera transversa. Next base: position 15,994,136 of record OY725338.1, read on the forward strand.
ATTCGTATATTTATTTTCTACAATTTTTATACAGGGCGGGCCACCTGTAACGCTCGGTTCCTGTATACATTTTTTAAGATGAATCTAAAAATGTAAAGAAATACAGGGTGTTCCATTAAAAAAAAAACATAACTGTCATTTTTTTTTTTAGCACCCTGTATAACTAAAATTATTTTTAGATTGTCTTTTCAGCTAGAATCAAACTTTTTAAAAAATGTTTAGTTTGCAAAACGAGGCGTTACCGGTGGCCCACCTTGTATTTTAACAATTTTTTTTATTAGATAGAAATTACTCTTTTATGCAGTGTTTCGATTTTCGCTGTTCAGTTAACGAAAATTCCATTCGTCGAGAAGTTTCGGGAAAGATAAAATTAAAGCTCTACATTGCTTCGTAGGTATTGAATTAAGTCGGCGATTCGAAGTGGGAAGGATCCGCCAAATCACTAATAGGGATTTTACCGACACTTGGGATAAACCGGTATAGGATCCACCAAGAATTTAACGCTTTTTTCTCTTTTATACCTCGTTCTTTTCTTTGGTAATGAACATATTTATATTTTCTTAAAATATATTGATTTCATAAATAACATATATAAATATTTATACAAACATTATTAGATATCGGTAAAAATATATTTAACCATCATCAGGTATCTTTTAAAACCTACAATTCCGTTAAATTACATATTAAAAGTCCCTTTTTCGTTTACATATTTAAATTTTATACCAATTAGTGTATTTATAAAAAAAAAATAAAGAAGTGTAGGTATTCTATTGTTTCAAAATTTGTTGAATGGAATAATAAGTACTTTACAAACACTCTATATTCAAATATTTGTCAATAAAAGGTGTAAGTATAAACTGTTGGAAATAAAATGGCTTTTTAAGCACGTGCTTACATTATTTTATATGTTTTACGAATTTTAATAGTATTTTATTTATTATTAATATTATATTTTAAATTATAAATAAATAATTTTAAATCGCATCTAGTAGTATTAAAATCATTTTAAGACAAGCTTTTACCTTTCGAATTTTTAATTAGCAGCTTAACGAACCTTTGTTTAAATTATTAAACCATTTCCAAAGGTAGAGATAACGCGGCCCCACTCTAAATATTAATGAAATGGCGTCAGTGGCGAGATATTCTAATTATGTTTGCTTTTGAAAGGGGAAATCTGATATTTTTAATCACGACCCGTATAATTCGCACATTTCCATGATATAATTTCATACAAGTTGGACACACAGACGTCGTCAAAAAAGATCATTATTTTAAGCTGGGATAAATTTGAATTTTCACACCATATTTAAATCTGTTTTAATATACAAATTTATTGTTACTTTGTAACTATTTTAATTTAAAAGAATTTATAAAATTATTCCTGAAGTAACATTTGTTTTATGAAATGAAAAATTAATGCTCAGCTGAAAAATTATAACAATAATGTACCAAAAAAAAAAGGAGTAAAAGCAAACTCAGGCGGAAAATATTTTTAACTTGACAATGAAATATTCGCAATTCAAGCTTGATGTATCTGTTGACACTGTTTCCTTGAGAGTTGAATACTAATGTATCATATAAATCAAATAATTTTTTTATCAACATAGAATAAAACAATTAAACTATATAAAATGTCTCTAAAACATATAAAGTTATAATTTTCTACCCCGTATATTTATACTTTATATGATAAAAGAAGCTTAATACTATTTAATATGGATTGAAAAATACTGTAAGTAAAAATTTTTTCCAAAATTTTAGGCAAGAATTATGACTTTGGGAAAAGGGAGAGACCAAAAAGGGGGAAAATTAAAAAAATCTTACACTTGTGGTCTCTCCCTATTCTCACAACCACAATTCTTTTTCTAAAATTTGGAAAAAAATTGTGTATATAGTATATTTTTCTCTTTTCATATACAGTTAACACATTTTAATTTTATTGGTAGGTTCTTTGTTACAGGGCTAAACAATATTAAAACTATAAAAGTTACAATTTTCTAAATGAATCACCCTGTACATTTTTATCTATATTAAAATAAGCTTAACACCATTGAGAAGGGAATAAAAAATACTATCAGTCGGATTTTTTACAAAATTTTTAAGAAAGAATTGTGACCTTGAGAAAAGAGAGACCAAATTGGGGAAAATTAAAAAATTCTTACACTTGTGGTCTCTTGCTATTCTCACAACCACAACTTTTTATCTAAAATTTTGAAAAAAATTGTGTATATAGTATATTTTTTTCTGTTTTCATATGCAGTTAAAACATTTTAATATTATCAGTAGTTTCTTTGTTACAGGGACTAAACAATATTAAAACTATAAAAGTTACAATTTTCTAAATGAATCACCCTGTACATTTTTATCTATATTAAAATAAGCTCAATACCATTGAGAAGGGAATAAAAAATACTATCAGTGGGAATTTTTCCAAAATGTTTAAGCAAGAATTGTGACCTTGAGAAAAGAGAGACCAAATTGGGGAAAATTAAAAAATTCTTACACTTGTGGTCTCTCCCTATTCTCACAACCACAACTTTTTATCTAAAATTTTGAAAAAAATTGTGTATATAGTATATTTTTTTCTGTTTTCATATGCAGTTAAAACATTTTAATATTATCAGTAGTTTCTTTGTTACAGGGACTAAACAATATTAAAACTATAAAAGTTACAATTTTCTAAATGATGCACCCTGTATATTTTTATTTATAATAAAATAAGCTTAATACTATTGAGAAGGGAATAAAAAATACTAAGAGTTGGGATTTTTTCAAAATTTTTAAGCAATAATTGTGACCTTGAGAAAAGAGAGACCAAATTGGGGAAAATTAAAAAATTCTTACACTTGTGGTCTCTTGCTATTCTCACAACCTCAATTTTGTATCCAAAATTTTGAAAAAAATTGTGTATATAGTATATTTTTTCTCTTTTCATATACAGTTAACACATTTTAATATTATCGGTAGTTTCTTTATTACAGGGGCTAAACAATATTAAAACTATAAAAGTTACAATTTTCTAAATGAATCACCCTGTACATTTTTATTTATATTAAAATAAGCTTAATACCATTGAGAAGGGAATAAAAAATACTATCAGTCGGAATTTTTAGAAAATTTTTAAGCAAGAATTGTGACCTTGAGAAAAGAGAGACCAAATTGGGGAAAATTAAAAAATTCTTACACTTGTGGTCTCTTGCTATTCTCACAACCTCAATTTTTTATCCAAAATTGTGAAAAAAATTGTGTATATAGTATATTTTTTCTCTTTTCATATACAGTTAACACATTTTAATATTATCGGTAGTTTCTTTATTACAGGGGCTAAACAATATTAAAACTATAAAAGTTACAATTTTCTAAATGAATGACCTTCAGAAAAGGGAGAGACCCAGCTGGGTAAAATTAATAAATCCTTACAGTTGTGGTATCTCCCTATTTTCACAACAACAATTTTTTTGTCTAAAATTTTGAAAAAAATTTTTGCATATAGCCTATTTTTTGCTCTTTCATTCCATACTTAGCGCGTTTTAATAACGTCGATAGTTTTTTTGTTACAGAGGATAAACAATATGAAAACTAAAAATTTAAATGCAATTATTGTTACTACTGCTAGAAAAATATAAATTATCTGTAGTTTAAATTTTTATTCTATAAATACTGTAATTTTTTTAATAAAAATAAATTTAAACTTGATTAATTGGAATATTATAAATTAATATTATAATATTAATAATATAGTGAAAAAATCTAACATAAGTTGGTCACCATTTTATGTAGAATTCATGTCAAGTTACACATGACCTATCACAACTTCAGTGGCTTACGCCCGATTTATTTAAAAAATTAGAAAACGAAATACTGATAATTCCATTATTGATTTATTTTACGTTATAGTGCAGATGTTTCTGTCATTTTTAGACGCCATCAGCCAAACTTGTAGATCAATAAATTAGATTTCTTATCAAGGTATTACTTGTCCAAAAAAAATTACTTAAATGCCATCCAACGGCAGCGAAGTAAGTAGGACAAACTGAAGGTGTATGTTTCTGCTTTTCAGTTTTTTCTGGATTTTCTTTTACATCATATTTGCCCGATTATGGTTCTTTAATTTTCTTTTTCCTCTTAGATATAATTTTTTGATTGATATTAAAATTTATTTTTCCATAATTTATATATGGTTTTAATTTTTTAGTAACATATAAAAAAATATACCTAATTATATATTTAGATAAACCAACTTTTGTAACCTTTAACTTTACCGTATATATTTCATCCAACGTCCAAGTTTGCACAATTCAAAGAACATTTGCGGACTATCCATGAACTAAAGCCATTTACTACAAAGTATCTCATCGACAGTATATTTGAAAAGTTTATGTCTTGCAGGTCGAGATCGTTACCCTGTTTCTCGTTCCATAAAGATATTCTTTTTACGTGAAAATTTAAATGACTGTAGGTGACAAGTTAACGACTTTGTAATGCCTTTCGCGTTAAATTGATCAATAAAAGGGGAAAAATTAATTGCCGTAATCTAGTTACAAAACAGTTATTATATTATCCCAACAGATATAAAACTTTATATCTTAGCCAGACGTTTACAACAATTTTATTATCCAGAAAGCAAATTTTGAAAATATTGTAACCATTATTCGTATTGTATTCGAAAACGTTTACTTTATAAATTTTTTAAAATACGATTTTTGATAGATAGAACCAACTGCGCATGTGGAAACGCTACCAACTTCACATATCTTTAATCGAACTAAGTTTTGTAGAGTTGGGCTAAAGTATCATTTGTACAACGGAAATATATTTTTGATGTTCATCCCTCAAAATAGGTTAGTAGATCCAAGACTATGTACAACCGGCCCTACTAAAACATGTTCCAAGGATACATGACTGTTTCTCGTTACAAGATACAACTTGTGTATTTGTGTTATAGTTATGTGGGATAGTCTAATAAAAAGTTTCTTCATTTACCTAAATTTTTATTACTTCGATCCAGACCGGAATTATTAAAATCATAAAAAAAAATTGAAATTTTTTTTTGCTTACAATTACTATTCACCGCCATTTTTTAAAATTTCGAAACAGGTCATAAGACTTTTTTCATGTCCTAATTATTATAAAATTAATTTGCTTAAAACATTTTTCGATTTGACGTTCATGGGTTGAACTGGAAAGGGTTGAAATTTCAAAAAATTCATATCCGCCATTTTTGAAAATATTGTAATAGGTCTTGACACTTTTTTCATATACCAATTATTATAAAACTGGAGGGGTTGAAATGTCAAAAAAAGTATATCTTCCGCCATTTTTAAAAATATCGACACGGGTCATGTCGTAAAAAGTCGAAAAAATCCGTATAGTTCCTAAAAAAAAACGTAAAAATTGTAAATCATTGTAAAAAATCGTAAGAAATCATAAAAATCTCAAAATATAGTAATATACTGTATCAAGTCGTAAACCCCCGTAAAAGATGGTAAAAAATCGTAAAAAATCCCAAACATCCGTAAAAAAACGTAAAAAACGTAAAAACCCGTAATAAATCTTAAAAATTCGTGGAAAATCGTAAAAAAAAACCTTATAAAATCGTAAAAATCGCTAAGAAATCGTAAAAAAGGAAAAACCGTAAAAAAAACGTAAAATCCGTAAAAAACCAGTAACAATCGTAAAAAATCGTAAATAATCGTAAAAAATCGTAAATAATCTTAAAAAATCGTGAAAAACGCAAAATATCGTAAAAAATCGTAACATGTCGTAAACGCCCGTATAAAATTGTAAAAAAGGCAAAAATCGTAGCAATCCGTAAAAATCCGTAAAAAATTATAAAAAATCGTAAAAATTTGTAAAAATCCGTAAAAAATCATGAAAATTCGTAAAAAATCGTAAAAAACCTTAGAACACCTTAAAAAACCGTAAAAAATCGTAAAAATAGTAAAAATCGCCAAGAAATCGTAAAAAATCGTAAAAATCATGAACATTCGTAAAAAACCGTAAAAAGCCGCAAAACTCCGTAAAAAACATTAGAAACCTTAAAAAACCGTAAAAAATAGTAAAATCTCCAAGAAATCGTAAAAACCGTAAAAAAACGTAAAGATCCCTAAAAAGCCGGAAAAAATCGTAAGAAATCGTAAAAAACCGTAAAAAACCGTAAAAAATCATAAAAAATCGAAAAATATCGTAAAAAATCTTAACAGGTCGTAAACGCCCGTAAAAAATGTCAAAAACCGCAAAAATCGTAAAAATCCGTAAAAAACAAATTACAAATCCTTTAGAGGATTATTAGTACAGAATTTAATTATAACAAACTACTTTCTAAAATTAAATCTTTATGACTTTCAAGCTTAGATCTTTCTCTAGCTATTTTAAAATACATAACACTTTTCCTTTAGTAACTAAAGACTCAAAAAAAAGAGTAAAAAATCTTACTCATTTTAATTTTCAGTCAATATTTTTTATGCAACAAATTTTTTATTAATAATCAACTGGATAAATACTAATTAAATTAATAATAAAAATAAAGTAATTTTTTATCGATTAAATTTTCAGTCAACTGAAACTAAATTTTAACAAAAAATTTCAAGTAATTTTCTTTCAAAAAAGATCATTCATTTTTTTACTCACCTGAAATTACAAATCCTTCAGACGGTTATTAGTACAGAATTTAATGATACTTAAAAATACTTTAAAATACTTAAAAATACCTAAAAATACTTAAAAATACTTTAAAAATACTTAAAAATACTTAAAAATACTTAAAAATACTTAAAAATACTTAAAAATACTTAAAAATACTTAAAAATACTTAAAAATACTTAAAAATACTTAAAAATACTTAAAAATACTTAAAAATACTTAAAAATACTTAAAAATGCTTAAAAATGCTTAAAAATACTTAAAAATACTTAAAAATACTTAAAAATACTTAAAAATACTTAAAAATACTTAAAAATACTTAAAAATCCTTAAAAATACTTAAAAATACTTAAAAATACTTAAAAATACTTAAAAATACTTAAAAATACTTAAAAATACTTAAAAATACTTAAAAATACTTAAAAATACTTAAAAATACTTAAAAATACTTAAAAATACTTAAAAATACTTAAAAATACTTAAAAATACTTAAAAATACTTAAAAATACTTAAAAATACTTAAAAATACTTAAAAATACTTAAAAATACTTAAAAATACTTAAAAATACTTAAAAATACTTAAAAATACTTAAAAATACTTAAAAATACTTAAAAATACTTAAAAATACTTAAAAATACTTAAAAATACTTAAAAATACTTAAAAATACTTAAAAATACTTAAAAATACTTAAAAATACTTAAAAATACTTAAAAATACTTAAAAATACTTAAAAATACTTAAAAATACTTAAAAATACTTAAAAATACTTAAAAATACTTAAAAATACTTAAAAATACTTAAAAATACTTAAAAATACTTAAAAATACTTAAAAATACTTAAAAATACTTAAAAATACTTAAAAATACTTAAAAATACTTAAAAATACTTAAAAATACTTAAAAATACTTAAAAATACTTAAAAATACTTAAAAATACTTAAAAATACTTAAAAATACTTAAAAATACTTAAAAATACTTAAAAATACTTAAAAATACTTAAAAATACTTAAAAATACTTAAAAATACTTAAAAATACTTAAAAATACTTAAAAATACTTAAAAATACTTAAAAATACTTAAAAATACTTAAAAATACTTAAAAATACTTAAAAATACTTAAAAATACTTAAAAATACTTAAAAATACTTAAAAATACTTAAAAATACTTAAAAATACTTAAAAATACTTAAAAATACTTAAAAATACTTAAAAATACTTAAAAATGCTTAAAAATGCTTAAAAATACTTAAAAATACTTAAAAATACTTAAAAATACTTAAAAATACTTAAAAATACTTAAAAATACTTAAAAATACTTAAAAATACTTAAAAATACTTAAAAATCCTTAAAAATACTTAAAAATACTTAAAAATACTTAAAAATACTTAAAAATACTTAAAAATACTTAAAAATACTTAAAAATACTTAAAAATACTTAAAAATACTTAAAAATACTTAAAAATACTTAAAAATACTTAAAAATACTTAAAAATACTTAAAAATACTTAAAAATACTTAAAAATACTTAAAAATACTTAAAAATACTTAAAAATACTTAAAAATACTTAAAAATACTTAAAAATACTTAAAAATACTTAAAAATACTTAAAAATACTTAAAAATACTTAAAAATACTTAAAAACACTTGGATCTTTCCCTAGGTATTTTAAAATAACTTAACACTCAAAAATCAAAAAAAAAATCTTACGTATTTTAAGTTTCAACCAATATTTTTTAAGCAACAAATTTTTACAAATTATCAACTGATGTGCAATTTTCAATTATTTCTCTATGTGAAATCTCTAAAGAACGTTACAAAATTTTCCATTTTGGTTTTTCATCTTTTGTGTAATGCTAAATTCCAGTGGCGTATCCATTTATTATATTGATTTAAAACTTTTGATATAGTTCCTCTTACCTTACAACACTAATTCTAAAACTTGTCTATTTCTATTGGTATGCCACTGGAACTTGCTCTTTTGTCCTCTTGAATATTCGCCCAATTGCATTTAACTCCGAACCATTACAGCTTCACCGAACAAGCGTATTTATGGAAAAGCTCCAAACTGTCATTGTTATATTATTCATTTTAAGCACAAAAATTTCTCATTTCTCTATTCGGACACCAGAAGCGAAAAGTGTGTTTCACCGAACAATCCTCTAATACCGCATTGTTTGGCATCTGAAAAGATTGGTCCGTAGCATTAATCAGAAGAGTAATAAAGATATATGAGTGTTAGGATGATAAATTGAACTTGTTCAATCATTTTCAGAGACGTAGAAAAGGTGAAAATTTAAATAATTATTCTTAATTTAATAAATTAGTTACCTTATATAATTTCTGAAGTCGATATAATTACGCCAAAAAGGCTCTTCTATTACCATAATTTTTTTATATATTTAGTAATTTTTTCTAGTATAGTAAAAAATTAATTAAACTAATGATTACGTTGCAATTCAATTATCTAATTAACGAATGACTATGTAACTCAAACAAACTTACCTAAATTACTTTTTTGCAAGATTCTTCTACCCTTTCTCAGCAACGCTAGTAATTAGATGGTATCAAAGCCTATAAAATACCCTATCTTGTTTTCATTAAGAGCTAATTGTAAGTTAAATGGCTCGTTTTCTTTAATGAAACCAGTATCACATAATGTTAAAGAGTTCCGTTAAAACATAGTTAATTGAGTTTTATTTTATTTTATTTTTGATATCCTATAAGTAAAGTTCTGTTTTAAGCATATGTCTATAAGGTAAATAACTAGAGGGAAATGAAATATGTTATTTGCTTTGAAGTGAATATTTTATGTATAAAAGTATTTTCTGTTCGTGACACTTTTACATTTTTGAATAAATTTTTATTTCTTATTTTATAGATAAGTATATTTATATTTATAATATATAGGGAGTTTGTATTTGGATTTAATATAATATTCCTCTAGATAAATACATAAAATTTTTAATCTTTTTAAAAATTTTTGCTTTTGTCAGTAAAAAAAATCAAAGTTTCATATTTATTTCAGAAAAAATAAAAATAGACTGGCACCCATACTCTTTATTAATGATATTCCGTTCTTAATTTATAATAAGAACAAAATACTACATTAAAAATTTTGGCTTTAATATAATATTCCTCTAGATAAATACATAAAAATTTTAATTTTTACTCTCCCGACCCACCTCCTAGAAGGGAAAGTATTGTGAACGGGCTAAAAAAAAATTTCGAGATAAAGAGGAAAATATCTATTTTAAGGTCACCTGAGATGATTAAGACCATTTTCAGATGGAAGTCTGCCTGACTGTCTGTCTGTCTGACTGACTGTCTGACTGTCTGTCTGTCTGTCTGTCTGTCTGTCTGTCTGTCTGTCTGTCTGTCTGTATTCTTCCACGATAGAGGCCACACGTTTAATCCGATTGAGCTGAAATTTGGTATATGGGTTTGGGTTAGCTGTCGGAAGAACCCATTAGTTTTTGTACGACATCTGTCAAACGGAAGTGTCACTATCAAAAAATGACAGATGCAATATGTCACGGAATTTGACTAGCAATAATACGTCATTTGAAAGCCATTGAAAAACTCTTTTCAAAACAGTTGAACTTATTTTTACAACTGCCACCTGTCAAAAATAAAAAAATGTCAAAATTTGAAACTTTAACATTAAATATCTGGAAAAGTATTCGTGTATTTTTTTCAATTTTTTACAATTTTTTTACAATTTTTTCCAATTTTGTCCAATTTTTTTTTCAATTTTTCTTTGACTTTTTAATAGTTTTTGAGTTTTTGTGAAATTTTTCGATATTTTTGAGATTTTTTGAGGTTTTCTGAGATTTTTTGACATTTTTTTAGATTTTTTGAGATTTTTAATGTTTTTTGAGATTTTTTGAGATTTTTTGAGATTTTTTGAGATTTTTTGAGAATTTTTTGAAGTGTTTTAAGATTTTTTGAGATTTATTTCAGATTTATTGTGATTTTTTAATATTTTTTAAGATTATTTTAAATTTTTTTGAAATTCATTTTAGTTTTTTGAAACTCTTTGAATCTTTTGAGATGCTTTGAGAATATTTAGAGATTTTATGAGATTTTTAAATTTTTTTAGTTTATTTTTAGAGATTTTCAAAGAATTTTTGAGATTTTTTGATGTTTTTTGATTTTTTGAGGTTTTTTAAGATTTTTTCAGATTTTATTTTTAAAATTTTTAAGGATTTTTTGGGTTTTTGAGATATTTGCTCTATTTTGATTTTTTTGAGATTTGACGTTTTAAATTTTTTGAGATTTGACGTTTTAAATTTTTTGAGATTGTGCATTTTTTGATTTTTTAAGAATTTTTAGAGATTTTTGAGATGCTTTTGAAGCGTATAAAATTTTTTTGAGATTTATTTGAAAATATTTGAGATTTTTTGAGTTTTTTGATTTTTGATATTTCTTACCGTTTTTGAGATTTTTGAAATTTTTGATTTTTGACATTTTTTGAAATTTCTTGAGATTTAAGATTTTTTGACATTGAGATTTTTTGAGTTTTTACTTTCCCGACCCACCTCCGAGAAAGTAAAGTATTGTGAAAGAGCTTAAAAAAATTCGAGATAAAGATGGAAATATGCATTTTGCGGTCACCTGAGATGATTAAGACTATTTCTAGATCGAAGTCTGTCTGTCCGTGTGGATTCTTACACGATGGAGGCCACACGTTTAAACCGATTGAACTGAAATTTCGTATATGGGTTTAGATTACCCGTCTTGAGAACTCATTAGTTTTTGTACGACATCTGTCAAACGGAAGCGTCATTATCAAAAAAAGACAGATGCAATATATTACGGAATTTGACTTGCAATATGTCATTTGAAAGTGCCTGAAAAACTCTATTCAGAACAGTCAAAATTATTTCTCCAACTGACACCTGTCAAAAATGAAAAAATGTTAAACTTTATCATTAAATATCTGAAAAAGTATTCGTGGATATAAGTCGGGAAAATTTTGGGGCGATACAACCGATTTTTTTTTAAATATTTTTGCTTTTGTATCCATATATTTTTATCAGTAAAAAAAAACCAAAGTTTCATATTTATTTATTTCAGAAACTTCAAATAAAATTAAAAATAGACTGGCGCCCACTTTATTAATGATATTTTATTCTTAATTTATCATGGGAACAAAATACTACATTAAAAATAAAAAAATTAGCATAAACATTTGAATTATTTAAATTCAAAATTGTTGATTAAATAAAAATAAAGTATTTTCATTGTTTTTTATTATTCAAATGTTAGTTTTCATTTTTCTATTATATACAGTTTTGTCGATTTTATCACAATTTCAACAGAAATAAATTTTGTATAACACTTTTTTTTCCAATTTTGATCTTTCTTCGATATTTTGAGCTTTTCTAATTTTCGGATTAACGTTCTATAATATTTTTTTTATAATCTCTAATAGTATATTATACACCAAGGTCGAGTATTATTATTATCCCTCGATGCTTCGCATCTCGGGATAATAAGTTGCGAGGCTGAGAAACATCTTCTCTACCGTGGTTTATATGCTATTTTTTCCACTACTAGAACATTTAATCATTTTTACAATCAATGATATTTTTTGGATTTTTTGGGTATATATTTGAAAATAATTTAATGGCAGAGAAGCAGTTTGTGAAAACAATTGAATGAGAATATTCAATAAATAAAATTGACATTTCATTATGTTAATTGCACTGTGAATTTTAAAACATTCAATTAACGATGAAGACATGAAGAATTCGTTTCATTTGACACTTAAATTTGAAAAATCACTAAATTGAATTTTAAAATTGAATTTTAGGTTAATTTTAGAATAGGTATTATTGCATAAACAGCACTAATTAATATCAAAATATTTATTACATAACCTGAAACTACTTCAAACGAAAATATATCTGATAAAGGATTACTTACCCCTATTTTATTTGATTAGTTCGAAACTTTACTTTAAAAATATGGGAATTCAATAGAAAGAGCTTATTTGCTGTCGACTTTTTTATTATAATTCAAAAAAAAACTATTGACAAACGCAATGACACTTGTATATATTTAATTTGAAAGATTTTCTAAGATTGCCTACGTCTGACATCACGTTTAGTCTTTATTTGTTTTCATTATCTACTACAAGTAGATAATAAAAAATTATCTACTTGTAGGAGAGAAATTTAACTTCTTGACTTGAACGCAGCATAAATAATGACATCTTCCAATACTAGTAGTGGAAAAAATTATGCGTCGATTTATTTAAATTTATTAACAAAATTTATTTATTTTTTAGTTCATTTTGTATATATCTTCTATTCATATAACATTTTTATAATACCTTAGAATTTTCGTCCGCTAAATATATAACTTTTTACTAGTCTGTCGAAAAATACTTTTCGAAAGGAAGTGGCGATTCCACAACTCACATACTGCATATATTTGACAGCACATAAGGTTGTATGTGTTACGTTATCGTATATTGTCGAGTTTCTTAAATGCCAGTTTATACTGGTTGGGTTCTTAAGCAGACAACTCGAATATAAAGGAAGACGACGTGAGACTTAGATACTTGATTTTCATATCTTTTATATAGTGACAAGTTAATAACACGTCGCTATATCCGTTACACTCTGTGATTTTTACTAAAGTGTTTAGATAAGGAAGGATTTCACCTTCAATATTTTTAAAATTTGCATATTTATCATCTAGAAGACGTTAGAAATATGTTATGAAAACCTGTTTTGTCGAAATCGACGGTATTATGTAATTGATAGTGACACGAAAATTGTTTATATGTGCTCTTTCACTTAAAATTTAATTTTCCAAAAATATGGAGGCTTTTTTTAAATAATGTTTGGTTTAATATTTACAGCTTCGAATAGGAATAAAAACAGGCAAACAAAAACGTTTGTGAAATAATGTCCGCTATTTGCAGAAAATTCTCAATTTTCAAAAACCCACCCTTCAGGCTATAGTTAGTGATATAAGAATTAAAAATTTTGTATTTTTTTTGTGTTTCGGTTCTTACTTTACTCAGATTCAGATCACCCTAAGGTCACGCCTGTGGAAAATGTTTCAATTTTAAACTGAATTCTTGAAGTTTAATAAATTACAAATTGAACAAAACAATTTTTATCTGATTATCTTTTTTGGTTCCTTCAGAATGAATTCTTGGAAATCGTCGAAAATCAGGATTGATTAAGTCTTTATTGTATAATATAGCGAATGCACCAAAATTTACAAAATTGGTGAATGCTCCGTTAAAAATTGGTATTACATTGATTAAAATCCTCCAGATGAAATTTGGTGAAGAAAGACCGTTTCCTAAAACATTTTCGATATGTTTTATGACACTCTATTTCTTCACCAAATTCCAGCTAGTTTTTTTCATATTTTCGAGTTAAAACCGAAAATTTCCCACTGGTGTTAGGATAAAAGTTTTGATATTTTACTACGGCCCGCCAATACTTCACCTTTGGTGCAGTATGGCAAACCGTAGTATTGAAATCGTGCAAAAATCTCAAAATTTTTTTTGCTCCAAATGACATAAAATGTCATGAAACGTGGAAAAAATTGATTTTCCGCGAAAAAAAAGTCTGTCTGTGTGGATGTGTGGATGTCTGTGCGCACGACAACTCGAGAACGGTACGGCCGATCCGGAAAATTCTTTCGGCAATCGGTTTGTATTCAAAAAAGAAAGGATCTATCAGAAGATGAGCAATTTCGGGTCCGAGGAACCCGGTCCCGCCTACTAAGTGAAACTTCTTTTCGAGATATCTCGATAAGGAAAGCAAATTTATCGATACTGATTTCTATTAAGGTGTTGTGTAAGGTCAAAACCGGCTCGTTATTCTCATATTTTTTTGTTTATATTTATAGATTTTTATTTTCTATTCATTTATTTCGATTTATTCTCCATTTATTTTCAGTGTTTTTATTTTTTTCTTGTATTTTCATAGATTTTCATTTTTCTTCATTCGTTTTGATTTATTCCCATATATTCTTGTTTTTCATTGATTTTTATTTTCTATCATTTTTTTTTTAATTATTCTCTTGATTTTAATTTTTTTCCATGTATTTTCATTTATTCTCACTCATTTTCATTACTATCATTATTTTCATTTTTTTTCTCCTTTATTTTCATTTTTTTTATTCATTTTGATTTATTCTCATATATTTTCATTGATTTTATTTTTTTCATGTATTTTCATTGATTTTCATTTATCTTCATTCATTTTGATTTATTGTCATATATTTTCGTTTATTTTCATTAATTTTTATTTTCTATTCATTTTTTTTTTATTCTCTTTATTTTAATTTTTTCCCATGTATTTTCATTTACTTTCATTCATTTTCATTACTATCATTATTTTAATTTATTCTTGTTACTTTTCATTTATTTGTATTCATTTTGATTTATTCTCATTTATTTTCGTGTATTTTTATTTATTTTAATTTTTTAAATTTATTTTCATTAATTTTCATTTATTTTCCATCATTTTCGTTAATTTGAAAGATAAATATAAATATCGTCCGTCACCATGGAGTCGCCAACATTCATTTTATTAATTTTAACAAAAAATTCACAATCTCCGGCCCCAAAAACCCCATTGACTAGTTTTTAATGGAATCAACGGTTAATGGAAAAAAAAAAATCTGATGTGGCCAGCACATGACCTCTCGCCATTTTTGAATCAAAAATCTACAGGTTAACACAAAAAAGTATGAAAAAAAATTACTTTTTTGTAAATCTGGCAACAATGGCCAAAGTTTTGAAAACTTTAATAATACGAAAATAAACTGTAGTGTATACAAAATAAATGTGTAAAACTTTATTGCCTTTTTGTATAATAATGACGTCATCACTCATAGCAACTGCCACTTCCGGTTGTCCGATTGGCACCAAAATCTAATCAGATCTAATCTAGGGTATCAGAATCCTGTATGCAAAATTTCAAATTTTTTCATTCAGGAGTTTTTGAGTTATCGTTACTACAACATTCATCCAAACACACACACACACACTAACACACACATACTAACACACACACACACTAACACACACACACACACTAACACACACACATACAGACATCATCGCGAAAATATCAAAATCGTATTCTAGGGACCCCAAAACGTGTTTATCCATTGAAAACTCACTACCCAATTTTTAGCATGATTCCTATACCTCTCTTATCTGAAGGGCGAGAGGTAAAAACAGGCAAAAATTGGGAAAAACTCAGAAAATAGGAAACAATACGAAAAATATATACAATTTTTTTCACAGACATTTGGCTTTCCTGGTATTTTCTAATGAAATATTTACTAAAAAAAATTGCTAAAAGATTATAATATAATATATTTAGTTGGGCCCAACTAATCGGCATTTTTTTGAAGAGCATAAAAACTATATTAAATAATATTGAATATATAATAGTGTAAGGAAGACATTATTTCAAACAAACAATTTTATGACATTTGTCAAATAATATTTTAACAAATTGTATTAAAAATCTAGACCACTTTACAAAGTTGGCAACACCGCACAAGTGATATAATGGTTTAATAACCAATATAAATGTCACAAAAAATTACAAATTTTTTTTATAATAACAAAATTGATTTCCAATAATCTTTATAACAAATTTTCAAAACTTCTTAATAGTATTTACCATAAAGTTTTAGACTGCAGTCAGATTGTCTCCGGCTCCTTTACTATTACCGCGAGTTTCCCCATAAACTATTAAGTTATAATAATATAAATCCAATGTGTGGAAATTACTCCTTTTTGATTTGAAAATCGTTTTATTTTTAATATTTTTACCTCTCGCCCTTCAGATAAGAGAGGTATAGGAATCATGCTAAAAATTGGGTAGTGAGTTTTCAATGGATAAACACGTTTTAGGGTCCCTAGAATACGATTTTAATATTTTCGCGATGATGTCTGTGTGTGTTAGTGTGTTAGTGTGTGTGTGTGTGTGTGTGTGTTTGGATGGATGTTGTAGTAACGATAACTCAAAAACTACTAAATAAAAAAATTTGAAATTTTGCATACACGATTCTGATACCCTAGATTAGATCTGATTAGATTTTGGTGCCAATCGCACAACCGGAAGTGGCAGTTGATGAGGGTGATGACGCCATTATTATACAAAACGGCAATAAAGTTTTACACATATATTTTGTATACCTTATAGTTTATTTTCATCTCATTAAAATTTTCGAAACTTTTGCCATTGTTGCCAGATTTACAAAAAAATAATTTTTTTTCATACTTTTTTGGACAACCTGTAAATTTTTGATTCTAAAATGGCGAGAGGTCATGTGCTGGCCACATCAGATTTTTTTAACACGTCTGAGCGACGTAAATAATATCATCAGAAGTGGCGCCCAACTTGGGGCAAATTATTAATAATGGTAAATTTTTGTTAAAATGTAATTTACTTTTTAAAATTTTTTTATCACGTTTTCACCCATTGTTGGGCAATTACTAAAAAATGGAGCATTTTTGGTTTGAAAATCGATAATAAAAAATCTGATGTGGCCACCACATGACCTCTCGCCATGTTTGAATCAAAAATTTACACGGTGGCACAAAAAAGTATGAAAAAAATTTACTTTTTTGTAAATCTGGCAACAATGGCAAAAGTTCCGAAAATTTTAATGCGATGAAAATAAACTATAGGGTATACAAAATATATGTGTAAAACTTTATTGCCGTTTTGTATAATAATGGCGTCATCACCCATAGCAACTGCCTCTTCCGGTTGTCCGATTGACACCAAAATCTAATCAGATCTAATCTAGGGTATCAGAATCCTGTATACAAAATTTCAAATTTTTTTATTCAGTAGTTTTTGAGTTATCGTTACTACAACATCCATCCAAACACACTAACACATACACACACACACACACTAACACACACACACACAGACATCATCGCGAAAATATTAAAATCGTATTCTAGGGACCCCAAAACGTGTTTATCCATTGAAAACTCACTACCCAATTTTTAGCATGATTCCTATAACTTTTCAATGGATAAACACGTTTTGGGGTCCCTAGAATACGATTTTAATATTTTCGCGATGATGTCTGTGTGTGTGTGTGTTAGTGTGTGTGTGTGTTAGTGTGTGTGTGTGTTAGTGTGTTTGGATGGATGTTGTAGTAACGATAACTCAAAAACTACTGAATAAAAAAATTTGAAATTTTGCATACAGAATTCTTATACCCTAGATTAGATCTGATTAGATTTTGGTGCCAATCGCACAACCGGAAGTGGCAGTTGCTATGGGTGATAACGCCATTATCATACAAAACGGCAATAAAGTTTGACACATATATTTTGTATACCCTATAGTTTATTTTCATCTCATTAAAATTTTCCAAACTTTTGCCATTGTTGCCAGATTTACAAAAAAATTATTTTTTTTCATACTTTTTTGTGTCAACCTGTAAATTTTTGATTCCAAAATGGCGAGAGGTCATGTGCTGGCCACATCAGATTTTTTAAATATACATATTTTGTTTTTACCTCTCGCCCTTCAGATAAGAGAGGTATAGGAATCATGCTAAAAATTGGGTAGTGAGTTTTCAATTGATAAACACGTTTTGGGGTCCCTAGAATACGATTTTAATATTTTCGCGATGATGTCTGTGTGTGTGTGTGTTAGTGTGTTAGTGTGTGTGTGTGTGTGTGTTTGGATGGATGTTGTAGTAACGATAACTCAAAAACTACTGAATAAAAAAATTTGAAATTTTGCATACAGCATTCTGATACCCTAGATTAGATCTGATTAGATTTTGGTGCCAATCGCATAACCGGAAGTGGCAGTTGCTATGGGTAATGACGCCATTATTATACAAAACGGCAATAAAGTTTTACACATACATTTTGTATACCCTATAGTTTATTTTCATCTCATTAAAATTTTCGAAACTTTTGCCATTGTTGCCAGATTTACAAAAATATAATTTTTTTTCATACTTTTTTGTGTCAACCTGTAAATTTTTGATTCAAAAATGGCGAGAGGTCATGTGCTGGCCACATCAGATTTTTTATACTAGAATTAAAAAAATATCCCTAATGCATTTTTTATTCGATTTGGAAAAATGAAACTGATATATTTTTTCACAAAAAAAAACAAGAGTGCATTTTTTCACACTTGAGTTAAAAGGAAAGAAGCTCACACTTAAATTTGGAAAAAGCTAGCAAAATGTATTTTCCCACAAACGATTTTGACAAAAATTTATTGTTAAAAATACAATTTTTTTTCCATTGTTACTTATTTATTTTACGTAAAATTTGCAATTTTCCCCAATTTTTCCACAAAAGAAAAGAAGCTAGAGTGCATTTTTTCATACTTAAATTTGGAAAAAAGGGGTAAAAATGCATTTTTCCATAATCGAATTTGACACTCAAATTTGAAAAAAGGAATCTTAATGTATTTTTTATTCAAATTTTTTTTTTAAACCCGAATTTGGAAAAAACAAGCAAAAATCTATTTTTATGCACTAGAATTAAAAAACGAGCATGAATGCATTTTTTCATACCAGAATTAAAAAAAGAAAAAGAAATGGAATTCATTTTTCCATATCTAAATTTGAAAAAAATGGAGAAAAAGTGCATTTTTTCATATTCGATTTCTGCAAAAAAAAGCAAGAATGAATTTTTCACAGACTTGAAATAAAGGACAAGAATGCATTATTTCACGTTTAAATTATAAAAAGGAAACCTAATGCATTTTTAATTCCATTTTGAAAAAAGAAGCAGATATATTTTTTTCACAAAAAAAAAACAGGAATGCATTTTTTCACACCTGAGATAAAAGAAAAGAAGCTTACACCCAAATTTGGAAAAAAAGGAGCAAAATGCATTTTCTCATAAACGATTTTGACAAAATGTTATAATTAAAAATAAAAATTTTTTTCCATTATTACTTTACGTCAAATTTGCAACTTTCCCCAATTTTTCCACACAAAAACAAAAAAAGAATGCATTTTTTCACATAGGAATTAAAAGAAAAGAAGCTAGAGTGCATTTTTTCACAATTACATTTGGAAAAAATGCATTTTTCCATAATCGATTTTGATAAAAAGAAGCAAGAATGCATTTTTTCATCAAAATTGATTTTTTATTCTACACGCGCATTTGGGAAAAATAGAAGCAAGTATCAATTTTTCCACGCTAAAATTGAAAAAATAGCAGAAATGCATTTTTTCACAATAAAAATTAAAAAAAAAGGAACAAAAAAGAAATCTAATCGATTTTGAAAAAAGAATCAGAAATACATATTTCCACACTCGAATTTGGAAAAATAGACACCAGAAACAATTTTTTCACAAAAGTATTAAAAAAAAAACAAAAATGCATTTTTTCACACTTTAATTAAAAGAAAAGAAGCTACAGTGTATTTCTCACACCTAAATTTGCAAAAAAGGAGCAAACTGCATTTTTCCAAAAACGATTTTGACAAAAATTGATTGTTAAAAATGCACATTTTTTTTCAATTGTTATTTATTTTACCTCAAATTTGAAATTTTCTCCAATTTTTCCACACAAGACCAAAAAAAAGAATGCGTTTTTTCACACTGGAATTTCTAAAAAAGTGGTAACAATGCATTTTCCATAATCGGTTTTTACAGAAAGAAGAAAGAATGCATTTTTTACACCTGAATGAAAAAATCTTCACACACTACTAGATTTAGTGACTGTGGGGGGTGGGGGTGGTGACAGATTAGGGATAATTTTTATACACTATTAGTCATTTTTTACAAAATGCCCTGTATAATAAACTAGTAAGAATTCATATATATAAAAAACTCTTGAATATGGAAATTCAAATTTGCATTACAATACAGGGTGTTAATACCTAACCTAACCATACTGAATATATGTTCGTTAATGATAGAAATTTTTGGAAATTTTATCTTCTACCATAACTTCGCAATCGTTCTATACCAGAACTTTGGAACACCCTATATACATTTGTTATGAATACTCTGACTAAAAACTTATTAAATATTAGCTTAACAATTTCCCAATAAATGCAATTAATAAAAACCATTTTTTATATATTTGTATTCCAAATTTTTTTATTTTCTACAAATCAACGTTTATTATTAGAAATTAACGAATTGCTATAAAGTTAAAACAAATCCTAAAAAACACATATTCCTACACAACAAAAACATTTTAAAATTTTAAGTGATGAACAAAAATAAATAAAACGTTACAACGGAATTTAAAATATACTTTTAATCACATTGTTAAAAGCATTTTAAATCGAAACATGAATATTGCTTTTTGTTAGTTATAACCCAATATTATCATGTCAAATATTTGGGCAAAGGGCGCACTTCGTTATTCTGTGCTTTGAAGTTTTATGGTCCTCTATTAAATTCTTTGCATACTGAAAAAATAATAAAAATTGACCTTAAATCTCTTTGTAGTTCGACATTGACCAAACGAAAAATTTGGTGGGTATTAAAATTGAAATATGATTCTATATTGCCTATGCTCGGATTTTTTAGTCAAACGCTTTGCAGTTATGACAATAATGTAAAAAATATATTAGTAAATAATGATTTTGATATTTTGATATTAAATTAAGGCTTGGAATTGATCACCAATCCTTTGATCCGAATATATCGATTACGTGAGGACGTGTCGAGTCCTTAATGTAATTTTCGTAGTCGCAAATTAAATTTGGCAGATACGATGACGTATTTATTGAAGATATATATGAGGCGAGTTTTTTTTTCAAGCTCAAATTCATCATTGGTCCCTGTCATATGACGTCATAGATGGTTACCGATGGAAGTGAGAGTTATGAATAAAAGAACGGCATTTTTGCATTCGTGTCATTTGTCATTTGGGAGGATTGTTTTGACATTTTTTTATTATAGAAAAATGGACAATTTAATTAAAAATATTGGCGCACTCGTTGCATCGAAAAGTAGATGGAGTAGCTCATCGGATAGTTCCGATTCCGATGATGAATTAATTATTTTGGCAGCTAGAAGAGAGAGACTTAAAATTATAAATTACGTTCAAAACATGGCATTACATTATGATGTTGTAGATTTTAGGTCGCATTTTAGATTAAATAAAGTCGATGTTGAGGTAAAATTACAGGTTGAAGAGTGTTTTTGCAATTAAATTATCCATCTATATTTTTAGCAACTCTGCCAAGAACTAAATTTTGAAAGAAGGATCAGACTTCCTGGGAGATCACCACTAAAACCTTTAGATTCAGTACTACTTACATTGTGGGTACTGGCCAACCAAGAATCATTTAGAGGAATAGCAGATCGTTTTGGACTGAGCAAAGGTCATTGTCATCAAGTTTATATTAAAATCTGGAAAAAAATATGTAAACTTAGAGAAATCTACATTATTTGGCCAACAGCAGAGCACATAGAAACGTGCGTGCAAAATTTTAATAATTTAAGAGAAAATGCATTTCCAAATGTGATTGGGTGTATTGATGGGACCCACATCTCTATAAAAGGGAACAGACGAGACAATTCATTTTATAACAGAAAAGGGTACACATCCATGATTATGCAAGGTGTCTGCAACAGCAAACTTGAATTTACAGATGTATATTGTGGATGGCCAGGTTCAGCTCATGATTCCCGTGTATTTACGAATTCTCCCATTTATAATAAAATGGATACAGAAGGACTTATACCAGAAGGGTACCATTTATTAACGTGGGTCATCTATCAATAGAAATGCAATGTGAGTGTAGTGCCATAAAAGTTATATGTAGAAATACAAAAGTATGTGTTTTAAGCATTTATAGACCACCATCAGGAAGTTTTGAGTTATTTATATTGCAATTGAATGCCATTTTAGAATTTGTTAGTAATCTAAACTTGAGTATTTTCCTATGTGGTGATCTAAATGTTGACTATCTTGTAAATACAACAACACACAAAATGTTACTGCAGGAGCTCCTACTCTGTTATAATTTAGTAGATACGTCTCTTACACCTACAAGAGTCTGTACTAATAAATTGGGACAAACTAGTTCTACTAAAGTTGACTATATTTTGACAAATATAAACAGTAGTTTTGTACTACTCAGGTTTTTGAAGCGGGTTTAAGTGACCACAGAGTATTTATTTTAACTTGTCGGATCCCAGCAGTCAATAAAAATGCAATAACAACTACTCCATCATCGTATTACCGAAATCTTTCACAAGAAAACCTCGACCAATTTTCTCATGAACTATCTAATACTAATTTCGATGAAATGTATAGTTCAGTCGACGTAGATCTAGCTCTCGAAAGATTTTTAAATATTTTTAATTATACTTTAGACAAATGTTGTCCACAAAAATTATACAACCCGGG
Source organism: Neocrepidodera transversa (assembly GCA_963243735.1). Lineage (NCBI taxonomy): Eukaryota > Metazoa > Arthropoda > Insecta > Coleoptera > Chrysomelidae > Neocrepidodera > Neocrepidodera transversa. Next base: position 16,017,152 of record OY725338.1, read on the forward strand.
AACGAAAAAACAAAAATCAACCTGGATTACTCCCGAGGTTAAGAATGCCAGTAAAGATCTTAAAAATCTCTACTGGTTATGTAAAACTATAAATGACAATGATTCCCAAATAGTTTACAAGACAGCAAAATTACAATACACGACACTGCTAAGAGAATCCAAAGCTAATCATTATAAAAATTTGATTGATAAATCAAGCAACAAATTGAAGACAGTTTGGAACATCGCAAACAGTGAAACGGGTAGAATAAATAATTCTAAAAGTATAACACTTAATATTGATGGTTCGGTACTAACTGACTCATATAAGGTGGCAGAATCGTTTGCTAATTATTTTGTTAATATAACTGAAAGTACTTTGAATGAATATTACGGAAATACTAGGCCAAGTTCATGTACTGTTTGCAAGATGTCTGAAAATACATTTTTCTTTAAACCGGTCGAATTTAACGAGGTGGAAGAGGTTATAATAAATTTAAGAAACAAAAAATCTACCGGATTGGACAATATTTCTGCAAAATTATTAAAAACAGTAAATACTACAATATCTCCTCATATCAGTCACTTAATAAACTTATCGATTTCCAGCACTAAATTTCCAAGTTTCTTAAAAATTGCAACAGTCATACCTATATTCAAAAAAGGTGATGTTGAAAATATGAGAAACTATAGGCCCATATCAATTTTGAGCGTTATTTCAAAGATATTTGAGAGAGTTGTATACAACAGAATTTTTAATTTTTTAAACAAATTTCACTTGTTAGATGAGTCACAGCATGGGTTTAGATCAGGCAGATCAACGCAGTCAGCTGCTTGCAGCCTTATGGAAAATATTTATAAGGAGTTAGATGCGGGCAAACAAGCTGCAGGAGTTTTCTTTGATTTGTCACGAGCATTTGATTGTCTAAATATTATATTCATTGAGAGCAAACTGTATAATTTGGGATTTCGCGGTGATTTTTTAAACTGGGTAATTAATTACCTAACTGATAGACAAATTCAAGTAAAAATTGGTAAGGAAGCTTCCCAACTTCACAATATAAATATTGGGGTTCCTCAGGGGTCTGTGCTGGGACCGTTAATTTTTCTTCTATTTATAAATGATTTACCGAGTAATATTAAAGCAATTGTTGTATCCCTTTTTGCGGATGACACATCTATGGCAATATCAGCAGGAACCCGCGATGAACTCCAAACAGTAACCACGAATCTGGTTCAATGCTTTGTCACTTGGTGTGTAGAAAATGGGTTAATAGTCAACTTGAGTAAAACTGAATGTTTGTATTTTCATTCTATGAATTGTATAGAAGATGTATCTCTGCAACTTAACATTGATAACACTGAAATAAAATCTACTAAATGTACAAAATTTTTAGGAATATATGTTGACAATAATCTAAGATGGAGTGAACATATTAACGAGACAGTAAAAAAACTTAATAAATCCTATTATGCACTTTCCAAAATTAAACAATCCATGCCCCTAGAAGCACTTATTAATATTTACTACGCTTTAATTCACAGTCAGTTGTTGTACAATGTTGTATTATGGGGCAATGCTACTGAAAATAACAGAGTGTTTATAGCTCAAAAAAAAATAATCCGATCCATATTTGATTTAAATTACAGAGATTCTTGCAGGCCTATTTTTATTGACAAAAAAATTATGCCTTTTCCCTGCATCTACATATATAGAAGCCTACTGTATATAAAGGAAAATCTTTCAAAATTCCTCAGTAATTCTAGCATACATCAATACCAAACTAGATACAGCAATTTATTGATACTACCCAAACATAAAACTACAAAATTCGAAAATGGCATTCCATATGCAGGATTAAAACTTTATAATCATCTTCCTGAAAATATTAAAAAATTAAATACTGTTATGTTTAAAAATAAAATAAAAAACCTTTTATTGAACAAATGTTACTACACTGTCCACGAATATTTTTTAGATAAACATGTTCACTTATAATTTTTTTGAAATGTTCTATTTATACATGTTTTTAACAATTTTAATATGTCTTATATTTTATTTATTAATTTATTTATTTTATTTTATTTATTTATACTCTTATGTGACTTGTCCTATACATTTGTAAATGTCTGAAAGGATCAATAAATATTATTATTATTATTATTATTATTATTATTATTATTAGGAGATTCAGCCTATCCATTAAAAACATTTTTATTGGTACCCTTCAAAGATAATGGTCATTTGACCAGGTGTCAGAAAAAATTTAACCGAATACTAAGCAGTTCGAGGGTTGTCATAGAAAATACATTCGGCAGGCTCAAAGAGGTTTTTAGATGATTAAAATATCTAGATTTAAGTAATTATAAATACTTCAAATTTATTGTTATAGCTGCTTGTGTACTCCATAACTTTATATTAAAAAATAATATACCAGTAGATTATAATCCTCCAGATGTTCAGGAAAATCCAGATGACCTTAATCAGGCTTATGATGGTACCGAGATGGCCAGGGCGAGACAAAAACGCACTGATATAATGAATTCATTCACATAAATTTTACACACATTATTTTTTATTCTTTACAGGTACTTCATGAATGATTTTTAAAATCATTGTATTAAAACATTGTTAGTATTGAAGTGAAA